>OY720441.1:315047298-315789785 GCA_963082915.1 Dolichopus griseipennis | reverse complement strand
CTACAAAATCAGAATTATTCGCTTTTTCCAGAATATTTAAAAATATATATGAATATGTCAGATTCTGAATTAGAAAAGATTTTAGAGTTTGATTCAACTATTAGAGCTGGACTAATATATTCATTATTTATTTATTTGTTTCATTATTTTTAATTCTTTGATGCATCTTAATAACTCACATTTTATTATATATAAATATACAAATGAACGTAATTAGGTATATATTTTAATTATATACTGAATAATGCTTACACATTTATGTGCATAATCTATAATTATATTTCAGTAGTTTTTTTTCAGACACTACGTATTACGACATTCCGCTAAGTTTTGAATACAAGTACATGCTTTTAATCTTTAATTAAAATAATGAAATAAAAATATAATCCTTATCTGCTATCACAAATTTTAAACTAACTATAAAATCTGGAAAAAGCGGCAATCTGGAATAAATACTCTGGAAAAAACGGAAATCCTGATTTAGAATCCAACTCTAAAATCTCTTCTAATATTGGATATACATATACATATATAAATATTCTGGAAAAAGCGGCAATCCTGAATTTAAATGCAACTCTAAAATCCTCCTAATTCAGATTCTTATAATCTGATAAAGCGCATAATTCTGATTTTGTAGCCTAAGGGCCTTTCTAATTATATTTTTACATACATATTTAAATAAAAAAAATTTTAAACCTTTGAGGTTGTCACCTCCAAAATCCCTCAAAACAAATTGCCAGAACCAAACTCAATATTGCATCCAAACCTAAAATGCATTCTTACATTTTTAAATTTGCCAAAAAGGCAAAATAAATTTATGACAAATAAAGTATGAAAATGTATTTTTTAATAAAATTGTTGTGTCATTTTTGCATTTATGTTCTCTGGTGGGGTTATTTGTCAACATATGCCATACTTATTATATACCGTTAGAAAGAGTTTTAAGAGACCTTTCTAATGGTATAATAATAATACAGGGTGTTTTTGAAAATTTCACAGGTAAAGTAGTTTTTTTGAAAGTTTGATTTTTTTTTTTTTTTTTTTTAAATTTTCACTTTAAATTAGAATATCTCAAAAATGGTAGCACCGATCCAGATGAAACCAGATGTTTATGAAAGACAATATCATGCCCTACAATATTGTGAGATGTTGGTTCCAGTTTATTATCTTACAGGAAAAATATAACATTTTAATAAAAATGCTACAAAATCTTAGGAACATTTTGTAATGCATTTTTCGACCACTAGATGGCGCCATCGCCACTAATGGTATATATATTCGGAAACTTTGAGATATTTAGTACCGTTTTGTGATGACGTCATCTTGATAGCTCACAACCCCTTTCCGGAAGTTTCACCAATTAACCTTACAATTTTATAAACCATCCTTTCTTGCCTCAACTACACACATTTTATATTGAAACATAAAAATTGAAAAACAAGATTATTTTAATAATAAATGATTTAAACATTTTTTTAGACAGAAGAAATAACTCATTGTTCAAATAAAATTCCATTATTACTTTCAATAAATTCCATTTTTTTACATTTTACAATTCACTCCTTTCTGGTTGAAACACACACAAGATTACACTCCATCTTTGATTTAAAAAAACAAGTAAGACAAATTAATCTAAACATTTTAAGTATTTTTCTATTTTTTATCCAAGGAAAAATATTAAATAAAAAAAAACGTATGTGG
Source organism: Dolichopus griseipennis (assembly GCA_963082915.1). Classification (NCBI taxonomy): domain Eukaryota; kingdom Metazoa; phylum Arthropoda; class Insecta; order Diptera; family Dolichopodidae; genus Dolichopus; species Dolichopus griseipennis. Next base: position 315,788,084 of record OY720441.1, on the reverse strand, counting down.
TATCAGATTTAATGTTTTGCATGACTAACATTAAAAAACAACAACTACACACACATGATTTTGAAAAGAACACTTCCGTCGCATATCATTAAATTCAATAAAAAAATTATATGATAAAAAAAAACAAAAAAAAAAAACAAACGGTAACACTGAAGATATAATATGAATAGGCACTTCTTATTTTTAAAAAAAAAAATTATTTTCATTTCTCTCTTTCACTTATGCTTTCTTTTGTATTTTAAAGTGAATTATTTGTTAAAACATATGCTTTGAATACGTTTGTGTGTGCGTTTCTTTTCAAGAATAATAAATGAATAATATTTTATTTAAATTTTTTTCCTCATATTATAATATATTAAGTGATAGGGATGTTTATTTGGTTTAAGAAGAAACCATGTTCTCCTCCAGAAATAAGAACCGAAATTTAATATTTCAATTAAAGAATTTTTATTTTATTTTTAAATTAATCCTGTATTTCATTTAAGGCGGTTTCTTATTTACATATTTTTTTATTCTAATTAAATTTTTATTAACTTAAGATCAGTTGAATTTAAGAGATGATTTAAATTTGATAAAGTTAATTATATTTCAAATTTGGGTTCATTGTCTAGGAAAATTTTAAACTAAGAATCCTAAAAGTATGCAACTATAATATGTACAAGAATTTTACTTTAATTGGTAAGTTAGGACGTTTCGATATTAGAAGCCTTCAACTCTGATTGAACTTGGATTGATGGCCTAATATATAAACTGCTATACAAGTATAAATTCTCACAACATCTAGTAGCGTTAATACAAGATATGATTAGCGACAATAAATTTTATATAGAAAGACATGAAACCGAACTTTCTCCAAAAATTAGTCAATTGTGTAATGTACTTCAAGAAGGTGCATTAAATTGACCGATTCTATTTTCGGTTTATATCATCGACATGCTAAAAATGTTAGAACTAGTTAAAGGATTTAATTATTCTACAGCTTTTGCGGATGACATAATTATTTACTCTTCCAGTAACCGGGTGGATTAAGCTCAGCAGTGTGTTCAGAAAATGTTCAACATTATTATAGATTTCTGTAAAGTATAGCTGCTAAAAATTAATTTTAACAACGTTATAATATAACTATTAAAGGTAATGGGGAGAGTGGATGGAACCTTTAAAAATTTGAAAAACATTACAACCTTCCTTTGGAAAAAAGTCTAATTTAATTTAAAGTACTCTGAGAATTTTGATGGAGACATAGTATATTAAGATTGAATAAGTTGTATATTTAAGATATTTTGTATTATGCTATACAATATTGTGGAAATTGGTTCCGGAGTACTGCACAAGCAGTTAAATAATGGGCAAATGAAATCACTAAGTACCGTTACAAAAATTTTCAAACACTTTACTATTAGTTAGTATTACGATTAATTTTTAAAAGTTTCTTAAATGTTTTAATCTAATTCTAGTTAATATTTAGAAATACATATTTAATGTTAAAAGTGTTTTTTACTTAAACGATTCTCTAAAATGTTTCATCCATTTTTTTCCAATTAGAAAAAATTAAAATTTAATAATATTAATTTTTCATATTAATTTAATTCTTAAAAACTACTTTTTAAATATTAAATATTTAACCAGTTTTAAACTGAAGAGTTTTTAGGTACTTAGTAATAACTTAAAAAAATATAGATTTAATTTATGAATATAATTCTTTCCTGACAAGTGCTTTTTGCATCTATATACCCTATTTTTAAGAGATCCTTTGGGAGATTTTAACAAAATTTCATTTAAGAATATAATAAATCATAATTACATACTTATGCTCACGGTTACAGTGTACGTCAAAAATATAATGCCAGTGTGAACAAAAGTCATGAGAATTTTGAAATGATTCTTTGCTTGCATCGAATTGGGTGTGAGAGAAATGGTATCAATTGTATGAATTGGATCAGCATTAAAAATGTATTGGTAATCTAATTACTCTGGTTGTGTGTGTAAGAATTAGAAGAAAAGTAAAGGAAGCACAGAAATTATTCACCTAAAGTATTTTTAAAACCATTGGTACCACATCTTAGGACACATGCCGTAGCTGTAAATAAAGGGTCTCAGATCCAAACCCTTAGTAGATTATATAGCACCACTCATTTTAAATTAGAAATAAGGGTTACGGCTGCCTAGTCCAATTTATATAAATAACAAATAATCATGAATGAAATGGATAGCCACCAAGGAAAGTTCTGGGAAAAGATGCTGCAGAGCATATGCATCCCAAATTCAATTGAAGCTCAAAAAGAACATTTAGAAAAAAATTCAATAAGATGAATTAAAAAAGGCCTCGGTGATGTAGTAGATAGGCCTTTAACTTATTAACCGAGAGGTGCAGGTTCGATTACAGTACTGATCATAGATCATCTCTTGTGTTATTCTTCGTGATCAAATAAATAATCGTCAAATAAGCATGTGGAATGCACAACAGGTCGCAAGGCCTAGATGTTAGGATGGTATATGCCATCCCCCGTCTAAAACAACAAGTCCCAATACTTACAATACATACTGTACAGTTATAAAAAATTCAAATAAAATTTAAAAATTCTTAAGTTTATATAAATAAAAAAAAATTTAATACCAACCTGAGTTAAAGATGATGTTTCAATGTATTTTGCTCCAATTGAGATAGCAAAATCACAAGCATCTGTGAATGAAATGATTTTTTCCCCTTGAGTCTATTTATTTGTTTTTTTTTTAACCAGATTTTCACCAAAATCAAGAGACGACAGTAAATATTTGCATAAAAAATGAAAAGAAATAGCAAAAAAAAAATTAATATGTCAAAAAAAATAATATAAAATAAGTAAATAAAATTTTTTTATATTTTTCAATTTAATAATCATCGTCATAATAAAAATATAAACTCGTTTTTTTTTTTCAAAAATTTATTAAAGGGTTAAATAAGTAAAAAAACCGCCAAAAAATTTATCTGTGTAATAAAAAAGGTTGTCATTAAATAATGCATCTGTCACGAAAACATGACAACTTGGTTAGGTGCAAAATTAGATAAAATAAAAAATTTGATGACAAACATAAATCTTAGATCTGGTAGAAATTTTTCTTCTCTTTCTACACTGTAGATAATAAAAGGAGTTTAAAATTAAAATCATATATCTAGATAAGGAAAGAGAAGATAGATGAATAAAATTGTGAGGAGAAATTTTTGCTTCCAATAGATAGAGAACCACTTCTTACGTGTTGTTGGAAATCTAAACTGTTGCACACGTCTTTCTGGAATTTCAAGGAATTTATTAAAATTTAAGTAAATGATAAGAAACTCGAAACCATTTTCGTATGATTTCTAAATCTCATACAATTCCAATGAAGTTATTTCTGTCGTCAAATTGTATCCATTGTTGATGGAAGTACGAAGCAAGTCAACAAGATAGTTTTGCCTTGACTCAATAACCAAAAAGTGGTTCTTTTCAATTATTTTCTATAAAAAACTAGTATGAACACTTATAAAACAATTTTAGAGCAAAATTCAATGCTGAATATCCAGGATATTGAAGCTCTTTGGAAAGTATTAATGGGAGACTGCAAAAGTTGCAGGAAGACGTACAAGAATGTGTTAAAAACTAGGCAAATAAATAGAGTCTTGAAATCCTTTATGTCACTTCTTAAACCCACAAACTTTTAACTTGCAACAATTCAATGCCGGATTTCTAACAGGGAAACTATTTTGGTAATAAATAAAAAAATTTGATCCACAGCGAATGGAAGTACGAAGCAAATCAACAACATAGTTTTATTCGGCTCAACACCCAAAAAATGGGTCCTTTAAAATATTTTCTAGAAGAAACAATTATGAAGACTTGGGAAACAATTTTAGAGCCAACATTTAAACATTTTTGTGCAAGATATTGGAGCTCTTCAGAAAATGTTAGTGAGAGACTTCAAAATCCCTAAAATGATTCAAAATGATGAACATTTTATATTACAACTGTCTTCTAATCCTTATTTGGGAGATTACCAAAGTATTCCTTGACAGACAATGTAATTTCGAAGAGAAACTTAAAAACATATACTTACAATATTTTAAAATATATATAAAATAATTTTTTTTACCTGTAATTTATTTAGGACACTTTTATCATTCTTTAAATCAGCTTGTGTACCAACTAATATTAATGCTGCTTTTGATTTTATAAATTTAGGTGCCCATTTTGTTTTTATTGAATCGAATGTTTCTGGTTTAATAACAGAAAAACATAATAAAAATACATCACAATCTGGATAACATAATTCTCTTAATGGATCTAATGTATCTTGACCAGCAGTATCACATAAACAAACATCAACTGGATTACCATTTACCATAACTTCAGCTATAAATAAAGAAAAGATAAAAAGAATTTGAAATAAAAATTTGTATAAAACTAAATATTGAAATTAGAAGATTATATTTTCTTATAGATTTTATGTTATAATACAACAATATTAGATTCCATAGGTTACCTTTGAATATAGATTTATTTATTACCTTAAGGTTATAGTAATATTAGGTTAGGTTATTGCAGTGTCAAAATTCAAAACACAGTATTGGAATGTAATAAAAAAATTTAATAAATTTTTCAAAGTAATGAGGGTTTCCTTAATATCGTAAAACAGATTTTACCAAATCAAATGAAGAATATATTATTAAATTTATTCCAATCTCAAATTTCAATATTAGAACATGTAATAAAAACCTTAATGCATATGGTATAAATTAAATATACTTTATCTTATGTAATTTTTAAACTATATTCGAACTATTCGATCATATAAAAAGAATAGAAGTTCTTAAGGTTAGACATTATACAATAAGCTGTTAAGCTATTAATTTGAACCCAATGACGAATGGCAGCTAAACCAAATGGAGGTACACGAATCATAACTTCAGCAAAAGTTTTGATAAGTTCTAGCGCTCAATTTACTAGCAATTGGGCACTATAAACATTTAATAAAAAAAAATATTGAACTTCCCATGATCCCCGATTGGAAAAGTCGGTCCAACTAACAAGACTCCTACTTTATTTGAAAATTTTTCAACCGATATAACACGGTGAATATCTTAAAATATTATAATTCTATCCGAAAGATAGATCCATTAACAACCTTTAATACGATACATCATACAGGTTGTCTCATTTGGAAGCAGGTCAAGTTTTAGAGTGTCAAATCCGCCAATTGAAATTCTCAGAGAAGCTCATTTTTTGCATTTTCCATATGAAGAGCTTCATAATAATCGATTAGAATGCTGAAATTTCAAGTAGCCTTCTAAAAATGAAAAGTTTTCTTAGTATTTACTCTTCATTTTACCAGTAAACCTCCATGCGGATCCAGGTCAAGATGTAGACCCAGAACAAAATGAAGAAGAACGGTGCTAGATGAATTAAGGAGACGCAAAATATGCTGGAACGAAATAATAGAAAAAGCTAATAAAAAAAAATAAATTATGACTTTAAGTTGAAGCCTTAGTCTTCCAAGTGGTATAACAGCAAAAAAAACCTATTCTAGTAAAGTACACTGCCCTAAACCTTAAATCCTTGCTCAGCAACATTAATTAAAATTTTTCCAAATATTTTGTTAAAGTGTTCCATAATATTATATTAAAATCGTTCTTTGAAACTTTAATAAATATTTAAATGATATTTCCATTAATGTCTACCCATAAACAACATTATAATCTGATAAACATGCGATAATCACCAAAACTGAATACCATCATTTATATCACATCAATTAATAATAAGATTTTTATCCCATTTTTCCAAAATAATTAAAAACAAAAGAAAACTAGAAATGGTCATTCAGATTTATTTACCAAAATCAATCATTTTTAAATGCACAAGTTCTATCTAAGTCTGATTTAATCAATTTTGTATTCAAATCATTTCTATTCCAAGGTACTTTACAATATTATATCAAAAGTTCAATCACCTTACACTCAATTAAAACCACATTTATTTTAATTATTTATAAAATTTCGGTCAGACAAATTAAATACAGAAAATTGAAAATGAAAATCCTTTTTCATAACAAGGATAATTAAAGGATATATTATAATGAGGATTTCAATAACAGATTTATAATATGACATATAACTATATGTAGGTAAGAGTACTTACTTATATTGTATCAGAATTTATTACCTACCTTTTCAAAAACAAAAAATTTTTAATTAATATCCTGTAGTAAATTAAAATGAAAAATTATCCTGAAAAGGATTTATGTATAGTTACAGTATACTCATATAATAAGATACATACATGGTAGATAAGGCAGTAGAAAAGGATTATTAATTTTATAATCTTAATTTATTACACCCTACAGCTACAATATGTATAACAAGCATATTTCCGACACCAATGTAGATAGAGTCTTCAAACTTGGTGCAAGAGGCCTTCTTCCTGCTTTCCTAGTCTCCATAAATTTAGAAATAATTGAAGTTATGGTTTGTGTACCTTCCACACACCCTCCAACATTTAAAAGCATATTTTCGAAATTAATAAAGGTACATATTAGTTAAATATTTGGTACAGAGACGTTCAATCCCTTTTCGATTATGTTCTTCAAATTTTAAATAAACTAATGTGGGTACTTATCAAACACCTTTCAAGACCGAATAAGTACATTCTTGCTCACTTGTCTTTTATTCAAACCTTATAAATTTGAAATGCAAAAGTGCAAGAGTTTTTTACCCTGTTTCCTTTATGTTTCTGAAATTGAAGACATTTGTTCGCACGCCTTCCTAGATCTAGCTGGCATATCTTCGGAATTAATGAAGTTATAAAATTAAAATTTGGTAGAAGATATTTCTGTTCATATTGGCTTAATGTCCCCAAAATCTGAGATGATTTGAAGTGGGGGTTCATGTAACTGTCACTGGAATTATTCAGGTGTGGGGTATTACTAAGCCGATTACATCGGTTTACTGTTGTTTCATTACTTCTTTTTAACTGAATTGAGTTGAAGAATCATTGACATCAAAATATGTTTAAGATTTAATATAAATGAATCTGAAAAATATAGGTTTCTTGTTGTTCCACAAAATTTTGCAGTTAAATAGATTTTAGAAAATTATTAAAAATGAAAAACTTTATAATTCACATCACTCTTAATAACAATCAAGAGAGCATTTATTTATAAATAACAAATAGCAAAGTAAAGAGAAATTAGGGTGGTTAGTTCAAATGTTAATTTTAGATTGTATAAATGAGCAAACCATTTGGTCTAAAACTACAATTGCTTTTTGCAAGAAGACTCGATAGAACAAGCATATATAATATTGTTATCATTAAAATTATTCAAGTTTTCTATTAATTAAAGAAATTAACCCAAAATACGATTGATTCCTAAATACCAGCTTTTAATCTTTCTTTCGGCTTTAAAAACTGATTTTAATGTCCGTTTTACTATAAGTACCTGTCGAAAGAGGAGAACATGAGGACTAAATATATTATATTCTTATAATTATAATTAATTTTAATAAATTGCACATCCAGTTAACACAAAAGATAGTACAAGGCCATTTTAACATATGGAAGCTTCTTAAATTTCAATAAACATAAAACAGTTTGGTACATGAGTTATACGTTTTTTTATCTGTGAGTTATAATAATATTATTAAACAATTTGTGTTTATTTTGTAATTTCAGGACTATTTAAGTTAATTTGGAGTTGTGACAAAAGTGCTGGAGTTAAAAATATCCGGCGACTTATGATTAAAATAAAAAAGCAAAAGTCTCCGGGGATTTATGACGCACGATGGGTGTGCTAAAAGCCCCCGGCCTTATGACTTAAAAGACAAAAATTTTACAACGGCTGTCGAATGTTAGCTAAGTTGATTCAAACTATGTAAGAAATATAAAATTATGAAAGTCGAATCTAGGGCATGTAATAAAAAACTTTCGTTAATACAGCCGAATACAGTCAGTTGTTGTCACTTTAAACAAAAGTTAATACCACCAACTTTAAAAACCTCTTTTATTAATGGATTTTCGAATTTCCCTTACGGTAAAATTTTCACTTATAGTTTCTGTTTTTTTTTTGTCGTTTTTTTTATTTATTGAATTATTGCACCGGCAAAAAATATTGAATTATACTATATGTTTTCCATGAAATATTCCAGTTTCAGGAAACGTTTACATTATGAGGTGAAAATTATACAGAATAATGGGTTCGGAAAATATTAAAGGAAATTGCGCAAAACAAATTTAACTGATACAGGAATAAAAAAGTGTTTTAAAACTTATTTTAAAACTTATTTTTTTGTGCATTAAAAAGTATTTAATTAAAGCACTCAGCATCATTTTTTTTAAAAAATAAATTTTTAAGTCCTATTTTACTTTGTTTTTATATTCCAATATGGTTATTAAATTGGAAAAATTAGTTAAAAAATTTTATTTTCAGTTAAAGCCAATTTAAAAGAACTGATTTCATGAATAATGCAAGACATTTATAATTAGTTTCAAAATAATTTGGAATGCAAATTAAGATTGTGATTAAATTGTTTTACTTTCCCCGTAGTCTCAATCGCTTGCACCAATGGGATAAATTGTTTTTTTTTTTTTTTTTTGATAAAAATTAGTTGATAAAATTTTTATTTGATAAAAATTAGTTCAAGAAATCGTATTAGGAATAATTTTACCAATTATATACAAGCGAACATCTATTTGACCAATATTTTATGGTTTAGTATTGGAAGTAAGGTCCAATCGTGGAGTTTAGCGAATTAAGCTTATTTCTCAATTCAAGTGAAAATATATGCCATCTGGCCTTACAGAACAATACCATATTACAGTAAAACCTAATTTTCTAATCAGTTTCATTATTACCTCAACTTAAAAGTTGGTTCTCATAAAAGGTAATGAGCTAGGTATCTGAAATGATAAAAGTGGGCAACAAAAATTATGTGAAAAGAACTGTTACATTCATAAAATTTCCCCATATTCTTGAATTCTAAAACTCAAACGAAACTTTGTTTGGCTTTTTTGTAGTCATCAAAATTTTGATTTCAACATTCCAGTAACGTTATGGAAAGACCTTCAATCATGGTGACTATACAAATAAAGATAACAGTTGCTAGTAAAATACCAAAAGTAAATGCCAAGAAGGAAAAGTTTTTTCTCTAAAACATTTAATAAATAACCATAGTTACTTATTAAGGTAGTGTGAAATAAAGCCTAGTTGAGAAATAAGGCGTAATTCGACAAATGTAGGGCTTGCTGTAGGGCTTATTTCTTATTCCAAAAAAAAATTAAAGCTGTGAAGAGAATGGTTAAAGCAAGGGCAAAGATTGACTTGAAGAGCAGGGCACGAAGACCACTGGGCTGACTAGAATTTAGAAATTAGTTAAAGGTGAAATCTTTTGAAAATATTGGAATTTTACAGTTGGCAAAAATTTTGGAGCTGTAATAATGTAATATAATATAGTTTTTCTATAGTGAAATAAGGTCTAGAAGACTTTGTTTCCTCCTGCCATTTATTGATTGTGAAAGTAGATTTCAATATGAATTGAACAATAAGTCTATTCATCGATCCCCTCCCTATTGGCTTTACATACTTTTAATATTTTTAAAATAAAATAAAGTTTAACGAAAATATATTTTTTTCTTCCTTTTTCTATCTCCTAAAGTGATGGAACATTCTGTTCCAGTTATCAATACTTATACTGAAAAAAAAAATTTTTAAGCTGTTTGTATCATTATAATCTATTTAGACAAATTGTTATTACCCAAGACAACCATCTTTTAAAAGGTTTTCATTTGATATTTCTCTCAATATTTAAAAGTACATATTATCTATCTAAAATGATTCAAAATTTATTTTTAAGTTAACTTTGGCAGAAGGTATTAATGTCATTTTAACAGTTGCATCAAAATTGTTAAAACTCTTAAATAACAAGTGAGGGGAAAAAACCAAGGGTTTTTAAAAAGCACATTTTTAAAATTATATACGGTTTCTTACTGAGTATTTTATCATGTATTTTTATAAAAATATATATTATGATAATATTATAATTTTGTTATTTCATTAATAATTAATTATATGACTAATAGTGAATTACTTAGAATATAACCCCAATGCACTCAAGAAAACCTGTTAATAAGTGCAAAATATAATGTTGGAGCTTCAATGTTAACGTTTAATTTTGGAAAAACTTACAATGGTGAATAAGTTATTGTTTTATAAGAACATAAAAGTTTTAATTTTGAAGACCTAGTAGTAGCCCTTCAATTGGGAAGGTTCCCAAATTTTTGCTTAGCAAACTTATGATGGATCTGCCCACCCCCTCCTGTCCTCACCCTTCCATTTTTTTCGGTTCTAGGAAATCAATTTTGAACTCCAACAAAATTTGGAATTTTACCTAGAATATTATTATCAAACCAAAAATGGTTAAGACAAAGAACAATTTCTTCAATTTAAAGAGACCCTTTCAAATTTAAGAAAAACCTTTAACGTATGTTGAAATATGATGCTGCAGCTATAAATTTTGCATATTTATAAAAAAAAATTTGAACAGGTGTTAAAGTTACAGGTGGTTGAAAATAGCAAAATTTCAATTTTCGAGCCCTTATAGCTCCTAAACAGGGGGCGTGACAAAAAAATTTTGTTAACCGACTCCTACTAATTTTGGAGGACCTAACTTCTCCCAAAATTTCAAGACCCTAGGTTGAACCGTTTAGAAGATATATGGGGCCAAAAATTTTGAAAAAGTTGAGTTTAGCTTAATGGTAAATTTTAGTACCGTATGGTAACCCAATTCATTTTAGCCCTATATTGCCGTTTTCAGATTGAAAATACACTTAACAAAAATCATGTTATAATAATTTTAAAATAGGGCTTTTTCCAACTTTGAAGGGATGTAGCTCCGTAACAGGTGGGGCTAAAGAAAAAAATTCTTCTACGAAATTATTTTTTTTGTAATATCTACCCGTGGTTAAAATTTCTTTACTCTATTTCAAACGGTGTAAAAGTTTTTGTAAACATACGGACGGACGGACAAAGTCAAAATTAAGAAAAACCTTTGACACTTATTGAAACCTTCGTTTTGGAGCTTTCAATTTTGTATACAAATAAAAAAAAATTTTAACTGGTATTCAAGTTATAGGTGTTTAAAAGCTAAATTTTTAGCAAAATTTCAATTTTCGACCCCTTACAGCTCCTAAAGAGGGGGCGTGACAAAAAAAATTTGTTAACTGACTCTTACTTATTTCTAAGGATCTAACTTCTCCCAAAATTTCAAGTTTCTAGATTTAGCCGTTCCGAAGTTATGAGGGACCAAAAATTTTGTAAAACTTAGTTTTGAATAACGGTAAATTTTAGTACCGTATGGTAACCCTATACAATTGGTTTTTAAAAATTTGTAAAGCTTATAAGAACAGCTGTTGGAAATATACCTTATAGAACTCTAATTATAACTGTTTAAATATGGGGCTTTTTTCGACTTTGTGGGGCTGTAGCTCCGTAACGGGGGGGACTACAAAAAAAAGTTTTAACATTAAATTATTTTTATTGCAAAACCTACCCATTTCTGATATTTTTTAGTCAATCGTAGGTAAAAAGGGACGGACGGACGGACAGAGTGAAGCTATATAGGCACATTTTTACAAAATTTTTTGAAAATGTGCTAAAAAGGAAGAAAATACTAAATTTAAAAAACCGTCAAATCATGGTTTAGTTGGTACAAGTACATCTGGTGTAATGAATTGAAATTTATATTTTCAAAATCGTCACGTACTACAACTGAATAAAATTTTTGAAGTCCAATTAAAATTCTTGCGAATTGTCAATCAAAGTTAGAAAACAATTAATTTAAATAAATGAAACTGAATAAGAAATATATATATAATATGTATTTAAATGACATTTTCGAAATGACATCAATGTACCCTTTCATCTTCCTTTACCCTTTGGTTCTCTTTATCTGATGCTTATCCACTACTGGATATTAGCGGTCATATATCCTAGAAGCTAGGTTGAATTCTTCATAAAATGCTTCTGTACTCATTTTGATCCATCGCTAAGTGTATCAAATCACCTGTACTTGCTTGAAATCACGTATTGTTTTCGACCTAAACACATCTAAAATAAGATATTTTTCTGATTTTTATATTTGTAAGAAGCTCTCGAGCTTTATTTGTTCTTCGAAGAACTTCAACATTTTTGACACGATCTACACGGAGAGAAATTAAATAGCACAAATCATTCATTTTTTAGGAATAAAATCAACTATTTTAACTAAAGTTAAATTTATTCTTACTATGAATATTGATTTCTTAATTCTAACATATTATTCCTATTAAGAATAAAAGTACATCTCAAAATATTAAGTTCAAAAATTATCAATTATTCTTTTAAAGAATAAACTAAATTATTCTAGCTTTCTTTTTATCAACTAAAACCAAAATATATAAAGGATAAAATATTCCTTATAAGAATAACTTCGCCCTGTAAAAATTAAAGTTTGATTTTGTTAAGAATACGTTATTCGTATTAGGAATAATTTTTTAACATCAAGTGCGCGACAAAAAGATGATCTTTTACCGTTAGAAAGTATTCCGATTAAGAATAATTTATGGTCGCTTATGAATGCATTCTTCTCAAGTTAAAAATAAAAAGCATTTGCTGTATATGAATTTTGTATACAATGAATTTTATTCTAGTACAGTCAATAGTCACTTTAAGATTTATTTTTTTTTTTTTTTTTTTTTTAACTTTAAATTTTATTTATCCCTTTATACATCTTACAAATATCTTAACCTAGAAAAATTTACAAAAACGGTTTTCTTTCTTATATACTTAACATTTAAATTATTAGCTTAATTTTTATGTTAATTTGAATCGATATTTTATTTATTTTTATACTTAATTTGAATTATAAACTTAATATTATTCTTATAAATATTGGAAAAACTTGGGAATATAAAAACCAATAACTAAACATTTTTTTTATAAAACTTAACCTACTTAAATAACCTAACCTAATTAAAAACAAATTGTATCAAATACTTAATGCTAATAATTTTTTTTATTTTGACTAATCTTACGTGTTTTCCAACCACCAATAATTTCTTTTTAGCAATTTGTCTATGTCTGGTATTGACATATCGTATTTCAAATGTTCTCCGTTTATATCGCCCGGGTTATATTCTATGATTTTGTATGTAGCCCGTCTATTATTTATTTTTTATACTGCTTAACACAAACAGTTTACAAAAAATCATACAAATAACAATTAAAATTATACAATTAAAATCAATATAAAAAATTACATATTTGACTAATTATAAATATGTTCAAACTAAAATTAAAATTAAAAGTTAAAAATTATAAACTTTACATTACTACAAGAAAAACAAAACAAAAATAATCCTAATAATAGCGATTGTATAATTTTTGTTTTTGGGAGTGTTTTGAAAGTGTAAAGTCAATATAATGTTTATGTTTATTACCTATAATAAGCATTCTATTAATAGGTTCGAATTTGCCATAGTTAGTCCTATGATTATTAGTTTTAAATAAATTGCAAGAGCGAAGGCGTTGAAGATTTCTAATAATAATTTTACTAGAAATTAAATTAGATTTAACGTTACCCTTGACAATTTCTGTAATAAAAATGACATCAGAAACTTCACGTCGAAAATTTAAAGTACACTATAATAGGGGGGCATGATTATCGTCTTGAATATAGCCATATTTGTCCAGAAAGATAAAATGCTCAGGGGCTATAAAGCCTGTGAGCAAGGTTTTTCTAATGTACTCCATATTGTGGTAGAATATATGTGATATTAAACCATTTTCTGGAGTGTTTTGTGCTCTTTCATAGTGGTTTCTGACTAATTTTATTATAAAATTGTCTATTCTAATGATTTTAGCTTCCTTGTACAAGTATTTATTGGAGTAAAAATGCTAGTAGTCGGATTCGGGCTTTCTGTTTATATTGGTACAAACTCTTATACACACCGAGAGAAAAGATTGCTAATTTTATGAAAATTTTGCTCCATTTATGAAATTTTGGAACCTGATTTTGAACCTAGAATATACTATTCTTATTATAAGAAAAATGCTTTCATAAATTCTAATTTTCTTGAATTGTGAAGCTTTTGCATAGATCAAGAATTTATTGTTTCATAAATCATAGACATAGACATACATCAATTATGAGCTAATTTTCTCGAATTAAGTCATGATTCACTTGATTAAAGGAATATTGTTAATAGAAAAGTTAAATACATAAAACAAATCAAGTACCCAATAGAATAAAAATAGAAATAAACTTTCTTAAATTATGTAATTTGAACATATTTTAAGAAAAGGGTTGCTTGAAATGCGATGCAACTGGACCATATAACAAGACTAGGTTTCCTGATTTAAGAAATAAATTTATTCAAATCAGAGGAGTCTCATTGCACATTTCAAAGAAGGATGTTCTTGAATCACAATTTAAATCTCACACATTTCGTGAAAATTTTTCTTTTGAATCAATTTTTAGTAACATAAAATTAGAAAAAAAGTTGCTTGAATCAAAATATTTTATATAATATTTTAAGAAATATAACTTCTAGAAATAAGGTCTAATTTCTAGTATTCAGGGTAATTTTCACAGCGTAATCATGACTGACGTTAAAGAATCTATTGGTTGTACTTAATAAAACTTTTTCTTTGTTCAGTTATTTGCTTATTAATTAAAGCAAATAACTACTATGAAGATTCATGAAGTGTAATAGCTTAAAATTTATCTGAAAATTTAAAAAAATATACAAGAATTATTTTTTCTTAAATCTTAAGTTTATTTTATTTAAATTAGAGTTTTTTGATATTTTAACATTTTTTTAAGTTACTATAAATATATATTATGAGCAAATACTTAAGAATAACTTATAACTTATAACTTATTTACTTATATTATAATAGTAACTATTTTGTAATAATTATATTTACTTTGATTAAAACTACCAGTATGTAAAAATTTACAAAATTCTTTGTTTAAATACAGTTCTTCCATCTGGAATTAAATGCAATTGAAAGCACTTTGTTAAGGATGAATTTTTTAAATTTTTACATTCAAAATCGTCTGAATATTTTCCTACCTCAAATACGCGAAAATGGTTATCAAAAGTTTTAATTTGTATGGGCTTAAGTATTAAAAATGCGACATCGTTACAAATTACAACGTTGGCTATTTTAAATAGTTGATTTGTTAGTTGATCAAAACAAAAATGTTTATTTGTATATAAGCTTCCTTTATATTCAATGTAATGTGATATTAAAATATTTTCAGCGACAAATTCAGGTAATTTAATATTATATTGTTTTTCAATTTGAAACTTTTTAATATTTTGAACTTTTTTAAAATTAAAAATATTTATATCTGATCCTAAATCCAAGTTGGTAAAATTATCGTAAGCAAATTTCATCATGCATTTTTTTCCTAATGAAAGGGGTAAATTTATTCTTGAAGTTGTAACATTTGTATAATTTTTCATTTCCTTGTGTTTGGCTTCGAAACGCATACACCACAACATACGCAAGGGACCTGATTTTGTAATAATTAATGGGTAGTGGAAATGATGTTTGGGCTTTAAAGTGTCTTCAAAAATTTGCACATACATTTTATTATGACTATCAATAATATTTGAAAGTACAACAATATCAGCTTTGGTGAAAGAATTTTTTAATAGCATTTCCATCATTTCTTGTAATATCAATATATATTTCCAAACTTTATCCGTCTTTGATATTTTGTCCCCTATCATACACGTAAAATAATCTAAAAGACAAAGAGTTTGCCTAGCATTTAAATGGAGAGATTTATTTTTGAAATGTTTTTCTTTTATTGATGGGGGACGATTGGAAATTTCTAAATCGCCATAATCAAAGTTTTTTATACGATTATTTAAAAACTCTAAGGTGAAATATTTCTTATGTAAAATTAAATAATGAAGACTATTACTAAGTCCGTACTTAATAACGCCTTCCAAACAATCATGCATTATGTCAGCTGTAAAATTTTGGGTTACGTGAAAAGATGAAATATTATTAAATATAGAGTTTTCAAATATACCACTTTCTTTATAAGACTGAAATTTTAGAGAATACTCATAATTTTCTATGGTTCTCAATAATTTTGAATCACCTGCTAAATTTTTTTGAATATCTTCCTTTTTTTGAACGCAAAATCTACAATATAAGTTATGAGAAAAACTTCTAGAAAAGCCTAGAAGTGAATTGACACCTAAATTATCTCCAATCACCAGTCCTAAAACAAAATGGACTTGAAAAGTTTCATTTTCAATTTCTAATAATATACCTTCCGTTTCTAATCTTTTTATAACATCTACCAACCTATAAAGGGAATTCTGATTTCCGTATGTTTTTAAATCTTTTGACTTTAAAAGCATAGCAACAAAAATGGTTTCTAAAGAGGAATATTTTTTTGGAATTGTCGGAAAATTAAAGTAGAAAGCTGCTAATGACTGTTTTCCAGAATTACTACCGAGTGGATCACCCGTTTCGAAATCATCGTAATATAAGAAAAACGGTATAACATATCTTTTATTAATTAACTTCAGTTTAGCTTGCCAGAGTTCACCTTGAATAAAGTTTGAAATTTCGTTTGAATCAGAAGCTAATAAATTTTCTATATTTTGTAACATATTTTTTAACATACCAGGTCGTTCAAAAAACTTTTTAATTTGAAATTCTATTGGAAGAAGAGTTCCTACAGTTTTTACATCTTTCATACATGGTTTTCCTTTTGTCATAGACATTTTGTTTTCTCTATTGATTACAAATGTTTTTGGAGCTATAAAAAGAGATTTATTGTTCAATACTTTTAAAAATAAATGTTCAGATTTAATTGAAATAAAAGGTGTTTTTAATGAATCTAATAAATTTAAAATTTCGTTTTTCGTTTTATCATGCAAAATTAGAGGTGACAAGATTTCTTTTAATTTAGAAAAAATGGGATTAAATAAGCTTAGAGTAATATCATCCAAAATGTTTTCAATTAAAGTGGTTGGTATATTACTATTACTAGATAATTTACATGCAAACCCAATTGTTAGCTTTTCAATTGATTCTTTGAAGTTATGAATTAGATTTTCGATTCCGCTTTCAAAAGATTTATTGTGCTTTTGAAAATTGTTATTTGGACGATTTTCATCTTCAAAATTAGAATATTTTTCTTTTGATATATTTGAGGTAGTTTTAATTGTAAGTATAGGATCCTTATTAACTAGTTCAACTTTAATATTAGGAGAAATGTTATGCGAAGCCTTAAGATGTCTTTTAAAAGTAGATATTTTATTAAAATGTTGTGGACAATTTCCCTGACCACATTTTAATACAGTGCACGAATTTATAAGATGTACATACTTTAAATGACAAATTAAAATATCGATTGTGTCAAACATTTCTACACAAATGAAGCAATTGTAATACATCTTGGACTTGATTCTTTTACAAAAACCACAATCAAAAAATTATTTAAAAGTTATTTCATATAAAAGTAAAAATTATGACCATTAATAGTCAGAAAATTAATTTAACTTTAACATATTTCTTAAATATTTCCTATCAAAGGAATCAATTTGGCAAAAAACGAAAACTTTTTTTAGGAAAATTATATTTTGATTTTAGGTTTTAATATAATAAAAATTAATACTTTATCTTATTTCTCAAATTACGTTTGACAAATTTAAATTTCTTTAAGTTTACATATTCTATTATAATAAATTAAAAATAAATTTTTGAATTAATTTTGCTTTAAATTTAAAAAATTGTGAAATAAATATTACTTTTTAACTATTATTGGTTTAAATTCGAAATTAATGATAACACATTGGTATTAACAGACTTATCAAAATTTGTATTAATTTCGTAGAAATACTTCTGTATAAACTGCCAAACGTTTATTGATTCAATTGGAAATTCTAAATTCAATACAAAAAAAATTTTAAAGCAAATATCAATACAATGAATTATTGAATCAAACGTGTAAAATATTTCATCATAACTTATTGCATACCGCTTATTTACAATATTAGTAAAAACTATAATAAGCGGCTGCAATGTCAACCCTAATTCTTTATATACTTGCCGCCTTTCATCCAATTTTGGCTGCAATTCACCAGCAACTTCCAATTCCAGAAAAAACGATTTGATTGAATCTTCAATCGATGGTTTCCAAAACCTTTTTTGCTCTCCCTTCGGTTTTGAAATTCTTCCAGAAGGAGGCAACGCTGAATGAAGTAACGATAAAATTTGATAATTAGAAATATCTGTAATTAAATAAGTAACAATACAAAAAAAACATCAAGAACATGTTTACAAAATTAGTTCTACTGAAACAAACCAAATGAAACTAACCTTCGTTTGTAGAAAGATTCAATAACTGTTTTTGGGTTTTTGGTTGCTTTAAATAATTCATCAGCACCTTTGGAATCTTTTCTTTAAATTTTTTCCAATTATTAATTAAATTTAAGGACTTTCCTTCAAACAAAAGTTCGAAATCAATTTCAATCTATAAAATAAAATAAAGTTTAGCAGTTAGTAAATATTTGATTTAAATCAAAATAAATTTTTATCTTACTAATCGAAAACCATTTGTACATCTTAGTAATGGCCAATTTTCCAAAATTTGTACAATATTTTTATCTTCACCTTTAATATTTCTTTTTCTCAAAATAAATGTAGATTTCCACTTGATTTCTACGGTCGCCCACGGTTCTTGAAAAACTAATAACCAATTTTTATCTTGATTTAAAATATCAAAATCTTCTTGGGCATCAAATTGTGAATCTAAAATCGAAAATTTAAATATTTTTAATAATTATCCATTTTATAATTGTTCAATTGATACGTCTTTTTCTAAGTTCTTACCTTCTGTATTAACAGTATTTGAATTCTCATTCAATTTAATTTTTTTTTCGCCTTTGAAGTAACCAACTTTTCTAAGATTACAAGCTGAGTTTTGGTATTTATTATATAATTTGCCTGTAGGCCTCTTTCCTCCTTTGTAGTAATAATCCTAAAACAATAAAAATGTATTTTTACATAATGCACGAAAATTTTAAATTTCATTAATATAATTTTTTATATCTACAATGGGAATCATTTCATGAGACTTATAACCATCAACAAAAGATAATAACCAATATGTTTTTGCAACGTATATGGATATAATCATTTGGAGCTTACTTGGTTTTCGTTTGGGAAAAAAGATATAATATCATCTTTTATTTTATTGAAATCTGTTGGCTTCATGCATTCGTTTCGTTCCATAAAAAACTGTACAATATTGGTGATTAAAATTTCTCTCGCTTCATTTGTTAATAAATTGGAATCATTTTTGCACATTTCTAAAATTTTTTTTCCTTTCATTGTCCCAAGAAAATCTTTCAAAATCTTAAAAAAATTATTAAGTATGCAAAACTATTAGCTATATGATTTGAATGTTTAAAATTTACAAAGGTAGTTGTATTTATATCGCAAGATGTTGAGCCAGATGGGGAAGGTGTCGAAACACTGCGATTTGATTCTTCAATCCATGTTAGAACTGATGAATTAAATGAAACAGTGTCACTTAATGTTGGAACATTAACCTGGTAACCCTTTATAAAAACAAATCTTAATTTTAAAAAGAAAGAAGGCTTTAATTTAAATTTACATTTTCTTGTCTCCATTTAATTAGTTTTCTTCGAAATTCTACTTTTAAATTAAATTCGATTTGTTTTGAAAATAATTCTTGCAAATCCGTCTCCGTCATATATTGTAATGTGCTAAGTGTTATTTCTTTAAATTTTTCATTAAGACATTCTAGTCCCCAGCTTTGCAAAATTTTTTGTACGTCAGTTAGATTTTCTTGATAATTAGGCATTTCAATATTCATACCTATATTTAATAAATTATAGTGTGGTGTAGAAGAATTGTTTGGGACTTCACCGACTGTTAAAAATTAGCAAAAATTATAGCCATAAATATTTTATTAAAAAAAAAAATAATTTTTGGTTTAAACTACGTTTTAATGTTTATTCATATTAACATTACCATTTCCAATTTAAATACATACATTTTAACTTACTTGTAGCTAAAATTTTTTTATTCTAAAGTAGGTATATCAAATACATATTTCTATTACTTATATGTAAATGTGTATTATTCATCAGATTCAAAATTTTTAGCAACATGTTAGTTAGAAAAAATAAATTTAAATTGGAAATGGTAGTTTGAACTAACATTAAAATATATTCTATGATAAAAAGAAAAAAAAATAAAGAATTCTATTAATTACCAGCACCAAGCTCAGAAATTTCTTGAACGAAAACCATTTCATTAGCGATGGCTTCTATGAGATTATTATTAATGAAATTATTAGCCATTTTTCGAACTATAAATTAATAAACACACAATTACAAAAACATGCACTATAGGTACTTAATAACACAATAAATAATAATAATTTAATATAATGTATTTTTCATATCCTTACCTTTTCTACTTTTAAGTTCACTTTCACTTTGAATAACTTTTTATCAATAATTTTCAAAATTCAAATTAATTTAAATATAATAATTTTAATTTATAATGTAAAACAAACACTTTTAATGATAATAAAATTTTATAAAATATTTATGTTTTTAACATAAGTTTTAGGTTTATTCACTGCCAAACTTTAACTAAAACTGCAATAAAAGTATCCGCTATTTCGCTTAAAAATTTTTAAAAAATTTGCTTTCTGTTATCGTACAAGTATTTTCATGAATTGTGTAAATGTTTCTCATATCGAGAAAATAATACGCACGTGGTTTTATTTCTTGCTGTTTTTCTGCAACTTATCTCTTGTTTTATTCAAGCTCTTTTTTATTTTGAAAAAAAAACGGACATTTGAACTAAATTATGATTGTATTTAAAAAAATGTTTCTTGATTTAACATGTCTTTTCTTAAATCAAGAACTATTCCACATGACATTTACTATATAAAAGTGTTGTCAAGAAAATTTTATCAAAACGAGAAGATTTTTAAATTTTGTTAAAGAATGACCTGAGAAATTACTCCTCCGTTTGTAACGCATCCATCTAGACATGCTAGATATAGTGTCAAAGGTATGGATCGGATCAGCATCGAAAAGTAAATCGATCTAGGTGGTGTCTGTTCGTCCGTCCGTGTGTCAGCACGATAACTCAAAAACTAAAAGGTCTAGAGTTTTGAAATTTACACGAAATGATTTTTAGAAAATTTGTAGGTTACCTATTGTTTTTGGTTAAGATCGGACCATGGCTTCGAAGAGCTGCCATGCAAATTTTTTGATCCAATATGAATTTCTTCAAAAATAATAACACTGGGAGGATGAAATTTACACACGATAAGTTATATAATACGAAAAGCACTATTATGAAGTTTCAAAAGGTTATGAATTTATTTTCGGGCAGCTGTCATAAAACTTTTTTAAACCAACATGAATTTCTTCAAAACTAATAACACTAGAAGGATGAAAATTGCACACGGAACGTTATAACCTTGAACGTTTTTGAACCTTGCTTACATATCTTCAGAATTATTTACACTACAAAGTTGAAATTAAAACTAAGCAAGTAAAGTAATATTGCAAGTTCGTTTGCCAATTTTGAGATTTCTTGTAGCAAAACTAAGAGTGGCTGCCATAAAGATTGCTGGAACCAAAGTGCATATCTTGGCAAATAATAAGACTAGATGGTTCAAAATTAAAATTTGAACTTATTGAAGTTTTGAAAAATTTTGCTCCCATTTTTGAAAAGCTGGCATACAGTTGTCAATCCGATAACAGTGAATATAATGAAGCTACGAGGTTAAAATTTAAAATAGTTAAGTAAAGTGAGGGCAAGTGGATTGGAAAAGTTGGACATCACTCGGACCAACTTTTAGGGTGGGTCATTTTTTGTTTTTAATTTTTGAATCGGTTGGACCAATTTTTTTTTTAATTTTTTTTTTTCTCATGGTTTATTTAAAAAAAATTTTATGAATTAGGTTGGGCTAAATTTTATTTTTATTATTTAATTTTTTTTTGTATTTTTTTTAACAAAAATTATGGTTTATTTTATTGTAGACATTATAGTGAGTATACACGGGTATCTAAAAGTTGACAGGGGCAACTATAGTCTTCCTCGTTTTATTTCACTTTTATTCCTAATTTTTATGCATCTTTTAATTCTGTCGAAATAATTTTGTTGGTTTTTTTTTAGTTCATCCTACAAAAATTTCATAATTTATATGAAAACACAACTTTGTTTTAAGAAAATAATAAAATCTTGATTAGATGTAATAATTTTCATAATTTTAAAAGAAAATAAGCAAAAGAAGTTGCAAATCTTAAATTTTTGTCTCCATTTAAGAAAATAAATTATTCCTGTTTTATGAATTAAAAAGATAGTTTGAGAAAGCAATTAGTTTCATAATTCTTGTAAGAATTTTTAGATTAAAGCATGACTTCACTTGATCTTAGATTTTGTTTTCTAGATTTAAGAAAATAACAGAATCTTGAATTGTTAAATAAGACTTGATTTGAGAAAAGATTATTTTTCATAATTCATGTAAAAATATCTTTACTTCAGAATTATTTTACTTATTTTATGAATTTTTTGGCTTATTTCATTATTTTGTTTTAATTCTTAAACTAAGAACTCCTATTTCTACATTATAGAAAATTTTTTCTCTCGGTGCACTTCCTTTCGAATTTCCGTAATGTTTCCATTAAGCTTGCACTAATGTTGTACCATATTGGTACACCATATACAAGTGTTGGCCTAATTAATGTTTGGTAACAAATTATTTTAACTCTTTTACTAATGTTTTTATTGTAAAATAGTTTTTTAGCTGCCATAAATGCTTTATTACATTTTGATATACTGTATTTCACTTGATCGATATAATTTAGGTTTCTATGTAATTGAACACCCAGGTATTTAACTACTTTTTTATTGGATAAAGCGATATTATCTGGTGATTTTATTACAAAATCTTTCTAGTTTTTTTTTATGTCGAAACCTGTTTTATTGACTGTATTGCGAAATAAAATAGTCTCACACTTATTATAATTTATTTTCATAAGTCATACTTGACAATAATCTCTAACTATGTTAAAAAGTTTTTGCACTGAATGCTTAATAGGGTCTACTTTGTTATCGGCATAATATATGATAATATCATCAGCAAAAGCTAATGCATAATTATTACCTTTTACTCGATCTAACAAATGTAATAATTCTGCTATATACATGATATAGAATGGTTATGCATGATACTAGTTTGGAATACAGTCGAATGTAAATGGAAAAATACTTTTACGGCAAGGAAGGCAGAAGTTGATAAAAAGTTCAGTTCAGTAGACGAAATTGTGGAAAGATTGATGATTTTTAATTTATAATAATTTATTTATAATAAAAAAATAGATTAAAAAAATATTAAATCTTTTTATTTTATAGAGCCATATGTAAGAATCAAATTTATTATTTGTACCGATAAATTATTCCCAAAAAAGCATAAAAAATACTCTTTTCTATGAATAATACATTCATTAATTAAATCATGTACCGTACAAATAATTCCCTTTGAAAGCAGGAAATATTCTTTTAAATAAAAAATTTATTCCTTGTGAAGAGCGTTTTATTCCTTAAATCATTCTTTTATGAGAATAAGATATGCATTTCCATGCATAAACTAGGTTTCTATTATTCTTTTGCAAGAATAAAATTAAAGTAACAAAGAAAAAATAAGAAAATGTTATTCCGAAGTAGGAATAATATTCGCAGTTTTCAATCGCGAATATATTATTCTCATCGAAGGCTATATTATTCTTTAGCTAAGTTGGGCACAATTATGAACTTGATTTTGGAATAATATATTCCTTATACGAAAAATATATTCTTGAATTTCTCTCCGTGTACTAACGAAATTCTAAGTGTTCTTCTTCACATTTGAAAGGCTTCCAGTTTGTTCATATGGGTGGTTGCCAAGGTACCTACTTCAATTAAAAACGAGGAAGATTATAGTTGCCCTTGTCAACTTTTAGATACCCGTGCATACCCACTATGGTGTATAAAATAAACCGTAATTTACTTCCCTTATACATTTAACTCATTACCCCATAATTTTGACATAAAAAAAAAAAAAAAAATTAACAAAAAAAAAAAAAAAATCACAAAACAAAAAACAAAATTTTCATTTATTGTCCCATAACTTTAACTTAAAAAAAAAAAAAAAATTAACAAAAAAAAAAACATCAAAAAAAAAAAAAACAAAATTTTCAATCATTGTCCCATAACTTTAGCTTCAAAAAAAAAAAAAAATAAAAAAAAAAAAACAAAAAAAAAAATTGGCCCACCCTAAGAGTCCGATGGTCCGAGTGATGTCCAACTTTGCCAAGTAACTTGCCCTATTAATTTACCTGCCCAATTTTAATTTTAACCTTGTAGCTTCATTAGATTCACAGTTATTGAATCGAAAACTTTGTATGGCAGCCCCCCGAAAATGGGGCCCTAACATTTTGAAACTTCATATAAGTGCTCGATTCATTATATAACTAACCGTGTGTAATTTTCAGCTTCGTAGTATAATTAGTTTTGAAGAAATTCATATTGGTGCAAGGAAGTTGTATGGCAGCCCCCCGAAAATGGGGCCCTAACATTTTGAAACTTCATATAAGTGCCGGAGTCATTATAAAACTAACCGTGTGTAATTTTCATCCCCGTAGTATAAATAGTTTTGAAGAAATTCATATTGGTGCAAAAAAGTTGTATGGCAGCTCCCCGAAGCCTTGGTCCGATTTTAACCAAAAACAATAGGGAACCTAGAAATTGTCTAAAAATGACTTTGTGTGAATTTCAAGACTCTAGCCCTTTTAGTTTTTGAGTTATCGTGCTGACACACAGACGGACGGACGGACAGACACACATAGCTAGATCGACTAATTTTTCGATTCTGAGCCGATACGTACCCTTGACACTATATCTAGCTCGTCTAGATCGATGCGTTACAAACGGAGGAGTAATTTTAATATACCCGATGTTCATATATGTATGCACGGGTATAAAAAGAACGATACAAAGCATTATTGAAGTGAAATAACACGCGAATTTTACAGTGCAATAACGCCCTGGAGCAATAGTCTTTATGCATTCAACTCTAAAATCCTTCCAAATTAACTAATTTTTACTTACATGTTAAATAAAAAAGAAGAATTTCTTACTAAAAAGAAATTTGTAATTATTTTAGAGTTGGTCATAAAAATAGAGTTATATATATATACTTCGGAAAAGGGAGCATTTATGCATTCTAGAGTTGGATTGCCGTTGGGGATTATTTCCTCTGACTCATAGCATTTCATAAAACGTAAATTTTCATATCTTATAAAGACTCTTTGGTTATTGGTTCCCTTTTTATATACGAAATCCTTTTTAAATACTAATTTACGAACTTAGTTTGAAGCGTAAAAAAATTTGTCATTACGTTTAATGTAACGCTGTAAGTGAGATCAAATGGGCATAGACTTAAGTCTATGGATCGGATCAGATTCGAAACCTATTGAATTATCTATGTACCCCCATCGTTCCGTCCATTCAAACAGAGCTGGAATTCTAAAATTTTCGCAAATATCTTTTTATATTATAGACATTTTTTTTTTTTCTGGGTTAAAAACACTGTTCACTCACCTTTCTCCGCGTTCCTTCTTTATATGGAGTGAAATATATTTTTCGTAATCTATGACTCTTAAAATGTTTTTTTTTTAAATAAATGAATTTTTAAGTTATCCAAAAACATTTAATTTATATAAAATCAATATGATTCAAAATATTTTAATAAAAGTTTAACTGATGTGACAAAAAATTATTTTTCAGTAACAATAAAAAGATCAAGAATAAGAAAACCATTGTTATTCTTCCAGCATATTATGATCCCAATAAAAAAACCAGTCAGAGTCATCAGAGCTTCAAGAAAAAAAACCATGTCGAATGTAGAATGAATCATTTATATTGCATTATTCTTGATGATGATCATTAGCAATGACACAGTATATCATCTATGCACTAAATAACATGATGTTAATGCAAAAAAAAATTTCGTCTAAACATGGGTTGGTAGATGGAGAAGTTAAAAAAAAAATGACTTTATTTCATATCAGTTTTAGATTGAACTGATCTGATAATAATCTTATTGATGCAGCTATGAGTACATTGAAAAGATGGCATTTTAAGTATTCGTTCATTCAATTTATTCGTTGCCCTCGATGTATAGTAGTTTTTTTTAAATATAATAAATACATCATATATACAAGTATATGGTGATTGTGACTTCGTGTATTGGTGCTCAGGAGCAAAAACTCATCCAATAAAAGATACAATGCATGCATGTTGAATACATAATTGAAAAATCGTTTTTTATACTTATATAAATTTATATTTTCTACAAAATTGAATCAGAAATTTCCTTTTAAAAATTTTTTTATTAAATCTAATTTTTTTTTTAAAGAATTTTATTTAAAAAATGAGTAAAATTATAGTTGCCCTTGCCAACTTTAAATATTCGTGCATACCCGCTATGATGTTTAAAAGTTTATCCGAGCAATCTCCAACTATGCCAAATAACGGCACTCAAGTAGGGCAGTCGATTTTTAATTTTAACCTTGTAGCTTTATGGAATTCACAGTTATCAGATGGAGAACTTTTTTATGGCAGCTTCCCAAAAATGGGGTACCAATTTTTTAAATCTTCGACAAATATTACATAGGGATTTTAATTTTTAATCATCTAATCTTATTAGTTGCAAAAATATGCACCTTGGTTCCAGCAATTTTTTTAATCGTACTTATATCAACTTTGAAGTTTATATAGTTCTGAAGATATGTAAGCAAGATTCTGAAACTTGTATGGCAGCTACCCGAAAATGAGGCCGTAACATTTTGAAACTTCATATAGTTGTCCTATTATATAACTAACCGTATGAAATTTTCATCTTCCCAGTGCTATTGATTTTGAAGAAATTCATATTCGTTCAAAGAAGTTGTATATTCGTTCCTAGAAATCTTGATCCAATTTTAACCAAAACGAGGAAGAGTGTAGTAGAGTAGACTGTGTCAACTCTGGGATACCCGTATGACCGTAACATATACATTATATCATCCGTTTAATTACTTTTGGATTTATTAAGTGTAGTGGAATACTCATATAAAATAAAGAGTTGTATGGCAGCTACTCGAACCCTCTGTCGTAGACCAACCAAATTTTGCAGAAACTTTGGCCATTACACTAAACAATTTTTGGCAAAAATTCAGACACCCATCTTCATTAGGTGGAGAGTAATGCTCATATAAAATAAGGAGTTGTATGGCAGCTACTCGAACCCTCTGCTGCAGACCAACCAAATTTTGCAGAAACTTTGGTCATTACACTAAACAATTGTTGGCAAAAATTCAGACACCCAGCTTCATTAGGTGGAGAGTAATGCTCATATAAAATAAGAAGTTGTATGGCAGCTACTCGAACCCACTCCACTAGACCAACCAAATTTTGCAGAAACTTTGGCCATAAAACTAAACTACTTTTGGCAAAATTTTTGACACGCAGCTGTAATAGGTACAGAGTAATGCTCATATAAAACGAGGAAGATTATAGTTGCCCTTGTCAACTTTTAGATACCCGTGCATACCCACTATGGTGTATAAAATAAACCGTAATTTACTTCCCTTATACATTTAACTAATTACTCCATAATTTTGAGGTAAAAAAAAAAAAAAAAAAAATTAACAAAAAAAAAAAAAAATCACAAAACAAAAAACAAAATTTTCATTCATTGTCCCATAACTTTAGCTAAAAAAAAAATTAACAAAAAAAAAAATCACAAAAAAAAAAAATCACAAAAAAAAAACTAAATTTTCATTCATTGTCCCATAACTTTAGCTTAAAAAAAAAAAAAAACAAAAACAAAAAAAAAACAAAAAAAAAAATGGCCCACCCAAAAATTCCGATGGTCCGAGTGATGTCCAACTTTGCCAACTAACTTGCCCTATTACTTTACCTGCCCAATTTTAATTTTAACCTTGTAGCTTCATTAGATTCACAGTTATTGAATCGCAAACTTTGTATGGCAGCCCCCCAAAATTGGGCCGTAACATTTTGAAACTTTATATAAGTGCTCGATTCATTATATAACTAACCGTGTGTAATTTTCATCCGCGTAGTATAATTAGTTTTGAAGAAATTCATATTGGTGCAAAGAAGTTGTATGGCAGCCCCCCGAAAATGGGGCCCTAACATTTTGAAACTTCATATAAGTGCCGGAGTCATTATAAAACTAACCGTGTGTAATTTTCATCCCCGTAGTATAATTAGTTTTGAAGAAATTCATATTGGTGCAAAAAAGTTGTATGGCAGCTCCCCGAAGCCTTGGTCCGATTTTAACCAAAAACAATAGGGAACCTAGAAATTATCTAAAAATCACTTTGTGTGAATTTCAAGACTCTAGCCCTTTTAGTTTTTGAGTTATCGTGCTGACACACGGACGGACGGACGGACAGACACACATAGCTAGATCGACTAATTTTTCGATTCTGAGCCGATACGTACCCTTGACACTATATCTAGCTCGTCTAGATCGATGCGTTACAAACGGAGGAGCAAATCTAATATACCCGATGTCATATATGTATGCACGGGTATAAAAAGAAGTTGTATGGCAGCTACCCGAACCCATGGACCAAAATGGCTGGATTTAAATAGCGATGACGGCTATTGCAAAAAAACGAATTTGCGAAAATTTCAAGATCCTAGCTTCTTTAGTTTTTGAGTTATCGTGCGGACGGACGGACGGACGGACGGACGGACATACATAGCTAAATCGATTTATTTTTCGATTCTGATCCGATCCATACACTTGAGTCTATATCTACCCCTCGTTCTTCTCTGCGTCACAAACGTAATGGCAAATTTATTATACCCTTTGACTATATAGTCATACGGGTATAAAAATAGGGAACCTAGAAAATTCCTAAAAATGACTTAGTGTAAATATTAATATTGAGCGCTCTTAGTTTTTAATATTGGTTGAAAAAAGTAGTATGGCAGCTCCCATAAATTGTTTTGGGTGAATTTCAAAACCTTCCTTTTAGTTTTTGAGTTATCGTGCTGACACACGGACGGACGAACAGACAGACGGACAAACTTTGCGATTGTTTTGGGTGAATTTCAAAACCTTCCTTTTAGTTTTTGAGTTATCGTGCTGACACACGGACGGACGAACAGACAGACGGACAAACTTTGCGATACGGATTTACTTTTCGATGCTGATACGACACATACCTTTGACAAGATCTCTAGCATGTCTAGATCTATGCGTTACAAACGGAGAAGCAATTTTAGTATACTCATTGCCTTATTTGTATGCACGGGTATAATAAGTATAGCTATTGAAAAACTTAAAAGTCAGATATTTTGCAATTTATTTAACATTGTCATAAGTTTCATGTTGATTTTAAAATTATTGAATGCAGCTAAATACTAGGCAAAGCGGCCAATATATTTTAGTTCAATAAAATAGTTCAAAAAGTAAATTAAACGGAAAAGAGGATCTGATTTTAAATCCATATTTTATATCCCTTCTAATTACAAATCTCGCATAAATATTCTGAAAAAGGGGAAGAGCCTGATTTTCTAAATAGTTATTTCTTAAAAATAAAAAATTCTGAAAAACTATTTCCAAAATATTTAAAAAATAATATTTAAACCAGATTTTGAAACAGAAGAGATTTTGTAGTTGGTTTTTAAACTTGGACTGTCCCATTTTCTGCAATATTAACTTGTTTGCAATATTGCATTAAGAATTGAATAAGAATTAAATTTAAAAATTAGGTTTTTAGAGATGTTAGCCCTATTAATTTAAATATTGTATTTAAAAATGTACCTTAAAAGAAGCAGTAGAAGGATTTTATGGTTGCTTAAAAAATCAAATTTCCAATATGGATTTAGAGAGATTTAGAGAAGGACGAACACATTACAATTAAATTGTGGATCACTCTTAAGTTCTTCCAGGCTTATCCATAGCTTAATTTTTGAAACCCTCCAAGTTGTTCTTGTGATTCTATTATATCCATCACTATAATTAATGATTCTCCTCTTCTGAGAAAGCAACGAAAGTCTCGAATTTAACATAAGTGGTTAAAGGGTCCTGTGCACAGTTCCGACACTATTATTGATTTTTTTAATAGAACGAAAGATTTTACCAACGAGATATTGTTAATACTGTATTATGTATGTTTAGATTTATACAATATAATATTCTTAATAGGACTAAGATTTGAACCTGCAGGATTTGAACTAGGATTTGAAATCTGTAATAGAATTTCAAAAAATTGTTTAAATTCTTTTTCATATTGCAACAAAAGAATCCGAAAATTTTTGTTTTAAAATTTTAAGAAAAGACATTTTCAAAGACAAAAAACCAAAGAAATGCAGAATTAATTTAAAATATTTTCAATAAAAAAGTTAAATAAACTTAATTTAACAGTTCCTTATAAATAACTAATTAAATTAAATCACATTTAATTAATTTTCTTTTGTTTAAAACAAGAAAAACCAACTTAACCACACTGTCATAAGTACTTTCTGTTTTCTTTTGAATTACGAGTACTTGAAACATAATATGATTTAACAAAGAATTCATAATTATCATAAATTATTTACTAAATAGATATAGATATAATTTTAGTACATAAACTATATATGTATATGCTATTATATTTACAATTAACTAATAAGTTACTTGATAATTATTGATTATTAAAATTTCATAATGTCTCTTTTTACCATTCAGGTATTTTTGCATAATAACGCATATATTAAAATTCAATTTTATTGAAATGTGGTCAATAGAGGTAATTATGCAAGTTACTATATAATACAATAAGTATATAATATTTCAATATGGCGGTTAATTCAGTTTTTCAATACATTAATTAAAAATCTTTCGATTTAAAATTAGTTTTAATTCATTTAAGTACAACTATATCTAATTGCCTAAAAGTATGCAATTTTTTTACATATTAAATCAAACGTATTTACTCGGGGTCGCGACTCGCGATCTTGGGAATCAGACTAATTAAATAATGAAATATAAAGTATTTGAATTCTATTTAACTATAAATTTCCATGAATTAAATTTTTCAGTGTAATTTTACAAGTAATTAAAAAAAATAACGGTTTTTAAATAAGCAGATTTTCAAGAAAGATGATAAAATACAATATTTGTTTAATTTTTGTATTTAATGGACATTTCAAAAAACTTTGGATATGTGGGAATTCAAGTTATAGTTGTGTAAAAACCGAAAGTTTTTTAATTTATAACCCTTTACAGCTCTTAAATGAAGAGTTATACTAAAAGTATTACTAAAAGTAGTAAATTTCTGAAAAGACTCATATTATTTTCTAAGATCTAACTCTACTCAAAAATTTATGTGAACTTTTACGGCTCCTAAATGAAACGCCATACCAAAAGTTTTCCCAAAAGACTAGTATTATTTTCTAAGATCTAACTCTTCTCAAAATTTCAAGTTCCTAACTCAAACTGTTTGAAAGATATAAGGGGTGAAGAATTTTTGAAAAAAAAAAATGAGTTTCACATAACGGTTAATTAAAGTATCGTATGGCAACCCTATTCATTTGTGTTACAAATATTTATATAAAGTTTATAAAACCAGCTGTCGTTTGCGGTTGAAATAGGCAATATACTTAAAGGAACTTTTTTTATAGCATTTTAAATATAGAGCTTTTCTGCATTTTGGGGGGCTATAATAATGGTAATGGGCGTCCACAAAAACAAAATTCTGGGTTGAAACTATTGTTTTTGCAAAACCTATCCGTTGCTAAGGCTTCCTTTCTTTATTTTAAGCGGTGTAAAAGTTTTGTAAAAACACAGACGGACGGATGGATGGACAGACGGACCGATTAAGACTATTTAAGCACTTTATTTTTCAAATTTTTTTTTTAAATGTGCTAAAAAGATCAATCAAATGATATTTGACCATAAAAATTTATTTACAATACATATATTACATATATACATATTACAAAATACAATTTAGAAAAACCAATAATTCACATTTTAACAATTAAATTTAACTGTAAAACCAAAATCAAAAAAAACTTTTTTATTAATTAAAATAAATTGTAATTGGAAATTGAATTGGTTAACGTGTTAAATGGTTGTGCGGTTTTTTATTTAATAAAATAAATTAAATTTATCTTGAAATTTTGTTTATTAAAAAAAAAAACCTTTTTCTAAAACAAAGCATTCTAATGTGGTTAGATATAATCATATTATTTGGACATATAGGTATATTAATTACTTCTATTATAATAATAAACAAATTAAAATAATTATGTTTCATTTTAGTAATTTAAATCAATTAAAATTTTAAATAAAATAAGTGCTGTAAAAAAGCTAGGGTTTATAAAGAAGCACTTTTCCAAAATTATGAAATGCTTAATTTTGATACTCCAAATTTTGAAACACTAGACAGGTTTAAAGATAGCGGATTTTCAGTTGTTAACCCCTTACGGATTAGGCAAGCACATGCGTTCAAGAACTCTGAGTAGAAAGACAAAATCAAACTGTACAGAACACTCATCGTACCAGTTCTGTCATGTGGTGCAGAATCATGAACCATATCCAATAACGATGAAAATCTGATAGGGTCTTTTGAAAGGAAGATTCTACGTAAAATTTTTGGTCCAATTAACATCAATGGAATTTGGAGACAACGAGACAATCGCGAGCTGTATGAGCTGTACGACGATACTGATCTCGTAATTTGGATTAAAATCCAAAGATTACGCTGGTTAGGTCACGTAGTGAGGATGAACGATGATGCAAGAACGGTTTTTGACTCCATTCCGAAGGGTAGACGCAGAAAAGGTCGACTACATCTTTGATGGAAGGACGGTGTTCAGTCAGACGAATGCTGAATATTGTTGGAAGTTGGAGAGAAGCTGCGCAAAACAGAAGCCAATAGAGGAAGGCTTTGGACTCGGCTAAAAAATAATAATTTGTTATACCGATAAAGTAAAGTAAGTAAGTAACCCCTTACAGCCGGACAATACAAAACAGTTTTTTTAAATAACTCATTCTAACTGCAAGCTTGATTAATCTCGATTACTCGATTAATTAATTTTTTTATTTATTCCATTTTGCATTTCATTCAAACGCTCAATAATTAGTTTAAGTTTAAGTTTTATTCCAGATAAGTTGTTTTTGCTAGACAGAAAGGCAATGGAATACAAACTTGAAGAGAATAATTTCAAATTCTTAGGAAAACAAAAATCAAATTCAAATAAAAAGGAAATTACAATTTTTTAAACCCTGCTTCGAAGAAAGGAAATTTACATACGAGAAGAAATATATTTTATAATGAAATTCATATCAGACAACTCATTTATATACAGGGTAATACTTTGGTATATAGTTGCATTATCCACAGAATTGTACACAAATAAAAATAAAGCCTTAAACCATAATGTCTAATTTAAGTTGAAAGACAATCGATATAGGATTTTGGAAAAGCCTTAAAATGCAGTAAAATGCTGTATAAATTCCATCTAATTTTATTTAGGCGCAACACTGCTTATGGGAATTCGTTTGTCATTTGCTCATCACGTTTATGGAAGCAAATCCCATTAAATATGTTCCCTAAAATTGAAAATGTATATGGGTACGATATATGTGTATAGATGAATTCAAGAACTTTAACATCTCTCATAAATTTACCCATCCCTCATAATCCGAAAATCCTAAATATCTTAAACCTAAATCCTTTTAAATTCCCTTTACTCGTTGGCCAACTGGACATTTGTATCACAGGGTCTCCCTAAAGTTTAGTTCGAAAAAGGTGTGGTTTTGGTGTGTTAAAGTCATATCGTATTACCGCAAGTATTCCGAACAGTTCCACTGGGTGGTTTTAGAAGCTTTCCATTCCAGTCACATCCTTAAATACACATTCTATTATACCCCTCCTTGAATCGGTATACAATATTACATCTATTAGTACTATATAGAACCATTAACAAGATTCAAATCATTAAAAATTCAATCATGTAACAATTTCTTTTTTAAATACGATTTGTATCAAATTAAAATTTATTTCCTGTTTTGGAGTTTTTTGCTACCTATGCATTTCCTATTCTCAATAATATGCTATTAAATTCGATATAAAAGTAATTTTAAAAATTAATTTATAAAAAAATTCAATCAAATAAACATACAAATATTCTAAAAAAAAAAAAAAAAGTCAAATTTAATTGTATTTAACTTACCGTTATATATATCTGAAGCTGTTGGTATATGTTCTGTTATAAATCGATTTTCTAAATATGAAACAATAAGATTCGTTTTTCCAACAGCGCCATCTCCAACAAGGACACATTTTATATTTGGTTGATATTTTCCTTTGTGATGTTTAATCTTCTTGTCTATATTATTTTTTTTTTTTTTTTTTGAGTTTTGTTTTTCATCATAAAAATATTTCCAAGAAATTGTTGTTGAGAAAGAGTGAAAGAGACAAAAAATAAAATAAAACATATTTTTTTAAAGGAAATATATAAAAAGAATATAAAATTTATTTTGTTAAAAGTAATAGGATAAAATTAGAGTTGAAAGTTCAAATAAAATTTATTATCAATAAAAGGAAATTTATCCTATTTACAAAAAAAAATATTTTACAGTTTACAGTTAACAGTAATAAGATTTTCAGATAAAAAAATAGAAATCGTTATCATAATAACGGTATTTCCTTAAAAGAGATTTGTAATGTTTTCAGTTCATTGCGCAAAAGAGGAAATCCACTAGGTGAAAAAGTAAGTCGGTAAAAGAAAGTTTCATATTGATCTCAAACAGTTGACGCAGTTAGAAGCTAACGATAGCTTCAAAATAAACTTTAAAATACCACATTCTTAGAAGTTGGTCTCTACAGCCACAATGTTTTAATTCTTTAACTTAAACAGAAGTGTATATACATACTTATACACAAAACATTTAAATACTGTAATTATTATGCTTTAATATATCAATATGGACACACACTAACCTCCTTCTGTGCTATGGCTTAGGCTTTAAGACGTAAAGTACTTTCAATGGAAATATTCGAACTGAAGCACTACTTTAAAAAACTACTATTATTAGCATAAGCTTTTTAAGGACTTTTAAAAGAATACATTTGGAAATTAAAAGTTTTAATGAAATTAATTTTTAACCCCCCCGCCCCTTTTTTTTGGATGTTAAGTTTTCACTAAAATATTTTCTATTATTTAAAAAAAAAACATTTTTGTTACCTGTAAAATCCGTGCTAGATGACTTCTTTCGACATTTAAATATTAATTTAGATTCTGTGTTATATTCCTTTGAACTGGAACTAGTATCACTGTTCGTCTACAAAAAATAAATGTTAACTATATTTTTATATATTTGTTCAAATATGTTTTAATTTTGTACAAATAAATAATTAAAGTTTAAAATTAATCAATGGTTCAGTTCAATACAGCAAAAAATGAGTTGAAGCGATAAACTGCATACTGCTGCAAAAATTTATTAAATTTTGCTGCTCGATAAAGCATAGCTTTTTATACTGCAAAATTTATGAAGCGATTTAAACAAAAATCGTTTAGCAACAAGTCACTTTAAGCGCTTTATTAATTTTAAAGCGCCTTGCTTTATTTAACTGAACCAATGTTTATTTATAATATCGGGATCAATATTTCAAAATATTATTGATTTATTTTATTACGAACTTTTATGGTTTTAAAGATGTGTTAATTGAATTAAGCTAATCTTATTGAAGCATTCAAATTTGTCCTATATCTCGAATTCTTCCTTAAAATTTATCTTATACCTATTTTTAACGCCTATACACACTTTTAATTTTAAAGGGTGATTTTGTAATTAATTTGAGCTTTTAATATCCTTAACCCATAATGGATATATCAGAATATCGTAAAAAACTTATACATAAACTAAAACAAATACATATAAATAATAATCTGAGCCAATGACGTATCTGACCAAAGCCGTAGTAGTAAAAGCCACTTTAAATGTGGAAAGTCAGTGGTTCAAACCCCGGCTAGATAATATCTAATTAGACAATATCGTAAAATTGTATAGTAATATCGTAATAGTTAATTTTGTAATATTATAAGATAAGATTTAATATAAATATGTAATTAACTCTTGTTTAGGATAATAGATGGCGCACAAAATTAGCATTTGTGTATTCATAATTTTATACAATAGCTATAGGCGAGTTATCCACGGAATAGTGAATACAACGATTAAAAAAACTGAAGCCTAGGCTAATTAGACTTAGTGAATGCCATATACTCATTTGAGGAGTGGAAAAGGCAAAAAAAAAATCAGAGCCAACATCTAAACTCCTGCTAAATTAAATTCAATCAAATACAATATTTTGTATTTTGCTATATTTAGTTAATACAGTTATTTGAATCTATATTATAAGCTAGATTTTTAAATGAGTTCTAAATAAGAATATTTAATTCAAAACAGAGCAACAAATAGCTTTCTGTTTAATATTAATTTTTAACTAACTTTAAAATTTTTTTATATATTCCATACCTTGTTTTTTATAATTTAAAAATTCTTTTGACTGTAAACAACCTTTCATCATATTAAAAATCAGTGACTATATAAAATACTTTTATAATACATATCTTTAATTTTTTTTTTAGAAAAAAATCTCAAAATAAAATTTTTAAAATATTTTTTAAAAAACTGTTGATTTTAATTCCCTTTGAGTTGAAACAAGACTATAAAAGATAATAAACTTATACTATCATCAATGTAAATATCTATAAGATACAATGTAATAAAATAATCTTCAAAGTAAAACAGGATAAAGATAACTTTAAATCGTGTATTTTTTGCTTCTTTGTTTTAAACTCACTCACTCTAGGAATTTGTTTCTTTGGTATACGAGTATATGGGATTTATTATAAATAGATTTACATAAATTGTTTCTTTACTAGATTACTCTAATATATTTTGTCCTTTTTTATACCATACACCTATGAAATAAGTAAAATGGTATATCAACTTTAGTATGGTGTTTGTAATCACCGAAAAAAGTCAAGTTAGATATGGATAAGTATGTATATATGTGATCAGCGTCACCTCCTTAGTCGATTTCTCGAGGTTCATCCTTAGACACGATAACTCAACAATTATTCTAGCAAGCTCAATTAATCTTAATGAAATTTACACTGTAAGTTACTAGTAATGAAAGTGCGGCGGGGATTGCATATGGCCGAGATTGACCCATGAGTTCGAGTTCTGGAACTTTTGATAGTTTCAACGGCCAACGAATATATATCCAAAAACACGATAACTCAAAATTTAAAGAAGCTATCTTGATAAGTTTTAACTGTAGATTACTAGTAATGAAAATATGACGGGAATTGCTTATGGTCCAGATCGAACCATGGGTATAAATTCTCGAAGCTTTTGATTGAATTGGGGCCAAACGAGCATAGATAGAATTATCAAATTTGATATACACGGAAATCTTCTTGTTTCGTTTGTTTCTTTGACATTGATTTAGGACCAATTGAAGTAGTCATTTGGATGCCATCTACAACACTCCCAAGACCTTAAAGCGTATTTTCGAAATTAATAAAGATAGCAACTTGAAATAAATATAAATAACTTCACATTTGGTACAAGGGTGCCCTTTAATATTTTCTTTGTGTCCCTGAACTTTGGTCTCAATTGGAGTGGTTGTTCAGGTACCGCTCTTAGACTTCCCAAGTTTATTTTCGAAATCAATAAAGACAGTAACTGAAAATAAAAATGTGACAAGAAGCTAGTCAAAACATTAATGTTTTTAGTTTTTATTAAAAACCATCAAACTATATATAGCTACATATATTATCTCAAATTAATATTATCTTTCGAATAATTTTGAGTTTAAATGAAAATTAATGCAACACATAACAGGAGAATTATGATTGTAATACTAATTTATAAAAGAAGTGCTCAAAATTATCATAAATATAAAAGATGATAATTCGGAGGGTATTACACTGACTTATTGTTTACTCAACTAATGGGTTTATGTACATAATATACTCTAACTAAATACATACTACAATATATTATATCCTTTTAATGTTGATTGACATGTGTGAATTGTTCTAGTTAATCGTAATTTAAATAAAAAATTTTGGGTACATATATAGTTATGAAAACAGAATTTAAATTTTAAATTTTAAACACTCCCAATTCCCACCTTCTCTGTTGTAAATTAAATAGGAGGTAGTTAACAAGAAATAGGATTTCTTATTTTAGAAATCCTGCAAGATACCAATCATCTTCAGATTGAGAGGATTTACCCTTAAACACTTAACTATTGCATACCTCAATAAGTATCATTTAATATTTTAAACTTAATAATCATTGTATATAATAATTAACTGTTTATACTCACTTGATTAGTAACATTTGGATAATTTTTATTATTATTATTGTTTTTACTTAATTTACTTTTATTTGAGTCTATCACAGTCGCATTATCTCTGATGTTATTTGAATGATGGTTATTATTTGATGGTTCTTTAATATTCATATTTGTTGGATCATGTACACCAAATATAAATGGTCCACTACTGTTAGTATTATAATAATCATTATTAATATCTGCAGTATTCTCATAATTATTAATATTTGTATTAAAATGTTTTACATTTGTTTGATTTGTTAATTGTTCATGCTGATATTGATAATGATTAGATTCAAAATTATTAGTTTGGTTTAAATGATTATATTGTTGTCGTTGTGGTTGTTGTTGTGGTAACTTTTGTTGTCTACTATTATTAGACCAATTACCAAATTCTGTTATTCTATTCGATATTGGTGGTTTTTCATAATTTATTTGATTTTCATTTGAAAAAAAATTATCTTCATCACATGCTGATGGTGGATATGGTTTTGGTATTGATTCAAATTGTTGTTGCAATTGTTGCTGCTGTAAATTTTCATGTTGTTGTCGAAAATAATATGTATTACTTGTATCATTGATACGATTATTTTTTATTAGACAATTATCAGAAAATACAAAATCATTTGAGTTAACAGTTGGTGATGGTGGTGGGCTACCATATGGATACCCATTATGTGTATTAACATTTTTATTAAATTGTTGATTCACAATATCATCAAAATCATTAAAACCATGACGAGTTTTTATATTACCACCACCATCATGGGAAACGTCATTATTTGTAGTTTTTCTTTTTGGTAATAATTGTGGTTTACGTTCCATTAATAATGGACGTGTTGATCTGTTTAATGGTGAATCTCGTCTTGATGTCATCATATTTGATGAATATGATGGCATTGATGACAAAAATGATGTTATTTTTACAGTCATTTATGAAAATTTTATTTGTGTAGTTTTTTTTATTATTTATTTTAATTCAAATAAATTTTTATTTAATGAATGTATATAAATATGTGTTTGTAGATAAATATTTGTTTACGAATGCAACTTTATATAAAGTAAATTTTTGATATATACAAAAATCGAATTCAACAAATTGAATAATAACGCATAGGACGTTTTATTAAGTTTCGTACTTAAACAGATGAAATAAAGTTTATAAGGCACAACTTGCGACCGGAATAAATGAATTTTCAATGGATTTTCAGTCAATCTGTAAAAGAAAATGAAATAATTGTTAAATTAAATTTTATGAAATGGTAATTAAATAATAATAAGTATATTTTTTTTTTTTTTCTTTTTTTTTTTTTTTTTAAGCGTTAACTGTTCAACTGTTTAGACTAATAAGCCTATCTATACCATAGGTGCATGTTGGAACAGGGGGTAGTTTTTTTTTTTATATTCGTGTTATTAGAATTGGTCTTAATGAATTCCACATGCAATTTAAACATGAGATAGTACTAGGCCTAGTAATATGTAGAAACGTCTTATATGAACAATAGATACAATTCTATTTTTGTTTATATCGTAATATTTTGTATTTGAATTATATCGTATTCTATATCTGTGAGTTATAATATTCAATTAAATTATTTGTATATATTTTTAATTTTTTTATTTTGTTATTATTTATTAGTATTTTTTTTCTTAATTATTGATTAAGGCATTAATTTGAACCCAATGGCGAATGGTAGCTGAGTCGAGTCGAAAACCAGAATAGTTTTTTTCACTTTCATTGGGACTCGAACCCCGGGCTTTTCGCATGAAAGGTCGGCACTCCACCACTATGCTACCCAGCTGTATTAATTCTAATATTGAACATTGTTTCCTTTTCATTACAATTTTTAGATAATCGCGCTTTTCATTCAAGAAAAAAGACAAATACAAAACTAGATAATAAAATCTTAGTATAAATTAAAGTATAGAAACCCTAATATAATAAGTTAAAATTAATTAGTTTATTAGTGGAATTGAAATTAAATAACTTTATAAAAATAAAACATGTGTTTTTAATTATACATTCATATCCTTACTGAAACATATTCTTACATCCAAGTTAATTATCTGATAAATCAAAAAGATTCATTTCGAATCTTTAACTCCTTACAATTAAAGCTTCCCTTTTAATATATAGCAGATTAC
Source organism: Dolichopus griseipennis (assembly GCA_963082915.1). Classification (NCBI taxonomy): domain Eukaryota; kingdom Metazoa; phylum Arthropoda; class Insecta; order Diptera; family Dolichopodidae; genus Dolichopus; species Dolichopus griseipennis. Next base: position 315,747,396 of record OY720441.1, on the reverse strand, counting down.
ATTCCAAGGTATAAAAATAGCGCCATCTATTATCATCATGCAAGATTAATAATATAAAAATCTTTAAACGTGTTGAATTTTTCCCTATTTAGTATCAAAATTCTATTAATCTTAATAATGTGACAAACCCCTATTTAAACAAAAGCGAAATGTAGTATTTTTACTCCATTTCCGTGGGGACATTTAAACAAGAACTGGAGCAATTTTATTTATATTTCCTTATATGTTCAATAATATTTATCATTTATAACGGACAATTTATAATGCAACTTAAGATTTCTAATGCTTTTTTATAAGATCTATGAACTGAATATAATATAACGGTATAACCTATATGCTAAACCAAACCTTATATAACTGGAATATATAATTTAAAAAAATTGTATTCCCAGGATTTTTAAAAAAAAATTATAATCATAATATTTCGCTTGAACGTTTATATGTACGTTTTCTTTAAAATAATGACAATTTCCAGATATATTTTAAAATTTAAAATAAAAAACAACTGTATTTCCTCAGAACAATATAATTTATACAGTAATAATAGTACCAGCTATAATAATAATAATAATAATAGAAAAAAGGACAAATATCGACAGGTGCAAATGTTTTTTATCGTAAAAAAAAAATTTCAAAATTTATATGTTCTCTCCTTTCCTCTTTCTCGTTTTACACAATTTTACATTAATATGTACTCGTTTTAAGTCATTTATTGTTCTGATTCTCTTCTGATGTAATTGTATATTTCTTCTTTTATAATTCAATACGTTTTTACAATATTTTGTTTTACTGTTATTATTGTAAGTAAAAAAATTCACCTGCAATGCTGATATTTGAATTTTGAAAACAACAAATATAATATTTCATTCTCTTCCCCATTTGTTTTATTTTTTTTGCTCAGTGTTTATATCCAGAAGACAATAAAAAGCAAATAAAGTTTGGAAAAAAAACAAAAAGAGGTTTTTATTTTAAACGAAAACCCTAATAGGCCTGATTTACACCAAAATTTATTCATAAAAATATATGATCGCAATTTAAAAAAAAAAAAACACGATACCAAAACTTCAAAATGAGTGCATAAAAATTTGAATAAAAAAGTAGAGAGCATAAAAATATATCGAAAAGCAAAATCTTATATGAGAAAAAGCTAGATGAAATACTCCTGAAAAAATAATTAGAATAATCATAACTGTACACACAATAGAATGCCATATTCTCCGTAAAGGCATCTTAAGTGATCCTGTAACAATTGGATTAAAATGGAACAAAACTAGGAAGAACACTATCTCCTCTACTGTTCAACATACCGATTAACGAAGTTTTGAGGAAAACTAATAATAATCCATCTTCAGGTATAAATTGGCACCTCAAAAAGAAACGGAACGTTTCAAATTATACTGATAAGATTGGCCTATTTGCTCAAATATCATGAAAATATGAATACAAGAATTAATAAGTTAGCAAAATGTAGAGCCGCAGTTAGTTTAGACATAAATATTAACAAAATAAAGTTCATGATCGAAACACCAGCATTAGAACAATTAAATTTAAAATGCACCAAGATGCAGATAAATTCAATTATCTAGGGAGTATTATTACGAAAGAAGGCGGTGGAAAAGAAGATATTGATAAAAAATGTCGAAAGCTAGAGCGGCATTTGAAAGAACTTTATCGCAAATAGAGAGAAAAATTATGTTAAGAATATTCCAAACATTTATAAAATCCGTCCTCTTACATGGTAGAGAAACATGAAGAATTGATAGAATACCGATGGATAGGTCACATTCTTAGAAGATATCCAAAATGCATAGTACGACAGGCACTGAAATGAAACTCTCAAGAGAAGAAAAATGTTGGAGAACATAAAAATAAATGAACAAAACTTGATCCTAAACGAAAGACATTGCACAAAAAAAGAAGAAGGTGGAAAGGTTTTGTAGAAGCACAAGAATAAAATATTTGAAGCGGCGTCAGATGCTTATCTATTAAAACTAAAAAATATCGATTGGGCAATTATTTTTTTTTATTAGTATTCAAAGCTAAATATCGTGGAGACTATCAGTGTCTATAGTTGGCAATTTTACAATTTTTATTCAAACTTTTTAAAGAGCTGTGGGTAATAACCTCCTGAACACAATGGACGGAGCCTACAAAGTTGAAATTCTAATTGAAAGGTTTAACATATGGAAAACAATACATGAAAGTAGCGAAAAAATTTCAACTTAACCTTGGCGCAAAAGTAAATCAACTTTTAACTTCTGTCCTTCTTTGTCAGCTAATTGTTTATGTTTTGTCAGCCATTTATACATAATATTACTTTTTAGTTTGAAATTGGAGAATATAGAATTATAAAAATTAAAAATTAAATTTATTTTATTTATTTTAATTCTAATATTACAAAAAATGTACTTAAGCAATATTAGTGTTTCCCTCGGCTACATAGACCATTATGGGAATAAATTTATTTACTATATAAATAATAACATTAAATAAAAATTTTAAATAAAATTAATTTTTTACTTTACTTAATTTGTTTGCATTAAATGTTACTTTAATGCTTTGCATTATGCTTGAAAAATTTGATAGCTACGTTTTTTGACATTTTGCAACTTCGATACCGCGTTATGGCCAAGATTATTGTGGCCAAAGCAAAAGTAAAAGTTAACATTTGTTAACGTTGGGTACATTGTAAACCAAACGAATGGAAAGAAATAAAAAACGATGTACGTTCTTGGAACAACTTTGCATATTCAGGTTTCTGGGCTTATGTGTTATTCAGTAGGCTTCAAGGCTTATTCAGTATAAGCTTTTTAAACCTAATTTTTTATTGTAAATCTTTAAGCAATTCAAATTCTTTGTTTTTAAAATCCTTAACTTTCAAAACATAATTCAAGATATTATCTTTTAAGATTTTTGCTTTGATAAATTTTGCATTTCTGATTTTTATTTTCAACAATGAGTTATAGACCCGAGCATTTTATAAAAAGTATATAAAAAAAGTAAAATAAATATATATATAAAAAAAACTTGCCATTCAGCATTTTTTTTTATGCAAAGTACATTATTATTGAAGGGATCAATACGATGTAATAAACGAAAACCAAAGAATAGATGTAAATAAATCTGAGAACCTTATTTAAAAAAAAAAATAAATTTCAAGGTAAAAAAATATTGGAAAATTTTAAATCAAATTTTTTTTTGTTTTAATTTTTCCACAAACAGAACCGAAATAAAAGATTTACTTCCCTTACATATCCTTTTGCTTCTCTTATTCTTTTATACCTTTTCATTAACTTTTACAAAATAGGGGGTGGTGTCAGAAATTTATTATGCTGAAAAGTTTGCCTTTTTTTGGGCAAAGAATTTAAATATAAAAAGAAAATACCTCATAGAATTGAGAGATTTATAACCTATAAATATTTTAAATAGTGGGAAGCAAAAGTCAATGATCACTATTAAAATGGTTTGAACTCGGCTTCGAATCCTAGTTAAATATGAAAAAACTTGAAATGGTTTTTGATAAGGTACTGTTCGTCATTAAGTTCAAATTATAACCAATATTAAGTAATTCTATATCAATACAAACAAGTGATGAAAAAAACCAATGGTTTCAATTTTTGAGCCCTTATAGCTCTAAACAGGGGACGCGACAAAAAAAAATTTGTTAACCGACTCCTACTAATTTCTGAGGATCAAACTCGCCCAAAATTTCATGACCCTAACCTAAACCATTTAGAATATATGTTTGGCCAAAAATTTTGCAATAATTGAATTTTGCATAATGATAAATTTTATTACCGTATGGCAACCCCGACTTTTAAAAATTTATTAAGTTTATAAAACCTGCTATCTTATGCCGTTTCCATATTCGTTTTCAGATTATGCCGCTTTTTCTAACTTTGGAGGGATGCAGCTCTGTAACGGGTGGGACTACAGAGAAAAGTTCTTCCATGAAATTATGTTTTGTGCAATATGTACCCATAGTTAAAATTTCTTTACTCTATTCCAAACGGTGTAAAAGTTTTTGTAAACATACGGACGGATGAACAGAGTGAAGCTATATATGCATATTTTTACCAAATTTTTTGAAAAAAGCCTTGGACTATCTCATCTGTTCATTCATTTTCGATTTTACTATGATCAACCTTTATAATAAGAATATAAAAGATCAGTACCTTGCTTCGGATTATAATATGGCGATTGCTATACTGAACATTATTAATAAATAATAACCAGAAAGAAAAGATACGCGTTATCATCTTTTAAAACTGATGTAACAATCAGAAGTTTTATCTAGATAACTTTCTATTAACTGAGGCTTATTTTATTTTGGCTATTATTGCAATTTGTCTAGTTTAAGTCGAATAGATAAAATCGGAAAATTATTGTTGAATAGAAAGATTAAAGAACAGATGTTGAAAACGTTTACATACTTTAGCCGATAACTGTATACCTAATTAAAAAATATTATACTTATAAAAAACAATGTTTTCCTGCAATAAAAAGCTTTTTAAAAATATCTACTTAATAAATTATTATTAAGAGATCGTTTCTGAATGGATATTAATTAACTTTAACATCAAAGATATCACAGAATAAAATAAGAAAGTTGTACGCGTATACATACTTTCATATTAATTTTTCTATAATTTAGGTAAGAAGATTATGTTGTAGACTCTTTAAAAAAGTGTTTAATATAAATTTAACCTGCAAAAAGCACTTGGAATACTAAACCCACCAATTGTGTAAAATTCCTACTCACTAAATTCACCTTCCTCCTTAGTAGCCAAAATAGTGCGATAAATCCCCGACATATGTTATCACTCCGCGAAAGTTTTCCATTTACTTGCATGCCTAAGATTTTTAAGGATTCGGAATTCTGAAAACCTATATATTCCCAACAGAGAATATTCGAAGTGGAATCGCTTCTCTCGTCTGATAACAAACAACTTTGGGATTTTGAAGTATTGAAACTTACCCTGTTCACGCTTTCTCATTATTTTTTTTTAAGAACTTAAAACTTTGGTTCGTTCATAATTTACCGATGTTGAGGTGATATCAGTTTCCTAAACCTAATCATCGGTAACCAAAAATACCGGTAGATCCTAATACCTTCCAATAGAGGACATCAAAATAAAAAGTAAATATTAAATATATTTCTATGTTCAAAGGTTTGAAGCACTTAACTTTTTCGAAATTTAATTGGGCACAAAATCAGTTCTACTCTTCTAAGCTCTCTTATGATACATGCATCATTTCCTTTTAAAAATTTCGATATATATAGAAAATATTTTCCAAAAATCAAAACTAAAAATTATATATATATATATATATATATATATATGTAACTGTTATAACTAATTTAATAAATGACCATTTCCTCTTTCTGAAAAATGTTGTAATTGATAAAATAGGGGAATATGTGACCTAAAACTTCTGTTAAATGCTCATAAAAATTTATATCACCAATTATAGGGTTACACTTAATATTTTGGGTAAAATATTTTGAAAAAAAACTGTTTGCTAAATGAAGTAGAACCGAATCATATACTTATAATGAGATTAAAATTAAATGAAATATTGTTTTTTAATCGAACTTTGTAAACTGGTCGTCTGTATCTTTTTAAATTTTTAAATGGTTCTTCTTACAAAAATGTTCAATGTTTAAAGTCTTCAAATAAGTGTTTAACTCAATTAAGAGGTTTTCGACACCCGAGCGACTCCTTCGGGAAGAAAAAGTTTTAATTCTTTTTATAAAGATATCAATTACAGCTATTGCTGTCCAGTACTTACGATACTAGCTATTCTTTGCCTACCAAGTTTTTCTCCTGGCAATCAGAAGAAGAAAAGTTGATTCCTCAATTCATGACTAAGAGTGCGTTTATATTGGAGCTGCAATAAGTGATAAGATCTTCGATAAGACCGTAGCGAGAAAATTTATTATGTATATCGATGATCAAAGCGATGCTCCAATTTAAGCATTTCTATTTAAATTACGTATATGGTTTTCATACGCTAAGCTCTTGTCAACGCTCTTATCACTTATCTCAACGCTCGCAAAACAAACGCACTCAAAGTAAATATGTGTTGCTCTTAAAAAGGAAAGCTTCTGGAAGAATTCTTTTTAAACCATATTCCCGATATGTTTTCCAGTTGTCATGATTATAATTCAATGTTTAATAAAAACCTCGTAATGGTTTAGTTAATAGACTTGTAAATTCGAAGGTATCAACACGAGCTTCAACTGACCTATGTGTTCACAAACAGACCTTACTGCTGTTCTACAAAATTTGTGTTCTTTAGAAGTAAGTACTTTTATAATAAATAAATATTCAGAATCTACTATAGTGTTCTAAATTTAAGTTATTTGAATTAAGGCATCAAAACATTTTAAATTGTTTGTGTTAAACCGTTGCTACAATTCAGTATATGACGGTCGATGGATCATCAAGCGCAACATTCCTATTACATAACTTAAATTAATTAAATAAAATAAAAATTTCCAATATTTAGCCATATAAAATTTTTTTGATAAAACCATTGACTGGAAATTAAAGAACAAAAATAGAGAGATCTATAATGGAATCAACGAACTAGAACATAAAAATAAAACAATGCTGTTGAAAATTTCTAAGTTGTTAATTAGAAATGTAAAATAAAAATGTTGAGGTTTTCCGTTTACTATACATGTACTCATATGAGGAATTTTGAGAATTTTTACTTTATAAGAATTGATGTTATAAAAACATGAAAGAAAATATCTAATAAAATTTACAGAATCATTATTCATTGCACATTGCATTTGTTTAAACTTAAATAACTATATAGTAACCTTAGAAACATATAAGTGCTTTGTAGATTTATAATAGAACAAAATATGCAGTTGAAGTTTTCACAGATTTGATAAGGATCAAAGTCTAAATTACTGTTACTATCCTAAGTCAACAATCATCAATACCCAGCAAATCTTAAAGTTTAAATTACTAGTTTACACATATGATAAAGTTTGAATAAATTCAGGACCCAAAAAATATAAACCAAATGAATACGAACGAAGTTTTAAATCAAGTTCTTTGGTAATTTGCTGTTTTAATTCCACATGCAATTATCATGGTCTTAAGAATTTAATCTGCAAACATAGGGAGAAAAGCTTATAGAACCATAGTTCAAAAGAAGAATTCCTGAAGAATATCCTTTTTTTAAACTTTGGCAATTAATTTAGCATGTACCATCAATAGAATGAAAACTCGTTAACTCTATGTTCTGTGATCATCTAGAATTTTTAGCTTCGTCTTCGGATAGCAGAAATTCAACATGTAAAACATGATACTTTAAAATTGTTTAATCATCGACGTTCAGGCTTTTTATTCATCAACGATCGATAATAAAAAGAATATTATCATTAAGGCGACCCAATGACCCAAAACTCACGCTGCTTCCAGCGGCACTTTGACGTTGAAGTACATATGAAGACATTGATTTAAATAAAACTTGACCAAATAGAAAAGCGACGCTAGAGTAGCATTTGGTCTTTCTTTTTTTTAGAAGCAACTATTAGGTCATCACTTTAAGGATCATGCACATCGGAAATGATGAGTCTGAACCCGCTTTTTAACTACATGTTAATTTGTTATTAAAAACTAAAAGTATCCCTACTAATATTAAAATGGTAATACTGTGGTATTGGAAAATATCATACAAAGTCCGGTAAACTAAGTAGCCAATATTTCAAAATTCGGAGATTTAAGTAACTTTAAGATAGATTAAAATGAATTGCTGATCATTATTTCAAAATCAAATAAATCAAGCCAAATTAGAAAATGATCTTAAATGCATTTTGTGTTGCAATAATATTAATAATTTTTACTAGAGCTATTTACTTTTTTAGCATCAATAAATGGAAAACACGTTTTCCTTTTTAAAAACATCTTTTAAACATCATGTACTTCTACCAAATATATTTATAAATAAGGTGTTAGTCAAACTATTAATGTTTATTATACGATACTTAGTTGGCAAGCAAATCTTTTCATTTAATCAAAGATTTCTTTTAAATCTTTATAAAGCACGCAATTTTTATGTATTTCTTTTCAATGCAATGTTGTCATAATGTAAAAAAAAGTGATGAAAACAACTAAGGGTTTTTAAAAATGTTCTAAAACTGCACAATCATATTAACCCCTGAAATTTTTTTAAAAAAAATAAATTTTGTTTTGAAAAAATAAATTGATTATAAATCTTCTATACATAATAGCGAAAGTTTGTTTTTTTGTATGTATCGAATAAACTCCCAAATTGCTCAGCCGATTCTCATGAAAATTTGTATATAGGGGTTTTTGGGTACGGAAAGAAATCGTGAGCTAAAACTTTTGCTCTAACAGACTGCCAAGTTGGGGCTGTGATGCAAGTATTTAAATTTTTTGTTCTAAAATCCAATTGAATCAAATTTTGTATACGTGATGCTTCTTGAGAATTGAGTTGACACTATCAAAAGATTTGGAAATTGTTAACCCATGCCGGCCCGACGGTTAGTCAAAAAAAATGTTGGAAGCAAATATTGTCCAATTTTGCGAAATACAACTTTTTCTAAAAAAAAAATTTCTTGATCTCCGTTAACCCATTGCAGCCCAACAACTTTTTATTTCTCGCTTTTCTCGTTACTTTACTTTAAATTTTGTATACGTGTTCCGTTTTGAGAATGGAGTTAACTCTTTTAACAGACTTGGAATTTGTTAAGCCATGCCGACCCGACGGTTGTCCAAAAAAAATTTTGGAAGCAAATTACGTCCAATTTTGCGCAAACTCTCAATTCAAATATAAGCTCAATTCACTTAAGAAAACATGATATTAGAGCTTAAATTGTTGTATATTGCCTTAAAATAATTTGAACATATATTCAAAGTGCAGGTGTTTAGAAATAGCAAAATTTGAATTTTCGATCCCTTGCAGATGCTAGACAGTGACTACCCCAAAAATAGTCTTAAATGACTCATACCAATTTCTAATGATCTAACTCTTCCAAAATTTTAAGTTTCTAGCTTTAGCAGTTCAGAAAATACGAGATGTCAAAAATGTTGCCACATAAATATTTATAAGTTTATAACAGCCGTCTTTTGCCATTTTTAGATTGAAAATATACTTTAAAGAACACTTGTAATAACAGTTATAATATAAGGCTTTTCCAGACTTTACAGATTGTAGTTCCGTAACAGGTGACGCTACAGAAGAAAGTTCTCCGATGAAATTAATTTTTTTGCAATATTTATCCAAAGTTTCATTTCTTTATTTCAAGCGGTATAAAAGTTTTGTAGGACGAACGGACAGAGTGAATAATATAGCTTATATAATGCACATTTTTCAAAATTTTTCAAGAAAATGTCCTAAAAACTAAGAAATAAAAAAAAAAAATATATACTTTCATGTTCTATTAAAGATATAAATTTTTTTTTTATCTAAAAAATTTTATCTATTTTTTCATTCCATTTTATCTATCATATCTTATAAATATACAATATAAAAGTACATTTAAAACTACAAACGCGGTATGAGGCGGTACAGTATTCAACTATTTGGTTTTTTTCTTCATGATTTTCCATCCATTCCATCCATCTGACTTTTAAAACCAAAATCCCATTCCTCGTTACAATTCCCGTGTTAAATGCAACCCAATAACACGAAATAAAAAAAAACAACTGTTCAAATCAAAATAATTCCTCTTTTTCGTTACTTTTGAAGACTAGTACTTGTATCAAGATTATTGATTACATTCATAAGGTTTCATCACATAAAAAAGACGGCTGAACATCTTTTTCTTACATTTTTTTTTTAATTTTCCTTTTCTTTTAAACTCTTCTTATGTTTATAACTACTTTTTTATCATTACACGTATATAAAAACCATATTATAAGAAAAAAAGAGACAGAAATGTAAGAAAGAGATGGAAAAAAAGTTGAATATTAAAAAAAAAAAAAAAAAAAATTATAAATAAATCAACAGATGATATAAAAGATACAGATGATGAGGAAGATAATATCATGAAATTTAATAATAATAAAAAACTATACTTATATAGCTTAGACGGTTTTATGTCTTCGTCCTTTTTTGATTTTGTGACTCAGTCAGTTTTTTTTTATGACTGCTGCGATTGAATAAATTTCAATAAAAAAACGGCAACGCCATTGTTTAAAATTGAATAAAAATAAAAATTGATGATTGATCAATTTTAAAGTTACATCAAAGAGTTCAAAAGAAATACTTTTTACTATACAGAGTGGAATCATTAAATTTGAAGATTAGGATGTAAACTAATTTTGTCTTTGATTCCTTGAATTTTTAAAATAACTTGCTTTGAATGTATATAGAAATATTTAACTGTTGAAAATCCTTTTTAATGATATCCTGTATATTCAAGGTGAAATAATAAAATTCTTGAATAAAATAAGATATTTGTATACTCGTAGTTGCATTTACAGCATGGGGTAGATTAAGATATTTAACAAAACAATTGGTATCATAAGCTGATATTGACTAATAATAAATTATTATTTTAAATCTTCGTATTGCTGCACATTTAATATAAATTTTCATTCCTAAACAGAAAGGGGTTTTTATTCTAAAAACCAAAACAAAAGAAATGGTGCTAAGGGATGACAAAATCATATACCAAAAGCCTTCAATATGTTACCTTTAGTTTTGAAGATTTTATTAATCCACTACCAGCAGATGGTAACCAATACACATAGAAAAACTAAATGTTATTATTTTATAGTTTCAATTTAATTTGGTTGATTTAATTTTATTTATCTATATTATAATTAAATTTTATACTTTATTACCATTAAATTGTAACGAATGAGATATTTTTTGAAGAATATAAATTGGGTCACAATTTATAAGATTGAAAAGTTTGATGATCGATAGTCAACAAATGTGGCAACTGAATAACTGAATATAATTATTCTAATATCATATGAAGCCTCTACTGAATTATTTATGCGTTATTATATTCTCTTGTTGTTCTGAGAGTGTTTGATGAGGGATAGCATGTATCTCAATTCCATGGCTTTGCGACCCGTTGTGAATCATTGCATTGCCAACACTTTCTATTTGTATGGTATGTTTGATTTGTTTTATTAAATATTTTATATAATAACTTAATATATTCGTATTTGGTCACCTAGAGAATTGCGTAACGGAAAATTATATTTTTATACCCGTGTGACTACAAGTCCAAAGAGTATCCTAAATTTTCCATTACGTTTGTGACGCAGAGAATGAGAATGTAGATATAGATTCAAGTGTATGGATCGGAAAAATAATCGATTTTACTATGTATATCCTCCCGTTTGTTCGTCCGTCCGTCCGCACGATAGCTCAAAAAAATAAAGGGGCCTGGATTTTGAAATTTTCACAAATTCGTTTTTATGCAATAGCCGTCATTTCTAGTAAAATCCAGGCATTTCAAGGGCTCGAGTACCTGCCATGCAACTTCTTCTTTTATATGAGCATTACTCTATACCTATTTAAGCTGGGTGTTTGAAATTTTGCCAAAAGTAACTAACCGGATATAATGTTTATATTACGTTCATACGGGTATCCTAGAGTTGACACAGTCTACTCTACTATACTCTTCCTCATTTTTCAATAAACTTTACATCTAATTATAATATATGATCTGTGCGGGCATTAAACACACCTAGGTTAATTAGCAATATGGATACTCATTTCAACCCTAATATATTGTAATACTGAATAAATAATAAAAATAAAGTTCTAAAAAGTCAGTGAAGCCAGTTAAATTCTAATAAAACGTAAATGACTGCACAGCCTAGTGAACTCTCTTTCCATCCAGGTGCTTTGACTAAGATACTGGATAAGATTCATTAATAAATGTAAAACCTAGGCAACTAAGAGTTTAATGCCGGTATAATCCGTTAGAAAATCTAAAAAAAAAAACCAAGGCCACATCCATTAGTGCCAGGTCACATTCGCTTTCAGGCTTATAAAATGGTTATCTAAGATGCAAAAAATACAATAAACTGTCCAATCATAAATAGAAAAAATACTCAAAGCCTTTAAAAATAAAACATATTATAGAAGAATGTCAACACAACCAAATTATCAATATAATATACAATTTCTTTAAGAACTTATCATCACAATAAGTTTCAATTAATACTCCATCAAAAACTTCATGTACTAAATGTAGTTATATCGCAGTCAAATCGTTAGTCTGGACAATTAATTAGTACCTATATATAAATTGTTTTAATACATCATAATCTTAATTTCTTCAAATATTGAATTATACCACAAAATTAGATTTCCCATAGGTATAAAATAAAGGTATATTTTTCGAATAGTATACGGTCTTTACATTAATACTTATATGATAAATTGGCAGGGAGAATAGGCCTAAAGAAAAAAAACCCTTATGCCTTTGGGAAGATAAGATTTTTTTTAAGCATTAACTGTTCAACTGTTAGGCTAATAAGCTTGTCTATACCAAAGGTACATGTTGGAACAGGGGGTCATATTATATTCGTGTTATTAGAATTGGTTTTATTGAATTCCAAATACAATTTAAACATGAGATAGTACTAGGCCTTATAACATTTAGAAACGTCTTAGATTTTCAATATTTACAATTCTATTTTTTGTTTATATTGTAATATTTTATATTTGAGTTATGTATTCTATATCTGCGAGTTATATTATTCAATTAAATTATTTGTTTATATTTTGCATTTGTTTATATTGTTATATTAATGTATTTTTTATTAAAGATATATAATTATTAATTATTGATTAAGCCATTAATTTGAACCCAATGGCGAATTGTACCTGAGTCGAGTCGAAAACCAGAAAAGTTTTCTCACTTTCACTAGAATTCGAACCCGGGCCTTTCCGCATGAAAGTTCGGCATTCAAACACTATGCCACCCAACCATTCAGTTAAGCCTAGTTCAAAAAATTCTACTTGCCCGGGTGCGGGCAGGATCAGCAGCTCTACTTACTTCAAGAGTACCACTAACGCATTTGCCAAGATAAGAGTTGAAAATGGTTTAGAATCTGTTAAAAGTTTTCGAATTATAAAATCGGCTACAAATTTGGAATTGGAATAATATAATAATCATACAATATTTCTAAAGTTAAATAAAGCGACTATCGCTTCAAATGAGACCTACCGCAAAAATTAGTGAATTAGGCCTGAATTCTTAACTTAATTATGAAATTAGGTCCTCTGAGTCTTGTTTCCCCCCGCCTAATAGAATCCTGAATTTTTATTTGTGTTTTTAATTATGTACTTAATTTTCAATGAAATAACTCCATTAGGTATATATTCATATATAGAAGCACTTTTTAAATTTAATAATTCTAAATATTTTCAAATTATTCAAAAAGTTACTGTAATTATTGCAATTTTATAATATCATTTTACCATAATTGACGTGTGTTTTGTATAATATTTCAAAAAGTTGTTGTAAATTGTTAAATTAATTTTAGTGGTCAAATTTAAATTATTTTGAATAAATATAATTTTCTTATGTAATTTAACAATATCGCACTTTAAAATAAATCTCATTTTTTCACAATATTATGTAATTTAATATCAACATAAAGACTAATTAATAAATAATTACTCAAATACACGTGTCAATCTTATATAGATGATTTTAACAAAAGTATTTTCTAGTACTTGTATATATTTTAAGTACTTCTATGGCTGATTGTAATATAATACTCTGCTATATACACAAAATTAATCTAGAAATTTTAATTAATAATTGTTTTAATTATGTAATCAAAATAAATATTAAGTATTATTAAAATTTTCTTATTTCATTCTTAATATTTAACACAATAAACAATTACTTAAATTATCAAATTTGCATGTGGGTGCTCATATTTATATTTTGATTACATTTTTAATAATTATGGTTAAATAATGACTACAGTGCTTAGGAAATTGCAAGATAAAAAGAGTAAACATATTGTCAAACAGGAGTAATTGTACTATATTGCTGTTTAATTGCTTTTACGAACCTTCAGTACTGATTTACTACTTCTTCAGTACTGAATAATCAGGGTTTAAAATTACCTTCACAATATATATTTACAAGAATTTATATAAGAAAATACAAGAAATCAGTATTCATTTGTAATAATCTATTTAACAAGAATGATGATATGCATAACTTTTTATTTATATAATATAAATTGAATTTTATACTCTAATATAATAATAATAATAACATAAATTTTTAATATTCATCATATAAAATTATTAAAATTAGTATATGTATTACAGAGCATAAAAAACATCAGTAGCTATTAGATACAAATAAAGTGAATATTTTAAGATCTATATTACGTTTAATAATAAAATGTTTTCAAAAAACAAACAGAACAATTTTTGGAAAAGATGTACATGGTGAGTCCCAATAGATTCCCAAATATTATAGAGTGCATTTGAGAGTTAGATCGATTACAAAATTGTTCTAAAAATGGGTTCTCTCAAGAACTGGAAAATGGCAATATAGACTTTTCGAACTAACTCTTCAAGTATGCTGCCAATAAGCCTGTCTATATCATAGGCAAATTTTGAACTTCACACATATTTAATACATGAGTTAGCACTAGGTGTTATATGAAGAAACATATTAAATTATTATAAAATATAAATACATTGTACTTATATTTTCATAATTTTGTATTCGAGTTATCCGGTACTTCTGTATATGTGAGTTATATTATTCAATTAAATTATTTGTTTGTTGTTAATTATTAATATGTTAATTTATTTATATTATCGATACAGAATTTTTAATTTCTTTTTTCATTTCTTTATAACAAGGGTTCTTACATACTAGATATCTAGAACAGAGGGTTATTGACCAAAGCATACGTCTATTTCAAAGCCGAGAGAGCGTTAAGTTAGTAACACTTGGATAATTTTTAAGATGAATAGCTTTGTTTTGCTCGAGATATCCGAGCACGAGTTGGGGAGCTCGAGCCCATATATGTGCAGTGCATTATACTCGATTTTGGTCTAATATATTGTCTACAGATAATGATTATACTAGGAGAAAAAAATAAGTTTTACAGCGGTACAAAATACCACTCCCAAACAGCTCCTCCTTTAGTTATATCCTAATTGTCATTTGACAAGATCGACTTTTACTCTAACTTGATTCCCAAAATTCTCATATAGACGTTGATAGCTACAAAGCTTGACCCTGAAATACCAGGTTTGGTAATTTGGTAATTACAGATTATGCCAATAATTTGAACTTAATGGCGTGTGGTAACTGAATCGAGTTGAAAGCCAGTTAATATTTTTCACTTTGAGTGGGCTTCAAATGAGAGCTCGGCACTTAACAATAGTCCCAAATACCTTACAAAAAGAGAATTTGGTCGCCCTAAGACACTAGATATTCCATATACATATTTGTATTGAAGACGAAAGACCATAATCATCCTGTACATATTACATTTTATTTAATATTAGAAATACATGTAAATTACTTTTCTTCAATAAAGCATAGAATAGATTTCCATTTTTTGTATGGTTGCGCAAGGAGTGATTGAGAAAAACCAAATCTTATGAAGAAGAAGAAATAAAATTTTATTTTCAATATAAATTTATTTAGTATAATTTAATTGAGAATAAAGTTTATAAAATACAGATATAAAATTTTATTAAGATATAAATAAGTATTGGTGGTTGTTTTTCAAAAATTTTGTTAGTAAATATTTTAACAATTTTGAAATAAGATATTTTTAGATCATTTAACATTTAAAATATTATTTCTTAGAATTTTTTTTATATTTTAGATTGTATATTATTATACAATTTATACATCAGTGGAAGAAGGATTCTTATAAGAGAGAGAGTGAAGAGATCCAAATACGACACAATTTAGAATTGTATGCAACGCCTAAGCATAATTTAACACTTAGGTTATATTTATAGAAAATTTATTAGATTTTTCTTTCCCCTACTCTAAATAATAACTTAAGATTTCCCTGGAAAAATAAAAAACCTACTTTTTGGAGCTAGCTATAAGTTTGAGAAGCAATGGGATAACTATTAGTAACAGGGTATATTTCAATACTTTAATATTTTTAAAAAAAATTTTAAAATGATTTCATTTTATAACCTTTTATATCAATTTGCCGGTGCCTATGGGTTTATTTTTCAGTCTGTCACCCTGTGAATTCTTAATATTAAAATCTAACTATAAATTTATAAGAATTGTATGTTGTAGAGGTTAGCGATGTGATTCCAAGTTTAAAAATATCTGAGTTTAATCCTCATTAGAAGATAAAAAAATAGCTGGATTAAGGTTAACAGAAAGACTTTTTTTTTAACTTTAGGAGGATGTAGCTTCGTAACAAGTGGGATTATAGAATTTTGGCCAACTTTAAGTAAACTATAATTTAATATCCTTTTTTGAATAGCATCTCCTCCTTCTCATTTTCATTTAAAAGGATTGGTCAAAGTTTCTCGGAACAAAACAAGGGAATAATATCCGACTAATGAAACCAACATACCAAACCAAAGAGATGGTCACGGGATTCATATTAAAAGTTCATTCATACTACAAATATGTATGTATGGAAGTATAAAATAAATATTTAAAAACAAAACTATTTACTAGATTACTTTAAAAATACCTCTATATATATATATTTCTGTGGGAACGTATTCCTTCACACAATCATTTTGTATTAAAAACTTTCTGAACTTATAATAGAACCTCTTCCATAAAAGTATTTCATTTCCATTCATTCTCAGATAACACTGAAACTTATTCTGTAATATTTTAACAAACCATTATTTTCATTATAAACAGGATGTAAATTTATAAAATACAAATGTTTTTTTCATTAAAAAGTTTTTTTGTGGTAAAATAATTTTATAAAATTTTTATTTTATTTGTAATCCCAGAAAATATTTTGTATTCAAAAAATATTGTTGCCAAATTGTACCGAGAAATTTTTAATTTTTCAAAATCATAATTCAACATTTACAAAAAAACCAGTTTAATTTTTTGAGGTGCTTAAAACAAAACTATGAAATGGTGACATGTCAGAAATTCCGTGAGACTTAAAAATGTCGAAATAGAATGTTAAAAAAAACCCCCGATTCTAAAATCCCTCCCAATTCAGAATTTTGGATATAAAAAAAATAATATTCTGGGTATAATATAAATACTCTTGTCCTGCAAAAGAGCGAGAACTCGATCGCACCATTTAGAATGTCAACCACGTGCATTCTTGGAACGTCCAGCAGTTTTGGATCTACACGTGGTGAAGACTTCTCCGCAGAACACTAAAACTCGACCGCACCGCACGTACAATAGCGCTCGAACCGCGGTCTCAATATGGAAAATAATTAATTTAGTTGTTGGAAATATTCGGATTTTACTGTTGAATTCAAAACCACAGGGTTATACGCTTTTTGCAGAATATATGCCTTTATGAAATATTAAACAGGGCTTTCGACTCATTTTGGTGAAACAAAAATCCCATTAAAAGAATGTCACAAGTCCCATGGGACTTTTGTCTCATTTTAATGAGTCGAAAGCCTGATGGAACTTCTAGTCATGGGACTTCTAACATGACACCTATGAAATTAACCAAAAAATTTTAAAAAATATGTTTCAGGTCAGATATTTTGTAAAGAAAATTTGTAAAATACAAGTTAAATTTTAAACAAAAACATAATGAAACAGATGGTCTGATTCTGTAAATGTTAAATCTCTTTGTTCTTATTTTTATTTTTGTTATTGTTTTTTTTTTTTATTTTTCTTCGGAAAAATATTTTTTGTCTACATTGTATATATATATATTAAAATGTATTCAAAATGTTTATACTGTTTTTGGTAATCCCTATTTTCTCTCTCTTTCCCGCTTTCTTCTTGATCCTTTGAATACTTTTTATTTCATTCAACAATCCCAGTTAAGTCAAAAGTCTCGGAAACGATAAGAGACACAATAAAACGTTAAATTTGTATTTAATTCGATTCAATTTACGCAATAAAAAGTTTTTATTTTTTTTTTTTTATGTAAAAATTTCATATTCCTTAGATAATCCGAGAGCAATAATCAGAGGCCAGGATTTAATAAAAAAAATATTTGACATTTATATATACTCTTTTCACATGAATATGGTTTCTTTTTTAAAACGTCCCGTATCTTAGAACTCAAAAATTGAAATAACATAATTTGAGAAATCATAGTCCAAAATTCTTCAAGTACCAGAGTACCAGAAGCTGAGGAAGATATGTCACAAAAAAATAGCACTCAAATTTTTGGAAGCTGTTCATTTAATTTTTTATTGTATTCTCGTTCTACTATAAAATCTGTGAATATTTTTTCCCCAATTAAGTTGATTTGACTACTCGATCCCAAGCAATTGGGCTAATTAAAGAAAGACCAATTTATAGCATTTTTCGATTAAATGAAACAATTTTACGATTAAATGAAACAATTTTGCAATAGAATGAAACTATTTCTCAATAGAATGAAACCTTTTTCCAATAGATTGAAACCTTTTTCAAAATAAATGAAACTTTTTTAAAAATAAATGAAACATTTTTCAAAGTAAATTAAACCTTTTTCAAAATAAATGAAACTTTTTTCAAACTAAATGAAACTAAAAAAATTTCAAATACATTTTATTGTTAAAAATTAAAAATTAATTCAAAAATTTAGATTATTATTTACAAAAATTAAACAAAAAAAATTTCAAATAAAATGTTTATTAACATTCAAATGTTTAAACAAAATAGAACAAAATGTGGTGATATCGCAGACAACGATTTTTAATAGTTTAAGGGAATTAAAAATAACGTTAAAAATGGCTTCAATTGAATTAGACAGGATGAATAGTGAACGAACAATAGCATTAAGAAAAATCTATGCAACAGAATTTACCCAGTGGGCACCGCAACAAAGAGAGAAATTAATTTTCATTGATGAATGCGGTTTCAATCTCCATCTCCGCAGATCACATGCCCGCTCTAGAGCCGGTACTAGAGCACATATTGTGGTGCCTACTATAAGGGGACGAAACATTTCACTAATTGCGGCAATAAATACTTCTGGTATGGTCCACCATAAAATAATATCTAATGCAAGTGTTAATGCAGATCGGTTTAAAATATTTTTAAGAGAGCTCCTGGAAAAAATTAGTAATACCGCAAACCTACAAAATAGCTTTTTGATTATGGATAATGCCAAAATTCATAAAGGAAGAGATGTTCAAGAAATAATTACGAACAGTGGCTCCATTTTAAAATTTTTACCACCATATTCTCCTATGTTTAACCCCATAGAGAACGCATTTTCAAAAAAAAAAATAATATGCACGTACAGTGTTAAGCGATACTGAAAATGAACATAATCTTTCTCATGTAATTAACGAAAGTATAAGTATATTAACATCAATATTAACGTAATGGATATGGTGTTTAAGATTCCGCAAGCTGCGGAGGGTCAACCATTACATTAATAATGTATCAAATATTATTGAATTAATTTTTAATTTTTAACAATAAAATGTATTTGAAATTTTTTTAATTTTTGTAAATATGTAATATAGTGTATAATATTTGAATTAATTTTTAATTTTTAACAATAAAATGGTTTTGAAATTTTTTTAGTTTCATTTAGTTTCAAAAAGTTTCATTTATTTTGAAAAAGGTTTCATTTACTTTGAAAAATGTTTCATTTATTTTTAAAAAAGTTTCATTTATTTTGAAAAAGGTTTCAATCTATTGGAAAAAGGTTTCATTCTATTGAGAAATAGTTTCATTCTATTGCAAAATTGTTTCATTTAATCGTAAAATTGTTTCATTTAATCGGAAAATGCTATAAATTGAATATTTAGGACTATTGACTAGGACTATTATATATTAGGACTATATATATTGAAAAAATTTGAATTCATTTGAAAAGGACCAAGTTCAGGTCAAAAGCGTATATATGATAATGATAGTAATATTGTTATTGAACACATTTATATATATATATATATATACTTTTATACAAAAGTATTTTATTAAATATGTTCAATAAAAGTTGAAAAAACATGTGTTCAATGACGCAAACAGACAAAAAAATTGGTTCCCATAATTGTACATAACCCAATAAATGTAGTGGTATAAATGAAATCAAAAATAAAAGAAATGGAAAACAATAAGGAAACATGAAAATAAATTGATTTTAAATTTTTTTTGTTGAAATTAAAAATAATTGGTCAAAAAAAAATAAATAAATTATTAAGTAAAACATATTGGCATAGCTGTTACTAGGTCAGTATTTTTAAAAAGATTTTCAGTTTTTATATTTACGGGGTTAGTATTTTCAATAAATTGTCAGTATTTATAGAAAATCATTTGGTTCGTATAAATAAATTTTGGACAATTAATGAAATATTGGGAATCAATGGGTTAAAGGTCATTTTAATAATGTAATAATCAGTGTTTAATATGAATGATCATGTAAAGAGTTCAGTAGTTAATTGAAATAATAACAAGGTAAATTTAATTTAATTAAAGTGACCAGTATTTTTATAATAATTGTTGGTTAATTTTATGATGGGTGGATAATAAAATAAAATTCAGTCAGTTATTTCTAATTTTTATGCATTCCAATAAAAATATTTTATGGGCATTCAAAAAATAATTAAGTCTATTTATAAATAGTTATAATATTAAAAAAAAACATAAATAAATTATCTCTATTTATTAAATAATTCTATTATGTCGGGGATACATAAACCTTAACTTTTAAGCTCTTAAGCTTTTTGTAAAATTCCGAACGTAAATGAAATACTGATCACTTAATTAAAGTTTTGTCAAATATATAACAAATACTGATCAGAAAGGTTGATATCAGTTCTATAATAAAGTTCCCTATGTAAAAAAATACTAATCAAAAGTATTTAAAATACTGATCAAAAAATTTTTTTTGAAGTTACAAAGTTGAAATTATGAATTATCAGGACGAAGAAAAAATCTATTATCTCTAAACTATCTAGTCAGGGTGCCTGGAATTTATAAATCTTGACTTTAAAGCTCTTGAACTTTTAGTAAATTTTCGAAAGTAAATAAAATACTGACCACTTAATTAAAATGCTATCAAATTTTTGAACAAATACAACAAAAGTTTGACATTAGGGTGAACCCATCATGTGTTAAAATATAGTTACTTATGTTAAAAAAATACTAATCAAAAGTATTTAAAATACTGATGAAATAATTTTTTTCAAAGTTAAAAAAGTTGCAGGAGTGAATTATCAGGACGAAGACTAGTTATTATAATAATTTTAAGTTTCAAACTAACTAAAATGAAATATATTATAATTTTTCGAATTTACTAAAAATAAAAATGCAGCATTTTAAATAATTTAATATAGTATTAAAATCAAATTTTTTTAAGGTTTTCTAATTATAAGAATAAACCATTAATAGGGTAAGCCATGCAAATATTAGCAAGTATTTCGATATAATTCTTATAAGAATCATGATTTAGATCATGATTTAATGAAATTTTGTCTAAAAAGGTTTTCCTTTCAATTCAAGAGTACTTGTATTTTAAAGTACTTAAAATTTATTGAAGTACCTAAATTAGATTAGTATTAGGTAGAGGCTTTGTAAGACAAAACTTTCAATTACAAAATTTATTCAAAAGAAATTAAGCATTTAATTAAAACAAATCTTTAAATTTTTTTTTCCCCAAACCCTGTTCAAGGAAGGAAACCACAGTCAAATTTCCTGTATCTTAAAAAATTGATAATGATCGTATAATTACTTAAAGTTTCGGTTTTACTTTATCATAAACATGTTTAGATAATAATATATCAATAATAATAGTATTTTAAAAATTGAAATACGTATTGAAAATTTAGTTTAATTGTCTAAATTGTATTTAATTTCAATAATTAATATTATTGATTACTCAAGTTAATTACAAACTAAAAGGTAATAATGAAAAATGAAAGTTACTTTATAAAGTATATATAAGTACAATACTACTTCTAAATTTAAAAAACTAACACATACAGCATGAAAACATACATTAATTTTGGTAAAAGTAACCATACTAATAATAACTTTGAATACTATTAATTAAATTATTAAAAAATTTACTACTAATCAAAGGCATTGACAAGACAATTTATATTGAAATCAAACTTTCAAATAATTTTCTAATATAATGAAATTAATTTCCTATTTAATACTTAATTTACATTAAAAACCATTAATTAAAAAATTTTAGTTTTTTTTTTTAATTCATATTTCAATTTCCCCTGTTTAAAGCCAAAACCAAAGTAACTATGGAAACTAATTTTAAATTGAATAAATGAAAGTAATCAAAATACATTTTTAATTACAGATCATCTTTAGTATCTTTAATTTAATGAAAATAATTTATTTATATATTATTATTATTATTATTGCTTTTAGCATTTTATGCTAAAAGCTTTGGATCATCTTTAAAGATCATTTTGAATTGCCATGGAAACCATAAATTAAAATGTTAAATTAAAGTTATTTAACATTATGGAATTGTAGATATTATACATTCCATGCTCTATAATTTTAAACATTGTAATATTATGTATCTTAAATTAAAATAGATATGTTAACATGTAATTTTTTTGTCTTAATTTTGTTAAATTATAATTACAAATACATAATTTCACTTTTCATTTCATTTTCCATTAATAAATTTAAAGCAAGAAAATTTTGATTTTGAAAATATTATAAATTTTGATATTTTGTACATTTTTATACTAGTTATTCGTGTTTTTGAAGAATTTTGGGTGGTATACCATATCTAACACGTTTTTATGTGCCAAATTATTCCAAAAAAAAAAAAAAAAAATACCAAATCTATTTGTTAAAATTGTAGTATTTACAGTATACTACAAAAGTTTTTGGACCCTAATTCAGTTTATAATATATTATGAGTTTTATAAGCTTTATAAACATATTTGTATTCAATCCTAAATTATGACCCTATAACCTCCAAGAACAGTTGTAAATGAATATTAACCTAAAGCAGAACTGTCCCACAAACTAAATATAATTTGCTTTAGAAAATAGCTATAGACTGACTTGGATAAAACTTAATTACAAAAGTTTCAATTACATTTACAGTAATTGTAATCGTAAAAGTTTCAACTGCAATTAATTGTAATTCAAATTTATAAAATGTATGTTTTTTTAATCAAAAGTAATTGCAAAAAGTAATTGATATGAAATAATTGTCTGAAAATCCATTAATAAATTACTTTTGTTACTAATCATTAAAATGTAATTAATTATTTTTTTTATTGAATTAAAAATATTAAAATAAGAGTACAACCAAAACAGCGTTCTGGGGTATTCTACTATTTACAATTTTGTGACTTCTACAACCTTTAGAAATTTCTACAACATTTGTTTTAGGTGTTACCGTGCTGAGAGGTAGAAGGACAGACTAGCGAACATGGCTAAATCGTTTCAGGAGATAATGCTGATCAAGACTATATATATATACAAATATATATGTTCATGTCTAATTTGATTCCTTTTGGTGGTTACAAATGTAAACATTTTCAATTACAAATTACTTTTAATTGTAATTGAATACTTTATTAATTACAGAATATAATAATTAGTTATAAGTTCAGTTATAAACTTTTATTCTTTTACTATTACTGAAATTATTTTGATTCCTTTGATAACTTTGATTTAGAATTAGTATTTATATAACAGTTATTTCACTTAAAATTCAAATGCATCAGTTAAAGGACGCTGTACCGAATTTTATCAGTAAGTAAGGCAATCCTTAATTTATAAAAATTTATAAACTTATAAGAAGCTTATTTTTATATTGACTTAGAGACTATTTTCGCTAAACTGTCTCCACTGTTTAGGCTGCTTCACAAAAGTACTGTCATTATGTACAAAACTGATCACAGTACATGTAATCATTCACAATTCTTTAATTTTACAAAACTTAAAAGTATGATTATTGTGAATGTTTTTTAATAATTCTAAAAAATTGGAAAAAAATTTTGAACTTAAGTACAAATACTTATGTATCACACTGTATACAATAGTTACTTTTTATTTAATACATCTAAAGTACTTACAATTTTTTGTTTTTTTTTTTGTTAACTTATAGTGAAATGGTTCAAGTGCTTTTCACCACAAAATTCATTTTAAACCGGAAATCTCGAAAATATTTAATGAAGAAGAAAATTACAAAAAAAAAAAAGAAAAAAAAAGTTCGGGAAAGTAATTTGGTAAACAAAAAGTAACTAGTATTTGTAACTAATTGCAACAATGTTATTTTTTTTCATTATTCGATTTATGTTACGTACATTAAAGTCAAAAAAAAAAAATACCAAAATTGAACAAGAGATGAAAGAAAATGATTTCATATTACAGATGTAGATTTTTTTCAAAAAAAAAATTCGTTCATGTAATCATTAAAGTGAATTTGTTGTAAGTACAAAGAAAAGCCGGTACAAATCAAAAAATTTTAATAAAATACAGTTCAAATTTAATTTTTAAAGTAATGCTTAACTTAAAGATGGGTACTACTGATTTAAAATTACACAAAAATGCAAAAAAAAAAAAAAAAAAAAAAAAACAAGAATATACCAATGAACGTTGAAGTGGTAAAAAACGCGATTTAAGTGATTAAAAAAAAGAAGTAAGAAATTAATGTGTACATTGTACAATTATAACCAATGGCCATGATGCAAAAATGATATTAAATGGTGGTCGTCATAGTGCCAGATTCAATGGTGTATTATTAAATTGTTTAAAACATTTCGTGATTTTTTCAACTGGATATTCTGATTTTTTTTTTTTTTTTTTCTTTTATTTGATTTTCTTTTGTTTTTAACTCTTTGTTTCGGATTTCATGTTATTACAAATTAAATTATTAAATAAAAAAAATTGGATTTTAAAACATGAAATGGTAAAAGAAAAAAAAATATAATAATTTAATTATACTGTCAAAATAAATATTATTTTTTTGGTCTTTCTTTTGTATTTTGTTTAATTTCTTGCATTTCTATCAATATTTACCAGTTAAAATAACATAAAATAAAAAAAATCTTGTTTTCAATATATACTTTTATTAAAGTAGTACTAGCCCCCTAAAATGCAGAAAATAAAAATTGAAGGTAGATCTTGAAAATTTGTTACTGTGTTAATATAAAAGTAAATTGCTGAAATGAAAGACAGTTCTTCTTTTTGTTAAAATTAATCCAGCAATTTACTTTATAAAAAAATTTTTATCTTTGAAGGAGGATCGAACTCAGACCTATTTACACTGTCAGCCACTTTGCTAACCACTGAACCATATAATTCTTATAAATTTATGGTCAGATTTCTAATATAAATGTATCACTAACTGACAGAATAAAAAATAAAGCCAAAGACACAGGCAAGTTCAATTAAAAGTATATAATAACATGATAACCATAGTTTGTAGAACAGGGTGTCTTTGAACAGGAATTTTAGGTAAAAAATAATACAGTGTTATATTATATAAATAGCAGAAGTTTGAGTATTGTAATATTATTTATAGATCAAGTAATAAATCAATATACAGGGTGTTTAGTCAAAAACTGCTTGTAAAATGATGAAATGAAAAATTAAATTTCTTGTAAAGATAGGGTCTTATTCTCATCCATTTCGGAGATTTCATAGTTTTGAATCTAAACAATCGAACTTAGATTTATAATTACAAAAAATTGTTTAAGTTAAATGAATATTCAAAAAAATTGCGATCTTTAAAGTTTTACACAAATTATAAATGAAATATAAATTTCAACTCCAAATAAGTTTTAATCTAACAAATGCCTTATTATATAAAATTATTCAGAACATCTATGAGTTGTAAAATATGATTAAAAAATTTTTTATTGATTTGGTTACTTAAAAATAAAATTAGCCTAACGTTATTTATTTTTAATACCGTATGGCAACCCTATGAATTTGTGTTTCAAAAAATTATAAAGCTTAAAAAAGCATCTGTGAAAGATTGAAAATTTTTCTCGTTTTTAGATGGAAAATAAATCTTAAAGAACCCTTGATAAAACTTTTTAAATTTAGGGCATTTTCAGCCTTTTGGGGGCTTGATCTCCATAACGAGCAGGGCTAAAGAGAAAAGTTCTTCGATGAATTTTTTTTTTTTGCAATATTATCTACCCATAGTTAAAAAATTTTCTCTCTATTTCAATCGGTGCAAAAGTATTTGTAAACAAACGGACGGACGGACAGAATAAAACTATATACTTAGGCACCATTTTACAAAATCTGTTGTAAATTTACAATCTAAACTCTTTATATCTAACAATGTTTGTACTAATAAGTAATAACATACACCCTGTATAAAAATAGGACAGAATATTTAAATGTACTCTTAAAAAAAGTCAAACTTTTAATTTTTATCAATATCGGAACTAAAAACGCATTAATCGTATAAATTTATAAGAAATTAAAAAAAGGCTTTTCTCAATCTGTCATCTAGATAATGTAGTTGCTTTTAATTTGATTACATTTAGTAGTAGCAGTAATGAAAGGTATTTAAACGTAGAAATAAATCCAAGATGGATTGTATAAGCTTCTTTTATTGCATAATGTGCTTTGTATTTTAAAATATAATTATTTTACATGGGAACCCCCCTCCTCTCTCTGGTCTAATTTGGTCCATCTGTGAAACCGCTTTTTATTTTGGCAAAAAAAGCATTCACTTCAAATTTCATTAAAATCGGTTGGGATTTTAATAAATTGTTGGACCTTGACATTCCCTAAACTCCCGGAAACTCTCAATTTATACTCACCAATCACCAGCCTATGTAGCAAATTTGAGCGTATTCCTACGATTAGAACACGAGATTCTCGAAAAGTCTTATATTTTTGTAGTCCGATTTAGTCCACCTACGAACTTTCCATTACTTTTGACCAATAAACCATTTACACCAAATTTCATTTAAATCGGTTGAGAGTTATATACACACACACAAAAAAATTCTTGGATTTACGCGTTTCTTAAAAAATGGAAAAACTTTTGTAAGGACGCAATAATTTCTATTTTGTTTTCACTGACGAAGAAAAGCTCAAAGTACTCATAGTAATCAAAAGTATAAAAATTACAAGCAGTAATCAAATGTAAACAAATTCATTTATAATATAATTCTTTCAACTAGCCTCTTATTTGACCTTATGATTTTTATCGAATCTGATCAAAATGTTCTTCAATGGTTCTAAAAAAATACTTTTAAATTGTTTTCAAATTTCCGTTGAAAGTTAATTGAAGTTACGAAGTAGTTTATTAAGAATCCATGAAAAGTTTTACATTTTAGTATTCCAAGTTACATGTTGTTAAATATATTTTTAAAAATAATTAAAATTAATAATATTATTTTTCTTTTCATTTGTATTTATTTTTTATTTTTTAAATAATATATTAAATTACCATAAAATATTTGATTTCCTTTTATACGCGCGCAAAAATGTATACGAGTTTGTTGATTTTATTAACCAATAATATGTCGGCTACATACCTTAATTATCTGAAAATAAAGTAAAAAAGAAAATAATATTAAAATTTGTATTTAATTAATTTTATTTGTAAGAATAAATTTTCAAAAATTTAAAAATAAACAATTAAATAAATAAGCAACTTGAACCCAATCAAGCTGCACGTATAACTCTTCTTTTAAATTTACATGAAGACAGATTAATATGTCAAAAAATTTAAGTACTTGTATGTACCGTTTTATAAAAGATTTCCCTAGTTTTTTTTACATGTTTATTTATTTAAAACTTAGTTAGTTAAAAATATTCTAAAACGCTGACTTAATTTGGTTCTTTGGAACAATTATAGCAAGCTCCGACCCTTTGACGCAATCTGATTTGCAATGTCACATGAAGGTCGCAACGTTTACATTGTATCGACGCTTTAGTAACCAATGACGAGTAATTTTTATTGTAATCAAATAGTTTTAAATTAAATTTAATTTTTAATATTATAAATAATCAAACAATATCTTAATAAGACAGTTATCACCAAAAGATACCGGTTATCATAATTATTAAAAGTGTCAAAACTTAAATTGTTAAAGTGCCCGGTTCAATAAATTCATCATGAATTTTTTATATGTACTTGTATTTAATACTGTGTAAATCCATCAAGAGTATTTTATACTTGTACTTGTTAAATAAAATTTTACCTTAAAGTGCACACTTCATAAATTAAAGTACAAAACATGTCTTTATTTATACAATTTTTGATTAATTTAAAATTTGAAGGTTAATTTGAACTTATGCGTTAATGCCAATTAAGTTGAATACATCAAATTTTTAACATGGTTTAATTTTACTAATTATATTTCATAGATTTTTGTAAAAATTTAATAAGAAATATTTTGGTTTTGTATAATATGTGTTTTAATTTCTGAACCATATAGAATTATTATGATTTTTATATTTTTAATTATTATAAGTATTATTATTATTATTTTTATTATTATTATCAATTCCCCAGTAATGAAAAAAAATGCAGTAGGTAGTGAAGTAGGTAAGCATTTGGTTCATTAATCAAAAAAGTTCAGGTTCCATTCCGTAAAGAAAAAACTTTTATTAAAGCCTAAAAATAAATCCAAGATGGATTGTATAAGCTTTTCTTCTTGCATAATGTTTTTTGATTCTTATTATTTTATCGATCGATTTGGTATTCCAATTTGACCCATTCTGGAAATCGTGCGTAACTTTTGCAAAACGTCTACGCAATGGCATGCAACACGGGTCGTAAGGCCTTTGTGTTAGGATACCATTGCAATTCTCCACTAAAACTACTAAACAACAAAACAAATTTGCATTTGTATTAAAATCAAAACATGTCCAGAAATAACCGTTTCTAACACCTTTTTTAACATTCCAACGAAATCAAATAAATTACTACGAAATTATATTTTATCTTGTATCCTAAAACAAAGAAGTTAAAACAAATTCTAAAACTATATTGTGTGTCTTTAAAGTTCGAGTATATTTTTAATAGTGGTAGCTGGCTATTCTTATACTATAAAAATTCCAAGAGCATGAAATAAAAAAATTTGTTTCTTAATTGAAAAACATAATAAAAGTATGATTACATTCTCAATAACTAATCTATTGCTAGGGCAAATTTTGTTTCGGAATGGCATACGGTTGTGGGTAACAAGATTGATTTTAAAAGTCACTCAAATACATTGTTAGCAAGGCTAGTTCAACTTAAGGCTCATTATTCGTCGGTCAAAAGAGTTTTGCGACCCATATACCACGAAACATCTTTTTATTACCTACTAATCCTTTTTATTACTAACTAGAATATTCCAGTCGAGTTTGGTTTCCGTACCGTTTTGATTTATTTGATATATTGATATTTCTCGTATTGAATCAGTCCAAACGAAATTTTTAAGGTTCGCTTTGCGCAATGGACTGATTCAATCCGTTTTCCACTTTTTGAAGCTAGACATTTTGCTCGTTCAGCAAATTAATCACGACGAAATTATCGCACACTATATTCGTGAACAAATTAGATTTAATGATCATCCGAGCAATTTAAGAACTATAGAACTAGCTACCGTAGTTTCCGCATCCGCATGTTTATACCCGTATGACTATATAGTCAAAGGGTATAATAAATTTGCCATTACGTTTGTGACGCAGAGAAGGAAGGGGGATAGATATAGACTCAAGTGTATGGATCGGATCAGAATCGAAAAATAAATCGATTTAGCAATGTATGTCCGTCCGTCCGTCTGTCCGTCCGTCCGCACGATAACTCAAAAACTAAAGGAGCTAGAATCTTGAAATTTTCGCAAATTCGTTTTTTTGCAATAGCCGTCATCGCTATTTAAATCCAGCCATTTTGGTCCATGGGTTCGGGTAGCTGCCATACAACTTCTTTTTTTATATGAGTATTTCCCTGTACCTATTACAGCTGCGTGTTTGAAATTTTGCCAAAAGTAGTTTAGTTTTATGGCCAAAGTTTCTGCAAAATTTGGTTGGTCTCCTGCAGTGGGTTCGTGTAGCTGCCATACAACTTCCTACTTTATATAACCATTACTCTCCACCTAATGAAGCTGGGTGTCTGAAATTTTGCCAAAAATAGTTAAGTGTATTGGCCAAGGTTACAGCAAAATTTGGTTGGTCTATTGCAGAGGGTTCGAGTAGCTGCCATACAACTCCTTCTTTTATATGAGTATTCCACTAAACTTAATAAAGTATGTTTGAAAAACTGCCAAAAGTAATTAACCGGATGATATAATGTATATGTTACGGTCATACGGGTATCCCAGAGTTGACACAGTCTACTCTACTACACTCTTCCTCGTTTTTTTCTCATATTACGAGTTAAAAGCAATGTCCTCGTATTTGTTAATCAAGTGTAGTTTATTGCTAATTAATAAATTAGTTAGCTGATTATTTTATTTCTTTTTGTTAAATATGTAATTGTTTAAATTAACATTTTTTTTTATCATTTATTAACCTCTAAATGAACATACAACTCAAGCTTGCATTAAGCTAAATGTCTGATATAAAACCAAACTGCATAAAGCGTCACATGTCCCGTTCTTACACATCTCCTCTCTTGACCATTTCTCCGTTCCTTTCTAAAACACTACATTGCTTTTTAAGACTAAACAAGAGTTACCATAACTATCTAAAGAAATCCCTAGCTTAAATTTATAAATGTGACTATTATTTTCCTTCTGTAGCAACTTTATTTCGAGAAATGTTTGTTTCATCAAGCCGATTGTTACTCACTCTTTAATTTAATTAATATAAAGATTTAAACCTAACCCTAATTACTTAATTGGGAACAATGCTGCTTCTATTTTTATTCAAATATAATTGAATACAGATTCCCCTCTACTTTTTTCTAATTTGTTTTTGGTTTTTGATTTTACTCAACTTTTACAAGTCATAGGCTTCCTTAAACCAGTAAATCCCCTACCATAGTAAATTGACCCATGTACATTTAAATTTTTTTCAATTATTAATTAATTCTTTGAATAAAATACTAATAAATAAAATACTCTCTATTTTCACTAAGTTTACCTATATCTGTCCATTATTTTCCCAAGATATTTTTACCCCATTTTTATACTACCTATAGTTACTCTTATTCCAAAAAGTCACAAGTAATGTAGACAAGTTTATCAGACTAATCATTATACAAAACAAAAGGAAATGTAACTTGCACAAAATACGCACAATGGAAATTTAAACTGACCAGTTTACGTCACGCAATATATTACAAAATTAACTTGAAATCATGCAATTGGTTTTTTTAAATAAAACTTCAGATCCCCTTATTGCAAGTATTTAGTTTATAAATTTAAATACCAAATTTTAACTAGTTTCTAAATTAAAAAAAAAAATAATATTTTGAATAATAAAATAATAAATGTTTTATTTTAACTAGAAGCTTAAATTAATTATGCAATAAAATATTAAACATAGGGTAAAATGGGGCAAATTTGACATCGTAACTTTAAACTTAATTTGCACAGCATTTTATAAGTATTTTTCCAAAAAATTTTTGACAGTAAGATCTTGTAAATAATAGCTTTAAAAAACATTTATATAAAAATTTTAAAGCTAAAGGGACAAAGTCATATGTGCCCAACACAAATACAGTACATTTGACAATTAGGTGGAGCATATTTGACAAGTGTATAAACAGATAAGTAAAAATAAATTTTTCAACAACACCTAGAGGTGAAACTTCAAAATCATAAAATTGTCAAAATCTTTCTTCTGTCAACATCTTACAAGTATTCGACCAAATTTTCAGATTTTTTCAAAAACATTTAAGCAGTTTTTTTTAAGATGATGACGATGCCCCATACTACTATATATTGCTACTTTTAATTATTTTATAACTTTAATAGTTTCCGTAATCGATAAATTAAAGTGATTATACATAAATAATTGATTTTAATGGACCCAAAATAGGGGTAAAATTTTTAATTAAATCGGGAAACAATTAAAAATAAAAAAAACTTTATCCGTTTTGATGATAGACAAATTCATTAAAACTTAAAAATCATCTAATACATATTACATAATCATGTATTGTACATAATACACGTATACAAGTATATTTGTCAAAATTGATATTCAAAATTGAACCAATTTTCATGCAATTAAAATTGATTTCACGTCCGTATTTTTAAAACAATAGCGTTATTTTGCTTATGCAAATTCTATTAATTGAATTCACTGAATTGAATATGTTAATTTAAAATTTTTCTGCAGTAGAAGAATTGAACAAAAGTTTGTTTTTTTTTTTTAGAAAATGATGGTTAATAATTGCGATATATAGTGCGGAAATTAAAATAAAAGAACTGAAAATTTTTTATTAATATTTAGATTGTAAAAGATTTGTAGCACATTATAAACATAGCTACGACTACAACTCTCGAATGTTTACATAAAATATATTTAAACTTTTGTTCTATATTGCATTGTTTAAAAAAATATCTGCAAGTTTTTCATCTATTTATTAGTAAAATTCTTATACATTCTTATACGGGTAAATTAAAGTCAATCAGAATTAAGACCGCAGCTTTTGGCCTTTTGTGAAACAAAGCCCTATGGTGTTAATTCTCACAGACCTTTAAATGATGGAGGGATCTTAAAGTTATATTCAAAAACAGGATTTATATTCGCCTCCAAAATTTTTAAACCCACATATAAAAAAAAATTACAAGATACTATTCTAATAAACTGGAAAATCGGTGTTATTGTATGATTTAAATTCAAATTAGAAAGAATGGAAAATTGGTACATCTTGTTTTTGTGAATCTATTTCCAAATATAAGCGTTGTGATTCCCCATCTTCTTTCAAGTAGCGATTGAATCAATTATCAGTATAAAATAAACTATTATTATTTCATCTATTACTTTTGTTTCCCATTTCTATTTAACATAAATTTTTAAAAAATTTATATAGAACCAACAATTTTTAAAAACATTGAATATACATCATTCCAGATATCTGGGAATCTCAAAAAATCCAAAATTTTGAGCCTTAACTTCTAATCTGCCAAGGGATTAGAATACTGCAGTAAGGGATAAGTTTACTGCCTTTATCAGTAACCTTACTATATAATTATATTAGATGTCAAATCCAACATCTCCACTCAGAAACTTTAGTTGATTCTCTTTGACGACATGATTTCCTCAGTTTTCAAGTTTCATCTTAAACATAAAAGAACTAAAAATATTATAGAGTGAGTCCATATGATATATTATATTATATATAAACTAACAAGCCACTGCTAACACGAGAAATTAAAACGAAAACTTAGTCGAGGCCTATTAGTTTTAAGGCTCATACTCCTCCTTTACTCTTTAAGTTCAGGAAAATTTACCCTTAGTTATTGTTTCCGATTTTGATAATCTTTACCGACTTTTGGGTATTACAAAATCTATTGATCCGTTGGGTATTACAATATCTATATCTTTATTTTTCATCTCAGCAGTACTCACCACATCTGGCAACCTATTTATCTCATAAGCCGAACTTATATTCGTGGCCTAAGTGTTATTTGGATATTCAAAGTTTTTTATTAAAAAAGTATTAAAATTCTTATTAGTTTACTTTCTCTGACTCTTTGTACAATTTTTTAAATATTTTATTAATAATTTCAAAAATTATAGAAATAGAATAAAATTACATAGTAATTAAGCTAATGTATGGAGGTTGTTTTTTAAACACTTTCTCTAAATATTTAATTAACCTATTTCAGTATAATGTAAATACATTATTTTCCCACATTTTATTCAAAACCTAATATTACATATATATATATATATATTATTTATATATGTCATAATAAATTGTACTTAAAATAGTAATAATATGTTATTTAAATTAAATGTAACACATAATATTTTTATACTCTTATATGTAGTTTAAAATCCAGTAATACAACAACTACTGATCTACTTTTTTATGTTTCATTTCTGTCCATAACGTGATGCAAAATATAAAAATTATAAAAAAAAACAAATAGTGGTTATCATTGAAAATAAAAATAATAAATAAATAACTTTAAAATTAATTTTATATATGGAACTTTTTATTTTTACACGCTTCAAATAATTTTTAGTTATATTTCAGTTTTATACTTGTAATAAATAAAAAAAAAACAAACTCAAACCTACTCCATAAATTGTAATTTTTAATTCAACTTAATTTATAAAATTAAAATATAAATGCGTTTTTTTATATTTTTATTTTCATTGAAAACTTTGTTTTAAATCAGAACTTTTCTTTTGTATTTCGAAAAAATATACGAACATCGTATAAACTAACAACCAACCAACCAACCAACGAACTAAAATGGTTTTATGACCCTATAGACTGTTGTTATAAAACGGAACATACATGAAGCGTAAAGTTTTGAAAAATGTAGAATAAAAACTTTTAAAAAATATAAATATAAAACAATATTTAGAATCTTCAATTCAAACTTTAAACTAAACCAAATGTAAAACATAAAAAAAACTTCAAACTCTAGAATTGAATTCAACTGCACCTCTCTAACTCAACACTTTTGTTCATTTTTTATTATTATGCTCATATTATGTTGTATTTTCATTCATAACTTCGTTTCGTTTAATTTTTATTTGAACTATTCAGAATTCGTACTTAACTTGTTTTGTTTCAGTGCGTTTCTAGATAACCTTAAAAGCAAATGAAAATATTTTGAAGACCAGTAGAGAAGTAAAATAAAATATAGACGGGTCTGCTTGAGAACTTTAGAAAGAACGCTAAGGTTTTCGAAGGAAGTATAGCTCTGTAAGTTAAAAATTTGTGAAATAAAATATAGAATAGTCTGCTTGAGAACTTTAGAAAGAACGCTAAAGTGTTTACTGAGAAAAGTACCACTCTAAATGAAATATCTTTGGCTTCTCCAAAAGAACCCAGAAACTCCATGCAAGACTTCTTGTAAATTGGTATTATATTATAGATAGAATATCAAGTACCATATTATTACTACCGAATTCTCATAAACTAGTAACACTTCAATTAAAAGAACTTAAAACTTCCATTAATTGTGTTAAATCCTAATCCTTTCTGTTAGTTTCCTTTTATTATCAGAACCATATTTGATGTAAGTTACTGAATCTGCAGAGAAGAACTCAAGTAAATCTTCTAGGAGCTTTAGTTAAAGACTTCTACTTGAACCTACCTATCACCTTACCAATAATGTATTTGATACAAGAGTATTTCGTTACTATATTCTTAATAATTGTACACTATTATTATACATTTACCCTATAATCCTTCAATGAATAAACTAATTCATTGTATCATTAAATTAATTTTCAGAGTTGTAAAATACTCAAATTACGACTCAACTCATATCCCAAATCAAATTTTTAACGTGCTCAAGTTTGTGTCCGCAAGGGATTGAATGCGCTCTCAGGTTGAACGGACCCAAACTTTAGCGGGTACAAATGATAAGAGAAATTCATATACTCAAAGGTTGAGCAGGTCCTAATTTTGAGCGGAACCAAATTTGAATCGCTCATATTGTGAGTGGGCTCAAAATTTGACCTGAGCTTGAGTTAGCTTATTTACAACTTTGTTAAATATCATTAAATAAATTTTTTGGAACTTTTTTAGCTTTAAACAATATTTTTTGATGGCCCCCCTTAATGCAACGGAATTAAAGTGAAATATTAGACTTGTCTTGAAATTATCTTACACTACCAATCCTAGATAATGAAATTAAAATGTTATATATGACAATCAATTAGAAAAATAACTTTTTATAGAAAGCTTCCATACTTAAAAAGTACTCAAAAATCGATTAATTCAATTAGTTTGTACAACTAATAAAATTCAATTTTGGGCATAATTCAATGATTTTCAAGAAAAAAAACATCAATTAATAATTAATATAATTAATCTTAAAATAGATTGACGTAATTAAATCAAATAAAAACTTCAAAAATATTTCACTCAATTTTGACGTATTCATATCTCATATTCATGTACATCCACGTATTTCATTCCATATTGATACTCCATTAAACGTATTTGTATTCTAAAATTATTAGAATGAACTTTAAGATTTATGCTTAAAAAAAAATTAAAAACTAAATTTATACTTTAATTATTTCCATAGTATACCTTTAGTTAATCGTTTTAAAATAACTTCAGTACTTAAACTTTTCATTCAGTACAAATAACGAAATAAACGTTAATTTAGTACTTTCTAATTACTCAAAAAGCTTTTGCAAAACTTTCTAATCATTAAATAATAATTACCTTGAAATAGATAAACTTTCAAGTTAAAATAAGTTTACTAAAGGCCAATGGCATTACCTTTAGAGATTATAAGTAATTAAAGAAAAACTTTATGGGTGATTAAAAAATATACAGATATACAGTTTAAATAAATATTACTGTTATATTTAGAAATTATTAGATTAGTTACATATTTTTCTACCATCTTTACTACAAATTATATATAAAATTAAAATCAGTAGTGACATCCCTGCGACGCTGTCAAAAATTTGAATATGACTTTTTAATATATAAATGCTTTGCAGTCTATAAGTTGTGCATTCGTATTCCGCGAGTGATAGGTTGTACTTGTAATTTGCGTAAATTCAACATTTTGACGTTTCAAAATGTCACATTAAAGTCATATCTCATCGAGTACAATATTAAGATGAATATATTTAAATAATTTTACTCCAAAAATTATGCAATATTTTTAATAATCTACACAAGACCATTTGACATTAAATTTCCATATCCGATTATTCTAAAAACAATAAAATATTCAAATAAAAATAAAAAATTAATATCCATGCTAACATGACATAATAGCTTAATTATCAAACGTTTAAAAATTACTTTATGTTTTTTTGTTAAATGTTGGTAGAAACAAAATAAAAAAATTCAAAACATATTGGGTGTGTGTATATTACAATTTAATTATTATTACACCGTACAGGTGTAACTATATACAAATTAAACACAATTCAGTTGAATTGAAAAAAAACACCATGTATTCTATTCATAACATTTTTTTTTTTAAATATAATATGTGGCTTACACATTTTGCTCCATTCAATATAAAACCTACGCTAAACTTTATGTTCGTCATCACTTTTTTTAGTGTTTTGTACTAAAAATAAAAAAACATTTAATGTTCTTGAAAATCTGCAAAATATTTTTTATTTATTTATTCTGCTATTTGAATCGATTTAATTTGTTTGATTAATATTTTTAATTCATTTAAGTAAGCTTATGACTTCAAAACTTGATGACATCTCCAGTACACTAAACAATACACTAAAACAATGGTCCTATAGCACCAAGCACTTATTTCTTATCGAAAAATTAAATAAAGACTTTTGGCCTCGACCCATAATACTGTTAAGTCTTATGGGATATATTACTGTTAACTTCTGATGGGATATATTGCCCAAACTCAATTTAGGCACAATGTTTTCATGATCTGAGAGTTAGAATGTCTTTAAAATAATGCGTCCCCTTTTTATGCATGTTTTAGCCCTTCCCCTCTTCACAACTTCCTTCGTACTTTCTTTAAAAAACTAGGGGAGGCTGCTAGTTTTTCGTTGCTCTTCTGCTTCAGCCATTACTTCTCCACATTTCTTTTGTCTACATAATTGTCGTCTGTCTTGTGAATTCCACTCAAAACACTGTCTTGCAACTTTTTTGTGATATTGGCGGTAATCGTCCATGTTTCACAGCCGTTAGAAGTACTGATTTGACATTTGTTTCAAATATTTTTAACTTTGTGCGCAGGGCGATATTATTTGACTGCAATATGTTTGGGAGTGTTCCAAAAGCAGATCTAGCTTTATTTTTTCTGCTGTCAACATCACTTCCGTTCCCCCATTTGATGTCAATATGCTTCCTAGTAATTAAACTGCTCTACTTCTTCAATTTGGCTTTCTTCTAGTAGAATTCGCTGATGTGTTGAGTGTTCTGTACGCATGTTTTTAGTCTTAGCTGCGTATATTTTTAGACCAGCTCGTTTGCAATATGCTACTGAGTGCCATACCTATCATCTACGCCTACGGTTGCGGTTAAGATTTCGTCCATCACAACCAAAAATAATATAGACGACAATATACAGCATACCTTACACCCAGCTGCACCTCAAATGAATCTGTCAATTACGAACTTTTAATTAGAACCCATTTTGCCTAAAAATATGCAATTTCTTCATTTTTCAGTAATTAAGTTGTTTAAACGTTGAACTTCACAATGACATTGATCATAAAATATAATGACTAACTAATTGAATATTCACAATATTATTAAATTATATAATTTTTAATTTTATGTAATTTGGAAACCTTTACACAAAATTTTATACATTTATTTTTAAATGATGTTTTTGGAAGGACACGAAGAAATAAGTATTTTTAAAAAATCCATACTTCAACAAAAGTTTTTAACATCACCTACGTTCGTTAAACTTTTTTATCAAACATTTATATAATTTATATTTAAAAAAAAAAAAAAATATTAAAAAGTGGACGTGAAATTAATAATAATTATAACTTTTTTATTATTATTTACAAATTTATTTCTATCTTTTCGCTATTTTATTTTAAATTCGTATCTATAAATAAAATGATACTTGAGATGAATTTAAATTTGTCATTTTTATTTTTTTTTTTATTTGTTCTTTTGCTTGTTTTTTTTCGCGAATTATATAAGATAGAATCAGTAAAGATTTAAGTATATATACTTGTATATATATACAAGTATGTATATTTAAGTAATATGACCTTTCATTGACTTTAAATAGTGTTGTTTTCCTTTTATTTTTTATTTTTTGATTATCACCTTGGCATTGCCATTGTAATTACTTATAATATTGTACATTGTATACATATATACGAAATTATGTACTAGAATACATAAAATATATAAATATATTTAAATTTAATATGATTTATCTTGTAAACTTTAAGTTTATGCTATTTTTTGCATATAGTTCTTTGAAACTCAATTTGAATTAATATCCTATTGACTATTTCATGAATTCTAAAGTATCGGAAAAACTGAAACCTCTTCAAATGTATATAAATGATATTATAAACTGTTAAGGCTCATGTTAAGTATATTATTTTTTTAAAAAAATTCCCAGGTTTTGGGGCAAGTTATTTATTAAAGCTTAATAATACCGTTAACCTAAGCTTAGATCAGATAAAGTAGGTCTAAGTATGAAAACTTTTTATGTAGAAGGGGGTCGAAGCCGTCTTGAGGAAGTATAATGAAGGCACTTGATCAAACAGTTCTAAAAATTTAAAATTTTTTCCCACAATTGCTTACTTTTTTACCAAGAACAGCATATGTACGAAATTGGAATATATAGTAGCACGAACTGTTTAGGGAGGGAACTTTACTTCAAAGTATAGAGTTATTGTTGCGGAACATGTTAATCAATCATAATGTAAGAGTATAACTAGAATTCAATTTACAGACAAAACCAACACATGTTTAAAATCAATAACAATTTCAATCGATTCAGTGATTCAGATACAGTGTTTAGTACTGGACATACGCTCTGACGACTTTCCATATTCAGATTATAGCCATGGAATTGATTTTCCAATCAACGGATGATTCATGTTCACTTATATAAAGTTATCCTAAGTGAAACCTTGTTACAGAACACTTACAAGTTTCACAAAATATAAGACCATGGGATTCTAGAGGCTTTCGATTTAAAAAAGGTCAATTCAGCATAATTTCGAAACCAATAAAGATATATAATCTTCAAGTAAAATAATGATGCTATATTGATGAAATTTATTCTGCAGGTTATTAATGATAAAAGCAAGGCCCTAATTGTAAATGCCCAAATTCGGACCTTGAAAGCTTTCGATTGAATTAAGGCCGAACGATCATAATTCCGAAACTAATAAAGTTAGAACTATTTTCTTTGTGTTCCTTTTGATCAATTGAAGTGGTGGTTCATTTCAGGTACCTGCCACACATTTTCTAAAAACTTAAAAGCACATCTTTTAAATTAATAAAGATAGAAACTTAAAATTAGGTACACTAGTTATCTATCTATGTTTCCTTTATGTGTCTGAAATTTAAGGGGAATTAATGTAGTGATTCGGATAACTGCCACATGACCCCTTAATCCTAGCCAGCATATCTTCGAAATTAATAAAGTTAAAAAATTAAAATTTGATACAAGTAGTTCTGTTCTGCCTATAGTAGTTCTGTCCTGTTTGTTTAATATTCCAGAAATCTGAGATGAGTTGAAGGGTCGGTTTTTGTAACTGTCATTTGATTTTGTCAGGTGTAGAGTATTTCTAAGTCGTATGCATTGACATATTGTTTCGTTATATTTATCAAGTACATAAAATAACAAACATTCAGAAATATTTAGTCTTTAAAATTTTGACCTAATTCCAACTAGAAACTTTTAAATAAAAGATTCATTGTACTGTTATCCTGTCTATAAATTACTAACAATTTAAAAATTCCATAAGAATTTAATAAAAGATATTGTAAAACCACTATTGTATTACTATATACTATTACTATATACATATTATATACTATTATTAACTATTAATTAAAATTAATTATTAACTAAAAATCTTCCGAAAGTAAATGAAAAAGTATGTAAGTAAAATAATTAACCTTCATTCACCCCAGTTAAAATATCTTTTATTATTTTGTTGCCTGAAAAAAAATAACAAAATCTTTAACATTTTTTAACTTTCTATTATTACAATACTTTACCTTAATTCCGTAAAATGAAAAGTATAGTAAAAACAATTTGTTCAATACAAAGTATTATTCATTTAAAATTTATTAGCAAAAATCAAAGTTATTATGTAATTTCTGTATTTTTGCAAATTCATTCATTGATTGAAAATTCGAAAATATGTTGTAGCGTTTTTCGCTAAGAAAGTATGAAATTCGCAGATTGTACTTCGAATTATTTAATTTTTTTAATATAAATTTATCTTTAACACTTTATAATACGGTTTTTTATTAACGCAAGTATGACTGTGTTCAATTCGTTTATAATCAATTAAAAATTGAAAAAGTTCACACACTTGTTATTGAACGATAACCGTTCTTCGATTAAATTAAACACGATTGAAAATCATTTTTAGTGAAGTTTAGTAATTAGAATATTGATATCTGATACCAATATGCTAATTTTTACTGAAAATTTGTTATTTATTTTATTTGCAATAAAAATATTATTTTAATGTTCTTTTTTTAATAACTATACAAAAACTAATTATAGATTGTAAATAATTGAATTTTATTTAACGATCCCTAAAAAATATTGAAGATAAGAAATATTAAAAATATTATGACATAATAGTACATTAATTTTTTAAAAATTAATGCATTAGAAGATTTGCAACGGTTCATATTCGCAATAATGGTGACGATTAATTTTCAAGATTGCCAAAAGGGGGAGGTGGAGTATTCCAAAAAATTAAAAATCAGAACATTTTAAACTCCAAAAATATAAAGTTCGTCAATAAAATTATAATAATTCTGTAATTTCAAACGTTTAAAAATACAAATCGTAACTATACTTAAATGCTAATTCTATTAACCGGCGTTTTTCATAATACGATTTCTGGCTTCAAACAAAAAAACATTTCGAAAATCCTTTGTGTCAACATTGGATATTCTAAAGCCCAGCTTTCACTAGGTTATATTAATTCACCTACTCATTACTTTCTTATGACCCAAAGAAGACTTTGCTTTCTTTACTTCCTTCGAAAATTTTGACAGCTGAAGTGAAATACATTATACCTTGTGACGCTTGACTAAATACACAAAGTATTCAAAGTATTTAAAGGAAGCAAAGTAACGAATTGAAGATAATTTATTTCAATACTTTGCTTTGTAGACTTTGACAGTCTTTGCGGCTAATTTTATTTAAAAATTACATATTTAAAACATACAAAATTTTTTTTTGTTTTTGTACTTTTATTTTCAAAATTTTAATACAAAAATTATACATTGACAATATTCAGAGTAACTTCATAAAGCTTCATTTCTGACTTCGTTTACCTACTTCGTTCAACTACTTTTGTGAAGTAAAGGATGTCAAAAAAACAGAGTCTGCAATGATTAGGCCCCTTTAAATTGTTGACATCTATGCATTTCCGTCAGTCTGTCCTTGTGAAAAGTTTCTAAAAAATTTAGTTGGGGTAGTGCAGTGGATTCGAGTAGCTGGGTGTCTGAACTTTGTCAATAGTAGTTTACTTTAATGACTAACGTCTGAAAAAAATATAGTTAGTGTAGAGCAAGAAGTTCGAAAAGTTGCCTTTCAACTTATATTTTCTTTTGTACATAACTAAAAGTCTAAAAAGTTGTATATTTAAAATTTTACGCAGAGTTGACAGAGTCTACTATACTCTTCTTTGTTTCAATTTATTGTTTCATTTAACTTTGTAATGTTTGTGTGTGCTTTTACCTTGGTGTTGTCTTACAATAGACTGGAACTTTCCCTCTGATTCTTTTATTTCCATATGGAAATATTTACAACATTCCTTGCTCTTTATTAATTTTACAAGTTTAGTAATGCTATAATATTATTTTGAATAGAGATATTATTCAAATTAGAAATTTTATATCAAATACAAAAAATTTTCATTTCAATTTTTCTTTTATGTCAAATTTTGCGAAACAGATAGAAGCAACTGTTACCATAATTATACATTAAGATTTTTAAAGAATCATGGTCTTTTCACCATTAGCTATACAAGTTTCAAACTTAACTGCTGCCCTCGCTCTCAACAATATTTTAATCTAGATTAATAAATTTCACCATACTTTTGTTGTGTAAAAAGTTGTCTTCCCTGTCAAAAGTCAAAATGTCAAGCAACAAATCAAAAAGAATAAGGAAACAAAGAGTTCAACTTGATATGATTTATTTTTTTAAATAAAACTTAAAACTTAGTATGTCCTACTATAATTTTACATTGAAAACAAATTAAAGTTAATTAAAGCATATTAAAATAGGCCTCAAGCATTTAATTATTTAATTATTTAAAAAAAAAACTCAACTTTTAGTACTAAAAATCATGTGATTTTATTTAATAACAACCATTACTAATATAGGTATGTACAAACATAATTTACCAGTTTAACTTTGGTTTATGTTTTGACAATAACGGTTTTTTTTTAAATTTAAAATTATGTATTTTTTTTAAAATAAAGACTTATGTTATTATTTAACATACATAAATTAATATTTTAGTTGACTTTTTAAAATTTAATACATTGTAATGTATACAGACATTGTAATGTACTGGTATACCCCAGACACACTTCTTTTACTGTTCTGTTTTTTTAAGGTTATGTAAACTATTTTTTTAAACTTCCACACCAAAGTTATTTTATTTAATTATAAAATTTTTAAAGGTATACTTTTTGTTAAAAAATAGCTTAAAGCATCTTTTTCACACGTTAATTATCTTAGGTACACATACATGACTACTGGGTATGTTCATCTTCGTCTAATAAAATAATTAAACAGTTAAAAAATACACCAAAATAACGTCTATAAACGTCTGTAATGATTTTTTTTTTCTTTTTTTATCCAATTTTTTAGGTTAAAACCTTAAATTAAACTTTCACAATATTTAATTATACATATAGACGCTTATGTACATACATTAATTTTTTCACATAAATCAAAAAAATAACATTGATTGTCACATAAATATACTATAATATTTGACTGTATGCATATACATAGGTATTATATTATACACCTGTCCTTAAAAGAGATTTCGCGGTTTAGGTATGCCTCTTTTATGTGTTTGTATATATATATATATATATATATATATATATATATATATATATATATATATATATATATATATATACATGATGTACAATGTACATAAAACGTGCTTCTTCATAATGATAACTGAACACAATATTTCAGACTATGGTCATCATCAAAAAACCACAAAACAGTACTACGGGTTTCTAAAGTAAATTTTTTTTCAAAAGAAGACAGATATATACATACAAGAATGTGTGTGTTTCAGTTGTCAGTATTCAGTGTGTCATTTCGTCATTTTGTTAAAAAAAAAAAAACAAATTGACAGTCAATAACAATTTAAAACACTAGTTTATATGTTGTTACAAGATAACAGAAGTAAATTTTTAAATTTTGTAGTTTATT
Source organism: Dolichopus griseipennis (assembly GCA_963082915.1). Classification (NCBI taxonomy): domain Eukaryota; kingdom Metazoa; phylum Arthropoda; class Insecta; order Diptera; family Dolichopodidae; genus Dolichopus; species Dolichopus griseipennis. The sequence goes on along the minus strand of OY720441.1, from coordinate 315,703,116 downwards.
TGATGAAAAACTATTGTTTAATTGGAAATACTATTAAACTGAAAATCTATCGGATTATTAATAGGTCTGTGGTAGAGTGAAGTTCAAATAGAAAATTTTAGATATTAAACATGTTAAAAGATTTTAAAAAATGAATGTAATATTGTAAATATTATAAACTAGCTGTTGGCCCGTCACAGAATGACGGAAGGTCAACTGAAAGAAGAAATATTTCTAATTTCATTATGTACATTATGTTAAAAGTATGTTAAATAAAATTGCAACCGTTACATTTGGTATAACGCAGATTTTGCTTTGATTCTAGTAATAGATAGTTAGTTCAAATCCCTTCTTGGTATAATTTTTTATTAATTTCAATTAAAATTTTTTTGTATTTAAGTGCGTACTTGCTTAAATTAAATAAATTAATAAAAGATTTTAAATTTTTTTATAGGTTTATTTTATTTCAATAATGATCTATTTCTCCATCTATTAATGTTTTGTATATATATTTTTAAAAAATGTTGCTATACATTCTATACTTGTTTGTTGCTAACATTCTATAATGTATAAATAAATAGAATAATGTATCTATTTATATGTACGTATAATTTTATTAAATTAGTGTTGATTTTTGAATTGAGTTTTGCATTATCAAATGCAAATTATAATTAATTTTATTTTGAATTTTTTTAATATACCTAATTAAGTTTAAAAAAAAATTATTTTGTTTGGCTTCATGGTGCAACTCAGGTATTTGTACACCCGAAGCCACTTTCCCAACCAAAAAAAGAAAAATGATTAAAAGATTATGAGGGATAGATGAAGGAAAAATGAGGGAGACATGAGGGAAACTTTGAAAATACTTTAAATACATTGCTTGGTATATTTGCTTAAGCAAACCAAGCAATGCATCAAAGCGTACATTGGGTCTTCGCCTTTATTCCAGTTCCAGATTACACTGAAAATAATTAAGACTTACTACACAAATGTTCTTGTGAAGCATAGTCTTCTTAATTTTTACTTACAAAATGTTTTACTATTTATAAGTAAGCGTGTACAAAAAAAAATGTATAACTTGATATCACACAGTGTGTGTTAGTCATTAGCCACTGGTGTCATCAATCATCAGAATTAAAATATGGTCTGGTCTAAAATGGAAAATTCATAAGCTGAAGATTCTTCTGTTCAGAAGTTTGGCTTGCACCACATAAAACAGAGGAAGACAAACTCCCTTAAACTCGAACTTTTGTGACGATCACTTGAACCTGACACTTTTGTAAACATCGATAAAAACAGCAAGAAAACAAGCTAATACTAGGATACCATAACGTCCAAGGAAGAAGCACAATAAAAACTTGATGTGAACTCTTATGAAACAAAACATATTGACAATAGTAAGCCGCTGTGCGATTTTGTAACTGTAATTTAAATATGCAATTTTATTTAATTTAAAGTCTAGTTATATTTGATTCTTTAAGAAATATCGAATCATTCAGAAATATGATAGATACTGAAAATCGATATTTCATTCATATATAAATTTTATCAACCCAACCTTAACAAGTACATAAAATTAAAAAAAAAAGATATAAAATTGCAAATAAGTATATTTGGACATAAGTACATAAGTGCATAAGAAAAACATGATAAAACATGTCAAAAAAAAAAACCAGTCTTTAAATAAAATTACAAAGTTCTAGTCAATTGATCTAATTTCCTTTTTAATTTATGAAAATGAGAGAATCCAAATAAACCATTCAAAGGAAATTATTAGCAAAGATATACGTGTAATGTAAAACTTTAAATCAGAAAATTAAAAACAAAATTCAATACAATCTTTGTATCTTTTATACACACAAGTTTAATTATTTTAATATGAATTACATACAAAGTATGTACTAAATAAATACACCTTATATGCAATCACAGTCATAATAACTACACAGAAAAAAACTATAAAATATTATGTACCTAGTTACCATATATAAATCCGTATCAGTTTACATTTTACACACAATACGAGTATTTCGGAAGTGCTGCTTTTACCTCATTGCAAAAAAAAAATTAAAATTAAAAATCGAATTCAAAAGAATATATCTTAAGAATATCTACTGATGTATAGTGACATTGATATGATCCAAAAATAACAAAAACACGTTTCCTTTGAAATGGTACTCATCAAAACCTATAACTGAGTAGTAAGTATCTCATTTTTAATAAAAAAAAAAAAAAAAAAATGTTGAATTCAATAGGTTTTTACCTGATTCCAATTTCAAAACAACAACAAAAAATTATACAGAATAATAAAATAATATAAAATATACATAACTATATACGTATGTTCAAAGACTTTCATTGGAAGCCTTCATAAAACTCTTTTGATGCATAACCAACCAACAATACATCAAATTTCTTGAATATATAGTTGTACACAGTTCAGGGAAATATATTAAGTGCATTTTACAATTTAATTCGTTCGATTTGTTTTACTTACCAAACGTGCGCTCATTTTCCATTACAATCATTCGTATACATATAATCATATATATACTATAATCATAACTCGCAGATTAGAGCAACACAGGCCGGTATTGATTTTAAGAGGGAGTGCGATCGCAATCTCACGACACATACTTTTACATTAAGATATAATAAAGTTATAATTCATAGCTTAACAAGCTTTGGGTCGGAATTACGCAAACTTGGGATTGATGCTTAGGTAGGGCGGGCATTTATTACTTAAGCATTAAGGTATACTATAGTCATAACTTAACAAACTTTGGTTCACAGCAACACAGACGAGGGATTGATTTTCAAAAGATAGTGATTTTGATGTAAAATCGGCCCCAATGAAAGATTAACTTAAATAGTGAAAGCAATTATAAGCTGAAATACAGTTCTGGACTCCAAGTTTTGGAATTTTGAATTAAAAAATAACACAATTGCTTTAGATAACATATTTATTGTACTTACAATATAAATAACTTATAAAAGATGCTCCAAAGGTCATCAAATGAATTACAATTAATTTTAAATTCCTGAATCACATTTTTCCATAACCGTTAACTGTTTTCTTAATTATCGGTTATACTTAAGCCGAAGAACTGTAAATAAGCGGAAAGAACTGTTATACGAAACTAAAGGAAGAAACCCCGACTAATTTCTTAAATTTACAATCTATTGGGGTGGAACTCATTTTACATAGTAGGGTCAGATTTTGCAATTCCTATGTACCTATATATATTTATGTATTTATATATGTTTTATTTCTAAGGATCATTTCTTCACATTATTTATTCCATCGCACAACGTTAATACATATCGACGGCAAAATAATGATCTACAGACGGTTATCTGATTGCCGCAATTTTGACATACTAAATGTCTTTTCCGTCCTTAAAAGATAATATACGTAATTAACGGTATATATTTTTAAACAGTTGGCAACACCAAGTATACTTTAGATATATTCATTTGGCCCTACGCAAGTACCCCATTTAATTCAAAAAAGTCAAAATTTTATCTTATTTTAAAACAAGTGCGTTATTGTACTTATTTTTTTGTCAATGACTGTTAAATTTGTATTATACGAGTACTATGAAATTCATTGATCCAATTATGAATTTCTGTGTAAAATAAGTAATGGGTATGTATGTATTATATTTAAGACTGTATTTATATTCACATTTATAATGAATGCACTCTTATTATACTCTTTACGGAACCTTTATTTTTTCTTGATAATGATTCATTTTTATAGTTTTTTTTTTTTTTTGTTCTCTCACTTTTTCTTTTGTTTTTTCTTTCATTTCTTGTTCAAAATAAAAAAAAACCAAGAAAAATAAAAAATATTGCAGCTGCTGTTGTTTTTCATGTCATTATAATTGAGTCGAACCTTTCGAAAGAAAAAAACAAAACATTCCTTTAGTTACTTTACGTATAATATTCTTTTTGTTGTTGTTTTTTTTTATAAATTACCTGAATTATTGTTTGAAACTTGTTTGAATCCGACACAAGAATTAAAAATTAAAAAAAAAAAATTCGAATTTGATTTTAAAACCGTTGAAATTAAAAATCTCAACAAGACGAAAAATCATTTTTGTTTCAAATAATTAATTTTAAAATAATTTGTGTGCAGAATTTGTTTTGATAGCTTACTATATTGGATAGTTCATTTGTCTGTCTTTTCATTTTTACAAAACTCCGTTTGAGGCTAAGGCATTAAAATATTAGACTTTATGAAACTGAGAAAGATAAATAGATGAGATAAATTTCACAAATATGGACTACAACATCTAGAAGAAATTTTTAATGCAGAATTCGTTGCTACTGCAGCACCTCCAAAACAGTTTGAAGCTATAATATTTAAATGGTTTAGGCTTTTATTTAAACCTGTGACTTTGACATAATTTTGGTCATACGTTTTTAAGATTTGTCGTTAAAACCAACTCAAATCCCTTTACATTGCCGTTAAAACCAACTGTCAAATTTATATATCAGATGAATGATAACGGCTTTTCCTTAACTCTCTAGATTCTGGAGTTTCCATAGATTCCATGGATTAAAAACTTTTTTCTTAATCTTTAAAATGATTTCTTTTTTTTCACATACTCAAAAAAACGGTGTGACCGGCTTGTGATTGGAGCATCAGTCTTTTTATCGAAAGTCTTGTCAAACCATGATCAGATCATAAATAATAAAAGAAACTCCAAGTCGTAACAGTTTATATCATAATATAAAATACATATAAATCTTACTTTGGAAAAGAGAATACTGACTCACTCGCTCACCACTTCCTATGTGTTAGAGGATTGAATTAAAATATAGAAGTAGTTACAACAGTTCTATGATACCCTTATTGTAAAGGTAATAAAAATGTTCATCTTCAAAAACCTTTATTTAAACATACTGCCATATTTTTTTTTATATCTTAAGTATAAGTATATATTTAAAAATAAAATGTTTGTAATTATTGCAGGTGATTTATATTAAAACAGCTGGTTTACAAATTAGTCTGCATTGTTTAACAGATGCAGGTACAGATTAAAATAAAACAAAAGGATTCTGTGTTCATTGAATTTTCGTTTTTTTTTGGACTGCACCCTAAGAATCAAAATTCTAATGGTTTTAATTTGTTTTTTAATCAAATGTTAAAGATTTAAAATGAATTCTATAAAATTATTATTAGATCAATTTATTTTTAGGACTATAGTTTTGATTTTGTGGATAGTGAGGAAATTAAAAAATAAAAGCAGGTGATAAATGTTGTTTTCAAATGAAACACTTGTTACAATTCAGAAATTAAGAACCCTGTGATTAACAAAATTAATAGGAACTAGAGTTAGATAATCGATTTTTTCGGAATTCAGTTGAAATTTAAAAATAAGAACTTCAAATAAATTAAGACATATCCAACTGAATATGGTTTTTGTGCTTTTACATCTTTTCTGAACTAAAAAACTTGGTTTTTTTTTAATTAAGGAGCAAGAGGGGCAATTTACATCGCGTTGGAAGAGTATATTTGAAACAGAATAATTTTCAATTTCAATTCTATAGGTTCAAAAACACAATATTACTCGTTTTTTAAAAAAGTTATAATTTTCCTAATTAAAAAGGAACATTCACACGATATGCAACAGTGATATACTTGAAATGCTATATTTATAGATCTAAAATATAATAAAATATATATGTATACGTATATACTTAACAAAATAATAAAATGCAGCGAAGCGGAAAAAAGATCCCAGTAATAGGCAATATATGTGAAAACAAAGAGTGGTGGGGTAATAATTGGTTATAATTACCGTATAAAAATGGATTCCCATTATGAACCAACATGCGACAGCAAACGTATTTGCTTCCAAACTATACCGACCGACATCGACGTAAGCAGTAATCATATGCTGTTAGAATTCGTCGACAATGATTACTTTTGATTTTAAATTTTTTAATTATTTGCTAATATCCACTTTCTATCAACACCTTTACACCAATTTTATGACAACATTAGAACGGGGACGATATTCGCTCGACTCGTCGTATATTATTGAGCACGATATTTTGAATCATTGGTTCGTTGTCATTGATGCCATTATAAATTTATTCTATAAATATAAAAGCAAAACATAGTTTATGGGGCCTTGGTGGTGAAGTGGGTAAGCTTTTGGCTTATTGACCGAGCGAATGTGGGTTTGAATGTTGTACAGGTCATAAATTATTTAATTAACAAATATTGAAAAAAAATTTTTCTTAATAAAATCCCCATGGTGACCAAATATAATTCAAAATATAAAAATATCGAAAATATCCAAATAAAATAACATTACTTATAAATTGATAGAAAGTATTGAAAGTTGATGCACAACAGGGCTTGCATTTTAGGATGGCACATGTCATTAATCAACTAGAACATGTAACACATGTACCAATCACATGTAGCACATGTACCAATCAGCAACAACAACAAAAACAACAACAGTGCATAGTATAAATAGAAAATCTAGAAACGCTGTCGTCCTGGGCGTCTTCAAACGCAGTTGCAGCAGAAACCCACCTTTACCATAGTCAAATAGTTTATACTGTATAACTTCTAAGAACATCAGTTCTATTAAATCGAAAATAATTACTATCTACTTTCGCTGCCTATGAATTGTAACATCCTATATACCCTGTGCATATTAGTTTTACAAAGTTATCTAATGCTTTATTATGTTAAATTAAAAAATCATAAAAAAACCTAATTCATAAGGTGAAAAATATCTATAAGAGTAAAACATTATACAATAACTTTTCAAACAAAGATATAAAAAGGTTTTAAATATAATGCATATATGTATGTAGGTACTGCGGATATTCATTAAAATTGTCACCTTACAAAAAAGGTTTCCTATTATTTTCCATTATATTATACCAGAGACACTAACAATTATATTGTATTCCAATTTTTTACCGAATTTTGAATTTTAATATTAAATGCAGGTGCAATAAAATATCTAATAGATACAAAATAGTATAAAATAGTTATAAATTAAAAAAAATTTATTTTCTCATGATTGTTATGCACCATATGGCAAAAAAATTATTAACTTTCATTTCTTCAGAGTTTTTTTTCTTCATATTTCATTTTTTAACTGCAGATTTCCACTTGAATTAAGCCAAGGTTCGATTCGATGTTTTTAATCTGATTTTATGAGACAAATTTGTAAATTTAATTTTAATTTTTTTTTAACATGGTTATTTTCTAAATTTGATATGAATTAATTTCATAAGTCATAACTCATAACTAATATTTCATTATCGATTTAATAATTTTCAAATCAATCAATCAATCAATCAATTTTTTGAAAGTGTTAAAAAACAAATCTGTTATTACTAATAAATTATTAGTTATTATTTAAATTTCGATTTTTCGGACCACAAAACTTTCGCTTTAAAATTAAAATTAATAAATTTTTTTTTGTATTTTGAAATAATGACTGTTATCTGATCTTTAAAAATTGTAGTAAGAGTTTTATGGACTGATTAGCACCTTTTTTTTCCAGATTTTTTGTATAGAAAAAAAAAAAAAAAAAAAAAAGAAACAAAAGGAACAAAATGAAAAAATTGAGATTTCTTATCTGAAAAAAACATGTAATGTTCCACTTCAATTACAATTGAAATATTAAAATTTAATACAATGATTACTACTGTTTCCAGAATATTAAATTAATTTCGTATAATAAGTACCTACTCGTTTTTCATTTATATATACATACTTTTGTTTTCTTTAAATTTAAATTTCCTAGAAAATTTTATTACTATAAATTATAATATTTATTTTTGCAATGGCAACTGTATAATTTTTTTTAATGGTTCTTTTATTTCATTGAACCGCAGTACAAGAACTTTATTGATAAGTTAATAAAAGATCTGAAATTTAAAGTTTTTATACAGGATAGTTTGGTCAGAATGTTCATAAAATAGAATTGTCAAGGTAGTCGAAGGTGAAGTCTATGGAACCATATTCCACCAAATGTGTTCCCTAAAGTTGATAATGTACGATTTAGCCAAATTTAAGAAGAACATTAAAATCTTTCTACTAAATATCCCATCCAATTTGCCCCATCCCCCATAATCCAGAAATCTCAAATAACGTCCTCCATAATTCAAAATCTTTCCATATCGCCATTTCTGTAGCCAAACTTTACATTTGTATCACAGCTTCCCTCCAAAAGTTTGGTTAAAAAGCGTGTGGTTTTGGGGTGTTTAGATCCCCCACTACCCATTGAAACACCGCACTTTTCAATGGGTGGTTTTCAAGCTTTCCATTCCCTCGAAAAAAAAAAACCAAAAAAAACAAAAATTCAACAACACTTGACAATAAACCAGCAACGGCTGAATTATCAAGAAGTGAACAAACTTGGAAGGAAATTACATCAGCAATCACTAGACTCTTTAGTAGTATTATCCATAGTTGACATTAAGTGTGAGTGTGAGAAAAATTAGCAAAATTCCTTGGTAACATTTGCAGATAAGCGGACCTGCATTCGGTCAACAAATCATATGCTTAAACATTGTTAATCCTCTGTTCTATAGAAACGTGACTTCACATTTTTAACAACAAAATGCTTAAAGTTCAGCAAACCTTTAGATCTTGATAAATAAGTTATAAATTGGGAATCGTTAAAAAAAAAGTAACTTTCATAAATAAAAATCATTTACAAAAATCTTCAATATCAAATTCTTTTTTACAGAATTAAATACGCTAAGCTGAGGATACATGCGATTCAATTGAAATCAATTCATTTGATCTCTTTGTGCTTTAGGTGTCCCACTACGTTCTAGATATAATGCAATTGCTTATATTACTCTATCTTAGTTATGATTATACTGTTTACAAAAAAAGAACCCTACTTCTTCAATTAGACAATCAACTTTCATAGGAGTGATAGAATACAAAATGTGCAAAGAAATAACCTATTCCTTTACGTTATCAATTGGGCAATCAACTCTCATAGGAGAGTTGTTTTTGACAGTGACTCCTTTATTTGCTAGCTTATCTGCTATTTCGTTGCCTTTAATATTGGTTAAACCCGGCACCCACACGAAATTTATGTTTATATTTTAACTTATTTAGGCAAACTCTTCCTGATACCACCAAAAGTAGTAAGTATATTGAATACCCGCAAAGATCGCGACATTGTTTATTTGTGTTTTATTTTTGTTCAAAACTCGACCAGCCTCTCTGACTGTTAGTATCTCCGTCTGGTAAGATGCTAGCTGTGTCCGGGAATTTGTAGGATTTTGAAATATGGAATATTTTCAAAAAAAACACAATCACCGAACTCATCTTCTTTCATTTTGGATCAGTCGATGTAAATAGCTATATCATAGTTCTTTGTTACACTATCGGTCTTCATTACGCTCTAGATGAAAACTCAACAGCAAATTGGGTAGTCATGAGAAGATTTTTATCCATATGTCACTCTTTATTTAAGTTTCACTCTAATAAGCAGATTGCAACTTACCAGTTAGCTACTTATAAAAATTGATTAAAAATTGTAACAATAGAACCAAAAAGTCTATTATAGTTCCTTTGTTCAAAAAATCTTAAGAAAAAAGTACTTATTAATTATAGTACTATTATTAAATTTTTTATACAAAAAAAAAACCCAAAACAACTAAATTAATTTGCGTTTTTACAACCTGATTATATTTTCATTAATAATTTAATCTTTACTTTCATTCTTCTATATTGTTGTGACAATAAATAATAACCAAACTAAGTATTTATAGGTATACGTAATAATTATTTATAATCCCAATTCCCAACTATTCACAATCTACCTATTGATTTTTTATATTATTATAATATAAAGTATAAACACATCTGCATTGTCGTCTAAACCAGCATTTTTGTGGAGAACTTAAAAAAAAAAACAAGAAATGTGCAATTTATTCATCAAGGCACGAACTAACTTTTTACAGTTAGTTAAAAATAAATATCTGAGTTGATTATAGACTAAATAGAATAATCATTTTACTTATACAATATAATAATGATATCCTATTGAAAAACAAGTAATGAAACAATAGTAAGTCATATGACTTAGTAATACCCTACACCTGGAAATCAATTGATAATTATATGAACTTCCAATTTCATTTCATCTTAGATTTCGGGAACTTTAAGCAAACATGTCAAAAGTGTCTTCTATACCAAATTTCAATTATTAAACTTTATTACTTCCGAAGATATTCTGGGTTAGGTCTAGGAAAGCGTGTGGCAGCTATACGATCTAATACCTTAATTTCTCTAAACATTTTACTTTATTCTACCCTAATTCCTCCAGAAACATATAAAGGAAACCGGATTAATAACCTTTTATCAAATTTGAAGGTTTTATTTTTATTTATTCCGGAGATATGCTTATTAGCCTTCGGAAGCATCCCAAATCCGAAACCATGATCAGTTTTCTCGCATTTGCAATCTCCGACTAACTTTCGTCATTATTAATCAACAGAATAAATTTTATCAACATACAATCATTATTTTTTTGTTATCCGAGGTACAGACGGTCAAAGTGACGGACATCCTTAAATCGACACAGGAGGTAATGCTGAACAATAATATATATACTTTTCTATATTTAGCTTGCTAACTTTTGGTGATTACAAACAGGATACTAAATTTAATATACCCCTATACCTAGGTTATAAGTATAAAAATAGTTAAGGTGAAGGGAACAAAAATGATAGATAAAACAACTAAATACTACGTAACTGTCTAATTTAAATATTGAATATTTCTTCTACAGAGTGAGTACATACAATCACACATACCTAAAGTGACTACCTATTTAAAAAAATAAAAACAAGTAAAAAATATAAGTACCCTGCTCTACTTTTTTTTTTATCTACCAACATCAAAATTTATGTCCCCTGATGATTCACACTAAATAAAAAATTATGCTGTCGTCGTTGTCGGCATTTTTTTTGCTTAGTACCGTACATATTAAAAATACTTTTTCACCTCTTATGGTGAAAATTATAATCACCTTCTCAAATAATAATTCTATTTGTTTTTGTTGTTGTTTTTAATTTTTTTTTTCATTCAAACTAAGTAGTACAGAAGAAAAACAAAATGTCAAATCATTATTATTTCCATCCAATCAACATATTTTAACACTAAATTATGCCTACTGTTAAAATACTCAACAATTAAAATATATAGGTATATATAATATATTATATACATATAATAAAACAAAATTAAATAAAATCAATAAAATTATGTATTTTTGTTTTTGTTGTTTTTTTTTAATGTTTAGTTCTGCGATATCAATTAATAATTCATTGAACTTTTTGTTTATATTAAAAAACAATATATTTTTACAATAAATCAAACTTGTTTTACCAGTTAATATACAAAATAATATTTTAATCATACATATAGTATTACATACTCTTAAACTTTAAAGTATATGTATTAAAATATACTAAGTATAATGTGCATGTAACTGTAACTGTTGAGCAATAATTTATACAAAATACAAAAACAAAAAAAAAGTTCAATAAACAAGTTTAATTGTAGACAGCAGTTTGTATATATATATAGCAGTTTGTACAAAATATAGGTTAAATTATATAGAATATTAATGTAAAATTGTTATTCTACGGAATAATTTACATATAAATAGTTGATATTAATTATATTAAGATATATTTACATTTAAATGTTGGTGGTATTTTTTTCGATTTTTATACCCGTGCATACATATATGACATCGGGTATATTAGATTTGCTCCTCCGTTTGTAACGCATCGATCTAGACGAGCTAGATATAGTGTCAAGGGTACGTATCGGCTCAGAATCGAAAAATTAGTCGATCTAGCTATGTGTGTCTGTCCGTCCGTCCGTCCGTCCGTCCGTCTGTGTGTCAGCACGATAACTCAAAAACTAAAAGAGCTACAGTTTTGAAATTTTCACAAAATATTTTTCAATCAATTTCTAGGTTCCCTATTTTTTTTGGTTAAGATCGGACCAAAACTTCGGGTAGCTCTCGAACAGCTAACTTTTTTAACTCCAATATTTTCATACAAAAATTTTAACATGAAGTATTTAACATGAAATTATATGAATTTTGTTTGTTTTTGTTTTTTTGTTTGTTTTTTTGTTTTTTGTTTTTGTTTTTTGTTTTTGTTACAAAAAAAAAGTAGATAAAGATTTCGAGTTAGAATTTCATATGATTTAAATGATGCGTAGTTTATTTAAGATAAGCAAAAAAAAAGAAGACAAAGATTTTTTTAAGTAAATGGCTTATTGATATTGATAGATAATTATGAATATATATGATGAATCATATATGAATATGATGAGTATTATCTATCATGATGATTATTATATGAATGTGATCATATGAAGTTGATTTGGCTTAAGTTTAATATATTCGTGAATTAAAAATTAATTATAAGAGATGGAATTGAAAAATTAGAGCAAGAGTTTTGAAATTCACACAAAACATTTTTGGACATTTTTTAGGTTCCCTATTTTTTTTGGTTAAGACCAGATCAAGGTTTCGGGTAGCTGCCACACAACTTATTTAAATCAATATGAATTTCTTCAAAAGTAATTATACCAGGAAGATGAAAATTACACACGGTTAGTTTTATAATGAATCAAGAACTTATATGAAGTTTCAAAATGTTACGACTTCATTTTCGGGGGGCTGCCATACAACTTTTTTGCACCAATATGAATTTCTTGAAAACTGATTATACTACGAGGATGAAAATTGCACACTGTTAGTTATATAATGAATCGAGTACTTATATGAAGTTTCAAAATGTTACGGCCCCGTTTTCGGGCAACTGCCATACAAAGTAATCAATTCGATAACTGTGAATCTAATTAAGCTACGAGGTTAAAATCAAAACTGGGCAGATAAAGTAATAGGGCAAGTTAGTTGGCAAAGTTGGACATCACTCGGACCAACTTTTAGGGCGGGCTATTTTTTTTTTTTTTGTTTTTTTTTTTTTTTTTGTTTTTAAGCAAAAATTATGGTAGTATAATGGAATTAAAAATTTAATTTTTTTTTTAAGCTAAAATTATGGGATAAAAAGGTAAATTTTTTTTTAACTATTTTACTTTCTTATATTTTTTTTGTAATATTTATAATAGCATAGAGGAAATAAATAACGGTTAGTGGGTATGCACGGGTATCTAAAAGTTGACAAGGGCAACTATAATCTTCCTCGTTTTAAATGTACACGTTGATGTTATACGTATGAGTGCGTTTATGTTGGTGCTGCATTAAGTGATAAAAGTGTCGGTAAGAGCGTCGATAAGAGCATAGCGTAGAAAATTTATATTATTTATCGAGGATCAAAGCCAATGCTTCAACATAAACAACTCTATTAAAATAATGTAATTAGTTTTTGACGCTACGTTTTTATCGACGCCCTTATCACATATCGCAGCTCCAACATAAACGCACCCTAATGCGTAATTTGAAATCTGCAACACTTGAATAGGCTTCAGTGTGCGATACGTGCAGACAAAAACTTTTTTCTATCTCATATAACCGTTATTATTTCAATATTTAACGGCTTCGCCAGGTGATTTAACATAATTAAAGAAGTGCGACTTGATTCCCGGTTGAAACACTTTTATCTTCAGAGTTTTCTAAATCTGCTCATGTTAAAAGGCCAAGGACTATCTCATTTTTAAATTGTATGAAAAATTCATTAAGATTAATTATCATAATAAGAATATAATATCTCCCTCCTGTTCCAACATGTACCTATTGTATCAAAAGTCTTGTTATAGCCTAGGGGTTAATCATTTAACACACAAAATTTTCTATATATTCTGATAACTCACAGATGAAGTTCTGAAAATTTCATTTAAGTATTAGTACAATTAGGCAATTATTGTTATTAATTATTTAATTGTTAAGGCAATTCCAACACTACAATGCCAACTGACGAAACACAAGACGTGCTTCGAAGAAGACATATTTCTAATATATGAATGGTGTTTAAAATAAGATTGAAAATATGTCATAAGGCGATTCTTAATGGTAAAACAAAAAAGTCCTATGGAAGAAGGCATTGTCAGTGGCTTTTGAAATATTGTTTAACTGTAAAGTTTTTATGGTTTAACTTATTAATTACAGTTCAGTTATTAAGCACAAGTTTATCAATTAAAACTAATCAGAAATAATTACATGAATTGTTTCGAAAGTCATAGAGTATAATTTAACATTCATATTATTTCTCGACTCGACTCGAATATTATTAACTCCAACTTTCAAAATACTTGGATCTAGTACTGAATCCTCAAGATACTTTTTCCATTCTTACAAAATTTTTAGGTCGCTGTTTAGTTCTTAAGTGAAGCTGATTGCTTCAAAATATTAAGTATATGGTTCTTAGAATTGTATTTAAATATATCAATTTGTAAATAGTATATACTAATACAAACCGCAATATACTTATAGGCCAGCACACAAATTGCGATACAAGTTCCGATACAAATATGACAGTGTAAACGTAGCTTTAGAATAAACAAATGTTTGAGTTTGATAATGTTTGATTGAAATATGTCTATTAAAAAAATATAAAATAAAAAAAAATTAAATCAAATTTTTTATTTTATTTTTGCACAACAGTAGTGATTTCTGATATTAGTGCAATATTTTCAAATTTTTTATACAATTTTCTTTTAACGACACATTTTCCGTGTTGTTTTTTTCATTTTATGGCTTTTGATGATATATTTATAATTTTTATATAAATTATTAATTTTAATATGACTAAAATGAGTTTAACTGGAATTAGGAAAATAATGTTATTGTAGCTTAAAACTTTCATGTGGTGCAGTCTACATTAAATTAACTTCAATTGATTTCAACGTTGTATAATTTCATTGATTTTCCTAAATAATTTTGTATTTATAATCAAAAGTGTTTTATTTAGCAATATCAATTTTTTTAATAATCTAGACTCTATAGGGAATTCGTATATTAATCGATTTGATAACTTAAATTGGATTTTTATTTCAATCTTAACAAAAACAGTTTTATTAATTTTTTTATAAGAAAATAATGAATTTACAAAAATTTTACAAACTTTCTAATTTTAAGATACTGCCAAAGATTCAACTAACATTTCAAACATATAATATAAATTAATCGATATAATTTAAGTTTTATCGATTGTTCATAGCTATTGCGTTTTTTGGCGTACTTGGACTTCATACTTCTAATATATGCTTTGAAACCTAATTCGCAACTACAGTAATGTGCCCTTTAAAAAAAAATCCCCTCCAAAATCTGTTATTTGGCTTTAAAACCCTTAAAAAATGAAGTTTTATAAGTTGTTAGTTATTTAACTGGCGCATCAGTTATTACTATGTTTAAGAGATTAGAATTAAAATTGTTTAACTGGCGCGGCAACAAAGAGCTGTAAAAAGATAAAGCCAAAGGTCCTTTATAGTAACAACATTTTGTTTAAAGCTCTAAATCCTAATTGGATTATCATGTCATCCCGCAAAATAAACCCGTGACCTAGTTCTCACAATTGTTAGATCTGGGTGAGAATAATAAAAACTATTCTTTAAATGAGTCTTTAACTGAATTTTTTACAAAATTATAAAATAGTGTGAACCTCTAACACCGTTACCGCTACTCCATAATACCATTGTAAGTTAATATAAACTACATGTAATAAATACTTTTTTTTTTAATAGTATAGTATATGAACTTTGTTTTAAACTAATAATTACATTCTTTATGATAGTTGATGTCGTATATACTTATTTAAACAAAAACTAAAATTCGTCATTTATCATTCATTTACTGTATATTTAACTAGTCAGATATATATTAACTATAATTTATTTAACCTATTTAATTTACTTGTAAATAGGTTTTTATAAAAAAATTTTTTTTAAATTATTAACTAGGGAATTGATTAATTATGTACAGGTAACCCTCGATTAACGCGGTAGATTGGTTCCTAAAAAACAGCGCGTAAAACGAAACCGTGTTAATCGAGACAAGAAATCCATATAAAATTGGGTTATTGGTTTTAAAACAATTTTTATTTTTAAATAAGCATTTATTATATAAAACAAAATAATAATAAAAAAATATCATATTATAAAATAAACAGAAATATTCATTGCAAATTATATCCAAAAATAAAAAGACAGATACCTACAAGAATAGAAACAAAAAAAATATTGCAAAATAAAAAAAATTAATCAGAACTTTCATCTGTCTTTTAAAAAATGTTTTTAACACTCTTATTCTTATGTAAAAAATTATCTGTACTGTCTTTACTAAGTTTATGTAATAAATTTTTATTCAATTCTTTTTAAAACCCTTTAATTAATTTTTAACACTTTATTCAACAAAAACTAGCACAAAAATGATATACATTTCGATTTTCTTATGTACACTTCGTAACGGGGTATTCCCCTTTATATTTTTTTTGAAACCAAAAAAAAAGTATGTACATATACGTAAAAAAAATTACGCATAAAAAAAAATTTCCGCGTAAAACCGAATTTTTTACCCGCGTAATTTAAAATAAGTTGCAAATATATTTCCGCGTAAAACCGAAACCGCGCAATTCAAGTGCCGCGTTAATCGAGGGTTACCTGTATATTGTTTATAATTGAAATATTAAGCAATTTATGATATGATTGATTTTATATTTTATCAACTAATTTTGTATATACTGGCCTGAAAAATATACAAAGCAATGCACTATCAAAAGAAAATATTTTATAATAATTAATTATATTCTTAATATCAATTTTTTAGTTTAGAAAAATAGTTTTTAAAATTTATTATTTAATATGTAATTTATTAATTTAATTAATTTTTATGTAATTAATAATAATGAAATATTGCAATTTTAAGTTTATAATCATATATAATTGATGTTTAAATCATTTTAGTGCCAAACAAAACAAAAATATTATTTAAACTGAAATTGAGGTTATAGTACAGTTATAAGACTTAATTAATCTCAATTAAATAGTTATATTAATAAACTTAAGTTAATTGATCATATAAATCAAATAACGTAGTAAAACTTTACTTAACTTACTAGTTTAATTAAACGTTTTCAGGAAATAAATCTTGATTATTAAATCTTAAGTCTTTCCAAATAGCAAAGTATGCCAATATCTTTTGTTAACTAAAGTCAGCTAATCTACATACTTATAGGTGACTATTAAGTATAACCTAAGAGAGTGCAATAACAAAATCATCTAACAGAGTTCGATTGAAATTTTTAGTGGAGGTCCTATGCTCTCAAGAAGAGTAAGGCAAAAAAAAAAAAAAAGTAAAGATGCATGACTGAGACCAAGACTACTTTTCATGAACAGACTCTGCCTCAACCCCAAATATTTAAATTGATCAAAAGAATGATAAAGAATACAAATTAATCTAAAAATCAAATCTTTACAATTCCTGCATCAGCTAATAAATGATAAAATTTAGAATTTAATTTAAAGCTTATTATTTAAAAATATATGCTAACAAGTTAGCGAAGTCCCACATATTTATAGTATAAACTTAAATTCTTAATACTTTTCCTAATTAATACAATTGAATATTAATATAAAAATTAATTTACATACAGAATTCAAAAATATTTTTACAATTTAAAATAAATATTAACATGTAATATCTAAATATCAATCATACATTTATGAAAATAATTAACAAGTTAAGATAATTAAAAAAAATAACAAGTAATGAAAAAAACCAAGCGTTTTTAGAAAGCACATTTCAAAATTATATATTGTTTCTTACTGAGTATTTTATCATATATTTTTATAAAAAAATATTTAAAAATAAATGATATTATAATTTAGTTATTTCATCAATTTATTAATTATTAACAATAGTGAAATCAATAGAGATACTTAGAATATAACCCCAATGCTCTCAAGAAAACCTATTAACAAGTGCGAAATGTAATTTTGGAACTTCAATGTTAACATTTAATTTTGGAAAAACATACACTGATGAATAAGTTACTGTTTTATAAAAACATAAAGTTTTAATTATTAAGACCTAGTATCCCTTCAATGGGGAAGGTTCCCAAATTTTTGCTTAACAAACTTATGATGGATCTGCTCATACCTCTCCTGTTCCCACCCTTACATTTATTAGATTATAGGAAATCAATTGTGCACTCCACCAAAATTTTAAAAATATCAAAATTTAAATTTTCGAGCCCTTATAGCTCCTAAAGAAGCGACGTGACAAAAAAATTTTGCTAACCAACTCGTACGAATTTCTAAAGGTCTATCTTCTCCCAATTTCAAGACCCTAGCTTGAACCATTTAGAAGATATGTATGGCCAAAAATTTTGCAAAAACTGAGTTTTCCATAATAGTAAATTTTAGTACCGTTTGGCAACCCTAAACATTTTCCTTTTAAATATTTATAAATTTTATATAACCAGCTATCTTTTGCCGTTTTCAGATTGAGAATACACCTAATAGAACTCTTGTTATAACAATTTGAATATAGGGCTTTTCCCAACTTTGGGGGGCTGCAGCTCCGTAACGAGTGGGGCTACAGAAAAAAATTCTTCTACGATATTATTATACCCGTATGACTATATAGTCAAAGGGTATAATAAATTTGCCATTACGCTTGTGACGCAGAGAAGGAGGGTGGGTAGATATAGACTCAAGTGTATGGATCGGATCAGAATCGAAAAAAAAATCGATTTAGCTATGTATGTCCGTCCGTCCGTCTGTCCGTCCGTCCGTCCGTCCGTCCGCACGATAACTCAAAAACTAAAGGAGCTAGGATCTTGAAATTTTCGCAAATTCGTTTTTTTGCAATAGCCGTCATCGCTATTTAAATCCAGCCATTTTGGTCCATGGGTTCGGGTGGCTGCCATACAACTTCTTTTTTTATATGAGTATTTCTCTGTACCTATTACAGCTACGTGTCTGAAATTTTGGCAAAAGTAGTTTAGCTTTATCGCCAAAGTTTCTGCAAAATTTGGTTGGTCTGTTGCAGTGAGTTCGAGTAGCTGCCATACAACTTCCTGTTTTATATGAGCATTACTCTATACCTATTGAAGTTGGGTGTCTGAAATTTTGCCAAAAATAGTTTAGTGTAATGGCCAAAGTTACTGCAAAATTTGGTTGGTCTACTGCAAAGGGTTCTAGTAGCTGCCATACAACTCCTTCTTTTATATGAGCATTATATTTCACCTAATAAGCTGGTATGTTTGAAATTTTGCCAAAAGTAATTAATAACAATGATATAGTGTTTATATAACGGTCATACGGGTATCCCAGAGTTGACACAGTCTACTCTACTACACTCTTCCTCGTTTTTTTTTGTAAATACCTACTCGTGGCTAAAATTTCTTTTCTCTATTTCAAACGGTGTAAAAATTTTTGTAAACATATGGACGGTCGGAAGGACGGACAGAGTGAAACTATATAGGCACATTTTTACAAAATTTTTTGAAAATGTGCTAAAAAGTGAGACTCGGAAATGAAAATATTAGTTACTAACAAATATGACCATCAACATCTGTTAACTAAAAACATATAGGTACTCATTGAAACATCATTTTAAAATCAAATATTTGTGTAAAATGTATGCATATGTAATTAGTACTTAAGCATATATTTTTATACCTGTATGACTATATAGTCAAAGGGTATAATAAATTTGCCATTACGTTTGTGACGCAGAGAAGGAGGGGGGGTAGATATAGACTCAAGTGTATGGATCGGATCAGAATCGAAAAAAAAATCGATTTAGCTATGTATGTCCGTCCGTCCGTCCGTCCGTCCGTCCGTCTGTCCGTCTGTCCGTCCGTCCGTCCGCACGATAACTCAAAAACTAAAGGAGCTAGGATCTTGAAATTTTCGCAAATTCGTTTTTTTGCAATAGCCGTCATCGCTATTTAAATCCAGCCATTTTGGTCCATGGGTTCGGGTGGCTGCCATACAACTTCTTTTTTTATATGAGTATTTCTCTGTACCTATTACTGCTACGTGTCTGAAATTTTGGCAAAAGTAGTTTAGTTTTATGGCCAAAGTTTCTGCAAAATTTGGTTGGTCTGTTGCAGTGAGTTCGAGTAGCTGCCATACAACTCCTTCTTTTATATGAGCATTACTCTATACCTATTAAAGCTGGGTGTCTGAAATTTTGCCAAAAATAGTTTAGTGTAATGGCCAAAGTTACTGCAAAATTTGGTTGGTCTACTGCAAAGGGTTCGAGTAGCTGCCATACAACTTCTTATTTTATATGAGCATTACTCTATACCTATTAAAGCTGGGTGTCTGAAATTTTGCCAAAAATAGTTTAGTTTAATAGCCAAAGTTACTGCAAAATTTGGTTAGTCTACTGCAAAGGGTTCGAGTAGCTGCCATACAACTCCTTCTTTTATATGAGCATTATATTTCACCTAATAAAGCTGGTATGTTTGAAATTTTGCCAAAAGTAATTAATGTTTGTAATAATAATGATATAATGTTTATATAACGGTCATACGGGTATCCCAGAGTTGACACAGTCTACTCTACTACACTCTTCCTCGTTTTTATTATTATAATACATTATATTTTATACCTACTAAGTGTTTTTTTTAACTTAGTACATAACTTCCGGTCATAAGCATCAATAGGAAATACAGTATTGGAAAATTACCAATTTTTTTGAAATATCTTTTATTAATTATTTTTTAACTTTCTTTGGCATATTTTTTTCAAAAAAGTTAAATTAATTACACAGAATGTTTATTAAAAGTAAATTTGGATTTTTAAATATAAAATGCATGGATAAACCCCAAACTTTTTCTTTAAATAAACATAATTTGAATATAAATCTGTAGATTACTAAGAATTTTCCCATTAAAAACAATATAAATACTTTTTTTAATTATAATTTTTTTTTAAATTTTTCAAATTATTAATAAATATTTATCTTAAGATATTCAAAAAAAAAATAAACGAGGAAGAGTGTAGTAGAGTAGACTGTGTCAACTCTGGGATACCCGTATGACCGTAACATATACATTATATCATCCGGTTAATTACTTTTGGCTTTATTAAGTGTAGTGGAATACTCATATAAAATAAAGAGTTGTATGGCAGCTACTCGAACCCTCTGTCGTAGAGCAACCAAATTTTGCAGAAACTTTGGCCATTACACTAAACAATTTTTGGCAAAAATTCAGACACCCAGCTTCATTAGGTGGAGAGTAATGCTCATATAAAATAAGGAGTTGTATGGCAGCTACTCGAACCCTCTGCAGCAGACCAACCAAATTTTGCAGAAACTTTGGCCATTACACTAAACAATTGTTGGCAAAAATTCAGACACCCAGCTTCATTAGGTGGAGAGTAATGCTCATATAAAATAAGGAGTTGTATGGCAGCTACTCGAACTCACTCCACTAGACCAACCAAATTTTGCAGAAACTTTGGCCATAAAACTAAACTACTTTTGGCAAAATTTCAGACACGCAGCTGTAATAGGTACAGAGTAATACTCATATAAAAAAAGAAGTTGTATGGCAGCTACCCGAACCCATGGACCAAAATGGCTGGATTTAAATAGCGATGACGGCTATTGCAAAAAAACGAATTTGCGAAAATTTCAAGATCCTAGCTCCTTTAGTTTTTGAGTTACCGTGCGGACGGACGGACGGACGGACGGACATACATAGCTAAATCGATTTTTTTTTCGATTCTGATCCGATCCATACACTTGAGTCTATATCTACCCCCCCTCCTTCTCTGCGTCACAAACGTAATGGCAAATTTATTATACCCTTTGACTATATAGTCATACGGGTATAAAAACGATATCCTGAATAAATAAAAAATTTTTTATAGAATAACATAATATTAATATTCAATTCAGGTAATGCCAGACTTTGAGGCGCATTAAATTACTATTTCCTGGCGTTAAAATAACTTTTATAGATACCGAATGTATATTTTCTACAATCTACCTGTGAGTTGTGAATGTTAAATATTAATAATAATAAATAAAAATTTTATTTAGAATAGATAATCTTTATTTTTGTAATAATATACTAGTTGTATTACATTACAATATTTCAATATTTTATCTTATACTAATCCAAATTAGTTTTAAATACTTATTATAATATTAATTTCGTAATAAAAACCACTGAATTTGGAAATATCCAAACTATTTATTATACTCGTATGACTATAGGTCAAAAGGGTATACTAAATTTGCCATTAAGTTTGTGTCGCAAAGATGGAGAAGAGATAGGGGATTCAATATACTTTTATTAAAGTAGTACTAGTCCCCTAAAATGTAGAAAATAAAAAATTGAAGGTAGATCTTGGGGCTTTGTTTTAATATAAAAGAAAATTACTGGTATAAGAAACAGTTCTTTTAATGTTTGAAAACTTTTAAGCTTAAAATATTACAAATTTTCATTGACCAAAAATTGATGGTAGATCTTTTGCATTTAAAAGTGTTTTAGTATAAAAGTAAATTGCTGAAATGGGAGACAGTTCTATTTTCAGTTAATCTTAATCCAGCAATTTACTTTTATATTAAAACACTTTTAAATGCACAAGATCTACCTTCAATTTTTGGTCAATGAAAATTTTCACTAACTATCAGTATCACTAACTTACAGAATGAAAAATAAACCCAATGACACAGGCAAGTTAATATAAAAGAATATAAAAAGCTGTATGTTTGAAATTTTGTCAATAGTAACTATAATGGCCAAAGTCTGAATAAAATATAGAATTAATTAGTGGAAGAGATTCGAAGAGCTACCTTTCACATAATACTTTCTTTGGTTCATAACTGAAAGCCTAATAAGTTGTGTATTTAAAATTTTGCAAAAGTAATTATTATATTAGGGTCATACGAGTATTCCAGAGTTGACACAGTCTACTCTACTACACTTTACCTCATTTTTCTTAATAATGAGTCTTCTTATTTCAAAACCTAAGTTTTCTTCGTTTTTGGGAATTAATATTAAATAATTTAAACAATACTAATGTATTAACTTACTTTTCCAAGAATTTATACTAAATTATATTTATATTTGGCAACAATAAGTCAACAAATCATTTTAAAAATCTAATCATATTTTAAACATAAAAATTTCATAAATGATAAGAAATTTCCGAAAAATTTTAACCTAAAATTGGGCGGTGATGGTGGGAAATATCAATTTCACTTGACATTGAAAGATAAGAAAGTTTATTTAAGCTCTTTTATTAGATATGTATATATGTACTTATGTAGTAAATTTTTTATGATAACTGATAAGTATTTTCTTTTTACTGTATCTGGAATAGTCGACTTTTATTAGCTTAAGCTATATTATTAAGTTTGTATATATGGATAGTTAGTACTAATTTGAATTTTTTAATTAATTGAAAAGTGAACAGTCACCGAACCTTATATAAATTTGGAGTATACTTTTTGGCACCACAATTCTCTAGAATAGCGAGCAGCGCACGAGGTTGGCAGGCAATAGCAAATATAATCTGATTAAATCTGTAACTAACAGTAATATCATACAAATTCGATACAATCGAAACAATTCGATACATATTGAAAACTATTCGATACAATCGAATACAAATCAATATATACAATCAAGTGCAACCGAAACAATCAAAACAATTCGATACAATCGAAAGTTATTCTATACAATCGAAAACAATCGATTATTAATTACAATCGTTTATTGATAGTATATTCATAAAATATTGATTGAATATTAATTGAATATTTAGTTAATATTATTTTAAGTGTTATTTAAACATGTGCAGTGCACTTCAAGTATTTAGAGAAAATCCATAAGCCATGTTACGCCATCTAGTTAGCTCAACTGTGTATCTGTCAGAGTATTTTTTACCCTCCTTGTTTCCCTTTGGAAAATCTAAAGTGGAGACATTAATTGTTTAATTTCTTTAAAGCGCTGTAATAGGGGAACTTGTTCAAATGCGTGGATCCAATCCAATTTCTTTTACAGTTAATATTATTCGTCGGAACAATTTCTTTAAAATTTAGTCAAGAAATCGGATTCGGTCACTCGTTTATACTTTAACAGCTTATTTTCGAAAATTTATCGAATTTTTCAAAATCTTATTATAATTTTCTAAAGTAAACTAAGGAGCTCCATTTTAAAAGTTGGAACTAAATTTGCAAATGAATATTTGAAACAATTTTAACTTTTAAATAAAAATTAATTAAAAGTTCATTGGAATACTTCTATTAGATACGACTTCATAAATTTGAAAAAATAGATAAGACTTCATAAATTTTAACTCATACTAAATTAATTTTATCATTTTATGTTCTTGGTTATCATTTTTTACACATTGTAAAAATAAGAAATTTTAATATTCACATGAACATTTAAAGAATGAAATTTTAATTAAAATCGTGGTATTAATAAAATTTTGATTTGCAAAATTAAAGATAAAATTATAAACGAAAATGCCGATTACTAAAAGAAACGCCAATTTAAACTTTTATAGACTTGTTATTCACTATCAAACTAGCTGTTCGAAATATGAAGGCAGATGGTTTATTGAATAGAAGCTATACTTCACCATCTTTGTATAAAATATTCTAGAAAAAACGTAAAACTCTGATTTTAAAACCCACTATAAAATCTATGCTAACTTACTTCATTTTTTTAAAGGACCTATGACCCATTATTCTAAGTCGCAGATTCCAGGTTCAAAAGTTGCTTAGAGTGTTATAACTCATAAACTAAGTCGATGCTTCGATTTAAAAGTTTCTTAAAATGTTATATCTCATTACTGAAAGTGAAAAATTCCTAAAAGACTTTTTATCCTGGAACTTTTAACACGTCACCAAATATTTACTTTTACTTTTCAAAATACCACAGACAACCTTAGTATTAAAGCTCCTAAAAAAAATCAAATTTGAGAAACATCGATTACTTGAAAAATATTGCCTTAAGGACTTTTGACCCTGGGACTTTTAACACGTCACCGAATATTTAATTTTCAAAATAGAACAGTTACGTGTCTTAATGACTAAATTTTAACAAAAAATACCGAAACTTATTTGATCCAGACAGTACGTAATTAAAAGAAATATAGATGAATAATATTAAATTAGATTAACACAAATTATCTAACAAGCAATATTGTTTGCGAAATAAATTTAACTATAAACAAATTCCAAATCCAAATAAGTACCAAAAAAAAATTGAATGATTACACTTTTAATCTTAACTTATTTAAATTCGGAAAAGAAAAGAAAGACTAATAAAAACAAAAAAAAAGTTTAAATGACTCAATGTGTCAATGTTAAATTAACACATCTTCTCTATTATAAATTTACAAATTTTTTAATGTCTTATTTTTTTTTTAACAATATCTTAATAATTAAATTAGCAAAAACAATAAAATAAATAGAAGAAGAAGCAGAAGAGGAAAACTTTATCCAAAACATAAACCAATTTTTCAAATCTTCATAACAACTCAAAAGAAAAGATTTAAGTATTTAAGAAAAAGTATAACACCTGGATCTACTACAATTATGTTTATATACACTTTAATATAAAATGCTTTGAATAAAATATGAAGATATATATACATCATAATATACAAAAATATATAAAACAAATACTTGAAAAAGAATTGAATAGAAGTGTAAGGCAAAATAAATACAGTGCTGTGCAAAAAATTATTAACATTAATTGTTAATTCAATTTCTTTTGAAAACTTAATGACGTAGTAATATCTCCTCAGATTGCATTAGAAATATAAATTTCTATTCAGTTTAAGATTCAAAGTTCTATCCAGTTTAAGATTCCAGTTTTATGAATTTCTCATATCATTTCATTCTTTTTTTTTTAAAAAAGATAAAACTTCTCACATTTAACTGAGAATTCTCCTGAAATTCGAATATTTAAATAATTATACCTTAAAATTTGATTGATAGTATAGGGCACTTTTCTAAAGCGTGCCTAGACTGTCAAAAAACACAACAATGGTCAATGTCAAATATAAAACTTGAATAAAATAATTATTTAGAAAAAAATAAATTAGAAATTTGACAACTGTTTGAAGGTCAAAATGAACGTAAAACGCAACTCAACGCAATTCCCGATATTTTTTTTTACTACTACTACAAGTCATCAACAATTCTTCATTGCAAATCAAATCAACAGACGATTGTCAAATCGTTAACATTTTAGAAAATATCAATTCAGTGAGTATGTTCAGAAGCGTACCTAGACTGTCAAAAACACAGCCCTGATCTAATGTCAAATGTAAAATTTTTTAACTGTGTCAATTAGTAATTTGACAACTATTTGAACGTTAAAATATAGAGCAGATCAAAGCAATTCCCCAATGATTTTATATTACTACAGCAACAATCATCAACAAATATTCATTGCAAATCAAATGCTTAAGTCATTGAAAGATGATTGTCAAATCGTTAACGTTTTAGAAAATCGCCTATGTCAGAACTTTTAAGCTTAAAAATTGTATGAATTCCATGAATATGTGAACATTTTAAATCCAATAATTTTAATTCACAAATTTTAAACATCTGTCATTCTTCAGCTTAAAGCGTAACCTTTGAATAAAAGAATTTTGACAAAAGTCGAATTACTTAGCGCTTAGCGAATTTGTGAGAAGCCTAATTTAACATTCAAATCGGAAATTTTAGTTAAAGAACTTTGTTTTTTGCTAAGTACTCGGTTCTATATTAAAAAGGTGACTACTGTGTAAAAAGTAAAAACATAAATGAATTTAATATTGATATACACATATGTATCTTTTATATATCTATATATATTATTTATATAAATAATAATAGCATAATTTTTATTTGTATATAAAAATAACAAAAGAAAAAAAAATATTATAGAATTTATAAATATATAAACAGTACTGAGTACAGTGTGTAATCAATCTTAAAAACACTACTGTTGAAGTTAATAATGTTTTATTATTTTGTACTCTAAATTATTCTTTATTTTATCTCAGGTTTTTTTTTTCTCTTTTTTATATACAACATATAAATATATTATTTATATTATTGTATCTAAAAGATACAATTTAATATACAAACAGTTATATATAAGCATTACTATACATATTTTGATTGAAGATATATACCTTGTAAAGTTGTAACTAATACAAAATTAAATAATATACATACTTAAAAGTTACGTAGTACTTTATAATGAAAGTTCATACATTAAAGATTTGAACTGAAATTTTTATATAAAAACTTAACAATTACTTTTAAGTGAATGATTTTCAAAAAAAAAAAAAAAAAAAAGTAATCACTTTAAAAGAAACGAAGAAAATTGAGATTCTTAAGTAATAAAAACAAACATAATATATAATAAAAATAATAGTAAAAATAAAGATTAAACATTAAATAAAATTTAAAAAAAAGAAATTTAAAAATTAAATAAGTAAATGTAATTACATAAAAAAATATATATGTATGTAGTTGTATAGATAAAAGAAGAAACAAAATAAGAAGCAGAAGATTCAAAAGATTTAAAATCACCTTTAATGGTATTTAGAAAATTATCTAATTTTTAAGTACTTTTTAAGTTTTAAAAATTTAATTGAAAATTTAGTTAACAAAGTAATTAAATTTAAAAAGTACTTTCAATTTAATCTTTTTAAATATTCAACTAAATTGGTTTTAATAAAAAAGATTAATTCGTAACATAGATTAGCCTAATTGAGCGTTAGACTTCTATTTCCACCTATTTAAATTACAATTTACAATTCATTTCAACAAGTACTTTTTTGCATTGGAAAATAATTTTTGAAATAAGAACTAGCATTGGGAATGTTTCTTGAAGCGCATTTTAGAGAATTTTAATAGCCTATATAAAATGAGCGCTCTCGATTCGTAGCTATCTGTCAAACTAAGTTAAATGTATTGAATTATATGAAAGTGCCTACAATAGACGCAACCATGTCGCAGCCATTACGCAATCATTAAAAAAGTTGTTAAACTTCTAACTTTTTCGCTTTTTCTACGTATTCAAATGTCAAATAATTGAACTTTGAAAAATAAAAAAATATATTGTCAGAATAAAAAAATAGTAAAATTTTAAATTGTTTTTCTATCTTGGATTAAATAATATCAAACCATTACTCAAAATAGTTATACAATAAACTTTAAACTATTAAATATTTTTTTAATTCATGGAATTTATAATCGAAACAATGTCAAAAAACACTGTCATGTACATTTCATTGTGGACACTCCTTTGTTGACTACGTAATGAGAGCGACGAATGCGTGATTGTTGATAGGCTATAAAAGTTTTGTTAGGTCCAAGTAGTGTAACTTAATCCAACTAAACAATTTCTTGCTTGAGGATTAATTACAAAAAAATACAACATGGGCATGAATGTCGTTTAGCAAGTCCAATTAGTACTTTTAATTTTTTTTAGACTATATAATAAAATTAATATAAACCTGAGATTTAATTATTAGTAAATTTTTAATTTTTTAAACAAACATTTTTCGGTAACCCTGAGATACTACTTAGTTATTTTTCAAGATGACATTTGAACACCATGTTACAAATTTATTGTGTCGTTGTCAACGTGTTGTTTTCAGTGAACTTCAGCCTTTAGAGTAAAATTTTAAAACTAATTTGATTAAGGTCTTAATTTAGACATGGAACCGGAGAGCGAACAAGCGTAGGTTTTTAAAATGTGTCTGTCTTTTAATAGGCATTTTTCAGCAATTCGTTAGCGGTACTCGACAAAAAAGTCTTTTAGAACTTATTGAACTTTTATTTACAAGGAACTCATATGATAGATTCTGCAAAATCAGTTTTTAATCAGTTTACCAGGGGAAAAATACAGTTTTATATCACTATTTACTTCATTGTCAAGAAACAACACATTAGTAATATTTTATAACTTTATTAGTTATTCAAAATTAAATATCCGACCTGTGGCGTTATGGTTAAGACGTCGGCTTTTCAAACGAATGCCCTCGGGTTCAAGCCCTGGTCGGATCATATCTTAATAAAAAAAAATATAGTGTGTATTATCGTATCTACATTGATTAAACAATTGTGTGTCGAAGCGAAGGCTAGCAATCTGAAAAACAAACAGTGTTAACTAAATGTCAATCGATTATATAAAAGTTTTGAAGTTTTCAACATAGAACAGAATTAAATGGAAGAAATGCCTTTACATATTTTTAAATAAAGTTAGATTATATTGTACTTCAAGTGCAACGTAAATAGATAATCGTAATATTTTTAAAACATACATATACCTATATATGTATTCAATTTTCATTTACATCTTGAGATTATATTAAACACAGTCACTGCGAATTATACAATGACTTATACAATTCTTTTAAAATATGTAATTCTTGATAAAGTTCTTGGTTATTTTCTATTTTAATATAAAGATGACAATTTATCAAGGTAATCTTTTGAAAGGTCATCTATTTAATATAAAATAAGAATTTTTTGTTTACTAACAACTTTTCTAACTTTTTGCAGTGTTTACTAAAGAAAATTCAAGTGTTATTAATACTTTTATTTTTCACTTAAATGTTTTTCTATTGTTGTCAATTTTAAAATGTAAAATGAGCTTTTACTTTGTGTATTATATTTTCAAATATAAGTTAGAACATAATATAATTTTAAATAAAATAAAATAATTGACGTGTTATATTACTTAATCATATTATTAAATAAGAATCATAGTATCTAGCTTTGTAGTACTTAACAGCATCTTTATAATTTTTAAGTTGAAAAAAATCATTATCTTAATTATTTTCCTCAATCACAGAATCGGGTCAATGTAATATTTTCAGTTTAAAAGTCAGTTACAAAGCGTTGTTTTTTTTTCTCATTACAGCAGAGTCAGAGCTGTCAAAATGTGTTAAAAAAATGTGTTTCTTTTTATGCTCAGATTATCCATTTTGTGTTTCTTTTTTTAACTCGCAGAGCGCTTAGAGCACGTTATATAATTTCTCAGATTTTCCAATGTTGTCAAACAAGCAAACCTTCAATTAAGAATAAAATAATAAATACCCCATTAAAAAAAATATTTCGTATATAAAGACATTTTGTTTTTCAGTTTTTTTTTAAATTTTGTTTTTTTAATATTAAAAGATTAAGAACGTACAAAGTTAAACAATAATGATGTTAGAAAATAATTTGGATAAAAATTGACAATCTGTGCTCCGACCATTTCTTTTTTAATTCAGAGCGTCAATGTTCGGATCAAATTTAAATCGCAGCATAGTTTGCTCTGATTGCTCGACATCTGCTCTGATCGCTCGACATCTGCTCTGAGCACTGATCTGATGAGAAAAAGAAAAACGCCCATAGAAGCAAGAAAAACCTGTATAATATTTGGCATTTTACAATGACACTTAATTGACATTTCTGAAAATTTGATACATTTGTTTGTTTTAATTTACAATTTTTAAGGAAAAGAAATTTACTAAAGTAATTAATCGTCAATAGAATTTTTTAAAATAAAAGTTTGAAAAAAAATCAATAAGTTGTCCTAAAAATTAAACGCGTTTTCGGACCTCTTGAACTTGATACTTATAATAAACTTGTCAAATCGCACTTTATTATCTGTCAAACTTTAGTATAAAAATAGTAATTAAAAGAATAAATCTATTTAACTTGGGATCCAGAACTCGGACGGATGTGATTTAAAAACCTAATCGTAGATTTGTTGAAACTAATACAATTAAAAAAATTTGGGAAGTCAAAAAAATTATTAATATTGTTTAAGGAATTTTTTGAGGAGAACTTCAAAGCCGAACTTTTAATTTTTTTCTTACCGCTGATTTTCAAGATACAGGGTTCCTAAAAAATTAGTACCAGCATAAATTTTTAAACTTCAGTACGACAAATAGTGCAATAGTATTTTCGGATAGTCAAAGTGAATAGCGCTCGTGTATCGCGTGCTAGTGTGATATGTTCGGAAAAGCTCTAAATTGGCGCTATTTATGTGGACGGGTTGGGTCTGAAATCTCGGTTTATTAAATCTCGTTTTCACAAAATCTCGTTTTAGAAAATCTCGTTTTAGAAAATCTTGATTTTAGAAAATCTAGTTTTAGAAAATTTTGTTTTTAGAAAATCCCTTTTTTTATATTATGGAAAAAGCTGGAATTTTGAATTTAATGTCATATACATGCAATTAAAATACCTAGTCATTTTGAACACTCTTCGAAGCGCATAACGCTTGTGTATCGTGCTAGTGCGATATGTTCGGAAAAGCTCTAACTTCGTACTTTCCATGTTGATCGCTATCCATGTACAGTCATTTTAAACACTTTATCAAGTCTTAAGTAATCAGAATGACTGTACTAAAATGCCATTATTTTATATATTTACCAACTTGCAACTAATATACTTATTAGATATTTTTATTTATTATAAAATCGTCAATTAAATAAAAAAATATTAGTATACAGCATTCACATAATTAAAATTAATTAGTACCTATGTTAAAAAAATATTATTAATAGACCTTATTATGTTTCTTTTCTATATATACATATATATTTACATATTATTACACACATATACTTTCTTTTAACTGTAACAATGTATTTTTAAATTTAAAAAACCACAAAACTTTTACATAAATAGTCATATTATATCATATTCAGTTTAAACTTCAATTGTTTAAAATGTTTTTTTTAATTTAATTTATTTATTATTTATTAGTCTTAAATCAATTTCAAAATAATTTAAATGTCAAAAAGCTTTAGCAACAAACTGAAAATTTATTAATATAATTATTTTAAGAATTTTACTATAGCTTACTTTGTTTATTGGTCAAAGTGTAACAATTAATGTAATTATCTATATTCTATAGTATAATTTATATCAACTATTAGAGTTATAAAAATAAAGAAACAATCGCTTTAATTGACTTTTAAACTGAAAATAAATTTTAATGTGAATATTAAACCTTACATCAACTTATTGACTATCTTATTAAAAAGTTAGCTACTGTATGTCTAGAAAGAGCAAAGTTTCGTTTCTAGTTTATTATTACAGGTGCTTAGCAACCAGGTCATTTATATGCTCCTGCTCTTTTTACTGTACTGTATAGTATTTACTGTATGTACTCTATCTATCTTTTAGACCGTAGTTTCTCCTAGGTTTCATTTCACCAAATTTACAATTCTACAACTGTTACAATTTTAGTAAATTATTTTTGTAAAACAAATGTAATTTTTATTAAAAATTACATAATTTTTAAAATTTTTTTCCAATTTGTAGGATTGCACATTTAGTGAAATTGGCTCCAGGTCAATAGGTTTTATAAATCTAATAGACGGCGAAGATAGGGCGGGCTTTGGAGCAAGTATTTAAACTTTTTTGGTCTAAAATAGAAACGGTGTTACCGATTGATTTCAAATTTTGTATACATGTTGCTCTTTGACAAATGGAGTCAAATAGAGCTTTTGGAGTCAAACAGACTTTGAATTTGATAACCCATATCGACCCGACGATTGGTCAAAAAAAATTTTGGAAAAGAATTACGTCCATTATTGCAAAGTACTTTGACCCAAAAGAAAAATTCAAAAAAAGTTTTTCCGTGCTTCGTTAACCTATTGCGGCACAACAACTTTCGTTACATCGCTTTAAATTATAAATGTTTTGACTAATTGACTTCATATTTTGTATACGTTTTCCTGTTAGACAATGGAGTTGGTACTATTTTGACAGTTTTAGAATTTGTTAACTTATATTGTCACAACGATTAATATAAAATATTGAAAGCGCTTTATGCCAAATTTTGCGAAGTTTTAGTGCTTTGACTCAAAAGAAAGTCTCAAAAAATTTCTTGTCGAGTTCCGTTAAACTGCGGATTTATAAATAAGGAAAAATAAAATATGGTATTTTCATATTAATTTTTTTCAATAACATCAACTTCAATTAAAAACCCATTGAGAGGCGCAGCAACACGCACCGGGTAATAGCTGATATTCTTAAAAAAGGCGATTGCTATACGTTACATGTCAGTTATTATAGTCTTTAAGATTCGATAGATTTGCATATTAAAAAATGAAAAAGAGTATAGATATAACTATATAAATACTTATATACAATATTTTTTAAATACATTTAAGTTCAAGTTTTAATATTTTTTTAATAGCATAATTTTATATTCGATACAATCAATATACAATCAATATATTGCTAAATATACTTAGTAATATACTTAGCAATATACTATAACATTTAAGCATATTCATTAAGTGATTAAATAATATTAACGAAGTATAACAAAACTTATCAAAAATTAAAAACAATTAAAAATAATGCTATAATAATAAAATGGTATATAATAATAATATTAAAAGTTTTTTTCAAATAAATTTTATCAATAATATTGATAAAAGCCAGTTAAAATTGTTTAAAGAACCATTAAAAAAGAAAAAAAAAATTATATACAGGGTATACATACCTACAGGGTATCAAATTTATGAATAATATGAAAAGCTTTGAAATACTCAAAAGAAACTAAATTAAAGTAATAGAAAATCATATTGAATGTCTTATTTGTACAAATTAGTTCCAATTTTTATTTCAAGTCTGGGGTATACAAGCCTGAGTTATAATCGTGAGTCCTATTGCACCAATCACTTATAACTAACGTCAGTGTTTTTTTACTAATCACAACTGAAATCTAACTTAAGTGAAACAAAACCTTATTAAAAAATTTTTCAATTGATTTAATTAAAATTTAGGGGTTCGTACTATATAGGGTACGATTTACAATACAAAGATTTGTAGAAAGCTAAATAAATAATTGAAAAGTTTTTAGTTTGCAAAATAATAAGTACTAAATCCATTTTTATGTTACAAAGTTTTTTCGAAAAAAAAAAACGAAGGGTTAGTAAGGTCTAAACCATGAGTACTAAGGGGTAAATATTATAGTTATTGCATTCTATCAACTAACTATAGATAGATACTAAATTACTTTAACATACTTTATTCGTATAAAAGTTTGAATTCAAAAAAGTTTCGATATTTTAAGACCCCAAAAATCAATCTATAATTCAAAAAAATTAGATTAATCAATTTTTTTGTTTATTTTTTAAGCTCTGTTCAACTGTTAGGCTAATAAGCCTGTCTATACCATAGGTACATGTTGAAACAGGGGGTCATATTATATTTGTGTTATAAGAATTGAACTTTTGAATTCCACATACAATTTAAACATGAGATAGCATTTACTTATTAACATGTAGAAATGTCTTAGATTTTCAATAGATACAATTCTAATTTTATTTATATTGTAGTATTTTGTATTTCAGTTATGTGGTATTCTATATCTGTGAGTTATATTATTCAATTAAATTATTATTAGTTTATATTTTGCATTTGTTTATATTGTTATATTAATGTATTTTTTATTAAAGATATATAATTATTAATTATTGTTTAAGCCATTAATTTGAGCCCAATTGCAAATGGTAACTGAGTTTTAGACCAGAAAAGTTTTTTTCACTTTCATTAGGATTCGAACCCAGGTCTTTCGCATGAAAGGTCGCCACTTTAACCACTGTGTCACCCAGCCATTAACAGGAAATAGAGTTTTATTGGCTTAGAATATCAATTTGTATAAGAAAAGGTTTCCATTTTTTCCCCTATCAATATCTAGTTTTTTTCTAACTTCATTTTCCACGCACTCTGTATTTGATACCTTATCTGTCCAATATATTTGAATATATCCAATTCTATATAGATAAAATAAAATGTTCTAAACACAGTCAATGCAAATATAAACAAGTTAAAATATTACACTAAAAAGCATACACAGTGTTAACAAATATCTGATAAATTCAATTGTTGTTTTTTTAGAACAAAAGTTCAAAATACAACAAAGGTAAATAAAAGCTGTTTTAATATATAAAAATGAAAAAAAAAATAGAAAAATAATTATGGTATTAGTATGTATAAGTATATACTTAATAACATATAGAGAAATAATATTATCAAGTACATATACCTATACATAAGTTTGATTATTTAATACTTAATAATGTTAACAAAAAGCAGAGAATGAATATGAAAAGAAAACAATACCAAAAGTGGTAACAGTTAAAAAAAAAAAAAAAAAAAAAAAATATAAATTCATTGCATAAGAAAAACATGTTATTATATTTATAATTAGTTTTATATATATTATGTTAAGATAGTCAGGTGTATTCAACAAAAAAAGAGAACATTTGATCGTATTTTATATTGAAATCCTAAAATTTCGGGAAGTAAACGTTAGCAATTTATTTTTACAAATCAAAAAGACTGTAAGATTTTAACTTTCAAAAAACTTTTGTATTCAATAGACAGCTAGCCTAACAACAGATGAGTAAAAGAGTTAATGGATTTGCGTATATATTTTCCTTAAACCATCAGAATACTCAGACCCTTTGAGGTGTTGTGTAATTTAAATTCATCTTTTCTCCTGAACTATTAAGCTGCTATCCACCTGAGCTATTAAGCTGCTGCACCGGTTAGAGGACAAGGTTTTTTTTAATCTCTTTACGATCTTTTTCTGGTTTTTCTAATTCTGATTTCTAAGATACGTGAGGTCTCTAACACATAGGCCTTCGATTTATTCCACATCACACTTGCATCTTGTGCATCCCAATTTCAATACTCTCTATCAATTTATAAGTAATATTATTTATTTTGTTTGTATTATATACTTGTATATTTTAAATTATATTTGGTCGCCAAGGCGATTTGAATAGAAAAATTATTTTTCAATATTTTTTTTGCAATTAAAAATATCATGATCTGTACGGGAATTGAACCCGCACCTCCTCGGTTATTCAGTCAAATGTTAGTAATTCTTGCGGTTAGTAATTCATCTTTTAATTACTATTTTTTTCTTTCTTTATTATGAATTA
Source organism: Dolichopus griseipennis (assembly GCA_963082915.1). Taxonomy (NCBI): domain Eukaryota; kingdom Metazoa; phylum Arthropoda; class Insecta; order Diptera; family Dolichopodidae; genus Dolichopus; species Dolichopus griseipennis. The sequence goes on along the minus strand of OY720441.1, from coordinate 315,667,190 downwards.
ACTATGAAATAAATTTAGTGATGGCAAAAACATACTTACAATTTTGACAGGTATATAATAAAGTGCGATTTGACAGGTTTAGTTCGAGGAGTTTCGACAATACTACAAATTTCACGGAGTTTTTAGAAATATATTTTTTGTGATTTGATAGGTTTAATACGACTATTAAGTGCAAGGGAAGAGCGATTAGGAAACACCCTTAATATTCGAAGTACCATGTACTCTATTTATAAATGTACCTCTCTTTATGTCAAAACTCCATAAAATTTGTCACTATACCAGTTTTAGGATTTGAATCGAATAATCGAATAAATATTGAAAATTGCATTACACAATATCCAAAATTTGGCAAATCTAAGAAAAAATGTTATCAATAAGCCTGTAATTTCAGAAGTATAGAACAGTACAGCAAGAGAATAATTTGATATGTTGGTCACTCTAATTATATATAAACTTGTATATTTTATTTAAAAAAAAAACTTATCTTGATTTAATACATTGCAAATAAAACAATGTTTTTGGTTACGAAAACTTTCAAAACAAACAAAAACCAATGTTTACTTTTGTGATCAGTTGTTTTTTTGCGAATTTTCCATTATTTATTCCTAAATATTTTAATAAGCGCAGCCATTTTTAAATTAAAAAATATTTATTTTTATTTTCTTATATTGCTTAAATGTTCAAAATAAGTACATAGCAATAATAATAATATTTTTATTTACCTATATTTTTTTTTGTTTTTTGAAATCTTAAAGTGGCCTTTTACAGAATAACAAACAAGTTACCAGCCAGCAGCAACTTTCAAGTATTCAACCAAGATTCAACATTAGTTTTATGCATACATAAATGTTTATGTATAAAAACAACCGACATCTGTTTTTCTTTTATACTTTATTCTATATATATATATATATATATATATATATATACTGCATATAATGTAGGGTGGTGTTGCCTAATTTCGAACATGTCCTATAATCGAACACTTTTTAAAAAAACTAGTATAATAACAAAATTTGACTTATTTTAAAAACGGTTTTTTTTTTAATTTATTTGTTGAAGTTTCCCCTACCCTTACCAAAAAAAGCAGAACAAAAAATAAGTTAATTATCTCTCAAAACGCTAAAACTTGAAACTGGTTCATAAACACTGCGTTTTTCATTGAAATTGCTAATAAAAAAAGAGTTTTAAGGGTTGCAGAAAATAGTGTTTTTTTATGAAATCTGTAAGCAAATTGTTTAAAAATTTATATATTCATGCAAAGGAATATTTATTTATTGAATTTTCTTAAAAATTAAACGAAAATATTAAAAATTTGTTTATATTTTTGACCTGTTCGAACAAAGGAAACTAAAATACACAAATTTCTTATTTCGAACACGGCGTTCGAATTTAGGCAATCCAAATTAGTTTTAGATTCCCTTATTCGAACACAACGTTTTCTTCAGATTTTCAAAATGAAAATGTTTCAGCAATATAGCGAGGATTTTTTGAAGGTTGCTTTCGGTAAAATCAGGGAAGGGTTTTTGAACGTTAGGGACGCCAGTAAAATCTTTCATATTCCGGTAACAAAGGTATGAAAATGAAAATGGACTATACAGTTCTGACTCAGAGCGAAAAAAAATGAATTGTAGAATAACTTGTGAATTTGGCTAAATGCGGCTTTCAGCGGGAGCGTTCGAAATCTCGTTTTCTTGCAAAATTTTTTAAAACTATCGCGAAAAAATGGAAAAACAATTTAAATAATTTATTGTTGACTTATTATGTATGAAGAGAAATTAGAAGGGGTTTTAAAGTTGGGTACAAAATCTGGCTTCAAATAATCAGTTTGCTCGGGTTTGGGGGGCGGGAGTCCCCATTATATTAAATGCTTATATATGAAAATTTCAGTGAGATTTTGGAATTGCATACAAATTGAGGGTTCCAATAATTTATTTAATTATATTATATTATTTGCTGACTCTTTAATCTTAATTTTTGATTCTAGTTTTGGATGCGAAATCTAGCAATAATTAAATTAGCGGGGTTTCGGGCTGACCGATTTTTCTATACAATTTCTATTTTAATTTTATATGTATTTTAGAAATCTAGTTTTTTTATACATATTTAAAAAACTTTTAATGAACTTTTAACACCTATGTAAAGTCCATCAGGGTTTATTACGAAATCAGGATGTTGCCTTCTTCCAGAATATTTATTTAATTTGCTAGATTCTGAGTTAGAAGCGATTTGAGTTCAATTCAAAAATATAGGATTGTACCTTTTTCTTTAAAATTTAAGTTGAAAGTTAAAAAAAGAAATCAAAAATCAAAAATTTTGCTTTTAAAAATATTATTTATGAAATTTTTATTTGATATGTTTTTTGGTAGATTTACTTTATTTTTTTGAGTTTCTTTTTCGTCCAAATCATTTTACTAAAAAAAAAAATTTTTTGGTTGTAAAACACGTTATATTTTGATACGCGAGTTTTAGAAAAGCGAGATTTCGTAACCAACCCACTTTTCCAAAAGCCAGAAGAGCTCCAAGATGTGGTCCAAAAAAGTAAGGGAGGAGAAAAGAGTTACCCCTTTTACCAACGGCAGGCCAGGCAAAAATGATATTTTTAGGAAATATCATAAGGCATAAGGAAATATTAAACCGTAATCCAGAAACTATTACAAAGGCTTGTAATAAAACGGAAGAAAACATTAGTAAATAGTTTAATGATCCAGAAAACTATTAAATTAAATTAAGTTATTTAATCTTTGTATTTATAAAGTTTCCATTCATAAGAAATAACAATATTTAAAATGAAAACATGGTAATTTTAATAGTAATTCTTTAAAAAAATTTGTGTTCGAACAAAGGAATATCTGCTTTCGAAAATAGGCAACTGGTGTTCGATTATAGGCAAATTTGCGTTTTTTTAGTAATTTTTAAATAAAATTATTAATAATTTGTATAATTTAATTTAGTTTAATTAGTTCGAAAGGTTATTAAATTTACTTTCGATTGATATATAAAACTAGTTATTCGGTCAATATACACATTATTTATGACTAATTAAAGTCGCAAGTATCGTTAAGTGTTCGATTATAGGGAACTTAACCCTATACTTATATAATATATAGTTAACTAATATTATTATAGTAGTATTTGTATGAGATGAATAGAGGGTTACCATATAACAGTTGATTGCACAAAATACTGCATAAGAAGAATCTATATACCTATATATAGGTATATATAAAAATACAAGAGTCAATACATGAATATAAAATCAAGGTTTATTTATATGTATGGTATTTTCAAACTCTGGGTCAAAGATGGCCAAAACAACAACAGAAAAAAAAATTTCAGAAAATGGAAGATCCATCAATCTTGTTCAATTTTAACAAACAATGTACATTGTATATTATATATAGCATACAAATGTATATGCTTGGATGGAATTTCTTTTGTGTTTTGGATGACTAATCAATAGAAAATTATGGAGTTCTTAAGAGTTTCAACTATTGTGGAATTTTTTTTTGTAATATTCTAAACTAAAGAAATAACTTTTGAAGATAAATTTCTTGACTTAATACTTATGGCAAATGACTTAATAGGTACTTAATGAATTGGTAAGAATATATTTAAAAAATTCCAAAACATATTATAGGTGATAAGGGCTAAGTGGTTTAAGAGCAGGCTGTTAACCATGGTTTTAAACAGCACGAACGCATATTTTAAAGAGGTACAAGGAAAAACCGTTAACTTTTAAAATATCTTGAGTTGTCAAGTTTTAGCTAAGTTCTTTTTTTTATTTTTTTTAACTTAAATGAAAACAAAGTCGTTATGAATTAAAATTTTTGATTTGTTCTAACAACTCACAGATGAAGCTCAAATAACTTTATTTAAGTATTAGGAAAAAATCGAAAATTAAGACAGAAAATTCTAATTCATTCCTAGGTAATTCAAACACTTCAAATGCCAACCAGATGAACTTAGTAATGTTGGAAAAAAACTCTTTACATATTTCTAATAATATTATTAATTAGTCTAAAATTTCGAAAGCAGCTTAATGGAAGAAATTTGTATTTTTGAAAATAAGTTTTAGAGGTCATAATATTAGTATAAACATTATTTCAGTTCTAAGTTCATAACTTAGATTATTTATTTATTAATTAAATCCCATGGTATATGAATGTGTATGAATAGACCAGGTAGCTGTAACCCCTGTTTCCAATTTAAAATGTAGGGTTCCAATATTATTATATTTTTTTTTTTTTTTATTAAATATGATCTAACCAGAGCTCTGATCCGAGACTCTTCGTTTTGAAAGACTGACGTCCTAACCACTATGCCACCGATATATATCTTACATTAATGAATTCAGCCTACCTAATAATAATTCTTATTATCTTTTTGAAATTTGAAATGACTAAACGTTAAATACATAAAATATTCCAATTAATTAGGTTACTATCACTTGTGTTTCCCTCGCCGTTGTAATTTAGGGCAATTTACTTAGGGCTGTTACATTCATATAAACAGGGCCGGCCATATGGGGGGTGCAGCGGTTGCAAAGCACCCGGGCCCCACTTTTACAGGGGGCCCCCAATATGAGAAAAAAAAATTATATAAATTATATTTTATAAAAAATAATAAATAAGATATAAAAAAATTAGAAAACGATGAATTAATCCAACAGTCACAAGATTTCATAAAATTTTATAATAAAGATGTTGACGAATGTTTAATTGAAGAAATTTTATCGTTAAAAGGATTAATTTTTAACGAAATTGATGTTAAGAATGCAGAGGATATATTTCACTTTATTTTTAATAACAACTATAATGAAATTTTTCGTAATCCAGTTACTGTTGCAAGTGCAGAACGTTCATTCAGTAAATTAAAACTGATTAAAAATTACCTCCGATCAAGTATGTCTACGAATCGATTAAATTCACGTGCAATATTGAGCATTGAAAAAGAAATGGTCAAAGAATGTGATTTTTCAATTATAATTAATGATATGGCCATTAAAAAATCACATATTACAAGTTAAGTTTAGTAAATGTTAATTATTTTTTATTAATTGTTTATGTTTTATTATGTTTTATGTACTTTTTTCATATTTTTTTGTTTTTGTATTGTTTTGTATTATTTTATTATTGAAAAAAATACTGATGAATTGTTTAGTTTCGAATAAAGAAATAAGTACAAAAATTAAGTGTTTTTTTTTAAAAGGACGTTTACGTTGGTATTACTATTTTTTTTATGTTGAGGGCCCCAAAAAAATATATGCACTCGGGCCAATTCATGGAGAAGGCCGGCCCTGCATATAAATCATATGTTTTTTAAACTAATAAAAAAAAAAATAAACTACCCACCTGTTTAATATACCATTGAAAAATTATACTGCAAAAATTTATTAAAATTAATATTATATATGAGAGTAGGTTTTGTAAATTATCAGAATCGGCCTTTCCTTAAATCGCATTAGATAATTCTGAACTGATAACAACCTTTAATCTTTATTTTTCTGTTTAAATAAGTTTTTTTTTTTTTTTTTTTTCTTCTAAATAAACAGAAATTATCAAGTTTATAATTTATAACTTATATACCGAGATAAGATAATTATTTTTTTTAATAATGATAAAAAAAAACTTCGCAAATTAATAATCGCAATTTTTTTTTTTTTTTTTTACGAATACATTAAACGTACGCTTATGCGTCTATGAACGCTATTTAACGCAATGTAATTTTGCACTCATTTTTTAAATAATTTTATCAGCACTCACTTTTTTTTAATTTTTTATTATTTTTTAATTTTATTCTTTGAGAATAATATATTTTGCAACACCCGCTTTATATATGTATTATATTTAACTGATATTATGTATGTATTTATCCATACATTTAATAGTATCAGTTGGTAATATAAAATTGTTGAAAATTCACACACCGTCTCACAGTTTTAGCGAAAAGATCGTTTTGAATTATTTCAAAATGATCAACAATTTTATTTTTTAAAAAAATTAAATTTAATTCGTTAAATTTATAAATATTTCAAAATTTATTTAAAAATAAAACCATGGAAACCGAAAAAAATATGGTGACACAAATTAGTTATATTTTAATATTAGTAAAAATAAAATCAAATTAAAAATCGATCGTGGAAATAAATTAAAAAAAAAATTTAATTTAAAAAATAAAAAAAATTGACTCTAAAACATCGTATGTACGAAACCGATGATAAACTCAAACTGAACCCAAATGAAAAACACAGGTGAGATTCAAAATGTATAAAGGTATTTAAAAAAAAAAAAAAGTACAAAAACAACAACAAAAAAAATAAAGTTGTTTGCATCGGCGCAAAATTATAACTTTAGATACAACAAAAGAGAGAAATTTAAACAAAATATCAGTTAAAAACTTTTTTTTACCTGAATGATTTTTTATATTATTTCAAAATAGTATTGCCAGATTTGTTTGTTTTTTCTTTTAAAAGAAAAATTGGATCTAATGGATCATTTTAATGGATCTAATATTCTTTTTGGCTAATGTTGTAGAAATTAAAAAAAAATTTGAAATTAAACAAACTAAGGGTTTTTAACAAACCACATTTTCAAAACTAAATAATGTTCCACAAATAAGTTTTGGGTAAGTGTATATATAAGGAAAAATTGTTCATAATAAATTTTAAGAAATTTATTAAACAAAACAAATTGTACAAAATCAAAAGACACTTGCAGAGTAAAATATATAACATTAGGCCTTTATAAAGTCGGGGTTTTTACTTTTGTATATTGCTTTAAAAACTTTTGGACATATTCTATTATTCTAAGGGTTTTAAAAACTGTAAATTTTCAGTTTTTAAACCATTTCAGCTCTAATCGGAGGGCCACATAAAAATATTATTTTAAAAGACACATGTTTAAGATTTAACTTTTTTTAAATCTTAAGGATATTTGTAATTCTCATATAATAGAAGGAGTTGTATGACAGCTACTCGAACCCTCCGCCGTAAACCAATATGCAGTTAAACTAGCTAAACTATTTTTGGGAAAAATTCAGACACCCAGTTTTATTAAGTACTGAGTAATGTATCTATTATGACAGTCAACTATCAACTTGATAGTTGAAAAGTATCAATCAATTTCTTGAAATGGTATTGTGAATCGAAACTTTTCATCTATATAGATAAAATTGTGAATTCATTTATCAACTATCAACCACCATTCACCAACTCAAAATTATTAAAATACAATTCGGTTGTCCGTTGTCACTTAACAATTAAATCTATGAAAAAATTTTAGTTGTTAATTTTGAAAAAATACTTTTTGAGCAGAAAAAATGCAAGTTAAATAAAAAAAATAATAGAAAAATTTATATTTAACTTAAAAGTAAGAAACATTTAATATTTTTAAGGTCAAAAGTACCAAAGGATTCGATAAATCTCTAATATTTATCTTTGTTATGTTCATTTGCTTTGTAGATTCTTCTTCTGAGTCGTCGTCAGTATCCAAATACCAATAAATTGATGCCATTATTTATATCTTTTTTTTAATTTAATTCAAACAATATAAATAACACCGGATAGGTAAATAAAATTTTATTTTAAAATTTCACAAATGTCAAATTAATTAGTTAAATTCACAGTAGAAAATTATTTATACATATTCACAATGAAAAAATATTTTTTTTAATTACATTTCACATTCACAATACTGATTTTTTTGATGGTTGATAAAAGTATTCAACTATCAACTCGAATTTTTGATATTTTAATTTTTTAAAATTAAAAAATTTTGATTCTGATAAACTTTTTTTTGAAAAATAATGTTTTTAGGAGTTTTCCGCATTTATAAATTTTTAAATATTTAATATTACCTTAAACTTAAAATTCATTGTAAAAACCTTGTTTTGGTTCAATAAATAATTAAATTAAAGTTATAAAAAGTTATACCTATAAAATTTGATAATTTTTTTTTAATAAACTTTATTTTACTTTCAACACCACAAGTAAATTAATTTAAAAAAGTAAATTTGATAACCGTTATAACAGTTGTTTCGAAATTATCTAGAATTCCAGAAAAGTTTTGAAACAAAAAGTGCTTACGTGTATAACTTTTTGACAACAAAATAAAAATCAATGAATAATTAAATATATTTTTATAGATTCCCGATAAAATTTAACAGTTCAACTATTTTTTCTTTTTAAATTATTGTAAAAGTTTTATAGCCTATCTACAATGTCACTCTCATTTCGCTCATTACGACATTACATAGTCAACAAAGACGTGTCCACAATGAAATGAACATGACAGCGTTTTTTAACATTGTTTTGTTTACAAATTTCATGAATTCAAAAATATTCAATAATTTAAAGTTTATTATAATTGTATAGCTATTTTGAAATTTAAGACAAAAAAATATTATTAAATTTAATATTATAGTAAAACAACAATATTTCAAAGGATAAGAATTATAGATATTTTATATTTTGTTATTTACTAATAAAAAATAAATTCTTTAAACGAATGTACGAGTATAAAGTTGAATGAACTTGTATGTAAATATTATTTCAGAAACCATTTTAAAACAAAATAATATAAATGACGAGGATGCAATTTTCCATAAAGTAATAAGGGCTTGAAACAACGCTAAAGGTCAATGCTTTTCAAAAATACGATCTCGAAAATCTTATTTTATGAAAGAAGGGCAAAACAAAATAAGATTAATCTAGTTTTTAAAATAATTGTAATTATTATTTTATTAATTAACTTAAAACTATTAAGGAACTAACATAAAATAAAAAAAAAATTTAATAACACTAATTGTAATTGATAAAAAAAAATGTTATAAAAGTAAATGTGTAAAAAAAAAAGAAATTAAAAGAAACTTATAAGTTATAACAAAATGTTGTAAAATTCAATTATCTCGTCTAAATCGTGTAACTGAGCATAACTCAGTAATTTTAAAATTTGGGCTTTAACTATTTTTTGTTTGCTTGCACTTAAACTTTCCAATTTGCCAAATTCAGCTACACTGAAACTCTGGACTGAAGATTACTTTGGATTGGTAGCAGCACTATTTATTTTAACTTTTAAATAATTATTGAAAATATTCATAGTTTCTGTGAACTTTTCTACAAATTCGTTCATTTTTGCTTACTTAGGTGTTGGTATTGCCTGCGAATTTGAAGTGCTATTTTCACCATATAAATCCAGTTCTATAGATTCTTCAATAATTCTATGGATTCTCGTTTCAAGACTAGTGTCATTTTCAGTACAATTGTTACTATACCAAAATTGCGTAATGTTCTGTAAATAATAAAAAATAATAAATTTAAATATAATAAATTATAATTTAGTACCTTCATTGTATAGTAGACTTTTAAAAAAAAAATAGCAACTCCCAGTACTCCCACAAATTTTCTATTGGCGTTCCTGAACCCGAATGGCAGTCCACCTTTTTATTTTGCTTGCAAAACATATCTCACACAGCTTTCCAGGTGTTTTGGCAAGTTTCATCTATTAAAAAAATATTACAATTAAGAAATAATTAACCAAATTTATTAGCAATATCATTTCATATCCTATTTTTTGCTGCTACATTCTTGTAGCCTTCTATAAACATAATTTAATCAACTTAATTAAAAATAAAAAACTTATACATTTTTCAAAATTAAAAACATAAACTACATTATCTCTTAAACTTCATACATTTAAAATATATTTTACGAGACTTACGCCATCTAAATATAGATGGATTAAACTAATGGTTACAGTTGTCGTTCAGTGCAGCGGCTTGTGTTTTTCATTGTTGCTAGTTTTCTTTCCGCTAAACGTTGCTGGCTGCTGCGGTTCAACGATGGGGATGGACCTTGAATTTTCATAGTTTCATATTTACAATTTTCTTCGTACGCTTCTAAAATCTTTCATAAGAAAACGTCTGAAAAATCACTTTCATATTTATTTCATTTGTTTTGTAAAACAGTCGCTACAAGCGGTATAATAAGTATGCATTTTATAGTTGTCACTTATCTTTTAAAAGAAATTAATAAATTTTATAATATATCAACATCTTTTATTTAAGGAAACAAAGTTTTAACATTATGTATTTAAAAAGTATGCAAGTTTGTATAACAAATTCAAAACTTACAAACTTACGTTCAGAAAGTGGTTATAAAACTGAATGTCATTTTGACACAACTACAATAAAACAGAAATGCCAATTTTGCTACACAATATTTAAGTTTATTATTTTAATATATTTTTATAACTCGGTTGTTATTTATCTACGGTTAAGTAATTAATTTTTTATTTTTAATTTTTCTACAAGCAGAATCAAAACAAATTCATAATGAGTATTACTGCTAGAGCTCTTCATTATGTATTCAAAATTGGAAATAGAGCTAAAAATGCTGAATTCTTCCGGGACATCTTAGGAATGAAGGTATTTAAATAATAAATATCCCAATATAAAATATTTAGCGGAGCTCAGCTCATTAACTAACGGTTTAATTTTGTGGATTATATAATATTAAAATTATATATTAATTTATTATTTTGTTGGCCCATACCTTAACAATAACAATTCGATATTTACGGCATTAATTTAGCCGGACATTAGTTTATGTTTTGGCTAATATCGACTTTAAAATTTGGTTCCGACACTTTTTAGTTACTATGTATAATAAATTCTATTGTCTAACTATGTATGTATTTATTATAATATTTATTATAATAAAAAAAACCTTTCCTTAAGATTCACTTAAGATTCATTATAATAATAATCAATAAATTGATAATTATTTAATTAACAGTTAAAAAAAACAACACTTAAGTTTCGTGACTAATTAAATTTTAAGACTAGATTATCATAAGTTTATTTAGCCATATTACTTTGAAAGTAATTAAAAATTGGCGGCAGCAACAAGGGTTTGAAAAGTAAATAAAAGCAACAAATATTCTGGTTTAAGATTAAAATACAAACACGTAACAATAAAATTAAAAATTTAATTATATAAAAGCTTTTGTATTAAATGCAATCTTGCGAATGGAAATTTTTAATTTCTGCATGATTGAAGCTGTAAAATTATAATTTTACAAATTTAAGAAATAATTTTTAAGTGTTATTTTTTATTTTATACAAAAATCGTTATTTAAGTTATTTTCTATTAGTATAATCAAGTTGAAATTATATTTAATTCATTTTCATACCTTAAAGGTGTTGCGACATGAAGAATTCAAAGAAGGCTGTGAAGCTCAATGCAATGGGTAATTATAACAAAAAAAAACCTATCCAAAGTAATATTAAAAATTATTGATTATTTTTTTTTAGCGCATATGATAACCGATGGAGTAAAACTATGATTGGATATGGACCTGAATCATCTCATTTTGTTATCGAATTAACTTATAATTATGGAATTAAATCTTATGAATTAGGTATCTAATTCTTCTACTTGATTATTTAAAAAAACTATAAACAGTATTTAATTAATAATTTTTAGGAAATGATTTTGGCGGCATTACAATACAATCGAAAGATATTATTCCAAGAGCTGAAACACAAAAATATTCAATTGCCACTGAAAATGGTATAAAATATCTTTTATCGCCTGATGGTTACAAATTTTATATAATTGAGGAATCCCAACCAAAAGACAGAGATCCTATTTTACAAGTTAAATTACATTCAACTAATTTGAGTAATTCTAAAAATTACTGGCATGATATTTTAAATATGAAAATCATTGAAGAAAAAGATAAAAAAATTACATTAACCTATGGTGAAACCCAAGCTGCTCTTGTCATCCAAGAAATATCCGAAACGTTCAATAGAGCAAAAGCTTATGGTAGAATTGCATTTGCTGTACCATACGATTTACAACCAAAAATTGACGAATTAATTAAATCTACCAAAAATTCAATTTTAACACCATTAATTGAACTTGATACACCTGGTAAAGCTAAAGTGCGTGTTATTATATTAGCTGATCCTGATGGTCATGAAATTTGTTTTGTTGATGAAGAAGGATTTTCCGAACTATCGAACGTTGATCCAAAAGGAAATGAATTATTAGATAAATATATTGGAAAAGATCCTTTTAAATGAAAGGTATCAGAAATATGTGATAATATAATATAATTTGAATGTCTTAATGATATTTTTTATCAAATTATGGTGATGGGTCAAACCTATTTTTATTTTTGCTTTATATTTTGTTATAACTTAGTCATATTCATGAATAAAATTGTTTATATATCTTATTAAAAAAAATGAAAATTTTTTAATTATGTATTAAAATAAATAATAATTAATTATTTTGACATCCTTTGTTAAAGAAGATAGATCTTTGTAAAAAAAATAAAATACTTTATTTATACGAATTTAAATTTTCTGGTAGCAGTAAATGAGTTCTACTTTAACAAAATGTTATTTTAGAAGTAAAAATTATGTAAGGATTTCTTTCAACTAAATCTTGTCCCGAGCGATTGGAACTCGTAAAATTAATAAATTAAAGGATCTCAGCTAAAAGTTCATATTTAATTGTTTAATACCTCCTTACTTAGCTCTGCTTTGGCATAAAGATAAAATTTATAAAAGAATTATTACTTTTAATATGTAACTGAATATGAATTTGATTCATTTTATTCTTATAAATTATGTACTTATTACTGGATAAAAACGTTAAAAATCTTTTAAAATAAATTTTTAGTTCATAATTTAATAAATTTAAAAAAAAATTATTAGCTATTTGATAAAAATATTATTGATTTAAAATACATAATGTAAACATTAGTTATGCAGGTTGATAACTTCTTATTTACTTTGAAAAACTAATTTAAGTATAAATATTATAACTTGATTTAAATCAGAGTAGTTTAAATCGAATATGTACCTGTGTTTGATGTGGTACGAAAACATTTTTATAATGTCTTATTGAATATGGAAAGAGAGTTCAATTAAAACTAAGCATATCAAATATAAAGTACCGATTTACATCTAAGATAGAACCGTTTAGAAGATAACTTTCTTTAAAAAACATATATATAAAAAATATATATAAAAGTTATACTGATATACAATTCAGATAGAACCGTTTAAAAGATAACTTTCTTTAAAATACATATACATATATATGTAAAAATTATATCTTCAAAATAGTTTAAGTTGAAAATTGAAATTTCTAAGTAGACTTGATCGTTGGTAATATTATATTAGTTTTTTGATCAAGCTCTTTAAAAGACATTGGTTTTTTCAAACTTCTTGATTTTGTTTAACTCGTTAAGAAATTAATCTAATTTTCAAAACATATCTATAATTAATTTAATTTCTTGTTCTTTTATATTGAAAATTAATATATCAAAAGTACTTAAAAAGGGGCTAGAAGTTCCTACACTTGCTTTAGGATGTAGTTTATGTATCATAAAACATAAATGAAATGTGTGGTCATGAAACACATATAGATCTCAAAATAATTTGAAATAAGTTTTTCTATGTTTTTAATACAAACCTTTTGTTGTTTTCCGTCTCCATTACACCTGCGCCTCGCGGCCTGTTGTGCATCCGCACTCAGAGCCGCTGATTTTTTACTACAGCGCCTTGTTGAGCCACTCTATATTACTCATGAATCGTACTAATTACAAACCTTTACTGATTCGTTAATTCATCAAAGTTCATTAAAAAACGAAATCTTAATAACGGATAGAACATAATTAATTCAAATATCAAATTCAATTGCAGATAATTTGCAACGGAATTTTGCATGCATTTGCTGTTATATCTTACCATTGTTAGATCATGTAGTACCATTTCCTAAATACAAAAAAAAATTAAGTTCAATAAAAAACAAAATTTTACGTAATAAATTTTTGTACTCTGTTTATTTTTTAAAAACTTATCAAAACATGTTTTTCAGAAAACGTTATACTGTTAAGGCAATAACAATTATTTGTTTAGTTTAGAGGCAATATTTGTTCTTAAGGCATCTTTATGTTTTTAATTAGTTATAATTTTATAAAGTATTATGATCAGTTATTATGATATGATATTTTATTTTACGTATATTAATTGATATTAAATAATATAAATATCAAACTTTAAATAAAGCAATAAGTTACACATGCAAATTTTATTTAATTATATATCCATTTGTAGTAAGAAATCAATGTTTAATTTAGTACCATTATAATGCAATACTTAAAAACATAAACTCTATTTTTTTTTAATTAAAGTACTATGCATTCGATTTTAATTTTTAACTAAAAAACTCAATTTAAATATTCTATTTATCGATGTGTTTCAACTTTAACTTGCTTCAGCATTAATAAATAATTTTTTTTCAAATTATTTATATTTTAAATCTTTTAATTTTGACTTCTCACGACATGTATTACCAAGCCACCAATTTTCAATATCATTATAAATTTGCTTTTTGTTGTGATGATTTGGTTGATTTAATATTGTACACAATTGACAAAATCCAGATTCTTTATCATATTCAACTTTATAATATTTTCTCCACCAAAAATATTGTAAATATTCTAACGGGTTTCTATCTAAATATAATAAATAATCGGCTAATTCTTGAGTTGTATTAAAATCTTCAACATTTATATAAGATTTTGGTGGTACAAAACGATTATAATTTGCTCCACCAAATACAACAGGTACAATATTTCTTTTTAATGTATTAAATAGTTTTTCTGTAACATAATCGACGCATAATGAATTTTCTAAAGCAAAATAAAATTTATAATTATTATCTAAAAGTTTATCACATACAGGTGATCCTTTTGGACAACTAAAAATATAAAAGAAAATTTATAGGTTAGTTAAATAAAATTATAGTGATTAAAAAATTATTATTATTTTAAATTCCCCTAAAATTTGAAAAACAAAAAAATCAAGGAGAACAGTTAAAATAGAAGAGTCTCCGACTTCAGTAAGCTTAGTCACGCAGCACAGGTATTAATTTTATTCAGGACAAGAATATTAACAGAATTTTATTTACAAAAAACCAAAATATACCAACCTTAAATCACCACATTCTCCATAAACATCGATTGGTATATAATTTTTTAATTTTGATATCAAATATTTTCGTCTTGATAAAACATTACAGTGTGATACAAACCATGCTCCCATTTTATCTTTCTTATCAATTAATTCTTTTAATTTAATCCATTCTTCTTGGTTTTCATCATCTTCATCATCATTAATACTTATATTTTCTACAGGTCTCCAAATTGGATTTAAATTTGGTGCTATAATAGCACCTGATTTTATATATTTTATATTATTATAATGCCATTTAACATCTGAATCTAATCTATAGGTCATAGTTAAATTAAAAAAATCATAATCCGTTTTTAAATCGTGTTTTGTTTCGGCCGGTGATTCCTGTGACGCAAATATATATAATTGATCTTCATTGCGTAGAGATGGTACAGATTGTATAACTGGAAATGGTTCAGCTCCATGAAATACAACTGCATCATATTCCGTAATTGAATTTAAATAACTACGATTTGATGTTATAACACAATTAATATTAGGACAATTTAAATTTTTAAAATAATCTTCATTTACAGTTTCCGCTGGGAGACCCCAATTTGGTACTTGAAAAAATTTCGTCCATAATAATATTACATATTTATCTTTTGCATAAACTTTTGCTTTATAACTCGATAAAATCTTGTACTGACTTATTAAGGCATTATTATTAAATATATATATTAATAAAGAAATTATAATTAAACCTAATAATAATGTAAAAGATGTTAATCGTTGCATTGATTGTCAGAAAGTTCTTTTAATTGTTATAAATTTCATTCTTTATATATATATATCAGTTAATTAATTTTCTTGATGTAGTGTTGAATAAAAAACATATTATCTAAAATGAAAGAAAAAATACATAATTAAATTATTTATTATATTTTTTAAATTTGTTAATAATATTATTTTTTATTTATTAATTTGATGCATTTTTTAATTTCGTAAATATTTTTTGGAAATTTTCTATTCCTTTCAAATATAAAACTGTTCACCCTAATGTTATCGGCCATTATGATATACAGTTTTTCCTAAATATTAGAATCAATTAATAATATTTTAAAATGAAAATTAAATTATAATCGAACAAAGAACAAAATTTGGACAGATAGGAATTACCGTTATAAATTATTTTAAAAAATATCAATGGAGACGAAATATCTGAAGACATTATTTTTTTATTGCCAAATGTAAAAATTTTTGAAAATTTTATTAGATTTAGTCCGTTAAAAAAGAAAAACTAGTAATGAAAGAACAGAAGGCTGATGCAACTGACTTAGTAATCCATTGACAGTTACAGAACCACCACTTCCTTATCTCAGATTTTAGGAACATTAAGTAAACATGACAGAACTACCATATAGAAAATTTCGATTTATTATTTCCAAAGTCTTAACTACAATTCTAGGGAGGATTCTATTTAAAATTTCAGAAACATAACACAGGACAGAACACTGTAGCATCAAATTTAAAAATTCTATCTTTATTAGTCTCGCAGATATGCTATTTTGTCTTTTGCTTAGAGAATCCGATCCGAACCCTCATATCTCGTTAATTTTTCATTAGTAACCTACAGCACAGATATCTGCAATATAAATTTCATCAATTAAGTTCAATGGCAGGGGAATTCAGACTAGACAGTAAATTCGAAACCGATCCGGAAATATGCTGTATCAACGCCAAAACATCGTCGATTACGGTAGACATATATACCGACGCGGCTAAGAAAGATAATCGCTGCGGTATAAGGATAGTATATGACAAACCAGTTGTTAGGATTGCTAGATCACTAGCAAGCCATGCAACAGTACATCAACTGCAAGCAACTGCTATAGAGAAAGCAGTACAAGAATTGCTGTGAAGAGAGATTCGGGGCAGAATGATCAATATTTTTACGGACTGCAAATCCATAATAAATATAATGGAGGTTAGTCTGCATAAATCTCTGAATAGACTGGGAGAAACCAATGCAGTAAAACTGCCCTGCTATAGAACCGTTTGGAGATAACTTTCTTTAAAAAAATGTACATATATATATATATAAAAGTTATATCTTCAAAATAGTTTAAGTTGAAAATTGAAATTTCTGAGTAGACTTGATCGTTGTTAATATATATATTAGTTATTTAATCTTGCTTTTTTAAAAGACATTGGGTTTTTAACAACTTCTTGATTTTGTTTAACTCGTTAAGAAATTAATCTAATTTCCAAAACTTGTGATCTATAATTAATCTAATTTCCTTTTATATAGAAAATTAATATATCCAAAGTACTTTAAAAGGGGCTAGAAGTTCCTAAACTTGCTTTAGGATGTTTATTTAACGTGTATTCCCGCACTCAGATCCGCTCGTTTTTTACTACAGAATGAATGGTACTAATTACAAACCTTTACTGATTCGTTAATTTATCAAAGTTCATTAAAAAACGAAATCTTAATAACGGATAGAACATAATTAATTCAAATATCAAATTCAATTGCAAATACTTTGTAACGGAATTTTGCATGCATTTGCTGTTATATCTTACCATTGTTAGATCATGTAGTACCATTTCCTAAATACAAAAAAAAATTAAGTTCAATAAAAAACAAAATTTTACGTAATAAATTTTTGTACTCTGTTTATTTTTTAAAAACTTATCAAAACATTTTTTTCAGAAAATGTTATACTGTTAAGGCAATAACAATTATTTGTTTAGTTTAGAGGCAATATTTGTTCTTAAGGCATCTTTATGTTTTTAATTAGTTATAAAGTATTATGATCAGTTATTATGATATGATATTTTATTTTACGTATATTAATTGATATTAAATAATATAAATATCAAACTTTAAATAAAGCAATAAGTTACACATGCAAATTTTATTTAATTATATATCCATTTGTAGTAAGAAATCAATGTTTAATTTAGTACCAGTATAATGCAATACTTAAAAACATAAACTCTATTTTTTTTTAATTAAAGTACTATGCATTCGATTTTAATTTTTAACTAAAAAACTCAATTTAAATATTCTATTTATAACGATGTGTTTCAACTTTAACTTGCTTCAGCATTAATATATAATTTTTTTAAAATTATTTATATTTTAAATCTTTTAATTTTGACTTCAAACGACATGTATCACCAAGCCACCAATTTTCAATATCATTATAAATTTGCTTTTTGTTGTGATGATTTGGTTGATTTAATATTGTACACAATTGACAAAATCCAGATTCTTTATCATATTCAATTTTATAATATTTTCTCCACCAAAAATATTGTAAATATTCTAACGGATTTCTATCTAAATATAATAAATAATCGGCTAATTCTTGAGTTGTATTAAAATCTTCAACATTTATATAAGATTTTGGTGGTACAAAACGATTATAATTTGCTCCACCAAATACAACAGGTACAATATTTCTTTTTAATGTATTAAATAGTTTTTCTGTAACATAATCGACGCATAATGAATTTTCTAAAGCAAAATAAAATTTATAATTATTATCTAAAAGTTTATCACATACAGGTGATCCTTTTGGGCAACTAAAAATATAAAAGAAAATATATAAGTTAGTTAAATAACATTATAGTGATTAATAAATTTAATAAAGCTTAAAGATGAACTTATTTCAAAATATAAAATATTTTAGGTATATTATGATTCTATGCAATTTATTTATTTCTTAAAGTGTAAAAAAACCCTATACTGAATAATGTGCAAAAATAACTAGTAGTTTTGTAAGTAAATATATTAAAAATCTTCATATAGTTTCACTGTAATTTATATCACAAATTGCAATTGATTTGTAGCAAACCCCGTACTTTAAAAATATGCATAATACGTATTATGATATAAAAAAAGGATGTAACATTTACATTCAGCTGATTCGGGAGGAAGAAATTCAATTATAGCGATTAATCAGGCAATATATTTTGAATTTTGGAAAATATTTCAAGCCAGAGCTGGACTGGCCTACCAATGTACCGGGAGTTTCCCGGTGGGCCGTGCCGAATAATAAATCAAAAATGATTCCCATAAATATTTTTTTTATATCAAATATAAAAAAAAACCCACAGAAACAATTTTTTTTTATTTTTTCCCATAAAAACAATAGCAATTTCAAATTTTCTTACAATTAATGTAATCAAAAAATAAAAAATTTCCCACAGAAAAGGAAAAACCAATTTTTTGATTTTTTTTTCAGGCCTTTACCTAATCAAAAGCGTACGACGTATAACGTTTCATAACTTTGAAAAGATAGTTAATAATAACATATCTGATAAAGCGTTTGAATTGTTAGCTGATATAATAAATAAGAAATTTAATAAAGATATAACAAAAGAAGTTATTCAAATAGAACTTGAAAGATTTTGCAAAAAAAAATGGAATATTTTCAATCAAACATTAACTCAAGAAGAAAATATTGCTGGTGAATATGATGATGATATGGAACAGTCAAATGACAATAAAGAACATGCGGATATTCCAAGCTGTAAACTATGTAAAAATTGTATAATATGTTGTTATTCAGTTCTACAAAAATTTAATTTACATACATTAGCATATTCAAATTTATTTTTTGTGTATAAATTTGTCATAACATTATCTTCAAGCCAAGTTTCGTGTGAAAGAAGTTTTTCAAAATTAAAATACATCTTAAATAGATTGAGAGATTGCTTAAGTCAAACACATTTAGAAGATTTTATGTTAATGTCATGCGAAAGAGATATTCTAAATGTTATTAAGAACGAGGAAATTATTGACATTTTGAAAGAAAAAAGTAGTCTGTTGAAAAAATTATTAACATAAAAAAGAATGTAAATTACATTTGAAACTTATTATTAAAAATAAGAAAATTATTATTAAAAATTGGTTATTTTATGAAAAAAAAATTTTGTTTTCTAAATGTTATTTTTTGTTAATTCTAATTATTTTATATTTCAATATATATATATTTCCTAAATTCATTCTCAGTCCAGCCCTGTTTCAAGCCCAAAAGAAGCTTTAAAATTTTGATTAATAAATAACTGAAGGAATTTTTATTTCACCCAAAATTTGAAAAAAAAAAAAAACAAGGGGATCAAAATAGAAGAGACTCTGACTTCAGTAAGCTTAATCGAGAAACACAGGTATTGATTTTTATTCAGTATAAGAATATTAACAGAATTTTATTTACAAAAAACCAAAATATACCAACCTTAAATCACCACATTCTCCATAAACATCGATTGGTATATAATTTTTTAATTTTGATATCAAATATTTTCGTCTTGATAAAACATTACAGTGTGATACAAACCATGCACCCATTTTATCTTTCTTATCAATTAATTCTTTTAATTTAATCCATTCTTCTTGGTTTTCATCATCTTCATCATCATTAATACTTATATTTTCTACAGATCTCCAAATTGGATTTAAATTTGGTGCTATAATAGCACCTGATTTTATATCTTTTATATTATTATAATGCCATTTAACATCTGAATCTAACCTATAGGTCATAGTTAAATTAAAAAAATCATAATCAGTTTTTAAATCATGTTTTGTTTCGGCCGGTGATTCTTGTGACGCAAATATATATAATTGATCTTCATTGCGTAAAGATGGTACAGATTGTATAACTGGAAATGGTTCAGCTCCATGAAATACAACTGCATCATATTCTGTAATTGAATCTAAATAATCACGATTTGATGTTATAACACAATTAATATTAGGGCAATTTAAATTTTTAAAATAATCTTCTTTTACAGTTTCCGCTGGGAGACCCCAATTTGGTACTTGGAAAAATTTTGTCCATAATAATATTACATATTTATCCTTTGCATAAACTTTTGTTTTATAACTTGATACAATCTTGTAGTGACTTATTAAGGCATTATTATTAAATATATAAATTAATAAAGAAATTGTAATTAAACCTAATAATAATGTAAAAAATGTTAATCGTTGCATTGATTGTCAGAAAGTTCTTTTAATTGTTATAAATTTCATTCTTTATGTATATATACGTATATATCAGTTAATTAATTTTCTTGATGTGGTGTTGAATAAAAATCATATTATCTAAAATGAAAAACAATATACATAATATACATATTAAATATTTTTTGGAAATTTTCTATTCCTTTCAAATATAAAACTCATACGGTTCCTAAATATTAGAAACAATTATCAAATTTTTAAAATTAAAATTAAATTATAATTGAACAAAGAACAATATTTGGACAGATAGATTCCTATTTACCGTTATAAATTATTTTAAAAAATATCAATGGAGACGAAATATTTGAAAACACGGAACTGAAGAAGATCTTCTTCGGAATTATTGCCAAATGTAAAAGTTTTTGAAAATTTTATTAGATTTAGTCCGTTAAAAAAGAAAAACTAGTAATGAAACAACAGAAGGCTAATGCAACTGACTTATCCATTGACAGTTACACGAACCACCACCACATTTAGGAATATTTAAATTTTCTAACTTTATTAATTCCAAAGTCTTAACCAGAATTCTTGAGAGGCGAAGCAACTGCTATAGAGAAAGCAGTGCAAGAATTGCAACGAAGAGAGATTCAGGGCAGAATGATGAATATTTTTACGGACTGCAAATCCATAATAAATATAATGAAGATTAGTTTGCATAAATCAAAGTCAACACTGAATTGCTAGAAAGCTCAGAACGGACTGGGATATACCAATGGAGTAAAACTGCACTGGGTACCGGCACATTCAGGATTCTCCGGCAATGAAAGAGCAGACGAAATGGCAAAGAGTGCCATAAAGAACGGAGTGTAGCAACAGAGTCGATTGGAGTCTCACACTCAGAGGTAAAACGGTTCACAGAATCCTGGGCTAATAACCAAGCTAAGGAACAATGGCTACACTCCACCGAATCAACCTAAACAAAGGTTTCTGGGGAGAAACAAGTTGCAGAAAAACGAAAAAGATATGACAGGAATAAGCTCGGGCCACTTAATGCTCAGAGCCCATGCACCAAATTAGGTAGGGCAACTACGGGAACGTGCCATGTCTTATGCCAATGCAAAACTCTGGAAGACTTAAGACTTAGAATTTTAGGAGGAAAACATTGGGATGACTTCAGTACTTTAAGGGAGTTAGACCAGGGAAAATTTGTAAGTTTCATGAGCGGTATAGAATGGCTCAACGAGGCGCTGTAGTAAATACGAGCGACTCTTGAAGCAGGACCGCAAGGCCCAGGTGTTAGGGAGACCCGTGTTCCCCCCTTGAAAACAACAACAAATTAAATAATCTTCTTAAAAATCTCTTAAAATGTGTATACATCATATAACTTTAAAAATATATATATATGTACTGATAAGTTATAAATGTGCAAAAATCAATAGTAGACTAATTATCAGGTAAAAAAAAATATTCTATATTTGACAAAAGTTCATAACTCCGTTCTTAAAACATTTTATCTATCTACCTCGTCTTCTTTTCAACATCTCAAACGTAACGGCAAATTTAGTATACCTATACTACATGCGCACTGATATACTTAAAAAATTGCAATAACATTTTCACATTAATTATAATTAATGCATTAATTTTAATTAATACTTATCTTTTCGTTACTTATAATTTTTTTTTTCACTTTTCCGTCTTTGTCTCGTGTCTAGGTCAGAAAGAGTATACAATATAATAAATAGTACTATGTAATACAGTACATAAAATCATAAAATATAAATTCAACAAGTAAAATAATTAAAAAATTTTGTCTGAATAAAATTAGTTTTCTTAATCATAACAAAATATGTAATTTGCTTTTGAAATTTATGCAAAATCGTAATTGTCAAAGATTTTCAAACACAGCTATTTATAAACTTTAAAAGTTAAAAAGCTCTTAGTAATTTTTCAATGTTGCCTTTTGTGAATAATATGAAATAAAAATAAATCAAGACGACCATTAAACAAATCCCTTATATTATAATAATTATGTGTCATCTAGGTAGAGCAGTCACAAAAAGTATCAGGTAATTTTACAAGGGAGAATAAATTGGGTCATAAGTGTGGCTTCATATAAGGGCTTTTCAGGAATTAGAAGTCTCGATCAAGGAAGCACAGCCCGGTTTTTGTTCGTTGATCAAGGAAGCACAATCAAATATCTCGATTAGCCAGAGCGGATCACAGGACTTTAGTCTCTCTTATCAAGCTACCACAAAAGCAAACAAATTTTTTAAGAGTATTAACTAATTGTGGTTTTGGGGTGTTAAAGTCACGTTTTACCTACATTAACTAAGCATAGATTCCATAGGGAGGCTTTCGAAGTTTTGCACTGTCCCTCGGTAGAATAAAAACATAAACTGTGTTCAGCACAGAACCAATCGCTCTTACAGGAAAATCATAATGTGAAACATCTTTCAAAGATTGTTCACCTATTGCTTACATAATAAGTTTTATCAAAGCAATTAACGTCCAATAATTATAAATTTTTTTTATTATAACGGTATTGAAAAAAGCTTATCAATTCTAGATATTAACATCAAAATCTTATATAAATCTTAGCCTTTTAGGCTGTACACATGTTCACAGACAGACGTACGTACATACGTACGCACAGACAGGCTTTACAAAAGAAATGTTTTATTGGTTTCTGTATACCAGAGTAAAAAATCTCAGGTTTCAATTTTTGATGCGAAAATAATTATATTATATTTCATATAAGCAGTTTGTAAAAAAATAGGTATTTGACTTATTCTTATTTAAGTAATTTAATTAATGAACCTTTATAATAGTTGTATTTAAATAAAAAAAAACTTATGAATTGTTGAATTATTTTAAAATATTATATAAAATTAACCAGAAGAAAGTGAAAGTAGATCGGGCACACATTGAGAAAACTCGAAAATGCTATAACTAGACTTTGACTATGTTGGAACCCAAAAAAAGGTTTTAGAGCAAGAAGCAGATCCGCAATGTCATGGAAACCACAAGAAATATGTAGGTGCGATTTGTTCCAAACATAATCCAAGTCAAAACGTCAAACAGAGAAAATTTGAGGCTTCAAGTGGAAACCCTATGCTGCGTAGTGGAGTAACAGGGGAAAAGTTAAAATTTATATTATAAAAAATATATAAAAATTTTAATGTAATTAAATGAAAATCCAAATACATTACATGATTATGCATTTAAACGCATCTTCTAACACCATATTCATATTCAGTTTTACGTGAAATTTTATAATGAATATAAAAATTTACAAAAGTAATTTTTCGTATAAACTGCCAATTTCTATTTAGTGGCCATTAGTAGAAGATGTTTTGACCTCGCATTTTTGAGAAGTGCATTTTCTTACAATCTTAAAATAATTAATAGTAATATTTTAATTATTATCTTAAATTTTAAGATAATAGCAATGACAAGTTAAGTAAATTATTAGTCAGTAAAATCTTACATACTCATAAACATAGGCCTCTATTATGAAAGTCAACTATATACTTGATAGTAGAAAAGTATCAATCAATTTCTTGAAATTGTATTGTGAATCGAAACTTTTCAACTATATAGAAAAAATTGTGAATTCATTTATCAACTATCAACCATCACCTCAAAATTACTATTGTGAAATACGCGTTGTCAATTATTACATCAATGAAAAAATTTTAGTTGTTAGATTTGGAAAAAACTTTTTGAGCAGAAAAAATGCAAGTTAAATGAAATAAAATAATTGAAAATTTATATTTAACTTAAAAGTAAGAAACATTTAATATTTTTAAGGTTGAAAGTACCAAAGGATTCTAATATTTCTTCTTGTTATGTTCATTTGCTTCTTCTTCTTCTGAGTCAGTATCCATATACCAATAAATTGATGTCATTATTCTCATATTTTTTTTTAATTTAATTCAAACAATACAAATTACACGAGGTAGGTAAATAAAATTTTATTTTAAAATTTTACAACTGTCAAAATAATTAGTTAAATTCACAATAGAAAATTATTTGTCAATATTCACAATGAAAAACAAAATTTTTCAATTACATTTCACAATACTAACTGTTTTGATAGTTGATCAAAGTTTTCAACTATCAACTAGTTGATTGTCGATTGTCATAATAGATACCATATACAAGCTATTTTATTACAAAACTTTTAACAACCAACCCTTCATTTGATTAGAGCTACCTATCCATGTAGTATTTTTTTTTTGTACCTATACACATATCGTGTTTTTATAATCTTATCATATCACAGTTCACACATTTTTATACCCGTATGACTATATAGTCAAAGGGTATAATAAATTTGCCATTACGTTTGTGACGGTATGGTATAGACTAAAGTGTATGGATCGGATCAGAATCAAAAAATAAATAGATTTAGCTATGTATGTCCGTCCGTCCGTCATCTCGATAACTCAAAAAGTAAAGGAGCTAGGATTATGAAATTTTCACAAATTCGTTTTCATGCAAAAACCGGAATCGCTATTTAAATCCAGCCATTTTGGTCCACGGGTTCGAGTACCTGCCATACAACTTCTAATTTTATATGAGCATTACTCTATAAATGAAATTGTCTGAAATTGTGTCTGAAATTTTGCAAAAAATAGTTTAGTGTAATGGCCAAAGTTACTGCAAAATTTGGTTTGTCTACTGATGAGGGTTCGAGTAGCTGCCATACAACTCCTTCTTTTATATGAGCATTACTCTACACGCAATAAAGCTGAATGTTTGAAATTTGCCAAAAGTAATTAACCGGATGTTATAATGTATATGTTACGGTCATGCGGGTATCCCACAGTTGACTCAGTCTTCTCTACTACACTCTTCCTCGTTGTTTAATATAATTTTATCTATTTAATTATATTTATTTAATTTTTTTATTAATTGATAAGATTAAAATAAATTTCTTTTATCTGTAAAAAAAGTTGATTAAATTTTAGGCTAGTCATAAATTAATTTTATTTTTATAATATTAAATTTTTTAATTTATTTCGTGGTTAGTTTTAATAATAAATATTTACTTTCCTTTTATTTTTTTATTAAATTTATGCACTTTTATACAATGCAATTATAAGCTAGTATTTCAATTCATGTTACTTTGCACAGTCTGTGTCCAGATATTTACAAAACTTTTACACCGTTTGAAATAAACAAAAGAAATTCCAATCACGTTTAGATATTGGGAAAAAAATTAATTTCATTGGAATTATTTTTTATACCCCTGCATACAAATAAGAGCACGGGTATATTAAAATTACTCCTTCGTTTGTAACGCATTGATCTAGACGAGCTAGTTATAGTATCAAAGGTACGTATCGGATCGGAATCGAAAAGTAAATCCATCTAGGTACGTGTGTCCGTGCATCCGTCCGTCTGTCAACACGATAACTGAAAAACTAAAGGAGCTAGAATTTTGAAACTTTCACAAATTAATTTTTAGACACTTTCTAGCTTTCCTATTATTTTTAGTTGAAATCAGACGAATGCTTCGGGTAGCTGCCACACAAATTTTTTGAAATATTATGAATATTTTCAAAACTAAAAACTAAAAAGAAAATATGTAAATACAAAAACAGACAAATTGTAATCAAATTATTAATTGGTTAATGGTGGAGTGTTGTTAGGTCGTCGGAGTTTTAATCAAAAAGCCTCGGTTCAAATCCAGGTCGGGTAATATCTTTTTTTGAATAAATTCATCTTTTTTTTTTTGTTTTTGTAATTAAATATTATTTTTTATATAAGAATTTTTTATTCAATAGAAAATTTGGCAGAAAACTCTCATTTCTTTTAATAATTATTAATATTTTGTACACATGGACAAAAACTGACAAATATTTTGAATTTTCTGTCAAACAGTTCAATTGCAATACATATACGAAATTCTTATTTATTTAGTACATAATAATGGGTACGCACGGGTATCTAAAAGTTTACAAGATAACTATAATCTTCCTCGTTTTTTTATAGTCTCACCCCTAACGAAGCTATAATCCCCCAAAAAGTCCGAAAAATTCCTATATTTAAAATGTTATAACAATAGTTCTGTTTATTATTATATTTACAATCTGGAAACACTAAACCACCTTTACTTTCATAAGCTGTAGGTATAAATATAATATATTAAATGTTTAGATTTCACATTTGGTATTTTAATTTTAAAATCAAAACTCAATTTTTGCGCAACTTTTAACTTCTTTTATCTTCTAAACGGTTAAAGCTCCTTATAGATGATCTCTAAGAAGACTAGTAAGATCCTTGGATGAATTTAAGAAAACTTATTTATGTCATAATGCCGTTTTGGAGCTGCAAGGGGTTAAAATCTGAAAAGAAAGTATTTTCTTATAATTGAAGTGAGTCTCTCTGTTGTCAAACAAATTTTTGCTAAAATTTGAAACATATATTTAAATCTATATTTCAACATTCACGTTACCCAAAACTTTTGAAACATTGGCTAATTTTGAAAATGTGCTTTTTTAAAAACTTTCAACTATTTTTTTGTGGGAAGAAACATAATTGTAGCGAAGTGTAAAATAAAAAATATAAGCAAAAAATAAAAAAATTTAAAAATGAATTTGTTAAAAATTGTACGAATTGTATAAATTATTCGAAGGGTATTTATGGCATATAGATTGTCTAAAAGAATTAATTCGTAATCGTAGAAGAAGAAGATGATGGGTACGTAAAGTAAATTTGTAAACCCGAGATGTGTTTGGTTTTTTGAAAAGTTCTTCAAAGTTTAAAATTGAACTCATTATTAAATCTTAAAAATAAAAGAGCTCGTTCTTTGTTTACAAAAACTTATAAATAAAAACGTTTAAAAAAGTTGTCAAACTCGACTACAGCGAAGCAATTAGAAAATAAAACTATTTCGACGATCGTCACAATTTCGTGCAAATACATAAAAATCCATATGTTTTAAAATTTTCGCCGCGAATATTTCGTCGGTGGTCGGAATTGTGTTTTTACCTTTAGGTATAAACTATTTTTATAAAATTAAAAATTTGTTAATAATTTATTAAAATTATGTTTAGTTCAGCTAATTTTTGATTTTTGGCTATAAGTAATATTATTAATTTTTATTTGGTATCTGATAAGTAGACCGATTAGATATTTTTTTTTTTTTGTTTATTAATTTAATTTCAGATAATTTTACAATATACATATATAATGTAAATACTATATATACATATGTTTATGCACCATACTATAATTAGTAATTAAATTACATTACAAAATTTAATATTATTCGATTAATTCATTAATAAAATAATAACTTCAATGAAAGTGTAAAATTTTATTAATATATGATCAATGACTTAATGCATTTTTATACCCGTGCATACATATATGACATCGGGTATATTAGATTTGCTCCTCCGTTTGTAACGCATCGATCTAGACGAGCTAGATATAGTACCAAGGGTACGTATCGGCTCAGAATCGAAAAATGAGTCGATCTAGTTATGTGTGTCTGTCCGTCCGTCCGTCTGTGTGTCAGCACGATAACTCTAAAACTAAAAGAGCTACAGTTTTGAAATTTTCACAAAATGTTTTTCAATCAATTTCTAAGTTCCCTATTTTTTTTGGTTAAGATCGGACCAAAACTTCGGGTAGCTCTCGAACAGCTAACTTTTTTAACTCCAACATTTTCATATAAAAATTTTAAATTTTGCTATGCATCTTGTATTTAACATGAAATTATATGAATTTTGTTTTTTTGTTTTTGTTTTTTTTTTTGTAGATAACGATTTCGAGTTAGAATTTCATATTATTTAAATGATGCGTAGTTTATTTAAGATAAGCAAAAAAGAACACAAAGATTTTTTTTGAGTAAATGGCTTATTGATATTGATAGATATAATGATTATGAATATGATGATTAATATCTATCATGATGATTATTATATGAATATGATCATATGAAGCTTATTTTGCTTAAGATTAATATATTCGTTAATTAAAAATTAATTAAAAGAGATAGAATTAAAAATTAGAGCTAGAGTTTTGAAATTCACACAAAACATTTTTTGGACATTTTTGAGGTTCCCTATTCTTTTTGGTTAAGATCAGACCAAGGTTTCGGGGAGCTGCCACACAACTTATTTAAACCAATATGAATTTCTTCAAAAGTAATTATACCAGGAAGACGAAAATTACATACGGTTAGTTATATAATGAATCGAGCACTTATATGAAGTTTCAAAATGTTACGGCTCCATTTTCGGGGGGCTGCCATACAACTTCTTTGCATCAATATGAATTTCTTGGAAACTGATTATACTACGAGGATGAAAATTACACACTGTTAGTTATATAATGAATCGAGCAATTATAAGAAGTTTCAAAATGTCACGGTAAGGAATAGGGCAAGTTAGTTGGCAAAGTTGGACATCATCCAGACCAACTTTTAGGGTTTTTTTGTTTTTAAGTAATAATGATGGTACCTATGGTAATTATGGTAATTATGGTATGAATTAAAAATTATATATATTAATTAATTATATTTTTTTTTGTAATATTTATAATAGCATAAGGGAAATAAATAACGTTTAGTGGGTATGCACGGGTATCTAAAAGTCCTCGTTTAAAATAAGTACAGTATTTCTCGGTTAAGTGCGTTACCAAAATTGCAGGGATTTCTACGCATTTAAAAGAGAAACGCATTAAAAAGAATACCGCTTTAAAGCGTGATAAACGCACTAAAAAGAAATTCAACTTAAGATATACAAAACACAATTCAGAATACAAACTGACACAATTTTAAAACAATACGTTAAATTTTACAAGTGAATTAAAAACAATGGTGCCCATATATAAAAAAAACACGTTTTTTTCGAAAACTTATCACAACCCTCATAGTATTTTACGTGACATGGGCAACGAAAATGTATCGACGCGAGGGCCATTTGAGAAGCTGAAATAGAAAATTTTTTCTTATATATGTTTTTTTTAGATGTTTATTGTTTTGCAGCACTGAAACGTAAGCAGGCCGTGAAGCTTTTAACCGAGAAATACTGTATTTAAATATTAGATACCTACATTATGTAATTAAAAAAATATAATAATAAAAATAAAACACTGTACCTATTATATTAAACACTATATGAATAAATATGAATTAAATAATTTGAATATTAAATTTGAAAAACCATCTAATATCACAAAATATTTCTTTTCAAATTGTTTGAATTATTTTTCTATTCACAAAACCTAGATTAATTCAATGTACATAGATGGGTAATTAATTTAATAATACCCTTGTAACTTGTTTTTTTTTTTTTAATAATAGAATTACTAAATAGGTAATAAATGAATCTTATTGTTTTATAATAAGATACATATGTATATATACAAAAATAATATACCTTCACTTCACACAATAAATAATGAAATGACTAATAATAAGTACTATTTCGTATTTA
Organism: Dolichopus griseipennis; assembly: GCA_963082915.1. Classification (NCBI taxonomy): domain Eukaryota; kingdom Metazoa; phylum Arthropoda; class Insecta; order Diptera; family Dolichopodidae; genus Dolichopus; species Dolichopus griseipennis. Next base: position 315,636,776 of record OY720441.1, on the reverse strand, counting down.
TTTAATTTAACTAAACCGATTACCGAATACTTAAATTTTATAATATTCAAAAGCACAAGTAACTTATAACACACCTTATGACATAAAGCGTTAAAATGGTACTAAATTGTGAAATTAAATTTTGTTTTTAACAATCACACTTTTTGTAAAAAAAATAAAACAAATAATTATTCACTTCACTAAGGTTCTTCTTTTTCGGTTATTGTATGTTAATTCAAATATATATACATACATATATACACAAACACTTATTACATTATACAGAGTAGGTATGTTTTTATAATCTAATCATTAGCATTGGATTTATTTAAACTAAAATGTGTCACAAATAAATTTGATTGACCAAAATGTACGCAATTACTTATCTAAGAAACTGTTTCAAATTAAAAAAAAAGGAATTTCACTATTTCATTTAATTTAAATATAGTTATTAAGCTTGCAATTACCTTAACGGCGTTTTACTAACTAATTAAATTTTAAATTTTAAAAGATATTATTTTATAATTAGTTTTTTTTTTTATTAAAAGCTTTTAATTTTATTAATAATATAATGTACAATAAAGATAAACTATCGTCGATAAACTATACAAACATATCAGACGATATATTCAGGTCATAGGTACTAAACTACATAAATTTATGCGAATACTTATTTCTTTATTAAAAAAAATCTAATTTAATTTTTTATAAAACGAGGAAGAGTGTAGTAGAGTAGATTGTGTCAACTCTAGGATATCCGTACGAATGTTATAAAATTATTATATTGTCCTGTTAATTACTTTTGCATGCTACATGCTTTATTAGATGAAGTGTAATATGAACAGCTACTCGAACCTTCTGCAGTAGACCAACCAAATTTTGCAGAAACTTTTGCCATTACACTAAACTTTTTTTGGCAAAATTTCAGACACCCGGCTTTAGTAAGTATTGAGTAATGTTTACATAAAAAAAAGAAGTTGTATGTTAGGTACCCGAACCCATAGACAAAAATGACTGAATTCATAAAAAAGAATTTGTGAAAATTTCAAAGTCCTATCTCCTTTATTTTTTAAGTTATCATGCAGATGGACGGACGGACATAAATAGCTAAATCGATTTGCTTTTCGATTCTGATCCGATCCATACCCTTGAGTCTATATCTCTATTTATATCTAATGGCAAATTTAATATACCCTTTGGTACCCTTTGGTTTTCATACAAGTATAACAAACGAGGAAGAGTGTAGTAGAGCAGACTGTTTAACTCTAGGATACCCAAAATATATAAATATATTTATATATATAAAATTTAGTTGTGTAGCAACTACTCGAACCCATCAGACTTGATTAACCAAACTAAAAAATTAAGTTGTATGACAGTTACTCGTACACATTGAGCAAACTATTCATTTTAATAAAAACTAATTTGTAAACATTTCAGATTCTTAAGGTGGTGTCGGGAGAATCAATTCAACTTGGTTGATTTTGACATTTTTCAATTCCACTCAAAAAATTCCGGTGTCGGCTAAGTCAATTGAATTAGTTTCAATTAATTGAATCAAGTTGTTTCAATTTTGATTTTTTGACAACAGAAATGTCAGTATTATAAAAATAATTTAAACGAAAAATTTTTTTTAGTTTTTAGACAGTTTATTTTGTGCTGCATTATATTTACTACTAATAATTTTTGCAATGAGGTTTTTTGTGGTTGCTTCCATTAGATTGATTAATTTTTCTAATTGTTTCCTGTTGCTGAAACATTTTTTCCTGAAAATAATAAATAAAAATTTTCATATTTATATAAATTATTTATCTTTATTTACCTTTCTAAATTACTCATTTTAATTTTTCTTTAAATTTTTAAACACAAACAACGCCAATAACAGAATAAATTTAATAGAATAGATTAAAACATAAACAACGCCAAGGCCATAATGTAATTTCAAACACAAAAATGTATTTGAATTTCAAAGTCGACTCAGACGACTTTAAACAACACAAATTGATTTCCCCGACACCGATAGTTGACTCAAATCTACTTAAGTTGAAAGTCAAAAAAAAATTGAGTCTCTCGACACCACCTTGCTTCTTTAGTTTTTGAGTTATTTTGCGAATAGAAAGACGAACGGACTGACATAGCTTGATTTACTTTTCGATTCTGATCCAATCTATACCTTTGAGGCTATATCTGTCCCATTCCCATTTACAGCGTTACCAACAGTATGGCAAATTTATTATACCTTTTGAAAACACGTTCATATTTAAACTTATACTAAACTTTTTCCTGGAATTATAACAACGGCTAGTCTAATACTTATAACAACTTACTAATCAATTATTTTTATTACATAAGTTATAAGTTTTTCCAAATGACTATTTTTATAGATATTTTTCTTATTATTACATAAATTTATTCGATAAAATCTAAAAGCTGTTTTTAATGCACTCTTACTGTAGTAACTTGTATAATTCAACTAACTAATAATATAACTATGTGTTCTCAGATATTATTTTATAATTGCGCTTCCAATATTATTTTTTTTTTTAGTTTATCAGTAATAATTTAAAAATTTTTATATTATATAAATAAATTTTAAAAAACTATAAAAATTTGATGAATTATTGTTTATAATATATTTGTTTATAGAGGTGTATAAAATAACAAAATTATAAAATTTTAGAATGTATAAAGATATTAATATAACATCTATAAGTCCAATATTTGTTTATTAAAATAAAATCTCTCACTGACAAGGTATAAATAATTTTGATATCAGAGTTCGGTTTTCACTTGAAACTAGTATACTACTGTATAATTTCACTTGCTTCTTTAACAGTGGACTTTCAAATTTGATTTGACAATTTTAACTGAAAAGTTCATGGAACATCACCCAAAAAATGATACCCTTTGAAAAACATTATTATACCGAAGCATACGAATAAGATCACGAGTATAATAAAATTAATCCTCCATTTGTAGGCTTGCCAGATTTTTCAAAACTCAAATCGGGACAGTACAAAAAAAAATTTATTTTCTATGTACTTATTTATTTTAGCTTTTAAAAATAAACCAAATTTAATGGGAACACAAAAATTAACATTCATTTCATTAACTTTATATAAAAATTCAGTTAAGCTAATGAATAAATAATAAATTAAAAAATACAATAAATAGAATGAATAATAAATTAAAAAATATGACAGTGTACAAAGTCAGTATTTATTGCTACTTTTAGCAGCTTTTAAAATATCTTTATTTTTTGAAATATAATGGTACATTTCGCTTCAATTTTGATCTAAATTTACCAAGCACTGTAAAATAGCTTCTACTGTTTCTGGTAAAAGTCTGCTCCGTTCATCCGTCCACTGAATTGACATAAGCGAAAAAATTCTTTCCACATTGGCATTATGTCCGGGTACGTTCAGATTTTTAATTTTCGGCCGGTCAACAATTATTTAATTATGTATTTCATAAATTTAATTTTGATTTTTATAATAAATATAATCGGGACGTTTGGCTGTCCCCAAGACACTTTTTGGGGACGCTCGAAAACATCTCTGAAAACGGGACAATCCCGATTAATCGGGACGTCTGGCAACGCTATCCATTTGTAACGCATCAATCTAGATATGCTATAGATATAGTATCAAAGGCATTTATCGGATCAGCATCAAAAAGTAAATCGATTACGCAGAGTGTGCCTGTCACTCTGTTCGTCCGTATTTCATCACGATAACTCAAAAACTAGAAGAGCTAGAGTTTTGAAATTCACACAAAATTATTTTAAGACAATTTTTATAGGTTCCTTATGGGAGCTGCCATAAAAAGTTGTCCATTCGATAACTGTAATGAAGCTACGAGGTTAAAATTCAAACGGTGGTAGTAAAGTATTAGGGCAATTACTTGACAAAATTGGATATTACTCGGACCAATTTTTAGGGTGCCCCAATTTTTTTTTAATTATTTTATTTATTCACAACTATTTTTTTATATTTTTTTTATATTTATTATTATATATCAACATAAGGGAATTAATTAATAGTTTCTTTTGTTTTAAACAACATAGTGAGTATTAACGGGTATCTTAAAGTTGACTAGGACAACTATAATCTTCCTCATTTTAATATAATTTCAAATTTATTTTAACCCGTATTTGGCGGCTTTAAATCCTACACTACTTACTTTATATACCACAAATAAAAAATAACAGTTCTACAAACTTCATTCTTTTCTTGTTATATTTTTATTATTTTGTTTTTGTTAAAGCTTTTGTCGCTCAAAGCAAAACAAAATGTTATTTTTTATATATGGGAATGGGCATAAAAAATCTGTAGTATTTGTTATCTATGTTTATAGCTATGAACATGATGTTATACAAAATTGGAATAAAAACTGAAGTTGTTTACAGATATTGAGTCTTCAAATAAATCATAAATATTAATCGACTTATTCGGTTGTAAAATTGCTCGTCGCGGCTCAATTATGTAGTAAAAAATATAATGGAATGCGAAATCGATTGAATTTTGAGCGTTTCGCGATAACAGTTAAATATTAAATTTCTACATAATTATATACAGGGTGTTTCGTTGTTAGAAGTAAGGGATATGTAAGAGCTCAAGACAAACAGAAATTGTTTTGGAGGTGGTGCCGATTCTAATGCGTTTGGGAGATATGGTTTATCAATTTTGTAAACCAATAAATGCGAAATCAAATAAAATAATTTTAACTCATACCTATATAAAATTAAAATATGTACGTGATAAATTTTTTCTTACAAAAACGAAATACAATAAATTTTCTTCTTATCAACAAGAATTCTAGATCTCTAGAAAACAAAATTTGTCGGAGCTTGAAATTAAAACTTATTAATTTTTAAAATCAAAATACCATTTATGGCCTATCTACAATGACGCTCTCATGTCGCTCTCATTCCGTTCTCATTATGTAGTCAAAAAGGAGTGTCGACAAAGTAATGTACATGACAGCATGTTTTGACATTGTTTTGTTTACAAATTTCATAAATTAAAAAATATTCAAAAGTTTAAAGTTAATTGTATAGCTATTTTGAATAATGGTTTGATATTATTTAAACCAAGATAGAAAAAGAATTAATAATTTTATTAATTTTTTATTCTATTTTTTTTTAATTTGATTTTTCAATTATTTGACATTTTAACACGTAAAGAAAGCGAAAAAGTTAAAAGTTGAACAACTTTTTTCATGACTGTGGAATGCCTGCGACATAGCTGCGTCTATTGTAGGCACTTTCATTTAATTCAATACATTTAACTTAGTTTGACAGTTACGTGTAGAGAACGGAATGAGAGCGTTCATTGTAGATAGGCTATTAGTTTTATTTATTCCAAATAATGTCAATCGGCTCTTTCTCCATCAGAAATTGTTGAAAATCCCTGTATATGTATAATACAAAAGATAATAAAACTTTTGTTAATATTGTACCTATATTTTAGCACTAGGTGGCTTAGATTTATTTATTTGTTAATTTATTTTTAGTTTCAGACAATTCACAATAGTAAATATTGCCTGATAATATTAATCTTTTGCCGATTTTACATTTGGACTTATTAAATTTTTATAATATACCCTATAATTTTTATTAGATATGATCCGACTAGGGTTTGAACTCGAGACTTTTACCACTGAGCTATCGGTCAGATGTGGTTTAGATATTCTATATGGTTTATCATATATTTTAATTTATCATTTTTTTTTATGTTTTAGCACTCAGAAGTTTGAAAAATAACTTAAATCATTTAATTTATTTGGTTATTTCAATGGATAATATGATCTACATTTGAATAAAATTTAATAAACGAACAATTTTATTATTGTACCTACAAATTGTATAATTTTTACTAACAAAATATAAGTTTGTCTGACATTTTATGCATATAAAGATAGGGAACTAGAGTACAGGAATTATGATTTTTGTTGAATATGAATCAACTTGAACCCTATATTTAAATTTGAGATCACCTTATCTATACGTTATACATGATACATCACGTATATTTATCTTTAATAATGAGTATATAATAACGATTTTGAATGCCGTCGTTGATTTGTGCATTGTATGTATATATTAAAATTATATTTTTAATAATATTATTACAAAAATGGTGAATAAATACTTTTATTTATTAAGTAAACTAAATCTTTTCCATATAGAATAAATATCCAATAATAATCTCAAAACCTGAAACATCTTTTATTTTTCTTAAAAATATTTTATAGTAAAAAAGTTTATATAAATTTGTCCCTCTTCCTATTATTAAATTTAATTGTAGATAGGATATATTATAATAACATGTTAAATTATAAAAATTTTATTTATATGTACCTACTAATTATTTCAATATGAAAATTTAATTAAAAATAATTACCTATCCTACTAATATTTATGTTTAGATTTGCTATATTTTTACTTTTATCATAACTTTTACTAAAATCACTATTTTTTGTGGATAGGAATGTCTACTTGAAAAGTAGAAGTTATGTTGCAGCTGATGTTATTTAATAAAATTCGTCTTGATCAAAACCTAAAAACAATAAATTCCAATTAATTTAATTGATATTTGATAAATGATTCAATACCTTCTTAAATGTTAAACCATCCCCTCAATAATTTAAAAAAAATTACAGGTATATATAATAATAAAGTAATAAAAAAAACACTTACATTTAAACAGATTTAACACTACGTTAAATTGTATTTCATTTTAGTTTTCACACAATTTAAGTGAACTTAATTAAGGTGGCTAATTAACGTAATATGTATGTATAGAACTCGTGTGATTTTTTTTAATTGTAAAATTACTGAATAATAAAGCTTATTGTTTCATATACAAAAATAATACACACAATAAATACTAAGTAATAAAATAAGTATAAAATAAGTATTTGTATTTATCTATTTAATTTAACACCCGAAAGGTAAAATATACTTAAATTTTGTAGACTTCAAAAACCAAGTAAATTTAGTAGGTACTTGTTATAAAATAAAACATTAAATTTCTGTTCGTTATTTTAAAAATTAATATACACACACAAACTTTGTTATTATGTGTTCCCTTTATAAAATGGTTTATTTATAAAAGTTATATGTTTTTATTTTAAGTTTAAATTTAAACAATCATGTTCGTCGTGCCTCCTGTCTAACATCACCATAGAATTACTGGAACTAGAATAGAATGGCAAAAGAATTTTCCCGAATCTTTTCTTCTAATGTGATTTCCTATCCTGCTGAGGTATTCAGACAAAAAAATTCATATACATTTTCCTATGCGTATACAAATTCTTCTGTCATTATTTAAATTTGAATAAATGAGATGAGAATGTTTAACAAGCAGTTTTTCTGTTAAATTTTTACTTTGAAATACATTTGGATTGGAAAGTTTGTATCGTATAAAGATATTTACTATTTGATTTAATTTACTTTTAATTTTAAATATTTAATTTTTAATATTAAATATATAATTGAACAGAACATCAAGAAACAAATTCGAATAATATTAGAAGAAGAAATTGTAGTTAATTATTTTTTAAATTTAATGGAATTTCCATGAAGTATATTTTTAGGTGAATTTTAACAAACTTATATATTTTGATTTATCTTCAGGAATTTATTCATCGTGGAAATGAAAATAAGTAAATCAAAAACAAGTCATAATTTTTTGAACAAAACAAAAAGTATTTATAGTCTCTTCGTGAACCTTTTGCAGATATGAAATATACATTTATGTTATCCGTAAGGAGGTTCTTGATTTCTATTTCACATAACTTAACGTTTCCGAATAAAGAATTATAAGGTTTTTTCTTTACCCTTTATTCAATTGAAAATTTTATTTATTATTTCTAATTTTAGCATTATAATATGATTTTCAAATTGGTTCTATTTAAATAAAGACAATTTTTTTGGTAAATTTACAGAATGGTCACTTAATAATAATGAAAAAAGGAAAGCAGGAATCAAAACAAAACTACCTCTAAAATAATTGAAAAAAAAATCAGTTTCTTTTATATTTTACTTTTAAAAGTAATTATTCGCGATGAAACTAATAAATACATACAATCGGTAGACGTACTTATTTTTGAAATTTGTCTGAAAATTTTTTCTCTATTGCCTTTCTAGTACTAGTAAATAGTAATTCTATAAACTCACCAGAACTTACATTTAGTGTTGGTTATGACCTCACGCACAAAAAAATGGTACTATTATACATTAGACAGAAAGAGAAGCTGCAAAGCTGTAATAATATATTATTTTATGATTTCTGAACAAAAAACTATGTTTGACAAATGATTTTTTCACATAAATATATGACATACGATTTTTATATTGTTGTTAAAATTACCCACTTAAGTCGTTAAATACCATCTCTACATGAACTATTTCTGTGAGGAGAAATAAAGTTAAAAATCATAACCGGTTAACAGTTTTTGTGGGAGGAAATCACGAAGGGACTAATAAGTAAAAATTTTTCATACTTGTATTTTTCGTACTTCAGCAAATATATGCATAGATTTGTAAAAATAAAGATTATTATGTAATGTACTCAAATGTAATGCACACCCATCCCCATATCACAACAAAATTAATTATAATTTTTAATAATTTTTTTTGTTTATTAAAATATTTTGGAAAATATTTTGGATAGGTAGGTACTTAAAAATAATGTAAATAAATAATCTTTAAGTAATCCATTCAGATTGTACACAAAGAAGAAACAGATTTAGTAATAACATATTTGATTTTAACATGTTTACTGGGTAACTGGATAACATGTTAACTGGTTAACACAATAGAGATTGGAGACGACGAAAGATTAAAAAATTTTGAAAGCGAATAACGTGCAATTTTGCGAAATATAGTTTTGACCCAAAAGTACTGGGGAATAATTATTAACCATGTGTAATTTTTGTGTTAAATTTTTGCAATAACATCAACTTCAAAATAAAAAGCATAGAGGCACAGCAACGCTCACCGGGTATTAGCTAATTATTTATAATATCCAGGAAAAATTATATGTAAGTATAAAAAGATGAACCCAAAATTTTGAATTTATTTCAAATTAAATTTCCATTTCATTGAAAATATAAACCTATTTTTATGTGTAATTAAAAGTTATTTAAAAATAAAACGAGGAAGAGTGTAGTAGAGTAGACTGTGTCAACCCTGGGATACCCGTATGACCGTTATATAAACATTATATCATTATTATTGTAAACATTAATTACTTCTGGAAAAATTCAAACATACCAGCTTTATTAGCTGAAATATAAGTCTCATATAAAAGAAGGAGTTGTATGGCAGCTAGTCGAACCCTATGCAGTAGACCAACCAAATTTTGCAGTAACTTTGGCCATTAAACTAAACTATTTTTGGCAAAATTTCAGACACCCAACTTCAATAGGTATAGAGTAATGCTCATATAAAATAAGAAGTTGTATGGCAGCTACTCGAACCCTTTGCGGTAGACCAACCAAATTTTGCAGTAACTTTGGCCATAAAACTAAACTACTTTTGCCAAAATTTCAGACACGTAGTTGTAATAGGTGCAGAGAAATACTCATATAAAAAAAGAAGTTGTATGGCAGCTACCCGAACCCATGGACCAAAATGGCTGGATTTAAATAGCGATGACAGCTATTGCAAAAAAACGAATTCGCGAAAATTTCAAGATCGTAGCTCCTTTAGTTTTTGAGTTCTCGTGCGGACGGTAGGACGGACATACATAGCTAAATCGATTTTTTTTCGATTCTGATCCGATCCATACACTTGAGTCTATATCTACCCCCCCTGTTTCTCTGAGCCACAAACGTAATGGCAAATTTATTATACCCTTTGACTATATAGTCATACGGGTATAAAAATTAATTGTAATTCATTTATGGTTAAAAATTTATATAAAATATTAGAAAATATTTATTTATAGATTTTTATTTGTAAAATAAAAATGCAATCATTATTAGAATTTAAAAACCAAAATTCTAATGTAATATGTTGAATATATTTTATAAGTAAATATCAGTGTTGCCACCAGTGTTGCCACTTGGTATTTCCCTAAAGTATCATTTTTTTCCTAAAGTACACGATTTTCGATTCGATCTTAGATTCGATCTTGGATTTTCGATTCGATCTTTGATTCGATCTTCAATCTTCGATTCAATTTTCGATTCAATCTTCGATCTTCGATTTTCGATTTTCGATCTGCGATTCGATCTTCGATTTTCGATCTGTGATTTTCGATCTTTGATTTTCGGTCTTCGAAACTTGATTTACATACATATATAAATTTATCTTATCAATAAACTAGTGCATTGGATATATTATTATATTTTTTTGAGTATACCTACATTTTTCAAAAATAGGCGTTTTTTTTTAAATCGCAGCATAGATCTGAGCACACCCTGAACAAAATTAACATGTTATGAGTAGAACATGAACAAAGTATTCTCAGAGCGTTCAGATTTAAAAACAAAACACTGTTTGAAAAAACTGTAATTTTAATTTTAGTTATGTTTTAAATTGTCAAAAATTTAAATTAAATTATTAAAATTAAATTAAAAATGGATAACTTAAAATAAACCAAATATTTTGACTTTTATTTTGCAAGTAAAATCTTAAACAAACATCAAAATATTTTTGTATTTTATTTTATTCAGCCGTACTCGATATATTTCCACTGAGCACGTAGAGCACGCTCTGGGCGCGCTCTGATTTAAAAAGAAAAGAAACGAATCAAAAGCTCTGAACGCTCAGACCTAAAATTAACAGAATTTTTTTTTTGTCAGTGCTCTGCTCAAATTTCAAATAAAAAAACGCCTAATAACGCACATTATTAACATTAATTATTAAGTTTTATTTTTCCATTTATGACGAGTATAATTTTAATTACATACCTACATAGGATTATAATTAGAATTCCATTTAATTTACTTTTGTATGAGTAAAACAAATGCAAATGGAAATTTTTTGGGATATATAAACAAATGTTTTAAATATTTTTGAATTCATGCCAATTACCAAATATATTTTATATATCAGTTGGTATGTTTTGTTTTAGATAAATAAAAAAGAAATTAAGATTTTTTTAATACTATACATACATATACTATACAACATATACCTAACAGTATTTTTAAAATTTAATAGATGGAAAGATGATTTTTAAGTGTTAAATTAGAACCAAATTAAGTACTTATTTATTATTATCACTTTGTTTCACTTAAATTTTTGGCGAAGTAATTTTATATTAAGAAATTAGTCTTTTTTAAAAATAATTATTATTTTGTATTATAATAAGTAGGTAAGTACTTAAACATTAAGATTTATTTAAATTACTTTTTAATTATTGAAAATATTTTTGTTAGTAATCAATCTGTTAACTTTTCGTTTACTTTTGATTTATCTATCTATATATATAAAAGCGTTGTTTGTTTGTTTGTATGTAGCGAATATACTCCTAAACTGCCCAGCCGATTTTCATGAAAATTTGTATATAGAGGTTTTTGGGTACGGAAAGAAATCGTGGCCCAAACATTTTGCGCTAACGGACCGCCAAGTTGGGGCTGTGGTTCAAATATTTAAACTTCTTTGTTCTAAAATGAAAACGGTTTGACCTCAAAAATTTTTTTTGAGTTTCATTAGCACATTGCGGCCCAACAGCTTTTTATAAATTTTTTGGTTACTTTACTCTAAATTAGAAACGGTTTAACCGATTTTCTTCAAATTTTGTATATGTGTTCCGTTTTGAGAATGAAATTAACTGTTTTGTACTGCTTTGACTTACAGAAAGTTTCAAAAATTACTAGAATAATCCTAGAAAAATCGTTTTAAAAAGATTGCTTTCATTCATTTTAAAATTTACATGTGTAAACCGTGTGTAATTTTTGTGTTACCTTTTTGGCGTAACATCAACTTCAATTAAACCTCCATTGAGAGGCCCAGCAACGCGCACCGGGTATTAGCTAGTTTAATATAAAATTGTAATCATTGTACTTACTCTATAGCTACATTACTTTTCAAAATGTAATATCATTTTCAAGTAATTAAAAATAATCAAAAAGTAATCAGGACTTGGATAAAGATTATTCTATAATTCCTATTATATTTTTAATTTTTAAATAAATATAATACTATGTAGCACTTGGGACTTTTAAAGTAATGGAGGTGTAATCAACATTACTTTTTTCATAATTGAAGATTAACTAAAAATAATCGAAAAGTTATTTGGATTTGATTTCGGATATTGAGTAATCATGATATAGATATAAATGTAATCAAAGTTTTGCAAGTTCAATGTAGGCACAAATTCGGCTAAATTTTGTTGAAATTTGTTTGTTATATACATTTTATTTTAAAATACTATAGCCTATAGGCATTACTTCCACTGACTTATTTACATTTATTTTTTTATTAACAGCTCCCTTCTAGTACTGTATGTCGTACTATGTGCTATGTAATAAGGAAGTTAAACAATAGACATGCCTTTTTTTTACAGGTGTGGCAGTGTTTATCAATTTTATTAAGTTTGTTTATGTTATATATTTTATATTTAAATTATATTTGGTCACCAAGGGGTTTTTATAAAGAAACATTATTTGTATATTCACAACACTTTAATTCAATTAAGTTAAAAATACATAATAATAATGAATTTTGTATTCATCATATTGCCATATGTTGCTGTCTGAAATAAACCAAGTAACCAATTAGATACATATTATTATGTCCTTGTATATTTAAATATCTAGTAAAGAATACAGTAATATTTCGATAATTCGAAACCCCTTTAATCCGAATATCCAATAATCCGAATGACAGTTTACAAAGCACTAACTATAAATCCGAATTGATTACAGCTTGGAGATTCTATAATCCGAACTATGCTCAAAATTGCAATATGTTTTTTGTTTTTATGTTTTCGTATAAATAATTTTAAAAAACAATTATTAACAGTTAGGTTTTTGTTGTATGTGTTTAAGTTTTTATGAAGTCTTGAAGTTTTAATTTAAATTTATTGTTGTTAGTTTACTGAAAATATTTTAAGTATCTCAATGTACAAAAGTAAAAACTATATATTTTTGTTTGAAATATGGTACAAAAAAGAGGTCACAGAATTTTTACTCTTTTATTATTTTTAATTTTAGAGAGTTCTTGGGCCGCAGATTACTTGCTAGACTAATATCCGAACATCACCAATCCGAATATCACGGTAATCCGAAGAGGAGTATGCAATCAATTATTCGGATTATCGAGATATTACTGTATATGTAAAATTTTTTTCTCATACATTTTTACTTTCCTCCACGTGAATTTAAATAATGTAAATTTATTATATACATATAACATACATATTTTTATAAATTAAATTTACCTATAGAAATTAAGTTCGTTTGAAATATGTAATAAAACTAATTAGTTAATTATTCTAATTATGAACTGCTTTTTGACTTTAATATAGTACATTATAAAATTATATTGGCACACTTTGTATAATAAATAATAATAATAAAAAATAAAAATTAATTAAACTTATGTTTAAGGTTAACCGTTAACTTAGTAACTTCGTTGTATAAATGAAACTGTAATAATTGTAATTAAAAATAAGCTAACACGATACAGAATATTTATAGAAATTTAGAGAAATTGTGGAAAATCATTGCAATCTTTGTTAGAAATTTTGTTAAGCTGAAAAATTATTCATAGTCAAATGACGTTAAGAAAAGCTTCAGGAAATGTTTAAGGTTGGTTCTAAAATTACTTAGCTGCCATTTGCCATTGTGTTTATTATTTTCTTTTATTCATCTTCTATTGCGCTACAGTCCGTTGTCGAACCTTGATCTGCCTAATCATCCTCTATTTCCAGTTCACTCGATCTTGGGCAGCAGATATCCAATTTTGCTCTTCAAGCATTGATGCAGCGTCTAACTTGACTTCATCAATCCATCGATTTCTCGGCTCCCCTACTGGTCTTTTTCTATTTATTTTCCCATTCAATATTTTCTTTGGAATTCGGGAATCTGGTATTCTGGTTGTATGTGACCAGCCGCTTAAAGCGTTGTAGCTTTTATGTATGTCAGAACATAGCTGTCGGTATATACATTGCTTTGCGTTGCATTGGTCCTGGTCAATAATTGGTCTGAAATTAATTTCTTTTGTTAAATTAATATATAATGCATAATACTTTATTGCATTATTTCATATTAAAACGTTTACATTTTTTGGTACAACGCAAAGTAATTAAATAACCAATCCATAACACCTTTCATCTTTCAAAAATTAGCATTTATGGTAGATAAGATACATACACTTATATAAGATTCTTCCATATGTAACTTTAATATGATATATATATATATATAGTTTCTATTTTTAGTTTAATTGGAATGACAAATCTGGGTGCCTCATAAAAATTCTAAATTAGGTGCAATCTTGTTTATTACAAATAAAATTTATTTAAAAACTTTGAGTTCCAATAAATATTAAAACAATCTTTTTATTTCAATTGTAAAACGTTTTACAAGTCATTCAAATGAACCGTAAATAAAATCATAAATATACAAACATATATTATAATGAATGACTAAAATTTGATGATTTTCAATAAATATTCTTTTATGAAAAAGTTCTATTATTTAAAAATGAAATAATTCTATTGGCAGCAATTTTTTAAAGAACCGATAATTATGTACTTGAATGGCTATATTTATAATAATTAGATATACGTACTTATCCAAATAGTGTTTGTTTATAACATAATGTTTTTATATATAATTATGATTTAGTTATTATTAATATTTTTATAAACAAACAACATAATATATGCACATATATACTTTTTAGCAGATTTTCAAAAAATTTCAAAAAAATGCCCCTATATAGTTTCACTCTGTCTGTCTGTCCGCATTTTTACAAAACTTTTACACCGTTTGAAATAGAGAAATGAAATTTTAACTGCAAAAAGATATTGCAAAAAAAATAATTTTATAGGTACAGCAACATTTTCCTGTAGCCCCTCCAATTACGAAGTTAAACTCTATAAAGTCGAAAACAACCCTATATTTAAACTGTTATATAGCAAAGTATATTTTCAATCGAAAAACTGTAGCAAACAGCTGATTTTAAAATCTTTATAAATTTATATTAAACATATAGGGTTGCCAAACGTTATTAAAATTTACCGTTAAGCGAACCTCAATTTCTAAAAAAATTTTTGCCACTCATATCTTCTGAACGGCTTAAACAAGAAACTTGAAATTCTGAGAGAAGTTGAATATTTAGAAATTAGTTTGAGTTATTTCAGAAAATTTTCTTTTGACACGCACCGTTTAGGAGCCGTAAGGGTTAAAAAATTATTTAATTTGATATTCTTAAACACCTGTAACTTGAATACTTGTCAAAATTTTTTTTCAGCTAATAAAAAAAATATTTCAACATGTGTAAAAGATTTTTCTTAATTTTAAACAGTTTGCGTTAAAATTGACGAAAAGGTTCTTCATTTTTACCCATTTTATCTTAATAAAAATCTAAGGAAACATCCAAATTTCAGAACCTTTACTAATGAAGATCTGTTAAGAAAATATGGATTTCATTATTATTCATAATTAATATCGAATTGATAAAATAAATCGATTATAATGTTATCGATTTTTTTTTATATATTTTTTAAAATTTAGTAATAAACATTTTGCAGTTGTGGAAATGCGCTTTTGTAAAAACCTTCGGTGTTTTTTCATCACTAATATTATTAAATTTTCTATATACATATTACCAATTGTTCTCTTTTAATTTCTATTCAATTCACAATTGAAAAAATACATTTGTTGATAACTATACACTATTTGGTCGATAATTTAATAGCTTACAAAATACGAATGTGTAATTATAAGATATAAACTTATTAGATTTAATATTCTTTTGTGTTTTTTTTATACCCTACACCTATAGAATAGGTAAAGGGGTATATTAACTTTGGTATGGTGTTTGTAACCACCTAAAGGAAGCGAGCTAGATATGGAAAAGTATATATATTTGTGATCAGCGTGACCGCCTTAGTCGATATAGCCATGTCCGTCCGTCCGTCCGTCCGTAGGCACGATAACTCAAAAAATAATGGAGCTATCTTGATGAAATTTTAACTGTAGGTTACTAGGACTGAAAGTACGGCGGGGATTGCATATGGGCGAAATCGGCCCATGGGTTCGGATTCTGGACCTTTTAATCGGTTTCAGGGCTAACGAACAAATATAAAAAATCACGATAACTCAACAACTAATGACGCTATCTTCATCAAATTTGTGCTGTAGGTTACTAGTAATGAAACTACTTCGGGAATTGCGTAAGGTCGGGATTGGACCATGGGTTCGGAACCTAGAACTTTTTGATCGAATTTAGGCCAAACGAGCATAATTCCGAAAACAATGAAGATAGAACCTCCAAATTTAGTATCAGGGTGTCCCTTCCTATTTCCTAAGTGTCTTGGGAATTTGGGTCCCATTGGAGTAGTGGGTCGGGGACCAGCCACACATTTCCGAAGACCTTAAAGCATATCTTTAAAATTAATAAAGATAACAACTTGAAAAAATGTAGAAGCTTCCAATTTGCCACAAGGGTGTTCTTTACTATCTCTTGCGTGTTCCCCTAATTTGGGATCAATTGGAGTGGTGGTTCTGTACCCCTCTCAGACCTCCCAAGTTTTAAAGGCTTATAATCGAAATTACTAAAAATAGTTACTTAAAATTAGGATAGACCGTTCAAATTGTGTACAAGGGTTAACTAGTACTATAAGTACAGCGCGGACTATATAAGGGCGAAATCAGCCCAGCGGTTCGGATTCCGGACCTTTTAATCGATGTCAGGGCTAAGGAACATATATAAAAAATCACGATAACTCAACAACTAATGAGGCTATCTTCATGAAATTTGTGCTGTAGGTTATTGGCAGCGAAACTACGGCGGTGATTACGTACGGTGAGGATTGGACAATGGGTTCGGAACTTAGAACTTTTTGATCGAATTTAGGCCAAACGAGCATAATTCCGAAACCAATGAAGATAGAACCTCCAAATTTGGTATCAGGGTGTCCCTTCCTATTTCGTAAGTGTCTTTGAAATTTGGGCCCCATTGGAGTAGTGGATCGGAGACCAGCCACTTAGTTCTTAGGCCCTTAAAGCATATTTTCGAAATTAATAAAGATAGTAACTTGAAACAAATGTAGAAGCTTCCAATTTGCCAAAAGGGTGTTCTTTACTATTTCTTGCGTGCCCCCCTAATTAGGGATCAATTGGAGTGGTGGTTCAGAACCTCTCTTAGACCCCTCAATGTGTAAAAGCTTATCATCGAAATTAATAAAACTAGTAACTTAAAATTAAGATAGAGCGTTCCAATTGTGTACAAGGGTTAACTAGTATTGAAAGTATGACGGGACTGCATATGGGCGAAATCGTGCCATAATTTCGGGTCCTGGAACCCTTGAAAAGTTCAAGGACTAACAAACATATATCTTACAAACACCATAACTCAAAAAATAATGCCGGTATTTTGATGAAATTTAACAGTAGGTTACTAGTAATGAAAGTACCATGGGAATTGGTTGTGGTCGAGTTTAATTTCGAAGCCAAAGAATATATTTCCTATGTCCTATGTGTCTCCGAAATCTAGACTTAATTGTAGTGGTTCAGCTATGTTCAAAGGTACTTGCTGCATTTATGTAAAATTTATTTTTATATTTAAATGAATTATATGAAAAGTTCTAAATTTGTAATTGTATTTTAGAAATACATTTATTGCATATTTTGCGTTTATAAGTTTTTCTATTAGGTACATAATCTAACAATTAAAAATAATTGCAATTTTCAAAAATTTTAATTATTAAATATATTATGCTTTGATTAGCTTTTTATCACAAAATTTTATAATTCAAATTTTTTCACTTTTGTAATTGAATTAAAATATATATATTTTCATTTATTTCAACGTTTTTTGTTTTTTAATATTTTTAAATAAATAAATTAGTAAGAATTTGTAATATTTTTGAATAGATAAAGTAATTAGAAAATGTTTTTAGTATTATAAAGTTAATTTGGTTAGCTATGTCTTACGATCAAACTAATAACAGCTTTTATGGTTTTAAAATGACTTTTGGATATCTAATTAAATTTGAACCAAAAAGGTGTAGGGTATTTCTAAGTCGGTTGCACCGACTGACTGTTTCTTTACTTGTTTTAGATTTTAATTGAAAAATAAAAATTATACAATTATAGATTAAAATTATTTGAACTTTTGTGATTTGAAAAATTTATTTGAATGATTTAAGTGATCTTTAATGGGAATTGATTGTTTTTTTAAATTTGTTGATAATATACACGTATGAACGTATAATATATAAAAGCATAAAACGAAATGGCATTGAGCATAGGAGTTAATACTAAATGTGTCATTACATTTGCGACCCTATAAAAAGGTGAGGGGAATAAACACTCAAGTGTATTGTTCGGATCAGAATCAATTAAATAAATCTATCCAGTTATGTGTGTCCATCCTTCCGTCTGCACGGTATCGGCACGTCAATGATTTTTTTTCACTGTATATAGTATGAAAAGAAAAATACGGTATCTGTACTACACTGAGTCGTCAATGAACTAAATGTGCTATTCATTCAATATATTCCTAACCATTCCAGAGTAATTTTTATCCCCTCTTTTAAATTTTCCACTTGGGAGGTCAAATTAATTGCCAATTAATAAAAATGGTATTAAATAGCATTTTTCAAATATAGTTTATTCCTTTAACTATATTACCCTTGAAAATGTTTTTTATAGTAAAGTTTACCTTCCAGTAGAACTTGTGATGCTTTATTTAAGTTTTACCCTCACTCTTCACATTGAATTCTTACTTTCTGAAAATGTGTATCAAATAAAAAACTTTATATAATAAAGAATAAATTAAAATTATATATTTCTTATCAATTGATAAACCAAAAGACTGCTTCCATAAAATAATAATTTTACTTTGGACAAAAACAGGGAATGACTGGTTTCATTTCCTTATCATATTAAACGTTGTAGGGGATTGCTTATAAATACTTAAATAAATTAATTTAAAAGTCGTTGTGGTGCCTTAGAATTATTTTAATCTATAAATCTATAACTTGCATGTAGCCCTTTTATTATAGTGATATAATAGAGGGGCATGGTTTTGGTTTTGGATTTTATCCTTTTTGATCTAAAAAGATGAAGATCTCAGGGTCTTTTTAATGTACACCTCATTGTGGTAAAATATATGAGATATTAAACCATTTTCTGGAGTATTTTGTGCTCTATCATGGTGATTTCGAACTAATTTTATTATAAAATTACCGATTCTTATGATTTGGGCTTCCTTGTACAGATATTTGTTGGAATAATAATATTTGTAGTAGGATTCGGGTTTTCTATTAATATTGTTGTTGTTTGGACGGGGGGGGAAAGCAAGTCTCCCTTACACCTAGGCCTTGCGGCCCGTTGTGCACCCCTCATTAAATACTTTCTATAGTACATACTTTTAAGCACTTTCTTTCATATTTACGTAATGTTGCCATTAAACTTGCACTAATGTTGTACCATATGCAAGTGTTGACCTTATTAGTGTTTGAAAACAATATAAGCGAAAAGAAAAGTACTAAAGTTGCAAAAATTTCAATAAGAATTCCCACATTGCTTTTAATTTATTTGAACTTTATAATTAATTTTCAAATTTATTATCAATTAAAACAAAAATTATATTTTAAACAATTTCCTGTTTTAGATTTTGTTTATAAGCTTTTCTTTTATTATAAATATTTAAAAATTGTGCAAGCTAAATTTTAATTTTGATATACTGTTTATGAATTTTGTAAATTTTTTTTAAATTTTGTTTAATTAAAATTTATTTAATTTAAAATGCTACCCAAAAAATATTTTTCTAAAATGTTTATATTAAATGTTCAAATTTCATTTTTTGTTTTTGATTTTTTTAAGTTTATTAAAACTTTCCTATACGCCTTTTAAAAATTAGAGAAATAAATTTTGTAACAATTAAACAAATCATATTTTTTTTGCAATTAAATCCTTCTGATTTCCAATTCGCTAAAAAACGAACTGATAATTTGTATTTAATGTCTAGTTTCTGACTTCAGAGCCTCCTCAAATTTGATACTGATATTAATCTCCCTCATTACTTAAATTTAGTAAACCTCTTTAAATTCGGATATTATTCCAACATGTACCAGTGGTATACACAGACTTACGTCTAACATTTGAACAATAGCAACTATTAGTAATAAATATAGAAAACACTAGCAGAGATACTTGGCGTTGACCAGTTCTAAGAATTGAATTAATGAAGCTTCGCAAATCAATTGGCCCCAAACCAATCAAATTTAGCATAGTTTGTTTCATAAATGTTAGAAATCATTTAGCAAACTTTTAGAAGTCTACATTAATTAAGTTCCTTAACAAAGTACAGGATATACGTTGGGCAGTTGTGTATTAGCTACCCCGAGAATTTGTTGTTAACTTTTTTTTGACAGAATTTCAGTTTTTCAGTTGAATTATACACTGAGTAATACGAAAAGGAGTTGAAGTACAGCTGTCTAAATCTGTTGCAATAATTCAAAATGTTGGAGAAGTTCTTAAATAAAACTTTGTCATCATTAACAAAATTTTTGACCTATAGGGTAGTTAAGGTTCAATTTAAGAACGGTATGAATTTAGCAGATATGTGACTGCTTTGTGAACCTGTTGCACTAAGCCAACCAAATCTAATGTTAATAATCGCTTATGTTATTGTAATTAAACTTCATAATCTTTTGCAAAATTTCAGATCTTTGAAAATTTTTAATACCAGAATATGAGAAGAATACAAATTTCGCAGTTATATGACATAAATGGGAACTTGTTGTGTTAAATTAACCATAGCAGAAAACCTTTCTAAGAAACTTATTTGACTTTTACAAAATTTCAATATTAGGACAAAAAAAGATCTTAAATACGCACCAACGTTTTTATGCATCAGAAAGGGATGCGGGTCGATTTCTTGAAAAACAAAATATTGAATTAAAAATGTTCTAGTTCAGAATCTCATATACACATATATAAATATTCTGTAAAAAAAGCGAATAACCTTAACTTGTGGTCCTTAAACCAACAGTTAACATATCATGAAACTTTTATTTCTTAGACACATATATTGTCAATGCTCTAAAACATCTTACATTAAAATAAATGTCGAAGAATTTCGTATTATTCAATATTGAAATTCAACATTTTTTTTTTCAACATTTTCCTTGTCAGCAAAAAGACTGGCTCCAATCAACAGGATATAGTGCCTATAAGGGTAATTTTAAAATGCTAAATATTGATGTATTGGAAATATGAACCTTTTTCACAATATTTGGTAAAACCAAAAAAACATATAAATAAATTTATACCTGCGTTTCAAAAATACAGATATTAAAGGGTTATTTGATATTTTTAATGAACCTGTTTGAATTATTGTTTTTGTTTTATTAGAAACTGATGGTACGAGGTAATAATACAAAATTCATCGAATCTTTTCCTTTATACTTCATCAATAATAAGGGAATAAAACTTACAAACCAATTTTTCTATACACATATACATACGTACTTTTCTAAGAAATTAATTTAGAATATACTAAAGCCTCAAACAAACGTTTATTAAAAGAAAACAAATTATAAAGTTGTATCATTAAGTCTATTATATCATTATCGTGTTAAAGAAAATATGATATAATTTTTAATTTGTCATGACGACGCCTTTTAACGCCAAACGATAATAAGATATAACATAAACGAGGAAAAGTGTAGTAGAGTAAACTGTGTCAACTTTGGGATACCCGTATGATCGTAATATAAACATTATATCATCCAGTTATTACTTTTTGCAAAATTTTAAATACACAACTTATTAGGGTTTCAGTTATGAACAAAATAAAATATAAGTGGAAAGGCAGCTTTTCGAACCTCTTCCACTAATTTATTTTATATTTTATTCAGACGTTAGAAATTAAAGTTAACTGCTATTGGTAAAATTTCAAACATCCAGCTTTATTATGTAAAAGTAATGCTCATGTGAAATTTGAAGTTGTATGGCAACTACTCGAATCCACTGAAGTAGACCAACCAAACCGCAGAAACATTGGCCATAAAACTAAAGTACTTTTGGCAAAATTTCAGACATCCAAATTCAATAGGTATAGAGTATAATACTCATACAAAAAAAGAAGTTGTATGACAGGTACTCGAACTCGTGGACCAAAATGGCTGGATTTCATAAGCGATGACGGCTATTGCATAAAAACGAATTTGTGAAAATTTCAAAATCCTTTAATTTTTGAGTTATCGGGGAGGCAGACGGACATACATAGCTAAATCCATTTTTTTTCGATTCTGATTTGATCCATACCATTGAGTCTATATCTACCCTCTCCTCCTTCTCGGCGTCACAAACGTAATGGAAAATTTAGTATACCCTTTTGACTTATAGTCATACGAGTATAAAAATTGATATAAGCTACAACACTACTCTTATTAATATAATACTTTATGCGATAATTATTTAAATTTAAATAATCGTTTTATTAATATCAAAAAAATAAGTGACATAGTAAATTGACAGTTGTTATTGCAATTCAGTAAAATTACTTTAATTTAATTCTAAAATCTTAAAGTATTTAAAAGCAGAAAACGTCAAACTCATTGACCATGTGGCAAAATTTAGTTGCTTTGTTTAATGAACGAACGTGTTATTCAGACCCTTTATATCTATAAAATTTTTATTTGTAATATAATATGAAATAAAAAAAAAATTTACTAAACCTTTTTTGAACTGACCTTGCAAATTTTAACAAAATATTGGAATTAAATTTAAAAATAAATTTAAAACAATATAACAAAAAAAAAAATAAAGAAACAAAATAAAATTAAATTAAAAAAAAACTTAGCTGTGCATGTGAGTCGCTGTATTATAACTACTTATTTAATATTATGTAGGTATTTATATATCATTAGTTTAGCTTCTTATACTAATTTATAAATAAACAGATTTAGATACTTTTCTATACGACAAAGTATTTATTTAGGTAACTTGTTTTGTTTAATCGAAGACATTGTCTCTTTAACTGAGGTCAATTTTTTTTATGAATATATTTTTACTTTAACTGAAGATTTTTTAATTTAAGTTAAGATATTTTTACTTTCAGAAGAGATACTTTTACTTTAAGTGGGGATTTTTTAAATTTAAGTTAAGATATTTTTACATTCAGAACAAATACTTTTACTTTCAGTGAAGATTGTGTAATTTTTAAATATTAGTGAAGGCATTTTGATTTAGAGAGATGAATTTTGACTTTAAGTTAAGGAATTTTTACTTTAATTGAAGAAATGTTATGTTTTTTGTAATAACCGTTCAACTGTTAGGCTCTTACCATAAGTACTTGTTGGAATAGGCCGGACAAATTATATTTTTGCTATTATAATTGATCTTAATGAATTCCATATAAAGACTAATTATTAAATAGTTCAAGTTAGTCTTTATAACATGTAGAAACGTATTAGTTTTTCTGTAGGCACAATTATATTTTTTACTTACGAGTATGCATAGTAAAAATTTTTGTATTTGAATTATAAGATATATCTGTATCTGCGAATTATATTATTCAAATAAATTATTTGTTTTTATTTTAATATATTGATCAATTTTTTTATGCCAATTTTTTTGAACATTGAAGTGAACCGAATGTTGAATGGTAACTGGTCGAGTCGAAAACCAGGTAAAATATAGTAAAACAATTTTTTTTTCACTTTCACTGGAGTTCGAACCCGGGCCTTTCGCATAAAAGGTCGGCACTCCCACCTGACCCATTTGTTAAGTATATTATTGCAGTTAATTAATTTACGCTAACTGTTTAACTGTTAGGCTAATAAGGCTGTCTATACCAAGGGTGCATGTTCGAACAGAGGGTCATATTATATTCGTGTTATTAGAATTAATCTTAATGAATTCCACATACAACTTAAACATGAGATAGTACTAGACCTTATAACATATAGAAACGTCTTAGATTTTCAATATTTACAATTCTATTTTTTGTTTATATTGTAATATTTTGTATTTGAGTTATATGGCATTCTATATCTGTGAGTTATATTATTCAATTTAATTATTTGTTTATATTTTGCATTTGTTTATATTGTTATATTTATGTATTTTTTATTGAAGATTAAACCATTAATTTAAACCCAATGGCGAGTGGTAGCTGAGTCTAGTCGTAAACCCGGAAAAGTTTTTTTAACTTTCATTGGGATTCGAACCCGGGCCTTTCGTATGAAATGTCGGCACTCTAACGACTGTGCCACCCAGCTTTTAATTTAAAATAAAAAAGTCTTTGGTTTAAATAAAACAAAAAATTATTTTATTAAAAAGGTTTCAGTTAAAGTGGAAATGGTATATTCTATAAAATAAATTATAATAACTTATACTGCCGTGCTAAGGAAAAAAGTCGTAAGCGTCAAAAGCGAATTTTCGGAATAATGGAATATTTGACATCAGATAATTGTCTCACAACTTTGTATTAAGAAAAAATGTCACATATCTCGTTGCACATTCATTTAAAACTAATAACTAATATGTCGCATCTATCTCTAAGTCGCATCTATGTCTAAGCTTTAATAACTTAATAAATCTAGTATTGCTTAGCAAAAAAGTCGTTTGTTCAAATTAACTATGAACGCCTAATACTACTATCTTATCTCTAGTAAGTTCAAAAAAAAACATAGTGATGCGCGAATATAAGACACTAAAAGTTAAATTATCTAAAACCAAGAAAATGTAGAAACAACTTTCTTTCTTAGGACGGCAGTATAGGTATATGACAAATTTAATATACACAGAGTTGATTAAAAATGAATAATCCAAGAATGAATTAAATAAAAAGATACATTTAAAAGAAAAATTTATTTCTGCAAATCATAAGTTTACAAAACAACAAGAATAAAAATGCATTTTAGGTCAAAAATAACATTTTAATTAAAAAAATTATCTTTATTTTTATTAATTAACTATAAATAAAGCTTAAGAATCTTGTTCAATAATTAAATCAAGCTTAAGAGATTATTTTAAACATAAAAACTTTATACATATTATATATTACAATATACATATTTTACTATCATAGTATATATTTACCTGTTTTTATTCGCAGTAGTAAATATTTAATAATATTTTTATGGTAATAATTTTTTTTTTTCTTTTAAATATAAAAATTCCAAAATATTTTGGCGAATATTAAAATGAAAGAATGAGGTCATTAGAAATAAAACTTTTTATTTGATATTTATATAGCCAAACTAAATGCATATTATTAAACTATTATAAAAATATAAGTAAAATGATATTTTTAAATTTTATTTAATATTTAAAACTTTAAAAAATAACCACTTACTTACTTTTTTAATTTTTTGAATTTAAGATTTTAATAATAGTATCTGTTAAATATTCTATAAAATTCTATTAATACTTTTAATTCTAATTTAAAATATATGCTTTTATTTATTAAATGTATAATTTTATAATTTATTAATGAAAATTTTTAATTTTTTAAAAATTATTTGGAATATTTAATTAAATTTATTTAAAATTGATTAATTACCTATAGTTTTAATTTTAAAAACAAATATTAAATATAAACACACAATGTTAAATGATAATTTTGTATTAAATGTATATATAGGAACTCATTTTCTTTACTCTTTCGTTTTTTTTTTAATTTTTTTTTTTTGTTTTTTTTTTTTAAATTTTTTTTAATTAAATTTAATATTTAATAATAATTATGATTATTTTAATTTAATAAATAATTTTAAACTTTTATTAATAATCAAATAAATAATAAAATAAATGACATAAAAACACAGATAAAAATAATAATAATTTAATTGTTAATAACATTATTGCAAAAAAAATATAATGAAATTTATTTAAAAAAAAAAAAATTTAATATATATATTAATTAAATTCTATAATATAACTGTTCTGTTCGATTAAGCTGACTTGACTGTACTAACTAAATAATATTAAAATTAGGGAAACAAAAAAAAAAAAACTTAAATTAAAAAAAAAAAAAAACAAAAAATAATTCTATTTCTATACACTTCTATGTCTATCGTTCGGTTCTTTTTTTTTTTTTGTTTTTTTTTTGTTTTTTTTTTTTTAAGAGTAAACAAAGTTTTATATTATTATTTCCTTCTTTATTTTTTTCCGAATGATGACGTCGACTTTATAGATTTTTTTTTGTTTTTTTTTTATTTTTGTTATTCATTAACCACCCAAAATATAGCAAAAATAGCAATAACAACAATAATAAACAATGAAAATAACAAAAAAAAAAAACAAAAAAAACAAAAAAAAAAAAAACAACAACAACAGCGACGACGACAGTATAATGAAAAATATATTAAAATCTTGATTGAATATTACCAAAGAAAATTTTTTTTGAAGAAAAAACGCTAAGTATGACCGTATGACATAATAAAATATAGAATTGGTTTAGTAGTTTTTTTAGCTGAAAAACTCTCTTCATAATATACGAGTACATATATAATATTACATATGTATTTCTATTCACAATATGATGTGTAGTGTAGTGTATATTTGTTTTATTATTTGTAATACATTTTTGAGAGATTGTTTTTATTTTAAATTTTTTTTTAATTTAATTTTTTAGAATTAATTTTATTTGGTAAGTTATAATTTTATTTAAAATGTTGTCTTTGAGTGTAAAATTTGATTTTTTTTTGTTTTATTAATTATTATTTAATTTATAGTCTAACAAGATTGTGTGTACCATACCATGCGTTTAGACGGGGCAGCAGTTGTTGTCAACATAATCTTCTTTCTCTTTCCCACTTACTTACATTTCTTCTACAAAAAAGCTTTAACACGAAAAAAAAACGACGAAAACAAGCTTAACACCCGAAAATCTTGTATACATTTTTGTACATTTTTGTTAACCAAAATTTAGGTGCCTTACGTGTTGACAGTCACCAATACATCTAAAAAAGCAATAAAAAATTTTTCAGGTCAAAAATTTTTTTATGATATACTACACATCATTCTTATATTATTAAACATTAAAGAGTGATATACTATTGGAAAAAAATCTGATAATATTAACTCACACATATAAAATTGCGGCAGCACTCTATGTATACATATGACATCAACGTGTAAACGGAAAGAGCTTTTAAGCAGATATAACAACAAGATGTGAATACTACAACGTTGACACCGTCTAAATTAGCTCATATGAATCTCATGTAAATCTTGGAACAATTTAAAAAAAGAATAAAAAGATAAAAAAAAAAGATATTTAAAATATAATATTCTTATTATTTGAATTAATCTCAATGAATTTCACTTACAATAATTATATAGGACTGAAGTAATAGACATTGTCATATGTCAAAAAATGTTTCTAATTGTTGGTTTGTGTATTGCAATCATAATAATCATTGTCATAATAATCATAATAATCATCATCATTGTCATATATATTTAAATAAAAAATTAATCGAATTATTAGGTCACAAAATTGCCGGTTGCGGCTCAATTATTTGTTTATAAATGTAAATTATAATTTGAACGCAGAAATAGCTTGAATTTTGACCGCTTCGCGACTCTGGTATGTGTTAATCGACTTATTAGGTCACAAAATTGCCGGTTGCGGCTCAATTATTTGTTTATAAATATAAATTATAATTTTAACTCAGAAATAGCTTAAATTTTGACCGCTTCGCGACTCTAGTATGTGTTAATCGACTTATTAGGTCACAAAATTGCCGTTTGCGGCTCAATTATTTGTTTATAAATATAAATAATAATTTGTGTGTGAAAATCGCTCGAATTTTAATTTGCGATACTAGTCATAAATAATAATCAACTTTTTCGGTCACAAAATTGCCAGTCACGGCTTATTTATATGTTTATAAATATAAGTTATAATTTGAGTGCAGAAATCGCTTGAATTTTGACCGCTACGCTACAATAGTATATATTAATCGGCTTATTCGGTCACAAAATTGCCAGCCACGCCTCAATTATGTGTTTATAAATATTAATTATAATTGGAGTGTAGAAATCGCTTAAATTTTGACCGTTACGCGACACTAGTATATATTAATCGGCTTATTCGATCGATTAATATATACTAGTGTTTTGATTTGATCTTTTTGTATCTGTGATTTATAAGTTTTATATTAAATTATTTGTTAATATATTTGTGTATATATACCTACAGTTTTTTAAACACTAATTTCGATTATCTTTTCAATTCATATGCCATTTCAAAAAATCGTTAATATAGATATAGAAAATATAGATTTGCAAGAAATATTTTGTGTCGCTTGAATTCTAATCCCTTAATAATTGAACATTAAGTGGAAAAAATAATTTTGTCTCTTCATAAGTACTCTAAAATTGTGTTGGGCAATAAATTAAAGGTACTATTTGTATTTATCTTGGGAATTCATTTAATAATTGCTTTAGGCATAACCAAATCACCAAATTAAATTTTTCCAATTAAATTATATAATTACTATTTTTAAATCACGCACATGTGGAAAAGAACATTAGATGATGTTTCCCATATTTGAAGGCGGAATTATTATTTTAATTAATTTTATAGTGTAAGGAAACTATGACATGTCACCTTAAAAGCAATGACACATGCCTGCATTGAAAATGGATATTTTTGTTTTTGTATTGGTTAAGTCGGGTGCATATGCAGGATATAAAATTATACTGTTTCCTAAATAGTTTTATTTTATATCTTAGTTCTTTGGGGGGCTTTAACTAGATTTACTGATTTATGGTGTAATTAAAAAAAAAATGGTATTATGCGATTTTGAATGACACAAAATGACATGTCGTCTTTTTTTTAGAAGGGAAAAGGCTTAAAAAAACTACACTCCAATCAAATTGACGACAAAGACAGATCACCTTAAAAGACTTCTGTAGGGTCAAGGGTCCAAAAACAGTTACATATTTATAATAAATTCTTAATACCTATTTAAAAAACAGTCTGAATCTTATAAGACGGAGTTCGGTTTTTCAACAAATCAAGAGTATATGAAACGGAGTCCTCTGATATTTCCAACTATCCTCTCCATTAAAAATTGAAACAAAGGCATTTTAAAAATGTAATTTGATTATAATTGAATTCAATAAATAATTTATAATACTTTTAAGTTGTCTGAAACAAAGTTTTTTTCATCGTTTACTTGTAGAATTAAATAAAATAAATTTTTAATACAAGTATTTTTCAAAAGGCGGTTACTGTTTTACTATTTTATGTAAAAGACATGCATGTTTGGTAATAACTGTAATTACAAATGCTATGGTCCTGTTTTCATTTTTTATATTAAGTACATTGCATGTTTAACGATTGCAAAAAAAAACCTCGACTAAATTTAAATATAATAAAAATAATTATTGATTAATAAAAATAATATATACAATCGCTATTATATAATTTATTTCAAAGTTTAAATGTATGTTTATTTTAATTTTCTTATATATATTATAATATGAATGTATTAAAAGACAAATTGTGCTTAATTATGTGTATTAATAAATTTACATATGTGTTTAGGTATGTATATAAATAAATATAATATGTATATATATTCAATTTTTAATGTTTCCATAGATAGGAAATCGAAATTACATCATGAATTATTCATTTATTAAGCACCACTGCTATTTATTACTATAAAAGTTCAATAAAAAGGTGTTGCAATGAGGTTAAGATTATGATCACATTATTACAATTTCGTTTATTTTCTTTTAATTAACCCTTAAATCGTTTTTCGATTTATTTTCCCCTTTATTATGTGGGTATTCAAAGTGTATGAAGTTGATTATAAACTATTTAAACTATTTGTAATTTACTAATTGAAATTTTTATCCTTGTGTATAGCTCTAACAGTATTCTAACTTTTAATTAAGGGTGTGCTTGCGGAGCAGTAAAATAGATGAAAGTCTGTGATAATATGTCTAGTTAGTTAGCTGCTTTTTTTTCCTGTCTCTCTACTTAGGAGCATAGGGCTTAAGTCTCTAACTAATTTCTATTCAAAGCCTTTTTTACTATTTCATTTCAGGATATTTCGTATCTTCTTTTTTGTTTTGGGTTTACCTCTTGGCCTAGATCCTCCTAGAGAATTCCAAGTAAGCACCATTCTTGTTATACATTCTTCATGTTTCTTTAGCATAATGGCAAATCCATCGCCATTACCTTCTGATGTTTTGATTTAATATTGGTTCTACGTTTGTTAGTGCCAACAAGTCAGCATTTCTTATTTCGTTTCAGCCAGAATATTCACATATTACTGTGAGACGAAGCTGCTAAAAACATTACAAAATTCTTGTTCTTGTAATCGTCGTAGATCTATGAAATTTTGTTAAATTTTTGTGTTCAATATTTGTGATCAAATCTTGCAAAAACTTCTATAAATTGATTGATCATGTAAAACAGTTAGTTTCGAGAAGCTCTTGGTCTAGTCTACTGACACAGTATACTCTGTTAACTTTCTGTTTTCATATCTTTAATAATTTCGTTGACTCCAGAGCATAAGTTTGAAATTTTATTTATATAAAATTGGATAATCTTGTATATTTTATCCATGCAGTTAGAAATTAGTCATAATCTGTTATTTTGATTTTTATAGTAGACTTGAATAGGATTGTTAAGTGAAATAGTCCCTTTCTTCTCTGTAAGCAAGTCTACTCTAATTCGTAGATTCCTCTAATTATCCACATTCGAACTCCGATTTATGAACTACACCATTTTAGTTTCAAAATGAGAATAGTAAACTTCAAAATGAGAATATTAAACTTCAAAGTGGATTAGTAATTTTATATATGAGAATTTTTTTTTCCTGTGGGTGCATAGGGCCCATGAGAATAACAAATTTTAATATGGGAATTTTTAAAATCAAAATTAGAAAAGTAAGCCTTTTTATTATTTTTAATAAATTTTTTAAATTTAACAGCAGAATTGCAATTCACCAAAATTAAAAGGCCCAAAAAAATTTAAAAAACTGAAATTACTTGCCGTGTCAAACATGAATTAAGACTGACGAGAACTTGCACGGACGATTAACGTTCCACAATCAACAGCATATCGTTTATAGAGGGAGAAACAATAGACAAACGAGAAAGGAAAAAATTTCAAAAAATTACGGAAATTATCGAAAATAAATTTCGCATTATTTGCGGAATTCAGTGCTACATTTCAAGGAAAAATTTAATTGTTGTATCTCAAAAACAACAATATACAAACACTTAGATTCTCCCTGTTACACGCTGAAATATGAAAGACATAAACCTGCAAAGAGAAATTCTTCAACAAACAACAAAAGTGAAAGGAGTTCGTAGAACGCCTTTGAGAATTTCAAGCAATGTTTAGCCATGGTGAATTAGTTGTTATAGTAATTGACAGTGCACCTTGTCATAGTATAATTAAAGAAGTTTTGTTGGAGTAGTAAATTACGTGATAACCGGATATTCAGACTAAGTCCCTAAAATGCAATGTTTAACCCCAATCAAAATATTTGGTATGTGGTAAAGAGTTAGGTTAAAAGAGAACGCTTAAAATTTCTTATTAAGTATCCTTAATAGCAGAAACGATTAATCCGTCAAAGAAAAGAGAGTAAGAACCTAAGAAAGCCTTATGGAATAAAGTCTGCAGACAATTACACCAACAACATGTGTCAATTGCATCGCAAGCAAACCACTTGCATTAATGAGGAGATTATTTTGAGGTGGATTCAAGAGAAGATTGAAAGAGGATGGAAATCGTTTTAAGAATACGTAAAGCAATGGAAACACATTTTTTATAAACTGTTAATTATTTTTAAAATTATTTTATTTTTAAAATTAAGATGCTCCAATAAGGGTAAAAATGAGTTGATATTTTCTAAATTTATTGTTCTTAAACCATTGCTGCCGATATAAACATATCTATAACTAATCTTTCTTTTATTTGTTTCGGTAGTTTGGATTTTTCAACTCTCAATATGGTCAAAGGAATGGTCTAATATCTTAAAACTTACAATAACAATATAATTTCTTCATCTTATAATAATTATATATTTATATAACAATAAGTCAAAAGAGTATACTAAATTTTCCATTACGTTTGTGATGCAGAGAAGGAGGTGAGGTAGATATAGAGTCAAGTGCATGGATCGGATCAGAATCGAAAAATAAATGGATTTAGATGTGTATGTCCGTCCGTCCCCAAGATAACTCAAAAAATAGAGCTAGGATTTTGAAGTTTTCACAAATTCGTTTTTATGCAATAACCGTCATCGCTATTGAAATCCAGCCATTTGGTCCACGGGTTTGAGTACCTGTCATACAACTTCTTTTTTACCACAAAATTTTTGTAAAAATGTGCCTATATAGTCTCACTCTGTCCGTCCGTCTGTCCATCTGTCTGTCCGTCTGTCTGTCTGTCCGTATGTTTACAAAAACTTTTACACCGTTTGAAATAGAGTTAAGAAATTTTAACCACGGGTAGATATTACGAAAAAAATAATTTCGTAGAAGAATTTTTTTCTGTAGCCCCACCCGTTACGGAGCTACAGCCCCCCAAAGCTGGAAAAGGCTTTTTAAATTGTTATAACAAGAGTTCTGTTGGATATATTTTCAATCTGAAAACGGAAAAAGATAGGTTTTATAAGCTTTATAAATAATTAACAGCATATATTTAGGGTTGCCATACGGTACTAAAATTTACTTAAAATTTATTTATTATGCAAAACTCATTTTTTATAGGTCCTCCAAAATTAGTAGGAGTCGGTTAACAAAATTTTTTTGTCAAGCCCCCTGTTTAGAAGCTATAAGGGCTCGAAAATTGAAATTTGGTATTTTCAAACACCTGTAACTTAAATACCTGTTAAAATTTTTTTTTTACTAATATGGTAAAATGAAAGATCTATAGTTTAATTATTCGAGCCCTAATTATAGATCTATAATTAGGGCTCGAAAATTGAAATTTTGGTATTTTCAAACACCTGTAACTTAAATACCTGTTAAAATTTTTTTTTTACTAATATAGTAAAATGAAAGATCTATAATTATATTTCAACATATGTCAAAGGTTTTTCTTAATATTGAAAGGTGCCGAAGTTACAGCCCCCGAAAATTTCAAAAAAGCCCTATATTTAAATTAGTATAACAAGAGTTCTGCTAAATGTATTTTCAATATAAAAACGGGAGAAGAGAGCTGTTTTTATGGGCTTGACAAAAATATAAAGTTAAAATGTATAGAGTTGCCATACGATACTAAAATTTACTATTATGCAAAACTCAATTTTTGAAAAATGTTTGGCCCCACATATCTTCTAAACGGTTCAAGCTAGGGTATTGAAATTTTGGGAGAAGTTAGACCTTTAGAAATTAGTAGGAGTCAGTTAAAAAAATTTTTTTGTCACGTCCCCTGTTTAGGAGCTATAAGGGCTCGAAAATTGAAATTTTGCTATTTTTAAACACCTGTAACTTCAAAACCTGTTCAAATTTTTTTTTACAAATATACAAAATTTACAGCTGCAGCATTATGTTTCAACATATGTTAAAGGTTTTTTTTAAATTTGAAAGGGTTTCTTTAAATTGAAGAAATTGTCTCCAAGTTTTAACTATTTTTGCTTAGATAATAAAATTTTAGGTAAAATTCCAAATTTTGATGGAGTTCACAAAATGGAGTTCCCCGAAAAAAAATGAAGGATGAGGACAGGAGGGGGGTGGGCAGATCCATCATAAGTTTGCTAAGCAAAAATTTGGGAACCTTTCCCATTGAAGGGTTACTAGGTCCTAAAAATTAAAACTTTTATGTTTATATAAAACAGTAACTTATTCACCAGTGTAAATTTTTACCAAAATTAAACGTTAACATTGAAGCTGCAACATTATTTTCCGCACTTATTAAAGGTTTCCTTGAGTCCATTGGGGTTATATTCTAAGAATTTCCCTATTAGTCATATAATTAATAAATTAATGAAATAATTAAATTAATATTATCATTTATTTTTATATATATTTTTATAAAAATAAATGATGAAATATTCAGTAAGAAACCGTATATAATTTTGAAAATGTGCTTTTTAAAAACCCTTGGTTTTTTTCCTTACTTGTTTATATGAGCATTACTCTACACCTAATGAAGCTGTGTGTCTGAAATTTTGCCAAAAGTAGTTTAGTTTTATGGCCAAAGTCTCTGCAAAATTTGGTTGGTCTTCTGCAGTGGGTTCGAGTAGCTGCCATAAAACTCCTTCTTTTATATGAGTACTAGCTAATACTCGGTGCGCGTTGCTGCGCCTCTTAATGGTTAAATTGAAGTTGATAATACTGCAAAAAGTTAACACAAAAATTACACACGGTTTACACATGTAAATTTTAATATGTATGAAAGCAATCTTTTTAAAAAGATTTTTCTAGGATTATTCTAGGATTTTTGAAACTTTCTGTAATTCAAAGCAGTACAAACTACTTTCCAAAATTTGACGTAATTTACTTCCAAAAAAATTTTTTTGACTAATCGTAGGACCGACTGTTAACAGGCTTAACTCCATTTTCAAGTTGCTTCACACATATAAAATTTGAGGTCAACCGGTCAAATCGTTTCTAATTTAGAGTAAAATAACCAAAAACTTTATGAAAAGCTGTTGGGCCGCAATGGGTTAATGGAACTTAACAAAATTTATTTTGGGGCTTTCTTGAAAGCCAAAGCAGAATTTCGTAAAATCGGACAAAATTTGGACCCAAAATTTTTTTTGACCACCCGTCGGTCCGACATGGGTTAACAAATTCCAAAAATTTTAATAGTGTCAACTCAATTCTCAAGGAGCATCACGTATACAAAATTTTAAGTCAATTGGTCAAACAGTTTCGAATTTAGAGTAAAGTATTGAAAAAACCTATAAAAAGCTGTTGGGCCGCAATGGGTTAATGGAACTCAACAAAATTTTTTTTGGGGCTTTCTTTTAAGCCAAAGCAGAATTTCGTAAAATCGGACAAAATTTGGACCCAAAATTTTTTTTGACCAACCGTCGGCCCGACATGGGTTAACAAATTCCAAAACTGTTAATAGTGTCTACTCAATTCTCAAAGACCATCACGTATACAAAATTTGAAGTCAATCGGTCAAACCGTTTTCATTTTAGAACAAAGAAGTTTAAATAATTGCACCACAGCCCCAACTTGGCGGTCCGTTAGAGCAAAATTTTTGGGCCACGATTTCTTTCCGTACCCAAAAACCTCTATACACAAATTTTCATGAAAATCGGCTGGGCAGTTTAGGAGTCTATTCGCTACAAAAAAACAAACAAACAAACAAACAAACTTTCATTTTTATATATATAGATAGATAGATTACCCTACATCTAATAAAGCTGTGTATTTAAAATTTTGACAAAAATAATTTATTTAAATCGCAAGAAAAATATCTAAGTATAAATTAAGCAAATAGTGACAAATATAATTTATATTTTTATTTAGGTTTATTACATAAACGTTTACAAAATAATATTATTGTTGCACCAATTGTTGCAAATTTTATCCTTATCTGAAATCAAAAATGTTGTTTTTTAATTCTTAAGTTTGAAGGTAAATATGTAACTTTTATTCATTAAAATTTCTTTGCTTACCTCCTTTTCTGTATAACAATGAAATATTGCAATTAAAATTCCTTGAGCACTTTCAATTATATACATCATTATGTAGTAAAAATGTTGAAGTCCACAATCTTCTGAATTTGGATGAACAACCATAAACAAAAATGGTACTCCAAATAATGGTAAACATAAAAGACTTACTTTTACTGTACGTCTAAAATTTAATTGAATTATATATTTAATTAAAAAAAAAAATAGTTAAAATCTAACTTTTTAAAATTTAAAATTTTAGAGGATTTTGGGATTATGGGGAGTTTTGGGATTTTTGAATTGTGAGTGATGAGGAAAATTTGGAGAGATATTAAGGAGAAAGATGTTAATATTCTTCTTAAATTTAATTAAGTCATACACATGCGAATTACCAACTTTAGGGAACACATTGGACGAAATATGGTTCTAAAGTCTCGACATGTGCATAACAAACGAATTTTTCTTAGCCGTGTTACTTTTAAATAGAGAGCACGAACACAATGGTATTTTATGACTTCACAATTCCAAATTTATACTCTAATATGCCCACAAATGCCACCTAAAGATCGTCAAGTATAATTGAATTGAAAAAAACTAGTAACGGTAGGTGTAACTAGTAAGTTAACGGTAACTTCAATTTTAATATTTGTAAGATAACGGTAAAACCTAGTGTATTAGAATTTAAATAAAAAATAACCGAGAAATAAATGCAATTTCCGATTTTTTCAGTGCTTCAAACCTGAAATTTCTGCTAAATAAAATTATTAAAAAAAGGGTAGTTTTGCATTTATGTCAAATATATATTCGCATTGTCTTAAACCCTCACTAGTTCAACAAAATAATCAATTTTATTATATATGTATGTATATATGAAATACAAAATATGTCACATTAATTTTTTCTAATTCAAAAATATAACTTACAAGCTCGGTTGTAATTCACCTTCACGACTTCTGAATGCACTCCATAATGTCCAAACGATATGAATCAATAACAATAAATTAACAATAAGCATTATCAATCTTGGAATATTTATAATCCAACTTAACATTGTACCATCAGTAATTTGCCAACAATCTGTATCATTATACAGGCCCATAGCAATTGCCCAACCAACAATAAAAATTGCTGATAAGAAAATTCCAAAAATTTGTAAAGTTATCATTTGGGAGTCATCAATACGACGGGATTTGAATGGATTCGTTAATAATTGATGTAAATAAATGGCTTGAAATAGCATAAATGTAAAAACAAAATTTCCAGTTAATTTTTCGAAAAATGTTAAAAGTTTACATGGCCATAAATTCTTTCGCATAATTGTATTATGTTGCGGTGATGTTAATTCATCATAGATTATAATCGATTTGACCAAAAATAAGAATATATTACGAAATATAATTGCCAATATTAAATTTCTAATCATTTTCATTTTTTGTGCTTTTAAATCACGAAAAATCATTAAAGTTAGGGCCGCTGGCATACAAAATATTGTCGAAATTATTAAAGTTCCTTGATTCCATTTTAAACGATATAAAAATGTTGGTGTTACATCGCATGTTGCATAATTTGTATGTTCTTCCCATGTTCCATTTTCATGGCATAATTTATAACAAAAATCTAAAATTGAAAAAACAAAATGTTATTTTTGATAATATCAATTGAAATTTTTTTTTTTTTATAATTACAGTTGGTAACATAAGTATGAATATTGTGTGTAAAACACATGAATAATACTAGGATTACTTTTATTTTAGAACTAGGATTTGAGCTTTTGGGAAATATTGTGGAAAAATTAATTTCAAATAATGCTCCTTTAGATTCAAGTATCTGTAATGCTGTTGGGAAGAATTAATTTAAAAAAATTGCATTGTTTTTTGAACGGCTGAATGGCTAAGTGATTAGAATGCCGACCCTTTATTTGAGAGAACCGGATTCGAATTTCAGTAAAAGTAAAAACATTTTATCTGGTTTTCTATTCGACTCACCATTTGCCTTTTGGTTCAAACTAAAAATTTTTAATAAAAGAGTTATTAATATTATATAAATTTAAAACACCACAAAATATAAATAAATAATTAAATTGATTAATATAACTAGCAAATATAAAAATACCTTATAATTCAAATTTAAGATTATTATAATATATAACAAAATAGAATTGTATCTCTTAAAAAATTGTAAATCTTAAATGTTTCTACATGTTATAAGGCCTAGTACTATCTCATGTTTAAATGGTATGTGAAATTCATTAATATATAAATTTTAATAACATGAATATAATATGTTCCTCCTGTTCCAACAGGTTACTATGGTATAACCTAACAGTTGAACAGTCAGGACTTAAATCAGAAAATCAGAAAAACAAAAATACAACGATATGGTCCATACCAAATTTGGGAAGTTGTGAATAACATAAAATTTATGTTAAGGCTAAACTTGATAATTACTTCTGTCAGTTTAATGTGAGGTTTTCATGTACTTTAATAAGCTGATTTGTTTAACTGTAGTTAAGATTTTAAAGAATGCAGTTCGCTCTAACCTAATCTTAGCAGATATATATAACATAAATCCAAAAATTTCGTGGTTTTTCCATTGGAATTCTTTTTTATTTAAAATCTAATATTTACTCTTTAATTAATT
Organism: Dolichopus griseipennis; assembly: GCA_963082915.1. NCBI lineage: Eukaryota > Metazoa > Arthropoda > Insecta > Diptera > Dolichopodidae > Dolichopus > Dolichopus griseipennis. Next base: position 315,598,395 of record OY720441.1, on the reverse strand, counting down.
AAGGTTTTACCGTTATCTTACAAAATACGAATACCATAAAAAATCCATGAATACAAATATACTTATGCCACCAACTGTATGTATAATAAAACTAATAAGTTAAATTTAAGCCGAAAATAAAAAACAAATAAAATACTTGCGATGACAACGAGGCGGTTGACTTGTATATGCATATTGTGAACAAACTTTTGTTATTTGTGTTCCAGCTTTTGTTGATTCAAAACATGTCCAACCATCCCATGTTGATTTGCAGCTTCCTACAAACATTTTTTTTTTATTTTTAATATAAATCATTGATTTTATGATTCAAATTTAATTTTAAAATTTTTCTACCAATTTCATCAAATTCATTTAGCATAACATCATGACAACATTTCTCTGCATCTTTACTGCAACTAATCCATTTTATAAGACTTTCTTCTTTAATAAAACTTTGACTGATTAATTTATCAATTTCCACCGAACTATAATGAAATGGTATACATTTATATTTGATTTTAACTCCAGGTACTTCATAAGCAATTGATTCATGGAAAATTGAACAACTTATAGCCATTATTGGGGTATTATTGACAAATATATCTGGACGATTATAAATGTAACAACCCCAGCTGGCATGATAAGTAAATATATTTGGTGGTAAATCTTCAATTGAACGATAATTGCAAGTTTTTTCAATCGCTGCAACAGCTTCCGTTGAACTTAATAAAATTGGAACCTATAATTTATAGATTTTATAATTTTCATTTTTAATAATTATAAATATTTAAATTCTCACTAATAAAATAATTTTATAATAAAGATTAAATAAAAGAGAGATCCGTTTCATTATTTTAAAAAATTTAAACTAAATTTTAATGTGTTTTTTTCAAAAAAATAAAGATATTTTGTTTAATTGAAGCTAGGGTTTTGTTTTTTATTTGATATTATCAGTTGGAATCTTTTTATTTATCTAATCGGTGTGTTATTTGGCGATTACACTTTTATTGGTTAATTACTGATTATTGGTTTAAAAACTTTTTAATTTTATAATATATGTGTTTGCTTTTGTAATTTTTGGAACTTTTGGTCTTTATATCCATATAAAATGAATCATAAAACGAGAAAGAATACAGTAGAGTAGACTGTGTCAACTCTGGGATACTCGTATGACCGTAATATAAACATTATATCATCCGGTTAATTACTTTTGGCAAAATTTCAAAAAGCCAGTTTGAATAGGTATAGAGTAGTACTCATATAAAAGAACAAGTTGTATGGCAGCTACTCGAACCTTCTGCAGTAGACCAACCAAATTTTGCAGCAACTGTGGCCTTTGCATTAAACAATTTTTGGCAAAATTCAGAAACCCAGCTTCAATAGGTATAGAGATGCTCATATAAAAAAAGAAGTTGCATGACAGATACTCGAACGCGTGGATAGTGATGGCGGCTATTGCATAAAAACGAATTTGCGAAAATTTCAAAATCCAAGCTCCTTTATTTTTTGGGTTATCGTGCGGACGAACATTCATAGCTAAATCGATTTATTTTTCGATTCTCATCCGATCCATACATTTGAGTCTATATCTACCCCCCTCCTTTTCTGCGTCACAAACGTAATGGCAAATTTAGTATTACCTTTTAACTTATAGTCATACGGGTATTATATTTCAACAATATAATAAAAATTAATTGAAGAGCAATTTTGTTATAATTGTGTTAATAGTTTTATGATGAGTTCCGTTGTTTACATTTCAAAAACACGAAAAGTTTCATATTAATTAAGTGTCTGTTTGTTTGTCATGATGTCCATCTATTGTTTAAAATATTGAAAAGTGTTTTGTTTTTAATTAAAGTATATTAGTATAATAAATTAAAACAACAAGGCGGCGACATATAAGAAGTCCCATGCTCAGAGTTTTTATTGAGACTTTTGTCTCGTCTTAGTGTTAAAGGCAAAAATCCTAACGGGACTTCCAGTCTCTTATAATGATTTTTTTTTACCCTTGTCTGACTAAAGTGAATCAAAAATCCAATTGAAACTGAAAATAATTTTGCATATTACAATTAAAATTTACCTTAGGGTAAGTTTATATTGGAACTGCGATAAGTGATAAGAGCATCGATAAGAGCATAGCGTAGAAAATTATATATTGTTTATCGTTGATCAAAGCGATGCTTCAATATTAACACATGTATTAAAATCATGTATATAATTTTCTACACAATGCACTTATCATAGCTGAAATATAAATACATCCTTATCTACAGTTACTATATAAGTAGTTGCATATTATAGATACATTCTCAAAAAGAGTATTATGCTGACTTTGCAACCGACTATAAATTTCGAATATTTTTAACAGCTACATTAATTTTTTCCATATTTCGAGCAGCCCGATCGGAACTCTTAAGCTTACTGAAACAAAGGAATATTAATATTATCCGTCCGGATAAACAAATGATGGGAAACTTGTGTTTGTATCTGACTCTAAAATATTCACTAATTTGAAATTAGCCTTATACTTCCAGAATATATGGTCGTATATATATACAATTTGGATTTTGAAATTAATACAGAATCAGAATTATACTTTTTTTCCGGAATACGTTTATTAGTATAAATTTTCTAAAAAAAGGGAAAACCTAAGTTTATTTCCGAATCGACCATGACAATCCTCTAATTAAATATTTTAAATGTCTTTGTGTTGTAATACTGCTTTGGATTTCAGAGTTTATCACGAAATCAGTGAATTTCGCTTATTTCGGAACATTTATTTTATTTATATATGTGCTTATACATATTCTGCAAAACAGAGAACCCTGAATTCGTAACCTAAACGTTTCTCTAAAACAAATTATATCTTCAGTTTCATGGAACTTTTGACTCAAAGAGACAGATGTTCCATGGGACTTCTAGCAATGCAACTTTTGATATGTCACTAACTAATCGACAACAATAAATTTAATCAACTGTTATTTGCTGGGTATTAGGACATGTTTTTAAGCTTCCCTTCCCTAGGCTTCCCTTGATTAAATCTTAAAAATCAACCATCAAGATTGTTATCAGGGCAAATCCTTTTTTCTAACTTTTGACACTTATCGTTGCGAATCATTTAGTTGGTTTTTAATGGTTATGTTCAGATATTGAATCTCTTCAGGCGTTTTAGACTAATTTTAAAATAAAAATTTTAGGCAACTGTAAAGTGGAAAGTTATTTTTTTATGAAAAATTTTATCTTAATTATTTCGAAATAGGAAGTACTCTCTTCGGTTTTTTCTTGGCCCAAATTATTATTTTTAAAGCTTTCAGTTTTATTTTTTTCAAATAATTAATTGTTTATGTTTTATTTTGTAAATAATATAAAATTTAATTACTAGATATTTTATTTGTTTATTAATAGTTTTGGAACTACCAGCTTAACACTCGTACTATTTGTTTTTTTTAAATTTATTTAAAGCTTAGAAAAATGTTATTTAGTTTTGGACAATATTTATTTTAGAAAGCAGTAGATAGCTTTTCGATTAGCTTATATTATAAGTTGGAATAGTTGTAAGTACATATGGAATAAGATGGGAATATAACTAATATATTTTTTTTATTTTTTATTTAAAATGTTCTAGCTTTAGTTGTTAATTTTAATACTATTGATCGGTCTATTACTTCGATATTCACTTATACTCGTTAGAAAAACAGTAGTGAATTAAATTAGTATGACCTGCCGCCATTAATTTTCAGCAAATATTTTCTTTGAATTTTTTTGTTCGATTCCTATTTAATTAAATTGAATTAAAAAATCTGTATATTGAGAGTCAAATCAAATCAAAGAGAAGGCCTATTAGGGGAGCATTAAAATCTACAAGCTAGCGAATTTATATATTGCAATGGAAAAATCAGAAAGCTAAGCCGATAAAACCAGAAGTAATGTAAGGTAATTTTATGATTTCATATATATTTCGCTAAATATTGGTTTCTACAAGGGATTGTCTAGCTACTTTTTCCAACTATATTCATCAATTAATGAAAAACTTCACGAATAATTTGGATTACAAAATATTTAATTCTAGGAATGAATTTTTTTGAGCCATGAAGGATTCTCGTAACTGCATAGTCTTATATTTTCCAGAATCTTTCAATTGTTACCCCATTTTTTTTTACAAAAAACAATTGTCTACAAATTTTGGAAAATCTTAAAGCGCTAACACCTGTACTTCCTTTAATTTCCCACAAACTTTTATATCTAAAAAAAATTCAAAAAAAAATTAAGTGGTACAAAGTGGTAATTTCAGTATTTAAATATTTATTTTTTTTTTAAATTTGGTTTTGAAAATAGCTTTGTCTTAATGATTTGTTCATCTCTTATATCCGAATAATTATCTTGCAACTAGGATATGCACATTAGAAGGGAAGTAATCGCAAAATCGAATACGAAATAAAAATTGGAAATAGAATTCGACAATTTGACAGTTAAAGCAGAATTTAGTGACACTTCAGACGCTCTAAATGAAAAATTAACGTTTGAAAAAAAGTATATAGTTTGACAAGTTCGGTTGGTTTTAAGTTTAAAATCTGCAATGTGTTGAAAGCTTAAAATATGATTTTTTTGGACACTAAAACCTAGACTCATTTTATTTGAACTATTCGAGCTTGATTCCAATTTGCTGTAATCTGTAAATTTCTTGTACAGATTGTAAATTCTGTAAATTTGGAAAGTTAAAAAAGAACAACTGTCATGAATTTTCAATGGTTAGAAAAGAGTGGATATCAAAAATGTTAATATCAAATATAATTATAAGAATGGCATTACTAAACTTAATTAAGTGCTCGCTTATTTTGTTTCATCTTAAAAACTTTCTATAAATTATTTGTTAATTTGTAAATTTTTATTATTTAAAAATCATACAACATTTCAAGAACAGCCCAATTACTCTAATGAAAAATTTTTTTACTAATATAACTCATAAAAATTTATTTTAAAATTTTGAAATTTACCATAATTTTCCTATACTATTAAACATAAGGATTTTTTTACGAGAATTCTGACATTTTTGACATTTACAAAATTCACAATTCACAATAGACTTTTATAATAATAAAACTTTAAAATGTAAATAAATGTAAAAATTAACCACATTGTTATTGTGGTGAATAATAAAGCAAATGGAAAATTAAATTTAAATGCGCAAGTCCTTACAAAAATTTTCTTGAATAGGCATGGTTTTTAACTGTCATTTTCTTTTACATATTACAAAAAAAAAAGAAACAAAAAAAAACATGAATATTAACAATTGAATTTCGAAAATGAATGAGTCAAATGACGTCAAATGAATTGTCAAAATTTTTATTTTTAGTATTATTTTTGTGTTAATCAAGTTTTGACTTGCAAAATTTTCTTCGAAAAATAAAAATTGTTATTTAAGTTAGTAAAAAAATTTTAAAATATTTTAATTATTATTTTTATTTGACAAAAAGATTGTATTTAAATAGAAGTGTAACTTTTCAATTTATTTTAAAGTTTTAATAGTATATTATTAAAAAATATAAAATTTTAAAAGTACGGTCATTTTGAAAAAGGAAAAAAAATTTAAATAGTTATGTATACTATAAGAAAAAGTATCCCTAATATTGTGTAGTATAAGAAAAAATTTAAAGTTAACCTCTTGATCTTTTAGGAGAAATATATAGGAATGACGAAGATGTGTAGGATAAAAATTATAATTATATAGGATATAAATTATCAATTAATGATATTTTGCTAGTTATTTATGAAAACTTTAATCATAATCAGTATTTTGTAAACACATATGAAATATTTTGATAAATTGTTGGATAAAAGCCAGAGTATAAGTAAATTTCGGGATAAAATAATACTATACTGATGTTAAGAATCGACTTTTGACCATTTTTCATTTAAAATAATTTAAAATTACTACCATCGATTATAGTAAGAATTGAGAATTTCTATGCTAAGTGATGAATGTTTTTTTTTTTTCTTAATCACAAACGTTTCAACTGTTAGGCATTAAGCCTGTCTATACCATAGGTACATGTTGGAACAGGGGGTCATATTATATTTGTGTTATTAGAATTTATTTTAATAAATTCCACATACAATTTAAACAAGATATAGTACTAGGCCTTATAACATGTAGAAATGTCTTAGATTTTCAATAGATACAATTCTATTTTTGTTTATATTACAAAATATTACGAATTTGAGTTACATGGTATTCTATATCTGTGAGCTATATTATTCAATTAAAGTATTAATTATGTTGTGCATTTGTTTATATTGTTATATTAATGAATTTTTTATTAAAGATAACTACTACTAATTAAGCTCTTAATTTAAACCCGGCGAATGGTAGCTTCGTCAAGTCGAAAGCCAGAAAAGTTTTTTTACTTTCACTAGGATTCGAACCCGGGCCTTTCGCATGAAAGAACGGCACTCTAACCACTGTGCCAACCAGCTATTAAATTTAAGGATAACATATTTTTTGTCAATATTGACGGCCTTAAATACATTGTCATATTATTGTCATTCCATTTCATGTTAAATGGTGAAACTTAAATTTTATCGATTAATATTAACTATATAGGTTAGGACTTATAAAAAAAGGTAGTAAAGTCCTACAATTCGAAGAAAGAGAATCTGTTTCTAAAAATTTTGATTGCAAAACTTAGAAACCAATTAGTGTAGTCATCTAACAATTAAAATTAGAATCTAATAGAAAATTTGTTCCTTAAAGTTAACTAAGGGATTCGATTTGTCCATAATTGAATAATTTTTTTTCCAGAATTCTTTCAATTACAAAGCGTCAATCATTCAAAATTATTAAGTAGTTCCTAGATTTTTATTCTAGGAACCAAATAAACTAAAATGGCTCTATAACCATCTAGAAAACAAAAATAAATTGTTTTTTAAATAAATACTCTACCTACATTTAATACTTAAAACCTGGAGTATCAAGCAAGGAAGATCTGGTTCGATCTCAGATCATGCGTTGTTTTCAAGGAAAATTTCTAAAAAAGTAATTATTATTGCAATTCGCCCTTATGATCTAATATAATAATAGTATATAATAATTATAAAATTATAATAAATAGAATTGGCATAATCTAATAATTGTATCCTATAACCTATAACGGTGTTAGTAACTGATTGTTTTAAAATATTGCATTATTATTAATGATATGTAATATTCATAAATAAATTTAAATAAATAATAAAATTTACAATAAATAAATAAAATAATACAATGTGAATATCGATTTCACTGACATTTCTATTTGAGTGTAAGTGAGTCATATAGAAATTTTTTAACTTTTCAGTGATAATATAAATTCCATATCCACCCGGTATCGTAGTGGTTAGACGTCGGTCTTTCAATTGAAGGGTCTCGGGTTCAAACCCTGGTCGGATCATATGTAATAAAAATATAATTTATATAATAATATAAAACATAAACCTGTCAAACCTGTAAAGAAAACGCTAAATCACTCGCTTATTACATCGTATGTGATGGGGAATTGTTTATAAAAAAATTTACAGTGAAACGTTTGAATACTAAACGGTATTAAATTCTTTAATACCTTACAATTAATTTGTCTTTTAAACAAAATTTTTCGAAATTGAATTTCGAAATTCGAAATTCGAATTTTATATTTCCTTTTTACTCTTATACATTACAAATGTAATGTAATAAATTTTTTTTTTTTTCAGAAGATACTTGTATATTAACCGAGTTCTTAAAAAGAGTGACAATTCAGCGAAAGGATTTTTCTCTCAAAAAAAAATTTTTTTTCAAAATTAAATTTTTTAAAATTAAAAAAAAAATAGTTAAAAACGAAGAAAATATTTTAAATTAACGTATTTAAAAAATAAAAAAAAAACGAAGTTATTAAAAATTATAAATTTAATTTAAAGAAATAAGTAAGAGACGTAAGTTTTTTTTTGCGTTTAGAAAAAGTTTTTCATCTCAATTATCTAAGATTAAAAAAAATTTTTGGAAAATTTTTCTTGATTTTTAGATGAAAAAATCAATTCAATTGTCTTTTTGGTGTAAAAGATTCTTGAATATTAAAAGCATATTACTAAGATAAATATTATTTTGAAATTAATTCAAATTAAATTAAAAAATATTTCACATTTTTAAGCAGTTTTTCAAATTCTTTTAATAAAAATTTTTTTTTTTTTTTTTTTTTCGCTCTTCGTATATAGAAGGAAGAAAATTCTTCAATCGATTTTTCTAATTTTATATTTGACATTTTATGTATAACGGTGTTAGATAGTGGTGAAATATTGTTGATTAAAATATATTCAACATAATAAAAAAAAAGAAAAAAAAAAAGAAAAAGAAAACAATAGAAAAAAAAGAAAATAGATTAAAAAAAAAAGTAACTTAAAGGGTACTTTTAAAGATTTGTGTCAAACCGATATTTCGACCGACCCTTTTTATTATTTATTTGCGAAATAAATAAAAAAAAAAAAAACAAAAAAACAAAATTTAAAAACAAATAAAAATTAAATTGAATTGTTATTAAATTTTAAGTAAAAAAAAAAAAAAAAAAAAAAAAAACATACGGCAGTATATAGATTATTAAATACAAAATAAAATTAATCGATAATAAGTGAATCATACCATATATATAATAATAGTTATATGTTATATATATATATTTTGTATATAATATAATATATTTATGTATGTTAAAAAAAAATATATATATATAATTAAATTAAATTTATTTTAAAAAATTTAATAAAAAAAAAAAAAATATTTAAAAAGTTCGTTTGAACGGGTGAGTAAATATATATACAATTTGAGATGAATATATCTAAGCATTTATATTTTTATATAATGTAAAATTAATATAATAAATTAAAAAAAAAAAAAAAATATAATTAAATAAAAAATTAATAATATAAAACCTACTTTCAAGAATGATCTTTAGTTTTCCATATATTATTAATATATATATAAATATTTATAATATTATTTTTTATTTTAGAATGCTTTAGTTTTTAAATAAAATCTACTCCTATATACTAATTATTCTTATATATACTATTATTTTAATTTTTGGGTTTTTTATGTAAATGTATTATTATTAGTTTTAAATACTTAATGTATATATATATAGCTATGTTTGTGTCGTATTTTAAAACATTATTAATCCCTAATAAAGAATTAAAAAATTTTTTAAACTGAATGTGTAATATAATATAAAGGTTTATTTAGAATAGTTTTATAAATAAATATAAGGTATATTTATTATATACTCGTATTATTATGACAGTAAGGAATAAGCTAAATTAATTTAATATTTAAATACTGTTGTATTTAATTTAAAATATTTACAATTTTATTTAATTAAAATAAATTTAAAATAAATAGTTAAAGTTGATGACCTTTAAGAAATGACATTTAAAGGTACCTATTGCATTTAAAAGTATTAAATTAGATTCTCTTGATTACTCTAGTATCTAGTATTATTTCATTTATTCATTATATTTGTGCAAGAGTGAATAAGAATTATTGGATATTGTGATTTCGCAAAAGTGATCGAAGAGTAATCATAAGTGTAATTATGATTGAGTTTAAGAAAAATAAAAAAATTAATATAGCATTTGTTTTATTATAAAAATTGATTACAATAGTTAGTATATTCAACTTTTATTTATTTATTTATTTGTAGTACCAGGCAATAGTTAATATTGCCTGATAGTCCATTTGCCTATTTGATATTTGGAATTCTTATTAAATTATTTTAATATATATTTTTATCAATTATTTTATGATATGTTGTATTCATAAATATATAAATAAATTCAAATAAATATTAAATCTTATAATAAATAAATAAATGAAAAATTAATACAATTATACAATGTGAATATCGAATTCACTTGACATTTCTCTTTGAGTGTAAGTGACTATATGACTCACTTACACTCAAAAAAAAACCTCAGTGAACATTTTTCAGTGCTAATATAAATTCCATATTCACCCGGTATCTTAATTAATTATTTTAAACTCAACTAATTTTAATTACTTATTCAATATTTTTCAATAAGAACCGATGTTTAACATTTTAATGTAGAAATTTAATATTTAAGTTAATTTGTATAAAAGTTCGTTTACTTATACAAAAACTGATTATGATTAAGACTTCTAACTCCAATCGAACCTACTTTTATCAATTAATTGATTCTCCCAGTTTATTACCAATTTAAAATTCACGTGGAAGTAATATTAACCAATTTTATGAGTATACCTCCAGATAGGAGGTATAGGCCAACCCTCGTTGAAAAAAAATCAATTATAAAATGTACGCCTTAGATATCACATGTTGTTATATTTGTGGTGTATATACTTATCTATTTTATATAAATTTCCTTATTTAATTTAAACCCAAATTGATCCTAAAACAATAACTTATATATTATATATTATTATTATTTTTTTTTTTTTTTTTTTTCGTTTTTACCTTTAATATAAACTTTATTAATAGCCTTAGTTTAATATATAGAAAAATTTAAATATGTAGGAATTAATATTAATTATGTATTTAAAAAAAAATTAAATAAATATAAAGTTTATTAAGGAAGTGGTGCCAAAAATTAATGTAGTAAAATATATTAAAAGATTATTCATTAAAATAGGAGAATTAAGAAAGTAGGTTAAAATAATAATATTATTAAAAAAAATAAGCTGATAATAGAAATTAACAATTTAATTAATATAATAATAAGTGACTTATTCTAAAGGTATAAATTAAAGATTAAAATTAATAAGTTATGATAAACTTAAATTACAAAATATTAAAAAATTATTACTTAATAATTTTCTATATATTTATTAATACTTTTTTCAATTAAAGTTATTTTGACTTAATAATAAAATGAACTAATTAATATTTAAAGTATATTAATATAAATAATATACTTAATATAATTTTAGGTTATTCATAATGCTCTTTAAAAAAAAAAATTAAATACTGAATAATAAAGACGGAAAATATAAGAAGAGAAAATTTTTTTATAGTTTTGGGTATAAAGCATTTGTTTAATAAAAACCTTAGATATTGTGTTTTTTTAAATAATATAAATTAAGTTATTGGCTAAGCTAAAGTTTTCCTAGACCAGTTCTAGCCATTTAATTTTTGGCATAGAATTAAGGACAATAAAAAATACCAAATATTATTATTTTGTTGTGTGCCAAATTTAAAAAAGAAATATGTATATAATAGAATCATATGGAAGTTATATTGCATAATAATTTGTTTCTATTGAAACAAAATATAAATTATTAGAGTTGAAAGTTAATGTAGCCTAATAGAAATTATAATATTTAACGTGTACTTAACTATTTATTGTAAAAAAAAGTAATCGCTTTAGTAATTAATCCCCTGTCCCATATGTTAAATTGATAAATATATATATATAATCATCCCTGAGCTTAAAACAAAATTTAAATATCTATTATATTATTTTTATTATTATCCAAAAAATAATATTAATTTAAAAAAAAACCTTTAATTTTAGATTGATATCGATGTCTCGTGCACTAGATAATGCTTAAGTTACCAAAAGGTTTGAAAAAGAAAAAAAAGAAGTCTAAAAAAGATCAGGAACTTTTTACTGAAGAAGAACTTGAACAATATAAACAACAACAAAGACTAAAACAACAGCAAAATCAAGAAAATTCATCTGAAGCAGATACAACAACAACTGAAACAGAACATAAAAACGAAACACAAGAAGAGAAAAGTGAATCATTAGCAGTAGCAGCAGCAGTAGCACAAACAACATCATCTACAGCTTTACAAGAAAAAAAGACTTCTGAAGAAGACGAGGAGTGGTCAAAATTTAAAGCTTTAACAGCTGGTGTTGATACTATCTTACATAAGACACAAGACGAATTAGATCGTATCAAATCAACATCATTTTATCAACGAGTTCCAACAGAAGTTGAAAAGAGAAAACTTGAAGAAGAAGAGGCTAAAAAACGTGAAGCTGCAAGATTAGAAGAAGAACGCCGGAAAAAAGAAGAACAAGAAGCAAATCGTGATAAATTAGCAGAAGCTGTTGTTGAATTATCTGATTCAGAAGAAGAATCTGAAGAAGTTGATGATATCTTTGAAACTGGTTATATTGATGCTATAACAAGTGGTGAACTACAACTAACAGTAGTAACAGATATCCCTGAATTTGAAGATTCTGGACCAGATCCATTTGATACATCATATGCCGACACTTTAATAACTGGTCCTCAGGTATCTAAAAGTGGTAAAAAACTAGTAAGTTTAGGTGCTGCAGTAGAAGTTTTAACAGGTAGAGTTGATAGTGCAAAAGCTGTTGAATTAAGTGGAGCAAAAAAGAAACCAAGAAAAGGTATAACAAATTTGTTACTTGAAGACGAAGAAGAAGCTGCAAATTTACCCGAAGAATTATCAGTAACACCAGAACCACAAAAAACATTATTAGATGATCCTGATGACGAACTTCCAGATATTCCAATCGATTTAAGTGTATCATTACATTTAACTTATCAAAAACAGAAAGAAGAAGAAAAAGAAGAAACAGAAACTGAAGAAAATAATAGAATTAACGATTTATTAGCAATCAAAGCTACCGATGATATTGTTTCAGAATTTGATGTATTAAAAGATGATGAAGATGATGAATTTGCTGAATTAGCTTTTGAGTCATTAACTAAAAAGGAAGAAATTAAAGTTTTAACACAACCACAATCAACTAAATTTTCTGAAGAAGTTGAAGGAAATTGGGCTGAATTTGAATTAACTGAAGAAGAAGTATCAGCACATAAAGGTATCCATTTTCTTATTTATCAAAAAGAAGAAAGTTATTAAAATGATTTATAAATTTTTAGCTAAACCTCCAAGACCACCACGACCAACAGCTGGTCCAACTGTTGTGCTTACTTCTTTAACCACAAATGAAGTTTTAAGTGACGACGAGTTTGAAGTTCCAGAAGACGATCCATTTGATACAGCATTTGTTGGAGAAGTTATAAAAAAGAAGAGTATCGACGAGGAAGAAGACGATTTTGATTTTGATCCGAGAGCAGGCGAAGAGAAGACAGAAGTTATCAAAGTTACAAAAGAAGATATATTTGCTAATTTAACCGGCGAAAAAAGTTCAAATAACTTAGCTCCTACAATCAAAAAAGATTTATTAGGAGGCAGCAATACACAGCTAGCTCAAATACCAATAGCACCAGCGGAAGACAGTGTTAACGTTGAAGACGAAGATTTTGACCCATTTGATACATCTGCTGTTGCGAAACTTGTTCAGCCAAAAGAAACTGAACTTAAAATTTTAGAAAAGGATTTGTTATCAGACTCCAAATTAAAAAAATCTTTAAGTGATCCCGATTTTGATCCTCGAGCTGAAGAGCCGCATGTGGATATTGAACCACAAGTAGTAATTCCTCCAGAAGAATTTGATACAGCTAGAAGAAAGTCGTCTTTAAGTTTAAATTTACAATCAAAGTCAGTTGGATTTTTGGTTCCAAATACTGATCTGCTTGCAGTAAATAACGAAGGAGGAAAAATACAAAAACCGTTGACACCATATTACGCTAAACCAGAATCTATTCAAGAAAAAGATTCAGAAGATCCATTTGATACATCTTTTGTACCAAATACAGTGCCAACTGATATCGAGCTTAAGCATATAGAAAAAGATTTACTCGTTTCCTCCAATTTGAAAAATAGTTTATCAGATCCAGATTTTAATCCGAGAGAAGACGACATAAAGGAGGACTTAAAACCAGCGTCTGATTTGTTAGATGTTCAAGAAAATTTAAATATCAAAGTTTTAACACCACGATTAGAAAATAAAAAAATTTTTGTTGAAATAGAACAAATTTCTGACGATCCATTTGATACTTCTATTGCATCTAATATTCAACCTGGTAAAACCGAGCTCAAACTTTTAGAAGACGAGTTATTACCTCCAACAACTCCAGAAATAACTACAGGAGTTCTTGATACATTAACAGACGCTCAAGAACTTGGGTTGGGGGATAAGGTTTTAACACCACGCGTAACAACACCAACAGAGGAAGAAGAGGAAATTGATCCTTTTGACACATCTTTTGCAGCAAACTTAGGACCAGGGCAGGTTGAAATTAAACTAATTGAAAACGAATTAATAGAAAAGAAATTTTAAATAAAAATCTTTATTAAAATATTTATAAATAACTAAAAACATAATAAAATGGCTAATCCATTTTTAATGGACGATGATCCTGTTGATTCAGGGGATTCTGCACCTAATCCATTCTTACTTGATGATGCTCAGCAGTCGGATGAATACGATGATTCAGTTTTACCTCCAGGTACTAATCCTTTCGCATTTGGAGATGATGGAGATGATGAATTAGAATTGACAGCAAAAGATTCTGAACCTATGTCAGATTTATTTAAAGTAGATGACGACAATTCAACAGATCCTGCTATGAGTTTCTTTGGCACAACTATACAAGAAGAGGATAATAGTGTTGGTGCAAGAAAACAAAGTCAAGATCAAAGTAATTTAGTTGAAGCGCTTGAAAATAAAAAAAATGCACCACCTCCCAGACCATCACCACCATCACAATTAACACAAGACTTAATTTGTGCAGTTGCTGGTCAATTGGATGAAGCTAGTTCAACTATGTTAGATAGAATACCTGTTACACGAACACCTAGTCCTGTTTCTATGAGAGACCTTGTGTCTCCAAGTCCAACTCCAGATTTATTTGATATGAATGATGAATCAAACGATAATCCATTTGGAATTGGTGTACAACCGAATATAACAAATAATACTGTTAAACCACAACCACCACGTCCTCCTCCACCAAGACCAGCAGCTCCACCACGGCCACCAGCACCCCCGGCACCAGTTTCTGTTGGTCCGGTTCAAGTAACACCACAACAAAATACCGAAAACGATCTTTTTGATATGTTTGGAACTACAACAACAGCACCTCCTAAGCCTCCTCCTCCAAAATCAAATCAAGATATTCTAAGTTTGTTTGATAAAGGTTCAAAACCTCCAATTCCGCCAAAGCCAGATCTTCTTAGTGACGAACTTGTTCTAGTAAACGAAGACAGTAAAACAGAAACAGAAATGAATGAAAATGAGATTGAAAAAGTTGTTGATTCTGAATCAATGTTAGATAATCAGCAAGAAGAACAATCAGAACCAATAATATCAGATATTGAATCTATGCAGGAAACAGTATTTTCCAGTACACTAATAGAACCTGAGCAAGAAGCAGAACTAAATGAAAACGAGAAAGTTCAAATTGAAGCAAGTGAATTAGCAATGGACTCAATTCCTGCTGTACCACATATTATGAGAGCCCCTACGCCGGACATTGAAATAACAACAGTAGGAGATCGTCTTGGATCTGACGAAGAAGATGAATTTATTCCCCATGGAATAGGTAAAATATAGTGTTTTGAAGTTTAGCATTTTATAAATATTGTTTTTTATTTTGTATTAGTGCGACAAAACAAAGAACCTGAAATAGAAGTAGAACATAAACAAGAGCCTGTCGAAACAACGGATTATAGTTTTTCAAATGATTCAAATTTTACAAATCCTGATATTTTAGAATCACATACTAACGATAATACAAATATTATCCAGGAACCGGAAGAGATGGATACTACATTAGACTTCGCACCTGCCAGTGGCGCAGCGTCAGCTAATCCTTTTGCAAGTCCAGAAGATGAAAATCCTTTAGATTATGCACAAACCAATATTTCAACTAATATATTTATGACTGAAGAAACTTCAGTTAATGCTATCGAAGAAATTAATACTGAGCAATATAATGCAGTGCAAGAACAACATACTAATATATTTGCAGCAGAACCGCCACCTGTAGTAACACGACCACCGCCACCTGCAGTTCCTCAAAGACCAGTAATGCCACCAACAAATATATTTGCAGAGCCAGATGAATTTGATGCATTTTCAGCTAAGTTTGATTCTGCCAAAAAAGATAAAAGCGGTATTTTAGATGGATTTGCGCCCATTACTCCAACCGGACAAGTTGTAGATGATGGTACGACCTACCTTATTTAGTAAGTAAAAAAAATTAATTTAATGTTTTTTTTAATTTTAGCATGGGGATCAACAAATGCGTTTGGCACTGAGTCATCTGATACAGGATTTGGTGCTGAAGAAGCAGACTTTGAAGCTTGGGCTCCTGAACCAGGTTATAATCGTAGGGATTCTGCAGATTCAATAGAAGAAAAAGACTTTAATGTTGTTATAAGACCCAAAGACTTTTCAACAGCACAGGGTGCTGCACCAGCTTTAGCTCCGCCACCACGAACTTCACAAAATAATTCGATTTATTCTGGAGACTCATCACCAAAAATGGTTAATCCATTCGAACAAAGTGTAGGAGGTATGTCACCAAGTGAAGATCTACCAAAACGTACTGATTCACAAGAAACACCACCAACTCCATTATTTGATGATGATGTTTCACAACCACTTGAAGATTTTCCAAGACTTAATTACACTGGCCAAGGATGGGAAATGCAGCTTAGACAACCAAATAAAAAGAAAATTACAGGGCAGAGATTTTGGAAAAAAATCTATGTAAAACTTCTTTCTACAGGAGATGTTCCAGTTGTTCAATTATTCAATCAAATGACAGATAAAACTCCATTTCAAGAACTACCTTTACAACCTTCATATTCGGTTTCAGAAATATCAGCACAACAATTTGATCAGTTTGGTAAAATATTTACATTAAAATTACAATACATTTTCTATAAGGAAAGACCGGGTGTGAGACCTGGTCAGATTACAAAAGCTGAAAGAATTACAAATAAGCTGAGTCAGTTTGCTCAATATGCTATTGCTGGAGATTATGCTGGTGTAAAAGAATTTGGAAGTGACTTAAAGAAATTAGGATTACCAGTAGAGCATGCACCACAATCATCTCAATTAGCTAAATTGGGAACTATGACTTATGAAGATTTAAAACAATTTTCACTTTGTATTGAAGAAGCTTTGTTCAAAATATCTGCACATCGTGATAGAGCGCTAACTTACAAAATGGAAGAAGTTCAAGTAACTGCGGTTGACGAAATATATGTTGAACAGGACTATGAAGGTCATGTACATAAACAAATTGCAAGAGTGCGATTATTCTTCCTAGCGTTTTTATCAGGTATTTGAATCTCACATTTATTTTTTGTTTGTATTATATGTATTAACAAAACCCACTTTTTAATATATAAGGTATGCCAACAATAGAACTCGGATTGAATGATATGTGGCGTCAAGGAAAAGAAGTGGTAGGCAGACATGATATCATTCCTGTAGTTACAGAAGAATGGATTCGACTTGAATGTGTTGAGTTCCATAATGTTGTGCAACAAGATGAATATGAAAGAAGTCGAACAATCAAGTAAGAAGTTGTATTTTATATCTTTATATTTAAAAAAAAATTTTTTATTTAAGATTTCAACCTCCTGATGCTTGTTATATTGAATTAATGCGTTTTCGCGTGCGACCACCAAAAAATCGTGAATTACCTTTGCAATTAAAAGCATCTTGGTGTGTTATTGGAAATCGTGTTGAGTTAAAGGCAGATATACTTGTTCCGGGATTCGCATCAAGAAAATTGGGACAAATTCCATGTGAAGATGTTTCTGTAAGATTTCCCATTCCTGAATGCTGGATTTATCTGTTTAGAGTTGAAAAACATTTTAGGTAATTTATGAAACAATTTTTTTTCCATTTTTTTATTACGATTACTATTTTATTAAGGTATGGCTCAGTAAAATCGGCACATAGACGAACTGGAAAAATAAAGGGAATAGAAAGAATTTTAGGTGCAGTAGACACTCTACAGGAATCACTTATTGAGGTAACATCGGGTCAAGCTAAATACGAACATCATCATAGAGCTATTGTATGGCGTTGTCCTAGACTACCAAAAGAAGGACAAGGTAAAATTTATTAAGGAAAAAAAAAATTGTTTTATAGAATTATAGTAATAAAATTAATTTAATATTAAATAGGTGCATACACCACTCATCAAATGGTATGTAAAATGGCACTTACATCATATGATCAGATTCCGGAACAACTAGCTCCTTATGCTTACGTAGAATTTACAATGCCTGCAACACAAGTTTCTCATACAACAGTTAGATCAATTAGTGTTCAAGATTCTGACAGTGATGAACCACCAGAAAAATATGTTAGATATTTGGCAAGACATGAATATAGGTAAAAGAATTTGATGTAATTGTTAGAAAAACTAACTAGTCTTTTAAAATAAAAAACATGTTTATTTCATTTTATTTTTATTAATCGATATTAAGCTTTGTTTTTATTTTCTGGAAAATTTTTGTAATTACTTAACAGTAAATACTTTAACAAATATCTTTAATTTTAAGGGTTGGAATTGAAACAACACAGGGTGAATCAGTAAATGCTTATTTGGCGGCTACAAAACCAATTAAAGAAGAACCAGCAACAACACCAGTATCACATTCACCAGCACTACCAAGTGATTCGGATTCTGATTCTAATTAAAATTAGTGTTAATCTCATTTTAGGTATAAATAATAGAAAACAAAAAAATCATCAACCTGCAATGATTTAAATCTACTGTTATTTTCGTAATTTTTAAGCTGCGACATCAAAACAAAGATATAGTAATTATATAAATAGCAAATATATCAATGAACAATATTAACTATAAACTAATTAAATAATTAATTTGAATAATTTTTTAAGTCTAAAGTTTAAAAACAAACCTTAATTGTTATTTGTATAATTCTTCAATGTTTAAACGCAAAAATGCTCACTTTAAAAAACAAATAACTAAGGCAGTTAAAACTTAACTGCACTAAATTAATTAAAAAATAATAATATAATGTATATTAATTATTAATGCGCTGTGTTTTTATTTAATATATAAACTATGTATATATAACTGTGTAATACGGTTTTTTTAAGTCCAAAAATATGTTTATGGCATATTATGTAGCATTTTCAATTAATATACAGGGTTTCTAAAAATAAATTGTAATTTTTATCAAATTTCATGATAATTTTTTTAATAGGTTATTTAAGTTTGAGTAATTGCGATTTAATTTGACAAAGTTACAATAATAATTAAATTAAAACTTTATATTAACTTAAAAAACTTTATGTAAAAATTATCTAAATTTAATTCGAAGTAAATTACAATTTGAACTTAAAATGCTATGTATATTTCTTTGGAATACAAGTATTAATATATTATTTGCATTAATAATTCAATAATATCTTATAATTAATAGCTTTTTATAATTATTGAAATATTTAATAAATAAAAATATTTTTAATAACAAAAGTAAAATCAAATTAATTCTAAAGGTTATGTTTCAAAATCTAAATACAAAAACTAACCAAAATGAGTAAATGAGTATAGATTTTTTTTTAATTAGTTTGCAATAGTAAAATTTATATTTTAAATATTATATTAAGATAATTATTATATTATATATTATTATATATATGTTTTATAGAATTTTAAATTATATTTTTAATTTTATTTAAAGTACTTTTTGCTAAACAATATTGAAATAGCTTTTAACATAATTTTTGCTGAATATTCATTTTTTTTTTTATATTTATAGTTCATATAAAATAATTCACATTTAAATTAATTTTAAATATTTTAAATTTTAGACAATAAATAAGTATTAATTGAAAAAAAAAAATTAAATAAAAAAAGAAAATCATTTAAATAATTAGAAAAAAAAAATCAATCAATTAAATAGCAGGTTAAATATATTATATTAAATTAAAAAGTATATATTATAAATTAATTAATAAAATCTTTTAATTAAAAAACAAAGTTTATAATAAATAACTAAATCAGTTCTTATTGTTCTATCTTTACAACTAAATCGTATTGTAAAAATTTAATAGAAAGCTTGAAATTGAATCAAATTTTTATAATTACATAATTTGGTATAGTCATTACTACGAGTATATTAATTTTTTTATTAATTAAATTAATTTAAATTTTTATTTTCAAATATGTAACTATGGTTTCAATTTACTGTAATTAATTTTTCAAAATATTATAGTAATAGTGAATGTAATAGATTTCATATAGTTAGTTAAATATGCTTACATGTTATTTATGCCAGAATTGATTAAAATAATTATTTATTGATAAATATCTTTATTTTAATATATGAGATCTAAAATTCTTTAAAAAAGAAGTTGTATATTAATAATGTATAAATTAAAGCTACTAGTTCCATGAAAGTTTGGTTTCTTATAATTCCATATCAATTTTATTTCATAAAATTAACAAATGTTATCTAACTAGTTTACCTGACCAACTATAGGTCTATTACTTTGGAAATTCAGAAATTCGAATCTAAAATAATATCTGAATGAATCTATTAAAAGAATTTATTTTGTTCTAGTATATAATGTTGCAAAACACTGCATTAATTAAAATAATTTTCATTTAACAATTGACACTAATTGACTTAAAATATTCTAAATATCAATTTCAAGCAAAAATAACGCATAAAATTTTAAAACCAAATAAATATATAAAATAAAAAATAAATTCAAAAAAAATAATATAAAAGAATTATTGTAGAGCTAAATTAAATAACCGCATAAATGAATCCTATAATTTAATAAAGCAAAAAAAAAAAAATAAATAAATAAATATTCAAAAAAATAAAACAATAAAAATAGCAAATTATAATAAAATAATGTAAATTGTTTTGCAAAAGTTACATAATGTGAAATGAAATATATTAATGAAAAAATCCTATACAAGTATAAAAATGCACATTCCCATTCATGTATACATAATGTATATTAAATATAAAATAAAATAAAAAAATATAGCAAAGTATTCAAAATGAAAAATGAAATTTAATAAATAAGTAAAATAATTCATTCCAATATAACAATATAATAAATACTGTTAATGTTTATATGTTATATTTATAATTATTATTATTATGACTATCATCATTATCATTATCATTATTACAATTATTTATTTATTTGTTAAAAAAAAATGTTTTTAAATACAAAATAATAAATAAAAAATTAATAAAACCAAACTGAATTCCAATATAATCATTAATTTTAAAATTTTTTAATAATTTTTAATTTTAATATAATTTTATTAAATATTTAAGTTAATTATATATTATTAAAATTAAAAACTAACTTTAATATTATTTTAAAATGTTCATTTTATATTATTTATAATTATAATTTATAATTAATATATTGAAATAAATGTTTTATATAGATATAATTAAATAATTTATTTATTAATAATTTTAAAAATGATTTTATATAAAAGTAATATAAACTTAAATAAATTGCATTTTAATATTAATTAATAAATTAAAAGCAATTAATATTATTAATTTATATTTATTTATAGAAACATTAAAATTTGACCAAAAATATCGAATACAATTATTTTATTTAATTAATATGTATTTTTACAATTTAAATTAATGCTATTATTATTTATTTTAAACAATTATCTATAAATTAAATTCTATAATACTGAAATTTAATATATTAGTCCTTATTAATTTTTAAACTAAATAAATAAAACTAATTACTTCATGCAAGTATCATCATAGTATCACATAGAGTTACAAAAATTTAAGTTGATTAGTTTGTTTCAAAAAATTTTTATATATTATTTTATTGATGAATGCTGTGCCAATGCATCAATATTCAGCAGATTCTATAGTATTGTAGATAGTGTACCATCAATCCTTCAAATAGTCAAGAAATTGAAAAAAAAGGTTTTGTGTCCTTTGCAAGATATGAGCACGAGCACTCCATTGGTTTATAAGCTGTGTGCCCTTTCGTTCGAATTCCCTTGGTTTCCATTGCTAACAATTTTAGATAATAGATATTGATTGCTTTTTAAGTAGTGTATTTGAACCCAGATTATATTAGACAAATTAACATTACTTAAATTTTACTAAAATTTTACTTCTGTAATTAAATAATAAAAAATATTTTTATTTAAATTTTTAAGGCTAAATCAGTTTATTTACCAAAACCAACTATAGAATTGGTAAAACATATATTTTGATGATTTGCTTCAAATTAAATTGATCTTAAAACCATAATTTTGGAATTACATCGTTTTTAAAAAAAAATTTTTAATTAATTTTTAAATATCATATAATTAATTAATATTACCTTCTGTTTAATTTTATTATTACAAAATTACATATAATTAAAATTATTTAAATAATAAACTTTAATACTACATATTTCATAATATTTTAAATTAGTTTTTTTCTAATAAAATTAATATTAATTTCCATTCTGAATTATTTAATTAATAACAAAATTCAATAATTTATAATGTTTTAAATACCGCAGAGATATAAAAAAAATATATATATACTAAAATAAAATAAATAAATAAAAAATTTAGTTTGTAATTAATTTTTAAGTCCATTTATATAAATATATACATTAATAAAATTACAATTATATCAAAAGAAAAAGAAAAAAAAAAAAAAAATAAATTAAAATAAAAAACCCAGACTAAATAAATATAATATAATAAATAAAAATTTTAGATATAAATGTAACCTTAAAAAAATACTCGTAGCGTATTATATGTAAAATGTAAAAAAAAAAAAAAAAAAAAAAAATAAAAAACAAAAATATTACCTACATTCTATATGAAATTGCTATTAAAAAATCATTAAAATTTAATTATATAAATAAATAAATAAAAAAAAATTGACTATAAATATTATATAAATTCCGGAAGAAAACGTTATTGTATATTGCATAAGATTAAATTTAAATGAAAAAAAAGAATATTATATACATGTATGATGTATTATATACCATAAATCTCAGATTTTATTCGACATTATTACATTGAAAAAAAAAAACATATATATATATATATATATATATATATATATATATATAAATAATGAAATACATAAATAAAATTATAAAAGTCTAATTTAATTTCATTAAAAAAAAAAAAAAAACAAAGACACGTTAAACACTATTTACATAATATACTTCATCATAAAGTATTTTAAAATAAATTAATTTTTGAAACTAAAATCAATAATACTATTTTTTTTTTTTTTTTTTGATTTGAAAGTGTATTTAAAACTGTAATGTACTGCATCGCATACAAAAAACAACAAACCTTTATTAAAAAAAAACTTGATACTTGGACAGATTAAAGTTATAATAATAGAAAAAAAAAACTTTCATTCAGAAACAAAAAGTATAATTAAAAAAAAAATGATAAAATAAATATACACTTATACAAAAAAAGAAAAAAAAGAAATGAAAAAAAAAAATATATATATATATATAAATAAATATAGATATAAATTATAAAACTGAAAAAAAAAAGTGAATATAAATATATAGTTAATTGAAAAATGTTAAATGCAATTTATTTTTCTTATATTTCAGATTAACCTTTCAAATGCATAATCATCATTATATAAATAGTCATTATATAAATAGGCCAATATCATTTTACGCTATGATCGAGAGAAGTTGCAAGGCTTATTTAATTTTTTAATCAGGACCTAAGAATATACAGAATAAAGTAAAAATGGTTTACATATTCAATTTTTAACAATTCTTTTCGAATATATTTATTGTTAGTTGATATAATAGAGTAAAACAAAATCGAAATTCGAAAATAAAAGGAAAGAAATAAAATGAATGATAAAAAAAAATAAAAACTACTCTATTGTCATAGGTACAAACTACAATTATATTCCGAAATATTTTTTTTTTCTTCTTTTTTAAAGGAGAATAGAAATTAAATTTTTTTTTCGAAATTACAGCTACTCAAACCCACTGCAGTAGACCAACCAAATTTTGTACAAACATTGACCCTATAACTAAAGTATTTTTGACAAAAAATATCAGATACCTAACTTATTTAGGTATAGAGTAATTCTCTAATAAAAGAAAAAGTTTGTAAGGCAGCTACTCAAACCTACTGCAGTAGACCAACCATATTTTGCACAAACTTTAGCCATAAATCTAAACAATTTTTGGGAAAATTTTAAACACCCAGCTTCAATAAATTCATAAACGCGACTGTGGCTTTACTATTTGGTTTGAACATAATCCGTTTAGAACTATTTTTATAAAAATTTTAATATTGATCTCTCCAGAACTTTGGTGGGATGAAATTAATTTTTTTGCAATGCTTATCCGTAGTTAAATTTGCATTGTTTTATTTTGCTACTATAATTTAGAAGTCTGTGATCCATTTTCCGCAAATAAAACTCAGACAACTTTTCCTTCATATAAATATTCTAACTATATATTTCAATGTGATAGGATTGACAGTTTAACAGGTTTGTAGGTGTCATTTATTTAATATTTAAAAACGAATTCAAAAATAAATTGATTTATTGTTTGAATAGAGTACACGCAAAATTCAAATTATAGATACTAAAGGCAATGCAAAACAAAAAACCACAATATTTGTTTGG
This sequence comes from Dolichopus griseipennis, assembly GCA_963082915.1. Lineage (NCBI taxonomy): Eukaryota > Metazoa > Arthropoda > Insecta > Diptera > Dolichopodidae > Dolichopus > Dolichopus griseipennis. Next base: position 315,573,853 of record OY720441.1, on the reverse strand, counting down.
AACAGTGTTACCTATAAGTTTTTCCGGAATCTATTTTTTTTTCCGAGTACATTTATTTCAAACTCCTGCGCCTACTCCATTTGCCTTTTATAATTTAATTATCTTTTGGCTCTTTTATTAAGGGGATTTACCAATTAAAAATTCCATCAAGCTTAAGAAATATAAAGAATCTTTAAAAGTACTTTAACTAGTTGAGTTTACAGCAAAGTTATGTCATGAAATAGTTCGTAGATTTATAGTTTTTGACAATATTGGTGATCATGTTAAATAACCTTGTAAAAATATTTCTTTAGCTTTGAGTTGAAGGTTGTTTCGGTAACTTTATTTTTGAAATAATGGTTAAAGATATGTGGTAGAGAGGTCGTTTTAGTAAATTTAGTTGAAAATTGGAGAATGTTTACATTATTCAATTGAATGGAATATATGCCAGTCGAAAATGAACGGAAGGCTATGAAAATAGTAGTCATAACATTTAAAATATTAAAATATTTAAAAATATTTTGAAACAGCTTTCAAGTTGGGTTTTGTTTTTGGTTAAAAGTGATTTACGTGATATATTATGACCCACCAAACCAGAGCCATTAATAATTTTTTTTTTTCTATTTTTTGTTTATATTGTAATATTTTATATTTTATTTATATGGTAATCTGCGAGTTATATTATTTAATTAAATTATTTGTTTATATTTTGCATTTGTTTATATTGTTATATTAATGTATTTTTTATTAAAGATATATAATTATTAATTATTGATTATGCCATTAATTTGAACCCAATGGCGAATGGTAGCTGAGTCGAGTAGAACACCAGAAAAGTTTTCTCACTTTCACTAGAATTTAAACCCGCATGAAAGGTGACATTGAACCACTGTGCCACCCAGCCGTAAATATTGAAATTTGTAATTTATTAATTTAGTAACCACATCAAAAATCCCCCGAAATTCAAAATCTTTACTTTACAAATATATATATATAAAAATTCAATAAAAAGGGAATACCATAATTTCAAATCAAACTCTTACACCCCTCCTATCTCAGAATCTCACTTATTTATTTTTAGTTCTGAAGATTATTCACTTCGGGATTTTTTTTTCAGGATTAAGTAAAACAAAATAAAATAAATGGGAATAATAAATAAGAGAATAAAGAACAGATTTTGAGTAAACATGAAACGCCTCTGAATCTAAAATTAATCAAGCATTATATAAAAAATATATTCCCCAAAATAAAGTCAGAAATCGATAGACTAGAAATACGTATGATATACATATGTTATAATAAAAGACTGTATTTAAAAATTAAAAGGAAATTGCATTCATGATAAAAAATGTAGGAATAGTTGATTTGGTAAATATTGAGATAATATTTTAAAAGAAAGAGTTAGCAAGGTATTGAATATAAGATTCCATATTTAGTTTAAAGCTTGTTATTATACCCTACACCTATGAAATAGGAAAAGGCTGTATTAACTTTGGTATAGTGTTTGTAACCACCTAAAAGAAGCGAGCTAGATATGGAAAAGTATATATATTTATGATCAGCGTGACCTTCTGAGTCGATATAGCCAAGTCCGTCCGTAGGCACGATAACTCAAAAAATAATGGACCTATCTTCATGAAATTTTAACTGTGGGTTACTAGGACTGAAAGTACGGCGGGGATTGCAAATGGGCGAAATCGGCCCATGGGTTCGGATTTTGGACTTTTTAATCGGTCCAAGGGGTAACGGACTTATATAGAAAAAAAAACGATAACTCAACAACTATTGCCGCTATCTTAATCAAATTTGTACTGTAGGTTACTAGTAATGAAACTACGGCGGGGATTGCGTACAGTCGAGATTGGACCATGGGTTCGGAAACTAGAACATTTTGGTCGAATTTAGGCTGAACGAGCATAGTTCCGAAATCATTGAAGATAGAACCTCCATTTGGTATCAAGGTGTCCATTCCTATTTCCTTAGTGTCCTTGAAATTTGGGCCTCATTGGAGTAGTGGGTCGGGGACCAGCCACACATTTCTGAAGACCTAAATGCATTTCATTAAAATTAATAAAGACAGCAACTTGAAACAAATGTAGAAGCTTCAAGGATGTTCGACAAGGATGTTCTTTACTATTTGCGTACCCCCCTAATTTGGGATCAATTGGAGTGGTGGTTCAGTACCCCTCTTAGATCTCCCAAGGTTTAAAAGCTTATAATTGAAATTATTAAAAATAGTAACTTAAAATTAAGAGGGAATGTTCCAATTGTGTACAAGGGTTAACTTGTAATGAAAGTACAGCGAGGACTGCATATGTTCGAAATCCGTCCATGGGTTCGGATTCTGGACCTTTTAATCGGTCTAAGGGCTAACAAACATATATAAAAAATTACGATAACTCAACAACTAATGACGCTATCTTCATTAAATTTGTTCTGTAGGGTATTGGTAATGAAACTACGGCGGCGATTGCGTACTGCAAGGATTGGACAATGAGTTTGGAACTTAGAAATTTTTGATCGAATTTAGGCCAAACGAGCATAATACCGAAACCAATGGAGATAGAACCTCCAAATTTATTTAGATAAATTAGTAAGAATTTGTAATATTTTTGAATAGATAAAATAATTAGAAAATGTTTTTTAGTACTATAAAGTTAATTGTTAATTTGGTTAGCCATGCCTTAAAATCAAACTAATAAAATCTTTTATGGTTTTAAAATGACTTATGAACTTCCCATTAAATTTGGGTATTCAAATTTGGGTATTAATCAATAGGTGTAGGGTATTTCTAAGTTAAGACTGACTGTTTCTTTACTTGTTTAATCCAAATGTTAGTATAATAATTTTCATAATATTTAACAAATTAAAATTTATTTTTAAAAGCTCTATCATTTTATCTACCCTTTTTAGGTTTAACAAAAGTTGTTTCATTTTGTCGCAAATTCGTAAATTCTAATTTTTTTTTTTGCGTTCGTGTGTGGGTATGAACTTGTGTATATATGTATGTGTTTGTGCCTTTTAAAACCATACTCGCGCAAATTTCAACCAATTTTGATGAAATTTGGTATGGATGCTTTTTTCGTCAAAAGTAAGGTTAAGTTCGTAGATGGGCCAAATCGGACCACAGGATCGGTAGACTCCCATACAAAAGAACCAGACTTTTCGAGAAGTCTTGAATGTCGAAATGATTTCAATTTTGGTACATGTACTATTGGTTGGTACCCATGCAGAATACCTTACATAAATTCTAACGATCAGAATGAGTTCAAAATTAAAACATAGATTGTTTGACCACTTAACTTGAAATATTGCGCAAATGTTCCTCTTAGCTAACTAAATTTGTTGTATAAACAAATTGATTACAGTATATTAACTGATTTCGGCCCGGCGGGTTACTAAAATTTTTTTGTTTCCGATTGGTGTCCAATTTTACAAGGTGTATTTGCAGTCTAAAAGAGAGGGCAACAAAAATTTTTGTTTAGTTAATTGATCCGTTTGGGCGCATAGTTTCTATGAAGATTTTAACACTTTAAAGAACGGTTTCGCAAACTGGCCAAATTGGACCATGGGGAGGCCGGCCTTCAATATAATATATTGAAACTTTACAATATAAACCACATTATTCAATTAGAAAAGCTTACACAATCCATCTTGAATTTTTTTCTACGTCTTCAGTGTTATAATTGTAATTTGAAAATCGATTTTATTTAACTAAAAATTTTGTTATTTTGAATTAGAAATTCAAATTAATTTAAAATGAAAAAGTATTATTTTATTTAAAAAATGTTATAGTGTATGGAAAACATACATAGAAATTCTATTTTAAAAATGGTTGCCCTTCTATATAGTTGAAGGTTTTACCACCCGCCCTGTTCGTGATAAAACACTGTGCGTGCGGATTCACTTTTCATTGGAAATTCCGGTTACGGTCGCGTACACGAGTAGTTTACTGCAGAATGCTGGAACTTGACAAGGTTATAATGAAAATATTATACATTTTTTCCAGAATATGTACATATAATGTAACTATTTATATAGCATATGTATACATATACCGCAAATGTTTGATTTAGATTATTTGCTATTTTCCTATCCTATTCGAACTTTTAACTAACTTTAATTAAAAGGCTTATTAAAAAGAATTAAAAAGGCCAGGGACGTCTGAGATATTGAACTTTTATCAAATGACCCATGGGACGTCTGAGAGGTTGAACTAAGTCGAAAGTCCCAGCAAGAGCTTTGACAATGTGAACTTGTACTTATCATTTCAGAAATTTTAAAAAGTGATACAAATTTATAGGATAGGATAGGATCCAGAATTCTTGGACAAAAAATGCAATTACAATAACATTAAAATTCTTAACTACATATGTTTTTTAAATGGTCTCATCATATCCATATTTCATAGTTAAGTTTTGTTGGAAGTTTCATTTTTCAATTTATTTCATTATTTTTCACATTTTCAATATTTAACTAAATTATATTTCATGAAGTTTTCAAGTACATTTAACACATATTTTTAAATGGAGTTGAAAATTTTATTTTAAAAATAATAGATTTTATTATTATATATTTATTATGTGCATAATATTATCTTAAATGAATGTATGATATTCTTTTAAAAAGAAAAACACACACTTGAATATAAGGAAAACCAGACAGTATTATTATTGTAATAAATTGTTTCATATTCTTTTATAGCACATTTTCCAAATATTTTGCCAAAATGTGCCTATAATGTTTCACTCTGTCCGTCCGTCTGTCCGTATGTTTAAAAAAACTTTAAAACCGTTCGAAATAGAGAGCATAAATGTTAACTACGTAGGTATTAACAATAATTTCATAAAAGTACTTCTTTTCTGTAGCTCCACTCGTTACGGAGCTAGAGCCAACTCATATTTCAATCGTTATAACAAGAAGACAGCTGTAAGTTTTATGAAATTTTATAAGTTTTATGAAATTTCGAACTAAAAATCAAAGTTACGCAAAACCCCATTTTTGCAAAACTTTTAATCTTTCATATCTTCTGAACGGCTCAATCTAGAAACTTTAAATTATGAGAAAATATAGATCCTCAGACGCACTCTGTGTAGGAGCTGTAGTGGTTTGAAAATTGAAATTTTGCTATTTTTAAACATCTGTAACTTGAATTCCTGGAGGTGGGGTTAGATTCTTGAGAATCACCATAAGTTTGCTGAGTAAAAATTTGGGAAACATCCAAAGTGAAAGGTTATTAGAACGTAACAATTACTCATTTTTATAGATCAGTAACTTAGTCACCAGTGCATATATTCCCAAAATTAAACTCAGTATGAAACGCTATATAATTTTGAAAATGTGATTTCTTAAAAGTCCTTTGTTTTTTTCATCACTTGTCATCACTCATAATATAATTTTAAGTATATTTTATAATATATATTAGAAATTATTTTTGATAAACTTTCAAACTTTATCATTATTTAATTTTTATTTTATTATTTTAGTTTATTTTTATTTCCATTTATTTTAATATTTAAGTTTTTTTTTTCTACTTTTATTGCATTTTCTTGAATTGAATCATTATTATGATATTTTTTTATTTAAATTGTTATATTTGGATTTTAGGCCCATTCGACTATAACAATTCGGGTAAATCAAGAAATCTTTGAAGAAGAAAATTCTCAATTTTAAGATTGACTTGATTTTGGAATTTTTTTTTTCGTTTAATGCCTGAATTTTTGAAACATGCCTTTCTAAGAATACAAATATGTCATCTTTATCTTTATATTTTTCTTGTGTCATTAAATATTTTTAGCTAGAAGTATAGAAAGTCGATCAATAATTTTTTAGCGAATTTTTGTCATAAAATTTTTGAGTTGTATAAAAAGTGGCAGCACTGAAAGCTGTCAAAACAGTATTTAATAATATTTCATGAGTTAAACCAAGTTTACAAATTTTGAGTAGAACTCCTAAGTTTTGAAGTTTTATAAACTTTTACTTTTGTTGAATTAAGTATACACCATATTAACAGTAAAGACTTGATTTATTTATTCATTTGTAGTACCAGACAATAAATATTAACTGATAATATTAATCCTTTACAGATTTGACCTTTGGACTTATTATTTATTATATTATATTATTGTAATATACACTACATTTTTTTTATTAGATATGATCAGACCAAGGTTTGAACCCAAGACTTTTCGATTGAAAAACCGCCACTTTACCACTGAGCTATCGGTCAGATACAGTTTAGATGTTTAACAAGAAGTAAACATGTTTTGGAAAATCTAGTTTATACTTCACAAATTTCATCATACAAAAATTTATGATATAGGTAAAAGTTAGTAATGTTGTATTTGAAGTATTTGATATTTTTTTAATAGTTTGAAAAATAAAACATACAAATTATTTAGGTGTCGGATTATTTACTAAATTCTAAAAAATATTTTGAAAAAATGTGCCAATATAATTTCACTCGGTCCGTGCATCCGTCCGTGTGTTGACAAAAATTTTACATCGTTTGAAATTAAAAAATGAAATTTTAAATACGGGTAGTTGTTGTAAAAAAAATTATTTCATTAAAGAACTTGTTTCTCGTTATGGAGTTACAGCCCCCAAACTCGAAAAAAGTCCAATATTTAAATAGTTAGAACAAGAGTTCTATAAGGTATATTTCAATCTGAAAACGCAAAACGAAAGCTTATTCTATAAGCTTTAAAAAAATATTTTCTGTGGTTAGGTCCTTGAGAATCACCATAAGTTTGTTTACAAATATTTCGGAACCTTCCTCATTCAAAGGCTATTAATAAATCTTAAAAATTTTCTGTTTTTATAAATCAATAACTTAGCCACCAATGTGTATATTTCCAAAATAAAACGTTTACGTTGAAGCTTCAACATTATATTTCGACATTTGTTAACATGTTTGCTAGAGTATATTGGGATTATATTTTAAATGTAAATGTTAATTTAAGAATGTATTAAAGTAATTTTTTTAAAAATATTTTTAAGACTTTTTTTTAGCAATTTTTCAACAAATTTATTAAGTTTCACTTGTTTCATAATTGGTAATACCATTTTCGATTTCACTTTCATAGAGCACCACGTATAGGAAATTTAAAGTTAATCATTCAAACGGTTTTAAGAACGAGGAAGAGTGTAGTGGTGTAGACCGTGTCAACTCTATCATCCGTTAAATTACTTTTGATAAAAAATACTTTTTTGAATTGGGGAAAGTTTAGAAAAAATTTTTGTTAAGCTAGTTAACCTATTGCGAAACAATAACATTTTTGTGATGATTTTGCCTACAGGTAGTTATAAACTCAAAGGTATGGATCGGACTCAAAAAATAAAGAAGCTGGAATTTTAAATTTTCACAAATTCGTTTTTATGCAATAGCCGTCATCGCAATTGAAATCCAGCCAGTTTACTCCACGGTTGGCGAGTATTTACCATACAAATTCTTTTTTTATATGAGTTTTACTCTGTATACCTATTGAAGTTGGGTGCTTGAAATTTTGCCAAAAAACATTTAGTTTTATTGCCAGAGTTTGTGCAAAATTTACTTAAGGTAGTGCAGTTGGATCGAGTAGCTGTCATACAGCTTCTTCTTTTATATGACCATTCCATTACTATACTTAGTAAAGTTGGGTGTCTGAAATTTTGTCAATAGTAATTTACTTTAATGGCCAGCGTTTGAATAAAAAAAAGTTTGTGTAGTGTCTCTTAAAGTGCTGCCTTTCGACTTATATTATCTTTTAGATGATATATGAATTTCTAACCAGATGGTATATAATGACGATATTACAGTCATACGGGTATCCCAGAGTTGACATAGTCTACACTGCTACGCTCTTTCTCGTTTTAAATAAAATTAAAATTTTTTTTTTAAAAATTATTAAATATCTTTATCAATATCTAAAATGATTAAATCGATTTGGTTTAAATCAAAAAAAAAAAAAAATTTAAACTAATACAACCATTGCAAATAATGGTAAGGAAGTAAAAAGAAAAAAAAAATAATACATTACTATATACATATAAACATTTACTGTTAGTAAACAAACAAAACTACATAAAAAACCAATTTCCTGTAAAACTGTAGATTTGCTGCTTTTTTTTCCTGATATTCCATTCTTTTCTTTTTTCGTATATTAATATTATAACAATTGTATTGAAATGCATATTTTACCGTTATAATCGTACATGTATTAAAAAACTCTATATATAGGTATAAATATACGATTATAACGGTAAAATAACAATATAATAAATAAATATTTATATATTTAAGAATAGTAAGTAAAAAATAAAAAAAAATAAAAAATCAAAATTTAACAAAAGGATTTTGCACAACAAACAAAAAAACAAAAAAAAAAGAAAGGGTAGAAAGAGAAAGAAAAGAATTGAACCACATCGGAAATAACGTTGTCAAAATTTGAAATACGTTTTTAAAATTTTTTTTACAATAAACTTTTGTTGTTTTTTATTTGTTTATTTGTTTGTTATTATGTTTGTTGGAATTTTTTTTATAAATTTTTGGGGGTAAAAAAAAAAGTAAAAAATAATAAAATATAAAAATATATAAATAAGATAAAGATTTTATATTTATAGATATTTAAAAACTGTTATTATAAGTTTTTGTTATGCTTGCATTTTATTCATTTTGAAAAAAAACAAACAATTTTTCAAAACCAAAATGAAGAAAAAACTTTATATTTTTAAAAATCAAAAGTTCAATATTTCTCTCGTATGAAGGTTTGGAAAACAAAACAAAACTAACAAATAAATATTCACTAGTTAATTTAAAAACTATTCGTAGGTATATCAAACTAATTATTAAAATTTGGATATTTTGAGATTGCAATTTTTAGACATTCAATGCAATTTATTTTATGAAATTTTTTCTACCTTGTGCATTACTTGTTTTTGTATAAAGGTTGTTAAGTTCGGACTTTTTGCTTTAGCACTACTTTTAAATTTTTTTTTTCTTTTTCAACTCCTTTTATAGTCCGTATATACTTAAGTAGTATAGGGCATTCACCAAGACTAGGCTTCAGTTTCTTTAATCTTTATATTTACCAAGCTGGATAACTTCCATATGAACGGCGGCGTCTTTATCACTACGCCATTGGTCAAATTAATATCTGATACTTAAATATCTGGTGTTTATATTTATTTAAGTATGATGTAACCAAAACTAAAACAGTTGCGATTGTGAGAAACTCACAAACTCATTTATATTTAAGAGTCTGATAGTCGCCTTGCTATTGATATTGAACCAGTTATATTAGCAGATTTCGAGTTGTTCCCATACAACTTAATTTCCTCTATAAGTTTTAACTTAATTTTTGCATTTTATAAAATTAGTTGTCTTAAATTTTTTTAAGAAAAGTTAAGATTTATGGCCAATATTTGTACAACACAATATACAGTGTAGAAGGTTCGCACAACTCTTTTAGCTTTTCTTCAATATATTTACCAAAGAAGAAAAGGTTATAAGTTCGTCGATGAAAAAAAAAAACAATTTCTTCTGACTGAATCGAATCGAATAAATCCGAACATTTTTTGTGTGTTTGTGTATGTAAACACAATAACCCGTTCGTAGATGGGCTAAATCGAAACACGGGATCGGGAGATTCCCATCAAAAACATCAGATTTTTAAGAAATCTCGAGTTCTAACCGTCGGAAGTTCAATTTTACTACACAGACTATTAAAGGGTATCCATCAAGAGTAGGTTTCAAAATATGATTCTAGTATCATGTGGTCTAGAGATTCTAAAAGTTTCAGGAATGTCGAATTCTAAAAATTCATCAAAGTATCAAACGATTTTAATGAAAGTTTGTATGGATGACTTTTCGACCAGAAGAAAACCGAACTTCATCGGTGCGCAAAATTGAACAACAGGATCGGGGCGGCTCCCATATTAAATGGCATAAAAACTTTAGAAGAAATTCTAATAGACTTTAGAGACTTTGCAATACAATCCACATTATGCAAAAACAAAAGGTTATACAATCCATTTTGGGTTTATTTCTACCTTTTTATCTTAGAATAATTCAAGATCTAATTAAGTTGTGTATCTCAAAATTTTGCCAAAAGAAGTTTAGTTTTATGCACTAACTTGTTGCACTAGACAACGTTTAAATTGAATTAAATATCTCAAACTTTGACTAAGCGCTAATTTTTTATGGTTATATTTTGTTTATGGGATATTCAAGTCTGAAACGGTTTATTCTTCTTCATTTTTCGTTTTAACTTAAATAATTAATTGTAGACCATAGTTTTTACCTCAGACTCGTATATTTATTTTAAACATGCATAAATGTATATATTACAATGTTCTTTGATATTAATATTTATTGAAATATTCAGGGGTGAGAAAAAAAAAATTCTTAAAAATAAAGAAAATATACATATATTCAAGGTTAAATTGTTACTGTCAACTTACATTTACATTTAAAACAAAAAATTGAAAAAAAAAATTTAACTTTTATAAAAACATTAAATTTTGAGTAAATAAAATAAATTGAATGTAATTTTTGAAAATGACTTTATTTTTACTTTGAAAGCTTCCGTCACAAGATATTTGAAATTTTTTAAAGAACTTTGTCAGACTACTTGATTTTATTTTGATTTTTATAAAATCTGGTTCAGAGACTTTTTTGATCAAATTGATTGAAGCAAAAATTGAAAAAACAATTAATAGAAGGTATTTCAGAGAAGGTACTCATGGAATTACTCATAGAATTTAATTACTCATGCATTTAATCAAGGAATTAAGAATTGTGTGACAGGAATTCTTTTTCCTCAAAAGTAATCTTTAATGTAAATGGAACTTATAATATTTTAGTTTGGCTTGTAATTATGCAAAGATTAAATTTCAAACCTTGTTTCTGGCTAGGATGTTGGAACAAATGAGTAGTTAAAACATATTATGTTGAGGAAATTTATACCTCCAAAAGTACATAATATTGGGTATTTATTATTTAACTCTCTTTAAATTTATTATTTAACTTGTACAATTTGTAATTTGGCTTATCATAATATATTCAGAGTTTTTAAAACTTGTATTCTAAATTGTTTTTAGAAAATGTGCTGTAAATTTCTTAATATAAGTATTCAATTGAATATCAATTATCTTTGATATGAAGTAAACTGTAAAAAAAAATCTAAACGTTGTCTGTTTAACACTAAGGATGAATTTTGAGAAAATTGTATCTAATTTAGTTGAAACTTATATTAAACTATCATATTGATATTATATTCCAGATAATAAATGTGTAACTAAGTTCTTAACCTAATAATCGTTAAAAGGTCTAATTTAGATAAATTTTTTTATTTTAAATACTCAAAAGATATGATTTAGGTCTAGCTATATTGGTGAGAATATGCGGAATATCTAGGAATAAATTATCTATTTGTAGTTAATAACGCAATTTTTTAAAAAAATTTTTAATTGGAGTAATTTATAAAAAACTCTATTAAATTATTTTACGGTTAATTAAAAGAGTTTTTATATAAGAAAATTTTTGTTTGATTCTTTTAACTCACAGAAGATTTTCGTAAAAATTCCTATAAATTGAAATAATCAATTAAAGTTTAATGAGTTGTTTTGTCTAAGCAATGTAATACTACCTATCTATTGATGAGTCGAGTAGTACATCATTGACTAAATAATATTTAAGAACTTGTCTAATCAATGTAATACTACCAGTGTACTGATGAGTCGAGGAGTTTATCAGGACGAACCACTCTTAAAACGGTAATTTACGATTTAAGAATGACTTGGATATAATTGACTAAATCAGAATTTAAGCACTTAAATTCCAAATTTTTTCTAATTAATTTTTGTTTTGGGTTTGTTTTTTATTAATTACTAGCAGATTTACCCGGCGTTGCCCGGAAGCTTGCAAATTGTAAAAACGCAAGCTTCAGCCAATTTTTTGAAATACTACTTTGCTTATAAATGAAGCCACAAAAAAATATTTGTGGAGTTCCGTTAACCAATCGTGACCCAACAGCTTTTTATACGTTTTTTCGTTGCTTTGTTATATATATTAGAAATGATTTAACCGATTAACTTCAAATTTTGTATATGTGTTCTTCTTTAAAAATGAAGTTCAATTTACTAACAGACTTGGAAGTTGTTAATCCCTGTCGACCCGACGATTGTTCAAAAAAAAATTTGTAAGTAAATTACGTCCAATTTCTGAAAGTAGGTACAACTTCTTTGAATTAGGGGAATGCTTAAAAAAATGTTTTGTCGAGTTCTTTTAACCGATTGCGAAACAAAAACTTTGAAAAACAGTTTGAACGATTATCTCTAATTTTTCTATACATGGTGCTTCTTGAGAATTTGGTGCTCCTTGACGATAGAGTTGAGGATGTTAGGTTCCCGGCGAATAATTTTAACTGAATTAAAATGACTATTGGTCAAATGGGGATACTAAGTTTGCCATTATGTCATTATACTATGTCAATAGTAGTTATCTTGAATTGCCAACGTTTGAATAAAATATAGTCGATGGTTTAGAAAAGATTTAAAAATTTGCTTTTCAACTTATATTTTGTTTAGTACTCACCTGAAAGTTGTAATACGCTCTTCCTCGTTTTTTTATGATTTGATGAGAGAAATGTAGGCTTATTTTTTGGAAAAACTGTTTTAAAATACTATGTTTTTAAGCATTATATATAAGAAATTGAATTTTTTGATTTTTAGATTTCATTTGAAGAAAACTGAAAATTTCATTGAATCTTTGTCCAAAACGCACAAACAGGCCAAAACCAAATTAACCATGTGGGTTTTAATTAAAATGTTGATACAACATTTTCAATAACATACTTTTAATCGTATAAGAAAATAAAATTTATAGAAAACTTAATGGCGTCGTCGTGGAAAACGGGTTAATCGAATTAACCAAAACTTTTTGCAACCTCTCTTTAGACTGCAAAATCAACCTGTAAAATTGGACACAAATCGAAAATACAAAATTTTTTGAAAGTCCGCCAGGCCGAAATGGGTTAAATTATTCCAACCAAATTTATACAACTAATTGCGGTTGCTAAGAGGGACATTTGTGCAAAATTTCAAGTCAATTTGTCAAACGGTTTTGACTCGAAATCAAAAACATTGAAAAAGCTTCTTTGCGCCCTCATGCCCAAACGGGTTAACCGAACTCAACAAAAATTTGTGCCAGACTCTATTGTCGACTGCGAAACCACCTTGTAAAGTTGGACACAAATCGGAAATACAAAATTTTTTGAAAGCCCGCCACGTCGAAATGGGTTAAATTATTCCAACCAAATTTATACAACTAATTGCGGTAGCCAAGAAGAACATTTGTGCAAAATTTCAAGTCAATCGGTCAAACCGTTTTGACTCGACATCAAAAACATTGAAAAAGCTTCATTTGGCCCTCGTGCCCAAACGGGTTAAACGAACCCAACAAAAATTTGTGCCAGCCTTTCTTTTCGACTGCAAAACCTTCCTGTAAAATTGGACACAAATCGGAAACGCAAAATTTTTTGGAAGCCCGCCGGGTCGAAAGGGGTTAATTTATTCCAACCAACTTTATACCATTAATTCCGTTTAATAAGAGGAAGATTTGTGCAAAATTTCAAGTCAATCGGTCAAACTGTTTCGGCTCGACATCAAAAACATTGACAAAGCTTCATTGCGCCCTCGTGCCCAAACGGGTTAGCCGAACCCAACAAAAATTTGTGCCAGCCTCTATTTTTGACTGCGAAACCTTCCTGTAAAATTGGACACAAATCGGAAACACAAAATTTTTTGGAAGCCCGCCGGGCCGAAAGGGGTTAATTTATTCCAACCAACTTTATACCATTAATTCCGTTTAATAAGAGGAAGATTTGTGCAAAATTTCAAGTCAATCGGTCAAACTGTTTCGGCTCGACATCAAAAACATTGAAAAAGCTTCATTGCGCCCTCGTGCCCAAACGGGTTAGCCGAACCTAACAAAAATTTGTGCCAGCCTCTCTTTTTGACTGCAAAACCACCCTGTAAAATTGGACACAAATCGGAAGCACAAAATTTTTTGGAAGCCCGCCGGGCCGAAAGGGGTTAATTTATTCCAACCAACTTTGTACTATTAATTCCGTTTAATAAGAAGAACATTCGTGCAAAATTTCAAGTTAATCGGTCAAACCGTTTCGACTCGACATCAAAAAAACGAAAAAGCTTAAAACGGCTCTGGAGCCGCAACCTGTTGACTTATAAAAATGCCACATAGCCTATGTCACCCCCCGGACTCCCAAAATTATTCCTCTAAAATTTGGTGTCAATCGGACCAGTGGTTTTCACGTGAATCCTGGACAAACAAACAAACAAACAAACAAACAAACAAATAAACAAATAAACAAACAAATTTTCTTCTTTATATATTAGATTAATCATCCATGTATGCAAAATTGCAGTGACATCTTGCGGAGAAATTTGGCGTGGTCTTTTCCGCAAGGCGTGAAAATGAAAAACATGTGGAATTGCTAGAGCAGACCAATCATCTAGCTTAGTGAACAAAACGATTAACGAAACGGAAACAGTGTCACGGGTACAGAAGCTTAGTGGAAGGTTTATGCTGCCCCAGGGGATAAAACAGGAAGAAAAAAAAACCAACAAGCGATTTACGTTTTTTGTAAAAAATTATAAAAATCAGTATTGCAAACGTTATAGTACTCTAAGAAAGGCATCCTAAATTGTTGCTTAAAAAAAATGTTAAACATTTTACAGGTAACAGGAAAGTAAAACGTTAGTTTGTTAAACTTTATTTTAAAGAAAAGAATTATGAAATATAATATTATAAGAACTGAATGAAAGTTCCTTTTCAATTTTTAAAATATTTTTAGCGTACTAATAATATTTTTACTGTGACAATGTTTATAATGTACGATTATATGTAAAAAAAATCTTTTGTTGGAACTTTTAAATTGATTTTTGTGATTATCTCAAATTCGCAATCTATTATTAAGTTTGAAAACTAAATTAGTTTGATATGTAATGCTTTTTCTTGAATAATATATTTTAAGTGTTTCAATCATTATATTTGTTATATACAAAATATTTTTAGAATGAAAAGAATAATATTTCCGTTTCCTTAAAGTTAAATAAGAGTTAGTTTTAATGAACAAAACCATTGTGGTTTAAAGTTTTTTTTTTTATTCCTTTTCCACTCGCTGAAGCAGTATAGGGCATTCACCAAGTCTTTTTAGACTAGTCTTCAGTTTCTTTAATCTTCATAT
Source organism: Dolichopus griseipennis (assembly GCA_963082915.1). NCBI lineage: Eukaryota > Metazoa > Arthropoda > Insecta > Diptera > Dolichopodidae > Dolichopus > Dolichopus griseipennis. The sequence goes on along the minus strand of OY720441.1, from coordinate 315,558,626 downwards.
TCAGTAAGCCGTTGATTGCTCTGCTGTAGTTGTTGTATAAGATTATGAATATACAAATGTTAATTTTGTGCACATCCAGCCGATGGCGCATTGGTTGTGGCGTCGGCTTTTCATGCGAATCCTGATGGGTAAACTCAATAAATAGTATACAGCAATATATATTACATATTATCATTATATCATAAATTATAATGCAAAATTTTTTGAAACCATCCGTTACTAAAACCATTATAGGTTAGGATACTATTATTAAGACACGCCAATACTATTTATTGTATTTATTTTATTATATTACTAGCAGATTTACCCGGCGTTGCCCGGAAGCTTGCAAATTGTAAAAACGCAAGCTTCAGCCAATTTTTTGAAATACTACTTTGCTTATAAATGAAGCCACAAAAAAATATTTGTGGAGTTCCGTTAACCCATCGTGGCCCAACAGCTTTTTATAGGTTTTTTCGTTGCTTTGTTATATATATTAGAAATGATTTAACCGATTAACTTCAAATTTTGTATATGTGTTCTTCTTTGAAAATGAAGTTCAATTTACTAACAGACTTGGAAGTTGTTAACCCCTGTCGACCCGACGATTGTTCAAAAAAATATTTGTAAGTAAATTACGTCCAATTTCTGAAAGTAGGTACAACTTCTTTGAATTAGGGGAATGCTTAAAAAAATGTTTTGTCGAGTTCTTTTAACCGATTGCGAAACAAAAACTTTGAAAAACAGTTTGAACGATTATCTCTAATTTTTCTATACATGGTGCTTCTTGACAATTTGGTGCTCCTTGACGATAGAGTTGAGGATGTTAGGTTCCCGGCGAATAATGTTAACTGAATTAAAATGACTATTGGTCAAATGGGGATACTAAGTTTGCCATTATGTCATTATACTATGTCAATAGTAGTTTTCTTGAATTGCCAACGTTTGAATAAAATATAGTCGATGGTTTAGAAAAAGTTTAAAAATTTGCTTTTCAACTTATATTTTGTTTAGTACTCACCTGAAAGTTGTAATACGCTCTTCCTCGTTTTTTTATGATTTGATGAGAGAAATGTAGGTTTATTTTTTGGAAAAACTGTTTTAAAATACTATGTTTTTAAGCATTATATATAAAAAATTGAATTTTAGATTTCATTTGAAGAAAACTGAAAATTTCATTGAATCTTTGTTCAAAATGCACAAACAGGTCAAAACCAAATTAACCATGTGGGTTTTAATTAAAATGTTGGTACAAAATTTACAATAAAATACTTTTAATCGTATAAGAAAATAAAATTTATAGAAAACTTCATGGCGTCGTCGTGGAAAACGGGTTAATCGAATTAACTAAAACTTTTTTTTGGAAGCCCGCCACGTCGAAATGGGTTAAATTATTCCAACCAAATTTATACAACTAATTGCGGTTGCTAAGAGGAACATTTGTGCAAAATTTCAAGTCAATCGGTCAAACCGTTTTGACTCGACATCAAAAACATTGAAAAAGCTTCATTGGGCCCTCGTGCCCAAACGCGTAAACCGAACCCAACAAAAATTTGTGCCAGTCTTTCTTTTCGACTGCAAAACCACCCTGTAAAATTGGACACAAATCGGAAACAAATAATTTTTTGGAAGCCCGCCGGGCCGAAATGGGTTAATATTTTCTAACAATCTTTATACAACTAATTCCGTTTGCTAAGAGGAAGATTTGTGCAAAATTCCAAGTCAATCGGTCAAACTGTTTCGGCTCGACATCAAAAACATTGAAAAAGCTTCATTGCGCCCTCGTGCCCAAACGCGTAAACCGAACCCAACAAAAATTTGTGCCAGCCTTTCTTTTCGACTGCAAAACCACCCTGTAAAATTGGACACAAATCGGAAACAAATAATTTTTTGGAAGCCCGCCGGGCCGAAAGGGGTTAATTTATTCCAACCAACTTTATACCATTAATTCCGTTTAATAAGAAGAACATTCGTGCAAAATTTCAAGTTCATCGGTCAAACCGTTTCGACTCGACATCAAAAAAACGAAAAAGCTTAAAACGGCTCTGGAGCCGCAACCTGTTGACTTATAAAAATTCGACATAGCCTATGTCACCCCCCGGGTTCCCAGAATTATTCCTTTAAAATTTTGTGACAATCGGACCAGTGGTTTTTACGTGAATCCTGGACAAACAAACAAACAAACAAATTTTCTTCTTTATATATTAGATACATATCCTATTATTATATTTGATGGTAAGGGCGAATTGAATTTAAAATTACTGATTTCAGTAATTTTCCTTGAAAAAGAATTACGATTTGTGGGATCGAACGCACGCTTCCTCGGTTGATACGCCTGGTACCTAACCACAACGCCACCGAGGTGCCTTTTTATCTATATATATAAAAGCGAAAGTTTGTTTGTTTGTATGTAGCGAATAGACTCCTAAACTGTTTAGCCGATTTTCAGCTTCTTTGTTCTACAATGAAAACGGTTTGATCGATTGACTTCAAATTTTGTAAACGTGATGCTCCTTCAGAATTGAGTTGACACTATTAACAATTTTGGAATTTGTAAACCACTGCCGGCTCGAAGGTTGGTCAAAAAAAATTTTGAAAGCAAATATTGTCCAATTTTGCGAAATACTACTTTGACTAAAAAGAAGCCTCAAAAAATTTTTTGAGTTGAGTTCTGTTAACCCATTGCGTTAAAACATTTTAAAATTAACATTTGTACCATGTGTAATTTTAGTGTGAACTTTTTGCAGTAACATCAACTTAAATTAAATCTTCATTGAGAGGCGCAGCAACGCTCATCGTGTATTAGCTAGTTTTATATAAAATTGTTTTAACGAATATGAGGGTTTTAATTAAACATAAAATATTAGTAATTTGGATTTAAAGTTAGAGTCGATTTGATTTTATATGCCTCCGACCCCTGTCTTTGACTGCTAATTTGGCCTTCCTGTCAGCAAAATAAAAATCAACTAACTTTGTTTAATTAACAGTTAACATTGATTGCATACTTTTAGGATGCTAAAAAATTATCAAACATTTTAAATTAGATTTTCACTATTATTATTATTATAAGATTAAGAATTTTATTAGATTTTTTTGTATTTACCTTCAAAGTTTAAGATTTCATATCCACAAAAATAAAAAACTTTATTTTTTAAAAAATAGTTTGTTTAAATAGTTAAAAGATACGGTTTAGTTTTTCTTTTAGTTTAAAATTTATTTTGAAAAAAGATAAAAAATTTACAAGTATTTAAACACTATAAACTGTTGCATTAAACTTGAATAATTTTACTTGATAAAACTTAAAAAAATTTAATAGAAAGTTATATTATGCAACATAATTTATACTATTACAATCCCATTTTTTTGTTTTTCTTCTTGTTTTTGATGTTTGATCGTTAAAAAGTAAAAGGTTTAAAAAAAAATCTCTTAAAAGAACCACTTATTTTAACATTATAAAGTTTTTTTACATTTTTCTTATTATTATTATTATTTTTGATAATTCCATTTTATATACACCTATTATAATTTATTGACAAAATTTTAAAAAAAGTTCAACATAATTTCAGTTACAGCTTCCAGCAAAATGAATAAAGCAAAATAAACTTTAAACTGACTTTTTAAGTCCAGCCGTAAAAAGGTACAAAAAACCGCAGAGGCGAAAAAACCACATAAAAACAAAAAACGTGGAAGAGTGTAGTAGGGTAAACTGTGTCAACCCTAGGGTACCCGGATGACTGTAACATTTTAAACATACAGCTTTATTAGGTTTAGTGTAATGCTCATGTAAAAGAAGGAGTAGTATGGAAGCTACTCGAACCCACTGCAGTAGACCAACCAAATTTTGCATTAACTTTGGCCATTTAACTAACCTATTTTTGGCGAAATTTCAGACATCCATTTTCAATAGGTATAGAGTAATACACATATAAAAAAAGAAACTGTATGGCAGCTACTCGAATCCACTGCACTACCCCTACCAAATTTTGCACAAACTTTAAACTAAACTACTTTTAGCAAAATTTCAGACATCCATTTTCAATTGGTATAGAGTAATATTCATATTCAAAAAAAGAAACTGTATGGCAGGTACTCGGATCCGTGAAACAAAATGGCTGCATTTCAATTGCGATGACAGCTATTGCATAAAAACGAATTTGTGAAATTTCAAAATCTTAGGTCATTTATTTTTTGAGTTACACAGCTAAATAGATTTATTTTTCAATTCTGATCCGATCCATAATCTTGGGTCTATATCTACCTACCTCCTTTTCTGCGTCACAAACGTAATGGCAATTTTAATATACCCTTTGACTATATATAGTCATACGGGTATAAAAACAAATCTTTAACATTAAAATGAAATTTTTCATTGAAGAGATGAATGAAAGATGTTAAATGGGATCCAATCGACCCACCATTTTTCTTTCATATTCCCGTTTTTAGTACATTTTCAAAAAATTTTGTAAAAATGTACCTATATAGTTTCACTCTGTCCGTCCGTCCGTCCGTCCCTTTTTTACGTACGATTGACAAAAAAATATCAGCAACGGGTAGGTATTGCAATAAAAATAATTTAATGTTAAAACTTTTTTCTATTACCCCACCCGTTACGGAGCTACAGCCCCTCAAAATCGGAAAAAGCCCTATATTTAAATAGTTATAACAAGAGTTCTATAAGGTATATTTTCAACCTGAAAACGGTAAAAGACAGCTGGTTTTATAAGCTTTACGAACTTTTAAAAGCCAAATGTATAGGGTTACTATTCGGTATTAAAATTTACCGTTATCTAATACTAAGTTTTGCAAAATTTTTGGCTCTTCATAACTTCTGAACGGCTCAATCTAGAAACTTGAAATTTTAGGAGAAGCTAGATCCTTAGAAATAAGTAGGAGTCAGTTCAGAATTTTTTTTTGTTACGCCCCCTGTTTAGGAGCTGTAAGGGGTCCAAAACCTTAAATTTTGCTATAAATTTAGCTTTTAAACACCTATAGCTTGAACACCTGTCAATATTTTTTTTTATTTATATACAAAATTGAAAGCTCCAAAACGGAAGTTTCAACCAGTGTCAAAGGTTTTTTTTAATTTTAACTTTGTCCGTCTGTCCGTATGTTTACACAAAGTTTTACACCGTTTGAAATAGAGAGAAGAAATTTTAACTACGAGTAGGTATTGCAAAAAAAATAATTTCATGGAAGAACTTTTTTCTGTAGCCCCGCCCGTTACGAAGCTACAGCCCCTCAAATTTGGAAGAAACCCTTTATTTAAAATGTTATAACAAAAGTTCTATGAGGTATTTTTTCAATCTGGAAACGTCAAAAGATAGCTGCTTTTATAAACTTTACAAACTGTTAAAAAACTTATTCATTGGTTTGCCATCGGTACTAAAATTTACCGTTATCCAATACTCAATTTTTGCAAAATTTTTGGCCCCACATAACTTCTGAACGGCTCAAGCTAGTAACTTGAAATTTTGTGAGATGTTAGATCCTCAGAAATTAGTAGGAGTCGTTTAAGAAAATTTTTTTGTTGCACCCCCCTTTTAAGAGCTGTAAGGGGTCCAAAATTGAAATTTGGCTTTTTTTAAGCACCTGTAACTTGAATGCCTGTCCAAATTTTTTTCTATTAATATACAAAATTTAAAGGTCCAACATTATATTTTAACATATATTAAGTGTTTTTCTTAAATTCAAAAGCGGTTCTTTAAATTGAAGAAAGTGTCTCTCAGTTTTATCCATTTTTGCTTAGATAGTAAAATTCTAAGTAAAATTCCAAATTTTGGTTTAATTCCTAGAACCTAAAAAAATGGAGGGAGGGAGGGGGTGGTGAGTGAGATTAGATCCTTGAGAAATTTGGTAACCTTCCCCATGGAAGAGCTATTAGGATTTAAAAATTAAAAATTTACTATTTTTACAAGTAAGCAGTGACTTATTCCCCCATAGTATATATTTCCAAAATTAAACTGAGCTTTTAACACAATATAATTTTGAAAATGTACTTTTTTAAAAACCCTTGGTTTTTTTCACCACTTGTTTTTTTCTTTCTTAGCTTGTGGAGATTAACTTTTTTTATCGTAAAAAAACGTTGATTTGTTTTTTATTATAACGTGGAAATATTTTTGTAATGTCCGTTCTTCTGATTGTTGTTAAATTTATAAATTTTTTGAAACAAGATGGGTATTCATTAGATTGAAATTGTGTCGTCAGTAATTAAAAACGAGTAAACAGAAATTGAATTAAATTCTAGGATCTAACTTCTTCCTAAATTTCAAGTTCCTAATTTGAGCCGTTTAGAAAATACGTGGGGCCAAAAATTTTACAAAAATTGATTTTTGCACAACGGTTAATTTTAGTACCGTAGAGCAACCCTATAATATATTTATGTGATATATTTTTTAAAGTTTATAAAATCAGCTCTCTTTTAGTGTTTTTAAATTGAAAATATATGTTTTAGGACTCTTCTTTTAACTGTTTAAATAGGGGGCTTTTCCGACTTCGAGGAGCTTTAGCTCCATAACGAATAGGAGCTACAAAAAAAAGTTCTTTCATGAAATTAGTTTCTTTTACAATACCTAAACATAGTTGAGATTTCTTCTCTCGATTCCAAACGGAGTAAAAGTTTTTGTAAACATACGAACAGAGGGACGGACAGAGTCAAACTATATAGGTACATTCTTTTTATTATGAATTATTCATTATTAATATCTATTATTAAATTTTAATTGTCAATTTGATTTATAAAACATACATGCTTACCTGCAAACATACATTTATGTACAAAATAAATGTGATTAAGTTTTAAGCTGCATTTTGGAAACAACTTAAGCCGAAATTGAATTAAAAAGCAAGCAAAGTTGAGTTTTGTTTTTATTTTGAAAGCATGTAAGCATGTTCTGAACTTTATAATTTAAGTCTGATATACAAATATATGTTACGTATAGTTAAACTACTAGATGTAAAATAAAAAGCATATAATAAAAATATTATCAATATTGTTTTGATATTGAATTTAAAATACTTCAATTTATGAAATCATAAGTTCCCGGCGAATTTTTGGCCAACTCATCGTGAGTCATTAATCCCTGACTACTTTTGACTTCGGAACTTTTTTCACATCTAGAAAAAATCTTAGTAAGTTGTGTGCGAGTATAATTTTGTAAAAATCAGTTGCATACTTTAGGGTGCAATTGTAGATTTAGAAAAGATAAAAACTAAAAATAAAATGTATTTTGAAGATAAAGATGCGTTTCTGTACACGTTATGCAATCTTAAAACTATTTTTTACCATTTCGAAATTTTTTTCAGCTCGAGAAAAAGTTAGAGTAAATTGTGTGCGAGTATAATTTTGTAAATATCAGATGCATACTTTTAGGTGCAGTTTTAGATTTAGAAATGATATAAACTTTATAAAAATAAAGAGTTTCTTGAAGATACAAATTTGTTTAAATGCAAGTTATGCAATCCTGAACTAGATGAAAAGTTTATGAAAAGTTTATCGGTAATAACTGTGGCAAATATGGCTACTCAATTTTATGTTCTTTAGCAGAATTGCAATCTGTTGTATTAATAAATTTTGCAAAATTGGTTGCATTTACGATATTTAAATGACATGCTTTCTAAACACTTCTATTGTTTTTGTGTGAAATCAAATAAAGCTGCTGTTATGACAATAACGAATAAAAAATTTAAATTTTGAAATTTTTTTTTTTTTAATATCCCAAACATCAGAAATAAGTTTGCAAGATTCAGTTTATATATTCATATGTAAGCGGTTTATTTTTTGTTTTAAAAGCTTGAGGGAAATATTTAGACCCTCAAAAAAAAAAAAAACCAAAACCTTTAATTTTTTATCATAAAATAGCAAAGAATTTTTTTTTTATCTATTTTAAAAGCGTCAAAGTTTTTATATTAATTTTCAGTACTTAAAATAAACAGAAAAAAACGCATAAATTCCATCTGTATTATATTTTTTTTAGATATAATATTTTTGCTTTATTTTCAAATAAAAGTGTTTTTTTTTTTTTGTTTTAGAACTTAATGATTAGCCATTCAGTCATTTGGTTTTTTAACCTTGAGGCTAATAGTTTAAAATATTCCAATTTTATATTTTTTTTTGTTTTTTTGAAGTTTAGGAGGGATAATTGCAAGGATTTCAACGTTATCCTAGAATTTGAAATTAAAATGTAGAAAATTTATGGGAGTATTTAAAACAAAAAAAAAACAAATAGCGCTCTTTTGCAAGTTCGTATAATATAACATTTGGTGATGTAAAATAAAGCCACTTGTAAAATAAACCCTAATGGATTGTAAGTAGAAATTGCTCCTCCGTTTGAAACGCATCCATCTAAACATGATAGATATACATTAAAATGTATGGATCGGATCGAATCGTTCGACCGTCCGTCCGTCAGCATCAAATATTAAAAGAGCTGTTTTGGTTGAAATCGGATCATCGCTTCGAGTAGTTCTTATACAATTCTTTTGAACTAAAATTTCTTCAAAAAAAATAACACTGGAATAGGGAACGAAACCCTCGAAAGTCATCCATTGAAACTGTGCAGAGTTTCATTGGGTAGTGTACGACTTGAACAAGCAAAACCACACCCTTTTTGAACCAAACTTTAGGAATGAACCTGTGATACAAATGTACAGTTTGGTTATAGGCATGAGGATATGGAAAGATTTTGGGATTATGCGGAGGTTTGGGATTTTTGGATTATGGGGCATGGGGGAAAATTTGGAGGGATATTAAGGTGAAAGATGTTAATACTCTATTTAAATTTAATTAAGTCGTACACATACGGACTCTCACCTTTAGGGAATACATTGGACGAACTATGGTTCCACAATCTTGATATGCGCATAACAAACGAATTTCTGTAAGCCGTGCTTCCGTAAGTTGGCAGACAAATTTTAGAAGCCGACTTACCGGAATCTTTCGAATTTGTTATGCTACGTATTTTAATATAAAAGTTCAAAAGAAAAGTATAGCCGAATGTAAATTGTATCACTTGAATGTAAATTCGGTGATTTCTTGCGACAGAGCTGGTAGTAGCTGGCATAGAGACTGCTATAACCAGAGTATAAATATCATTGAAACTGTTAACACTAGAAGGTTGTAAATTAAAATCTGTATGTAAAATAGTGTGGCAATCTATTTTGCAAAGTTTTAAAATATGTGAAGAGCACTTTTGGGAATAAAAGATTTATTTACGATTAATAATCATGCTACCACCCTAAAATTGAAAATGAGCTTGTAAAGTAATGTTGCCTGTTTGAAAAATAATAATGAAAGAAAACTATAGTGATGTCAGAAAAAAAGTAGGTTATTGTTTTCTTAATATATTTATTTAATTTTGAAAAACTCCAGAAGTATCTTATACCCGAACCGTTGCATTTCATCAAACATTATATAATTCTTTGGAGAGAGTTTTTATCGACGGCTTCCTTACGCCCTAAGTAAAAGGTTCATAATTTCTCAAATGTACATATTATAACTTGAACTTTTGAAGCTTTTAATATTCCTGTCTCTATCTCAGACCTATGTAGTGTTTCATAACGTGACTTCAAGCATAGTTTGAAAAAGATCCGACTCTGTTACCTGTTACGAGACCGTGTTACTCACTTCTAGAGAGTTTTACTATAAAATGTGTGTCAATAACAAGTCAATTAAGAGAAAAGATATTTTGTTTCTATATAATTAATTGTAGTATTTCAGTATTGCATTTCGCAGCTGGATGAGAAACAAAGCCTCAAGTCAGAAAATGGATGATATTGAATTATTTCTTATTAAAACCGAATTATGATCTTATTTTGTATGGTTTTATTCCACTCTGCTTTAGATTTAGTTGAAATGATAGCTGATTCTTCTTGAAGTTTTTTTCTTTTGAAAATTTCCTTATAAATAGACGATAGCCCTTAGGCGACTTTAAAATTTGCTATGTTTTTGTGAAGAACAAACAAAAGTGAATTTCTATGAAATATAGAAACTTTCTTTTTGATTTTGTTTTTGAAGATAAAATTATAATTAGATGTTGGAAATTATATTTTAAAAATTTATAAAGAATTACAAGAAAAAAAGAAAAAAAAGAAAAAAAAAACAAGTTAAATACAGTTGTATATATTCTTTGATTTTATTACTATATCATAAAGTATAGTAAATATAATATTTTTGATTTGATAGGGCTTTTAATTGTAGATTCTGTTTATTTTTTTTGTTTTTGATATTTATCGGACACCTATCAAGTATTTGAGATTAAAAATTAAGAAATAAAAGAACTTAACAGCGTACTAAAAAAATAAGCTGGGAGATTTTACTTGAGGTTATGTGAGAGGTAATTGTAGAATTTAAATTTAAAATTAAGAAATAATTAAATTAAAAAATTTTAAGATTTTTTAGATTTTAATTATGATTCTGGTAGTTATTTAGTCAAAATTGTAAAATAATGTTGGCCTATTTCATCAGTTAACGTGATAAGGTACTACTTATTAATAAGATTTGAAGGAGATATATATATATATATATTAATTTTTTTGTAGTAGCAGATAATAGGAATTATTGCCTAATATTATAATAGGCCTTGGCTATTTAGAATTTGGACTTCTTATTAAACTATTATAATATAGACTATATTATAGCTAAATAATATATATTATAGCTAAAATAAGCATGTTTCTTTCCAATTTGTTGAAGATGAGTCAAAACATCACTAGAGAATTATAACAGCTGGGCTTCTTTAATGAAATATTATTTTGCCAACCAGCTTTCCATATTAACATACTTTGTTTCTAAGCAAACTTTTAAAATATGCATTATTCGGATTTAGGTACATGCACTGTTTTCTGAATTTTAAACTTGTGATATCTGAGGGTTTCCTTTGTTTAGAATCCATTATGGAGAAACCATTAGACCGAAAACAGGACCGAACTAGACCAAAAACTGGAAAATGTTTTCGATTTTGCATTTATTTTTAAAATTTTTCTTGAATTTTTTTTAATTTATACTTTGAAGTTTTAGTAAGTAGTTCTAAACGAATTTAGAATAAGGGTTTCTATACTGTTTTGCTACAGTTCGAACTTTAACTCCTCTAGTGTCTCGTCTACATAATATAAGTTTACCAATAATAGGCGCAATAGGTTAATGGCACCTATAAGCCTTGTTTGGAATAGTCTCGAACTTTGTAAATAATATAAAATACATAATATAAATATATATAAAAATATATATTTATATTATGTATTTTATATTTAATTAGTTTCGAAATTATCTATATGTCTCACTGTTAGAGTTCGCAATTCGATAGTCATTTAATAGTAATTTAAAATTTATATTCTTGCATCACAGATTAACTCTTATATAGTCTCTGAGTGAGATTATATAGAATTTTTTCAATAATGTTTCATTTTTTATTTTTTTTGATTTGATTTGAAGTATGAAATATCGAAAATTAAAGTGCCTACAGCTGAACATAGACAATATAGTTAGAAATGAATAAAATGAATTTTTAGAGGGAAAATAACCGTTAAATCCATTTTTAAATTTTCTAATATAACCATATTTCACAAAAAACAAAGGTCTAAAACAAAAAGTTTAATTCTAGGTATTCTACGTAAGAAACTATAAGACACTTATTTAAATTCTCATTTGAAAATAATGAACTATTTAGAAGTTTATCAGCATATTTTTTTTGGAAACTGGTAATAAATTTGTAATACTAAGGATAGGTTTTCTAATTTTGCACTGTTATACTTGCAACCTTGTTATGTGAATAACCGGAATGAGATTTATTGGTCATTGGATAAGTGGGTGTTATTTCCATTTGGAATAAGAATTAAAACGAAACTCGCATAATTCTGTAAATATGTATTATTTCTTATTTCAAGTGGAAATAAGATATTATGTTTTTATAAATCGGTAACTTATTCACCAGTGTATAATGTATATGTTGCCAAAATTAAACGTCAACATTGAAGCTCCAACATTATATTTCACCCTTGTTCACAGGTTTTCTTGAGTGCATTAGGATTATATTATAAGTATTGATTTCACTATTATTCATAATTAATAATGAATTGATGAAATAACTAATATATATAACTAATATATAAAACACTATACAATTTTGAAAATGTGCTTTTTTAAAACACCTTGTTTTTTTTGGAACACTTGTTACAATCCGGTATTATAGTTCTTAACTTTACAAATAAATTAATTTTTTTAATAATTCCTCGATTTCTAATTAAAAATTATAATTCATGGATTACATAAAAATATATAATCGAAATAGTTTTAATTAAAATCCAAAAATTAATAGATAGACATCAAATAAGTGACAGTTTTACATAATTAGACAGATATTGAAATAGAACATTAAAAGTACATTAAAATCAAAATATTTATTTTGCAATCAATCGAGTCAATTTTAATTTATCTCAATAAATCAAATATTTAATTTATAATTTATTTAAATATTAAATATTTAATGGAATAAGTAATAACGTATTTAAAATTAGTATTATTTTTAAATGATAAAAAAAAAATGTGTAATTTAAATTACTTTAAATACATAACTATTAAAAATTCAATTTAGAATTCTAATATCTAAATTTTATTTAATTAAAATAAATATTATTGAATTGAATACAATTAAAAATTATATTAATAAATTCATATTATTGATTTGAATTTTTTTTTTTTGTATTTTTTGCAAAATAAATAAATTTTATTATGTAAATTTTTGATTTCCTCAGTATTTTTATTTTTTAATTTTGACCTGATTGTCTGCTTATTTCAGTCCTCAGTTGAATTATCCTGGGGTTGTTAGTTATTTGTTATTTTAATTTCAATAAATGACTTCCTCAGTTGAAGTACATGTTTTGAATGAAGTTAAGGGTAACAGCCACATTAAAATATTTTGATCAATATCGCAAAGATTACATATTATATTTTAAAAAGTATCATGGCCGTGCACTTAAGTCAATTCCTTAATAAACAAGTGATCGCATATTGAATTATTGAAGTTGTCGCAAAGAATTTCTGATGGCTTGTCGTTAGTTTAAAATTTTTCGAAACATCATGGTTTTAGAGACTGTTTATGCGCTAATTCTTGTAATTAATGCGTATATTCTTGAGTGAGTTGTGGATTAGTGAGGTAGGAAAGTACTCAGTTATATAACCTAAACAATTTCTATACATTTTTTCCCGAATTGAATGCTTAACGCAGATTTTAATCATGGTCTATATAACTGATGGGCAAAGTGTTTAAAACAATATATAATAATGTAAACTAGTTATGCATGATTGATTCATCTGCCTACTTGCATAAATTAGACTAAGAGTGAAGTAGTTTCTCTGTACTGATCACCTTTAAGTCTTTGAAGCGACTTAAGGAACAGTAGATTTTGTTCAATGTTTATTAACCTAAATATCATTTTAGAAAATCTCAATTTAAAAAAAAATTTAACAAAATTTCATAACCCATCATAAGCAACTCATAACCCATGAGAAGCAAAAGAATCTTATAAACTTAGGTTTATGAAAAGTAATTTAATTCAAATTTTATTTTATTCCAAAACTATTAATTCTATACATTATTCTAAAACATCTTGAGAAGTGTAAAATACAATATATTTTTACCTACAAAAAGCAATTATTGTCTCTAAAAAATTTCTTAAATAAAGGTTACCAGATCACTTTTTCAAAAATTTTTTCTACTTGTTCTGCTTCTAATTTGTCTCTGAATTAACTGTAGATGCAAAAAAGAAAATTGAAGGTATAATTATACAAATATGTTTGTACTTCATTTAAACACTGTTTTTCGCTTCAGCAACTCGTTTAAAATAAAATTAATTTCAATTTAGTAAATAGAATTGTGTTTCATCTGACCGATATCTCAGTGGTAAAGTGGTGGCTTTTCATTCGAAAAGTCTCGGGTTCAAACCCAGGTCGGATTATATCTTATAAAAAAATATAGTGCATATTAAAATAATTTAATAATAAGTCCAAATGTCAAATCGACAGAAGATTAATATTATCAATATTAATAGTAAGTTATAATACATAATAAGTAAATATTGTCAATATTTACTATAAATAAATAAATAAAGAATTCTGTTGAATTGATTAAATTTGATTTTGACTTTCTGATAACGAAACCAATCAAAGTTTCCCTTGGAATCTCTCTTTCCATAGAAAAGTCAAAAATTCTATATGTCTTCTTTTACATATTTGGTTTTTTTATTAAAAAAAACTTAATCACAACCTTTGTTCACCTTAAGACGTGTCCCGCATTGCCCATAAATTTTCAAAGCCATTGCTTGTTGAATGAATAACTGATGATTGATATTTACTTAATGAATTAAGATGGAATTCTGCATCTATAAAATTTAAATGTATGTTATCTGTTATTTTATAGAAACAGAACGTTTATGTTATTATAATAACGGTTATAATCTTAATTTTAATTCCTCTTTACTACATATGGAATGAATAAAATTGCATTTTAAACATAATTTAAATAAATACATTAAATATTTTTATTTTTTTTTTATTTTACCTCATTATCCTGTACTGGTCAATAAATTAAATACAACATATACACGTATAACATAGTTTGGAATAATGAACTAAATATTCATAATCTATGTATATATGGAAATAATGTAGTAATGTTGTGTACAATGTAGTATACCATTATGGGGTATAATTCTGTATTTTTTTTTAATTTTATACCACATACCAACAATCATCTTTAATGTTCAACAAAAAAATAAACGTTGTATGTTGTAATTCTCATATAATTTTTCTTTATTGCAATAATTAATTATTTTTAGAATAAAAAAAAAAATATGTATTATATTATGTATAATTTTATATTACACATATATATATGTAAAAAATTGTAATTTATTATTTTTGGTATTCATTAATATTCTTTAAAAAAAACAAAAAAAATTAAAACAAAATGTCTGGTCTCTTAAAATTTTATTTTAAGTAATAATATGTTATTTTTTTTTTTTTTTTTTCGAATTTTCATGGCTTGAATTTATTTATTTTTTGGATAATGTACAAAATATAAAAAAGATTTCGAAAATAAAATAATTGTTTATATCAACAAGTATTTTAATTAATTTATAATTTTTTACATAATAATAAATATAATGTATAATTATATTAAATTTTTATTATCTATTTTAAATTTTTATCAATTTGTTTAAAAATTTTTAAAAATTTTTGGGGACAAAATAAAAGTACTGCAGTTATTAATTTTATAATATTGGTTTCAATGAGTTGGTTTTGTGGCAATACTACTAATTTCTATAGCTCCTAGTGGAGCAAAGAGCCTTAACAAAATCCTTCCATTCAGTACGGTTCTGTGCGATCATTTTTATTTCACCCCATGTTTTTCTTGATTTGGTAATTTCGGCGTGAATTGTTCTTTTCCACGAGTTTTTCGGACGCCCGCGTTTTCTTGCACCTTGCGGGTTCCAATCAAGCGCTTGCCTGCAGATTTCGGACTGATCTTTTCTGAGTGTATGACCAATCCATTTCCATTTTCTTGTTAAAATCTCCTCTGCTATAGGTACTTGATTGCATCTGGCATGTAATTCCTCGTTCCTAATTCTGTTTGGCCACCATATTTTCAGTATTCGACGGAGACATGTGTTAACGAAGCTTTGAATTTTGCTGGTAAGTTCCTCCGTTACTAACCACGTTTCGCAACCGTATAACAGAACAGATTTGACGTTTGAATTAAATATTTTAATTTTTGTTTCCCTAGAGATGATTGCAGACTTCCAGGTTTTTCGAAGTTGTGCAAACACTTGTTTAGCTTTATTTATTCTAGCGGTCATATCTGCTTTTGCTCCTCCCTCAGGCGTTATTACGCTACCAAGGTAACAAAAGTTGGTAACATTAGATATTTCTTCATCATATAACATCAAATTGTTTACATTAGGTGAGTTTACTTTCATTGCTTTTGTTTTCTTTACATTGACTTTTAGTCCGCGCAGTTCAGATTCTTGTGCCAAATCGTTCAATTTTTCCTGCAGATCGATATTTCTAGTTGATAGTAGGCATATATCGTCCGCATAGTCAAGATCTTCTAGATGTTCCCCGAAATTCCAAAATATGCCTCTGTTTAAATCGTCAATGGCAGCACTTAGTATGTCATCGAGCACAATTAAAAATAGAAATGGTGACAATGGATACTAATAATAAATTAAGTAAAAGGACAATGTAGCGATGACCGATTTGACAGTATGACAGATGACATTTCGTGATGTGACAGTAAACATTTTTTTTTGAAATAGGTACTATGCAAACGTTTAATGTGATAGTAAACGAATTTATTGAATGTCTTTGGGATTCAATATTTGGATACCAATAGAGTTTTTAGATTTCTATGTATAATGAATCATATTTTGATTAACTAGGTTAGAAGACAAATTAAATTTGGTTGAATATTTTATATATTATGAAGCGTTTGAGTGAAATGTATATGAAAGAAATAAAAAACCGAGTAATTTTCAACATGCAGTCTTCTTCAGTAACATGCAGATATCATTTGAGTACTAGCACTGAAGCAGTCTGCATGTTGTAGACGTAATACTGGTATTTGCAAAAATAAATTATTTTAGTGAAATTAAAAGGAAACTACTCATTGGTTACCGTTATCTTAAATTGCTCGGAAAATTATGAGCAGTGATGTAATTTTTCCTTATAATCGACAATGGTTTCATGAAGCCAAAGTTCAAAATAGGATTAGATACTACAATCGTATACTAGTTCAAATTAGTAATATAATACAGTTACTTTGAACTTCGAAATAATTCATAAGTTTTTATCTTGTTTAGGACCGTTTGTTTAGGACCGTTATTTTGTTATATTTGGATTGAATGTTTAATTCAATTAACTTAAAACTTTACTCTTTTCTATGTCAATATCTTTGTTTCTCTTTACTAGTATTTTGGATCAGATTTTGTACATTATTTTGTGGGTGTTTTATTGTTTTTAGAAAGATAAAACTTAAAATTGAAATATAACAAATTTAAATTAAGATTTAAGCCAAATATTTTTTTTTTATTTGAAATATGATTTTATGAAATTTTGATTTTAAAAATAATTTCCGGAATATGTCCGCCAAGGATAGCTATGGGGAACGAGATTCGATTGGAATTATAATATTTCATACAGAGTTTAGGATAAAAAATACAAATAAAAACGAGGAAGAGTGTAGTAGAGTAGACTGTGTCAACTCTGGGATACCCGTATGACCGTAACATATACATTATATCATCTGGTTAATTACTTTTGGCAAAATTTCAAACATTCAGCTTTATTAAATGTAGTGTAGCTGCCATACTGCCTCATATAAAAGAAGGAGTTGTATGGTAGCTACTCGAACCCTCTGCAGTAGACCAACCAAATTTTGCTGTAACTTTGGCCATTACACTAAACTATTTTTAGCAAAATTTCAGACACCCAGCTTCATTAGGTGTAGTGTAAAGCTCATATAAAAGAAGGAGTTGTATGGCAGCTCCTCGAACCCACTGCAGTAGACCAACCGAATTTTGCAGAAACTTTGGCCATTACACTAAATTATTTTTGCCAAAATTTCAGACACCCAGCTGTAATAGGTACAGAGTAATACTCATATAAAAAAAGAAGTTGTATGGCAGCTACCCGAACCCATGGACCAAAATGGCTGAATTTAAATAGCGATGACGACTATTTTTTTTTCGACTAAAAACAAATTTGCGAAAATTTCAAGATCCTAGCTCCTTTAGTTTTTGAGTTATCGTGCGGACGGACGGACGGACATACATAGCTAAATCGATTTATTTTTCGATTCTGATCCGATCCATACACTTGAGTCTATATCTACCCCCCACTCCTTCTCTGCGTCACAAACGTAATGGCAAATTTATTATACCCTTTGACTATATAGTCATACGGGTATAAAAAACCTACACTTACAAAAAAAACTCTTTTCTTAAACAACTCCTATTAATTTCTGAATATCTAGTTTTCCCCAATTTCGAGTCTTTTAGCTTAAGCTATTCAAAAGATATGAGGTTCGAAATATTTTACAAAACTGAGTTTCGCATAATGGTTAATTTTAGTATTGTATGACAACCCTATACATTTGTCTTTCAATTTCTAAAGCTTCTAAGGGCATCTACCTTTAAACGTTTTCAGATTGAAAATATACCTTACAAAACTGTTGTTATAATAATTTAAAAGAAATTTTCCCGAGTTTGGAGGCTGTAGTTCCGTAACGGTGGGGCTACAGAAAAAAGTTCTTCCATGAAATTATTTTTTTTACAATACCTACCCGAAATTAAAATTTTTTCTCTCTATTTCAAACGGTGTAAAAGTTTTTGTAAACATATGGACGGACGAACAGAGTGATCTTTTAAATTAAAATCTTTTATTAAAAAAAGAATTAGAAAGGAAAACAATATCTATTTAAAATTGTTTTAAGGAAAAAACTTAAACTACAAATAGTAGAGTTTAAAACACCTTTGTTCACTCTAATCAAGCTCGTAATCTTATATTAAATTTTAAATACAACTTTTTAGTACTCAAAAAACCTAATAGATTTAAATGTTTCATAAATTTTATTGATTTTATATTCTTTTTAAAACTTAAATTTAATTTTCCATTAAAAATTCTCTTATTTATACTTTCACTCAATACAATTTAAAAACAAATTTTCTTTTTATACCTGTATGATAAAAGGGTATACTAAATTTGCCATTGTATTTGTGATGCAGAGAAGAAGAGGGGGTAGATATAGACTCAAATGTAAGGATCCGATCAGAATCGAAAAGTAAATCGATCTAGCTATGTATGTCCGTCCTTCCGCACGATAACTCTAAAAATAAAAGAGCTAGGCGTCATCGCTATTAAAATCCAGCCAGTTTGCTTCATGGGTTCTGAACAAGCATATGTGCATTAATCTATTTCTATTGAACTTGGGTGTCTGAAATTTTACCAAAAATAGTTTAGTTTAATGGCCAAAGTTTGTGCAAAATTTAGTTGGGGTATTGAAGTGGGTTCGAGAGATTGTTATACAACTTCATTTTTAATATAAGTATTACTCCAGTATATCTAATAAAGGTGGATGTCTGAAATTTTGTCAATAGTAGTTAACTTTAGTAGCTAACGTCTGAATTAAATAAAAATGGTGTTGTGGAGAGGTGCGAAGATGTGCCTTTCAACTTATATTTTCTTTTGTATATAACTAAAACCCTAATAAGTTATGTATTTAAAATTTTGTCCAAAGTAATTAATCGGATGATATAATGTCGTTATTACGGTCATAAGGGTATCCGAGAATTGACACAATCTACTATACCACACTCTTCCTCGTTTTAAGATATTTTTATGTTAATTTGTTAAATGACTCTACTTTCGTTTATAGACTCTTTTATAATTAATTCTAATTTTCAATACAAGTGTTTTTATTTCAATGCAATTTAACAATATTCTAACTTTAATACCGATTTCAATAAAAGAATCTGAATTTGAATCCAATGGATTCTATAGTATACTTAAATAGTGAATTCATTAAGAAATGAATCAGAAAAGTAAAATAAATTTCATTGAATATTCATACTCTTCCATAATATTTTGTTTCTTGTAAAACAATTTATTAGAAATTAATTATGAAAATGTAAACTAAATATCTTGAAAATGAAAATGAAGAATAAGTAGAGAGAAAAGAAATAACTAAAATATTGTTCGTTTATTTTTTCATCAATTTTTCCTTTTTTTTAACATTTTTTTAAGAGTACACGGAACACGAGTATCTGAATACTTGATTCAGTAGTCTTAAGAATCTATTAACGATAATTAAATTTACTGATGCAAAACAAAAAGAATCTTAAATGTTTTGGAATGAATAACTTATGCATTAAATTATGAAGATATTAAAAGGATTTTTGTATAAATTTCAATAATTATATTATGTTACTATGTCAGGGGTTTACCCGGTGTGTCAAAGTGTAATTAAAATTTCAGAAAACTCTATTTAGATTTTTGATGATACATAACTTATAAATTGGGCTATTTATGAGTGTTCTAATGGGACGTAGGTAATTACATGTTCTTCATCAAATTAAAAAAAAATTTAACTAATTAATGTCCCGGAACATAGTATACAAATGAATTGGTTGACACTTTTAGCCTTGTGTTAGTTGACTCTTTAAAAAACATTATAAAATGAATGTAATAAAAATTTATCTTTTGTGCAGGATTGAAGCCTCTTTCAGGATTTTCGAAAAAATTATTTTAAAACTGATAGACGTAACAAATGCTTTAACATTTTAAATTGCTGGATAAAGAGTCGCATTAATAGACTCCGTAGATTGATTTTATTTATTTGTTTTATTCCTTGTCTACTCCTTTAAGGAGTCTAAACTTCAATGCCATATGGAATTTATTAAGTCTATTTAGACTAGGCTTCAGTTTCTTTAATAATTCTATTCACTCACTATTCAATAATTGTATCATTATACAATTTTACGATATTTTTTTATTAGATACGATCTGACCGAGACTTTCCACATGAAAAAATGTGTCTTTACCACTAAGCCATCAGATCTTTCTAGCTATTAATTATTTATGGTTCAAGTCTTATTAGCTTTGTAACTTATTTGAAAAATTTCTTTTTTTTTCCTTTTTCATTATCTACAATATGAGGAGATATGCTTCTTTGCAATAGAAATATGCCTTGGAAGATGTGTGTTGATAGTTACACAAAATGCCACTTAACTTAATCTGAAGTTTTGGAGACTTTAAAAAAATAAGTGTCATAACACTCCTATACCAACTATGAAAAATCTTTAGTTTTATTAGTTATGAAGAAATGCTTGTTTGGCCATGGGACCGCGTTTGTGATCCGGATCTATTCAATATAATTTTCAGGAACGAAAAAAGGATGTCGAGATATTTATCCTTATGTAATCTACTAGGTACTCAGAAGCAGAAGATTAACCCTCTAAAAAAAATAATTAAGATATAAAGTCTGGCTGTCCATTTGAAAAAGTCAATTTACCGTTGCATCTGCGATATTTTTTGGTAATTATTCTTATTTTTTTTTAGTAACCTAAGTCTAAGTAGATTTAGTTCTGAGCTCCTTTTTCGAAGTTTTATATTGTTATAAGTTTCAGAGATATGCTTGTTTGGTATTGAGAGGATTGTACTTGACAACCGAACCGCCTTCTGACAATTTAATATTAATTTCAAATTTTGGAAAGCTATACAAAAAACTGAAAACCCAGGTATCAAATTTAAAAGCCCTATATTTTTCACTTTCGATAAATAACTAAGTAATAGTGTCATTGTCAAGTTCAAGTTAATTGTTTATTTTCGAACAAATGAAAGGAGATGAAGGAGCTTCATATTACATTCTCATAGTCTTAATATCAAATCCTAGATGTTTGTTTCATAAACCAAATATTTTATTAAGGAAATGTGTTGTTTAAAATAAGGCATTGGAAATAGTAAGACTTAATAATTTTTAATAACCCTGTAAAATGATATTTACATTTATATTAAAGATGTTTAATTATATTCACTGTGTAGCAGCAGTTGGAGTTTAACTTAGAACGGGTGGAAAATAGAAATGAAAAAATAAAATATGGAAATTTATTATTCTATGTAAAAATCGAATTCTCTTTTAAAAGTTTCCCTTCAAATTCTTTCCTTTTAATTTTAGTTTTTCATTTGATTTTTTTGGAAAATTGATTTTTGCAGAATAGAAGAATATTACTGTAGTGCTGGTATTTCTTTGATCTTGAAATTATTGCACGTTTAAGTTAGATTTACATATGTAATGTAAAATATTAATAAATAATGTATAGTTAATGTTGATATATAATTTCGATTTTACACATATATATAGTTCATTTAAAAAAAAAGTCGCTCAATTAATAAATCAATCAAGTAATAAACACTTTTATTTAATGTATAATACTATAGCTAATACCCGGTGCGCGTTGCTACAACTCTCAACGGGTGTTTAGTTGAAGTGGATGATTAAGAAGAAACTTAACACAAAATTATACTGCAATAGGTTAAAGGAACTCGAGAAGAAATATTTTCACACTTTCTTTTGGGTACAAGAAGTACTTTGCAAATTCATCAAAATTCCCTTATAACATTTTTTTTTATACTAATCGTCTTGTACGTTAACAAAATCTAAGTCTGTTAATAGAGTCAACTCCATTATAAAATCGCAACAAAATTTGGAGTATATTAGGCAAATCGTTTCTAATTAAGAGCAAAATATTATTTATTTATTTATAAAAAGTCCCTTATGTTAATGTGATAAGGAAGTAGTGAGTGAATTAAGCCTTTTCTTTTTAAGGCGTGGTAGATTATACTACGTATTAATTTTAAGATTTTATTAATGTTACAGTAATTAATTCAAAATTAATTTATTTTTGTCAAATTTATTATTAAGTGAGCTATTTAGTACTTGTATTAAGTACAATTCTATGTAAAATTTAAAACAAACTACCGAGTTTTAAGTTTTAAACACATAGTACCATACAAACAATAGCAAAACAAATTAAAAAGTAAAAAGTTGTAATTTTTTACACATTTTTGGTTGTCAAAAACATATGGTTGTGTTGATTGAAATAATTCAAATTTTGAATACACGTAGTATTAGGTCAGTGGAGAGTAAAAATTGTATTAGGTTTTTATTTGCACGGGTATAAAGCGGAAAATTAAACAAATTCTTTATCTTTAAAATAAAAATGTCCAAAAAAGATTTTTCGAAGAATTTCTATATTAAAATTAATTTTAATTATTTTTAATAATTATAGGAAGAGCCAACAAGGAACCGGATAATCTTCATTTCTTTAACCCACTAAATCCACCTAACAAGTGCGGTATACCACGTAAACGGTTTTCGTAGCATGTCAGGTGAAGAGTAAGAATAGTTTTATTATATCAGTGCAAAATTCCTCCTCCGTTTTTAACGCATCGATCTAGACATGTTGGAAATAATGTCAAATGTATGTATCAGATCAGAATCGAAAAGTAAATCGATACCACTGAGAATGTCTTTCCCTCCGTCAGTGAGTCAGCACGATTATTTAACAACTAAATGAGCCAGAGTTTTGAATTTCACACATAGTAATTTTTAGACGATTTCTAGGTTCCATAGTGTTTCCGATTAAAATCGGATCAATGCTTCGGGGAGCTGTCATACAATTTTTGAACCAATATGAATTTCTACAAAACTAATAGCAAAGGGAGGATGGAAGTTACACACGGTTAGTTATAAAATAGGACAAACATCTATAAGAAACTTCAGAATGTTTAAAATTAAAATCCGTATATAATATAATGTGGCCTTCAAAATTCTAAAAAACTTGGATCTCATTTTTGGGGTACAAAGTTGTCAATTCGATGTGAACCAAATGAATCACGAGGTTAAAATTAAAAATAGGCAAGTAAAGTAATAAGACATTACTCCGACCTTTTAGGGTGGGCCAAAATATTTTTTTAAACATAATGTCATAAGGGGATTCATTAATGGTTTATTTAATTTTAAATATCATAATGAGTATGGACGGGTATTTAAAAGTTGCCAAGAGCAACTATAATCTTCCTTTTTTTATTTAGGATTACTAGAGAAATGTAGAAGAAATAAATTGACTTTTAAATTTTCATTTAAATCAAATCGGGAAGTGCAATTTGATTTAACTTGTTGCACAATTACAAAGAAAAGGAATATTAGATGGAAAACAATTATAAGTTTGCATTTAATGAATCATTATCTATTATCTATTATTAATTATGATTCTGTTATGAACAACTCATCAATTAAATTCGAAATTCTTGTGGGTTTTGTTACTATGACAGAAGAAGAGGATTATTTCAATTCAATATTTAACCCATCAAACTCAATAAACAAACTAATAAAAATTTTCAAAACATTCACTGGAATTCTGATAAGATTCCATTAAATCAAAACTGAAAATATTTTAATTGCGTTAATGCCAAAAATTAAAATTTTTAATTTGTTGTAAAATGGTTATAATTTCAACCTAAAATTTGTTCAACAGTAAATAAATAATTAGCTATATTATTCAGTATTTATGTTATTCTCTTATAGAGTAGAGATAAGTACTTGGTGTTGAATCATGGATGACTTTTTAAAGTGCTTCATTCACTCTTTTAAATTTTTATTCATATATTTTTACTATATTTCTATTTTATTGACTTTTTCTTGAATTAAAATCAGAATTTCCATTGGGAAAGTAAAACTTTAATATAGAAATCACTATTCATACATAAAATTATATGTCTAATAATGTTTAACTTTCATTTTATTGTACACTTGACTTGGTGAAAAGTGCCAAATGGATTTTGTACTTCATTCTTTGATAGTCCAGAATAAAAATAAAATTTTTTAAAATTTAATAGAGGCTGTACAAGAAAAATAAGTGATGAAAAAAATTAAGGGTTTTTAAAAAAGCACATTTCCAAAACTATAGGATGCACAATGTTCCATACTGTGTTTCGGGTAAAAAATACAGAATTTCGTCAATTCAGTAGGAATAATAATTTAAATCCATATTTGTAATATAAGCCCAAGGCAATTAAAGAAACCTGTCAAAATTTGTAGAAATATAATATTAAAGCTTCAATTTTAACGTTTAATTTTGGGAATATAATGCGCAGAAGCCTAGGATACTGTTTTTAAAAATATTAATTTTTAAATCCTAATTGCTCTTAAATATTTTTGAGCAAACTTAAGCTGATTCTCACGGAAGTACACCCACATTCTTTGACCCAAATTATTCACGTTAAAGGTTGAATTGATTTACTAAAATTTGGATCTTTTCATAGAATTTATATACCAATAAGTAACGAGGAAGAGTGTAGTAAAGTAGATTGTGTCAACTCTGGAATATCCGTATGACCGTAATATAAACATTATATCATCCGGTTAATTACTTTTGGCAAAATTTCAGACACCCAGCTTTAATAATTACAGAGTAATGCTCATATAAAAAAAGAAGTTGTATGGCAAGTACTCGAATCCGTGAATCAAAATGGCTGGATTTAAATAGCGGTGACGGCTATTGCATAAAAAAAAATTTTGTGAAAATTTCAAAATCCTAGCTCCTTATTTTTTAAATTATCGTGCGGACGTCCTTTACTGCGTCACTAATGTAATGGCAAATTTAGTATACCCTTTTGACTAATAGTCATACCGGTATAAAAATGATTAAAAATTAAGAGACACTTTGTATAATTTAAGGAAGCCCTTTAAATTAAGAAAAGCCTTTAGCAAATTTTAAAATATATATTTAAGCTTTATGTTTTGAAGGACAGGTATTCAAGTTATAGATGTTAAAAATTACAAAATTTCGATTTTGGACCCCTTACAGTTCTGAAATAAAGGGCATCCCAAATAAATTTTCTTAAATGACTCATACAAATTTCTAAAGATGTGACTTCTCAAGTTCAAGTTACCAGCTTAAGTCGTTTCAAAGATATGCCGGTTCGAAATTTTTGCATAAATTGGGTGTCGCATAACGGTAAATTAAAATACCGTAATGCAAATCTATATATTTATTTTACATTGGCTAACAAAGTTTATAAAGGAATATGGAATGGCTGACGGACAAACAACCTAACAGATGGACAGAGTGAAACTGTTAAGGCACATTTTTTTAAATTTTTTTGAAAATTTGCTAAAAATAAACTTTTGTCAGTTAAACATTTAACTACAATATTTGTAAACGACGACTAAGTTTTATATAACAGATACTTATAAATTGTATACTTGTACATATGAATATAAATAGAAGAGTTAAATTCAAGTTTGGTGTTTTTTTTTGTGTATTTTATAATTTTGTATTTTACTGCAATAGAAATTAAAGGCAAAAGCCATTGGACAGAAACAGAAAAAAAGTTTTACTATAAATATGTTCCATGGCCAAAAAAACTATGTGTACAAACTCTGACTTTCATTGAAAGTGTGGAAAGTTTATGTTTTTTTTTTTTTTGGAAAGTTAGTAAATTTATTATTAGACTAATAAAACAAATTTAAACTTTTAAAAAATTAAAACTTGTATTTTTTTAAGCATGGTTTACTTTAAAGTGATATTTTATAGTAAATTTTTTTGTGTTTTATTAAAATTTTTGATAAAGATATGCTTTAGGACTCAAACTTTATATTTTCTTAAAGCTTCATTTAAAAAGAAAGACATCTTTTGTTTATTATGAACTGAACCTAAAAAGTTCATTTATCTTTAAACTTTTATAACAGTTGATTTGAAAGTAGATAACATTGCATAAGTGGTGGATGTATTAACATAAGAAGTACATCTCGAAATAACTGACCGATGAAGCTCCATATCTTCGAGATGTACAATGAATAGTGTTTTCGTTAATAATCAATTCATTTTTTTTTAGAAGCTCCTCCATTTGTTGCTCAGAAAAGCATGTGAACGATGAACATCCTTTACCACTTATATCAATTTTTTTAAAAAAAGTCTGAGATTGAAGCAATTATCGGCTCTTTAGGCAAGTTGATATCTTCAAATAAGAGACTCTGCATGGAATCATCCGTTGGTGGACAATCTTAGCATTTCCACGATGCAGAACCGGAACAAACCGCCTTGATAACTTCTTCAGCTACAGGCGCACATCCAAAGTGGAAGAATTTTCTGCAGCTGCTGCTTTGTATTACTTTTGTCTTGCCATCAAAATTTTTCTGCATGAATTACTTTGTTGCTTAGCCATTTTTAGAATTTTTGGTAAATTTTTTTTTTATAATAATTTTTGTATATTAATTAATTATTATTAATTTTATATTAACTTTATATTAATTTAAAAAATAATTTTAAATAAGTTAAAAACAAATTTTTGTAAATTAAATGAGTAAAAAATATGCGTCTTATTTCGTCCCAGAAAAAATTAGGGAGAATTTTAGGAAGAAAAGTGCAAAATGCTTTTTTTTTTGTTTAATTAAGGCGTACACATAATAATTGCCAATCTTAGAGAACAAATGGGGTAGGATTGGGTTCCATAGTTTCGATATTCATATAGCATAAGAACTACCCAAAGCCATGCTATGGCATGGTGTTTATTCCAGCTGCATATTTGTTAAGCAGGGTATATGATCTGACTTTGCACCAATGGGAGTGAAATACTTAGAATATAACCCCAATTCAAGAAAACCTGTTAATAATAATGTTGGAGATTCAATGTTAACGTTTAATTTTGGAAAAATTTGCACTAGTGAATAAGTTTCTGTTTTATAAAAACATAAAAGTTTTAATTTTTAAGACCTAGTAGTCCTTTAATGGGGAAAGTTCGCAAAAAAATGGTTAAAACTAAGAGACAATTTCTTCAATTTAAAGAGACCCTTTCAAATTTAAGAAAAACCTTTAACATATGTTGAATTATAATGCTGCAGCTCTAAATTTTGTATATTTGCAAAAAAAATATGAACAGGTATTAAAGTAGCAAACAGGTGTTTAAAAATAGCAAAATTTCAATTTTCGAGCCCTTATAGCTTCTAAACAGGGGACGAGACAAAAAAAATTTGTTAACCTACTCCTACTGATTTTGGAGGACCTAACTTCTCCCAAAATTTCAAGACCCTACCTTGAACCGTTTAGAAGATATGTGGGGCCAAAAGTTTTGTAAAAATTGAGTTTTGCATAATTGTAAATTTTAGTAACGTATGGCAACCCTAAACATTTGCCTTTTAAAAATTTAACCAGCTATCTTTTGCCACTTGCAGATTGAAAATACACCTAACAAAACTTTTGTTATAAAAATTTAAAAATAGGACCTTTTCCAACTTTGGGGGGCTGCAGCTCCGTAACGGATGGGGCTACAAAAACAAATTCTTCTACGAAATTATTTTTTTTGTAATATCTACCCGTGGTTAAAATTGTTTTACTTTATTTTAAACGGTGTAAAAGTTTTGTAAACATACGGAAGCACGGATGGACAGAGTGAAGCTATAGGCACATTTTTACAAAATATTTTGAAAATGTGCTAAAAACGGAAACAATTAGCTGAGTCGGTAGCTTTACCAAAAATATAATTTGACCAGGTCAATATTTGATTTGACTCGGTATGTAAAGTGTTTATGTCCGCGAAGTGCTGCAAAGTTTCTTCCTGAATTAGTAGGTTGACGACGGAAATTGCAATTTTTCGAGAAATCAGAAAGTGATGAGTTTTTTTGGAATTGAACAAGAATAATTTCGTCCCATTAATGAAAATTCTTTAATCCATTAATTAGCTCACATGCAGGAATAATTTTTAGTGTTTGTGTTTGGGTGATGAAAAAGATGTTCTGAAAGTGTTTTTGATCTTTTTGGTGCTAACTGTTCAACTATTAGGCTAATAAGCATGTCTTTACTATAGGTAAATATTGGAAAGAGGTGTTCATATTATATTTGTGTTATTAGAATTGATCTTAATGAATTCCACATACAATTTAAACATTAGATAGTACTAGTTTTTCAAATTTCATTGATACTGATGATTCTGAATAACCAAAGATCATTTTGTAATCATTTTAAAATTATTTTGCATTATTCAATACTCCAAATTAAGTAACACAAAAGTTAAGTATTCACATCCTTAAAATAATCTTCGTTTGTACACAATGTCGCCGTATTAGTTTTGAAGTTGAACATTAAAAAAAAATCTTACCAATCGTGGATAAAATAGTAGAATAAAATAGTTTTCTTTTATTTTTAGAGACGACTTCTAAAAAACTATGAACGAAGTAGCAGTTTTTATTTAACATTCCGTACTATATTTAATAAATATTCAGAGTAAAAATTTTTTTTCAAAAAACTAAAAACCTTTTGAGATTTACAATTGCTCCCAATTTACAACTAACAAATTATCAGATTAAGAGATAACAAAAAACTAAATTAAGGACTTAAAAGAACTTTTTTCCGTTCATTCCAAGGGCTTTTTGAATTATGATTGAGTTACAAAACAAAAAAAGTTAAGTTGATTTTTTTTTCTTATTCCATAAGTTTTTCAAATACTTCTCTATGTCCTTATTCATTGTGTATGTATAGTAGTGGATTTATGATTGTAAGACTTATGGTCCCATTATTTGTTGGTGTAAAGTAAAAAGTTAAATTTGTGTCAAATGATGCAATGTAATTTTTCTACAAAAAAAAAAATCACCCTGGCTATTACAACTAATAACTTAATTTTTTTTTTATATATTTTTTGATTTTTTTTTTGAGGGCAGTCATCTAGCGTAACTGGGCAAGTACTCAAATCACGTGCATATCATGTTGAGTACGTGCATTTTCATATCAAATTTTTATTGTTTAGTTCTTATTATATTTTTATTGTGAATTTTTTCTAAAAAACTCTTGTTTTTTTTTTTTTTTTTTTTGGGCTTTATGAATTTTATATTAAAGTAAAATCGCATCTTAAATAACGATTTCTTTTACTATGACCATATATGCGAATAAAACATTTCTATCGTAAATTACTCTTCTAGATTTGTTACATATATACACGTTTTCTCATTTTTTCTAAGCTTTACTTTTTTTATCGTAAGTTTTAGATATGAAAGTTTGGTTTTTTTAATTTTTTCCATAACTTTTTTTAATAATTTTTTTGTTTTATTCCAAATAATAAATCAACTTTCTAATCGTTGGAGAAGCGATTTTATGGTAGAGGAATATATATAAATCCTAAAATAAATGATATGGCTGTTCTGGTTTATTTTTTTTTTAATGCAGTAGATGGCAGGCATTCAGTTTCATGCATGATATCACATAATTTTAATTTAAGTCACTGTAATAGTTCGTGTTCATGCTAAAAATTTTTTAAAGTAATTTATATATATAAAAGCGAAAGTTTGTTTGTTTGCTTTTTGTATGTAGCGAATAGACTTCTAAACTGCCCAGCCGATTTTCATAAAAATTTGTATATAGAGGTTTTTGGGTGCGGAGAGAAATCGTGGCCTAAAAATTTTGCTCTAACGGACCGCCAAAGTGGGGCTGTGGTGCAAGTTTTAAAACTTTTTTGTTCTAAAATGATAACGGTTTGACCGATTGACTTCAAATTTTGTATATACATGATGCTCCTTGAGAATTGAGTTGACACTAATAACAGTTTTGGAATTTGTTAACCCATGTCGTGTCGACGGTTGGTCAAACAAAATTTTGGGTCCAAATTTTGTCCGACTTTACGAAACACTGCTTTGGCCAAAAATAAAAACCTCAAAAAAAATTTCGTTGAGCTTCATTAACCCATTGCGGCCGAACCGCTTTTTATAAATTTTTTGGTTACTTTACTCTAAATTGGGAACGGTTTGACCGATTTTCTTCAAATTTTGTATATGTGTTCCGTTTTGAATGGAGTTAACTCTTTTAACAGACTTTGAATTGGTTAACCCATGCCGGCCCGACGATTGTCAAAAAAAGATTTGGAAGCAAATTAAGTTCAATTTTGCGCAATACTGCTTTGCCCAAAGAGGAAGTTTAGTTCCGTTAACCTATTGCGGCACAATGGCTTTTTATAGATTTTTTCGTTACTTAACTCTAAATTAGAAACGGTTTGACCAGTTGACTTCAAATTTTATATGCTTGAAGCAACTTGTAAATGGAGTTGAGTATGTTAACAGGCTTGGTGTTTGGCAACACATGTCGGTCCTACGATTGGCCAAAAAAAATTTTTGGAAGTTTTTTTGGAAAGTAGTTTGTACTGCTTTGAATTACAGAAGTTTTAAAAATTACTAGAATAATCCTAGAAAAATCGTTTTAAAAAAATAGCTTTCATACATTTTAAAATTTACACCGTGTGTAATTTTTGGGTTAACTTTTTGCAGTAACATCAATTCAACTAAACCTCCATGGAGAGGCGCAGCAACGCGCACCGGGTATTATCTAGCATAATATATATATTATATAAATGTTCTTAAGTAGTGTAGTGGAATAAGTGCGGTTTTATATATATATTATTGTGAAATGTGTATGTAATATATGGTATATTATTGATTATAATTGACTTTTTAATTAGCGGTTTTATTTCGTATAATAACAAATATACCAAAAAAAATTGGATGTATATTCTTTATTTGCTACACTTTAGTCGGAGATAGTCTACAAAAAAGCAATTTCGAATTTAAAAAAAAAAAAAATAAAATCTCAAGTTTTTTTTCAAAATTGCAAAATATGGCAACTCGCATTACCTACTTAACGTAAATTAAAACTCAATAAATAGGGTAGAGTAAATTCAATAAATAATATATAGCAATATAAAATTATACAAAAGTAACTTATAATTAAATATCTAATAGTCTAAAAATAGAAAAATATTAATTAATAAACAAATAAAATATAAAATACTACCTATAATCGTATTTCTGAAATAGCCTATAACTTAATAGTAAATTATTAATTTTATCTAAATAAACAAATGCATCTGTCCAATTGACACCATTGACAGATGCATATGCAACATGACATAACCCAACAAACATCTATTCTGTAGGTCAAAAGATAGGGGTATGCAAAATCGCAGTGAGCTCTTGCGGGAAATCTAGGAAAAACGCAATGAAAACTTGCACAGAAATTTGGCGTCGTTTTTTCCACAAGGCGTGAGATTGAAAATCATGTGGATTAGATACAGCAGACCAATCATCTAGCTTAGTGAACGAAACGGAAACGAATTGGAAATAGAGCCGCGGATAAAGAAGCTTTGTCGAAGCCCTATGCTCCCCTAGGAAGTAAAACAGGCAAAAAAAAAAAACGCTGAACGTAAAGCCCACTTCATATCAGAGTGGTCAAAATGATTATTTTTCCTGTTAAGCTTAGCAGGAACCACAGGAAAATACTGCCTTTTTATATGAAATACTGCCAAAAGACCTGCTAAATTTTTTAAAATTAGTTTTCCTTCCATATTTTTAAAATACATTATTATGTCGAATTTGTATCGCCTCAAACAGAGAAAAACATGTGAAAAGTAGTAGCTAAGAATTAGATAGAAAGTATAAAATAAAATTTTAATAAATTTTTCACAAATTATATTACAAAATTCAACGGAATAATAAACTTCAAAATATATTAGAATACATAATGCAAATGTTAAAACGTCATTTTGAATTTCGAAAAACAAAAACTACCAGTTGCACTAACTTTTGACATTAAAGTCTACAAGGGAACTTACTTCTAATACGATCACTCTAGATTTAAATCACTAATGGTTTTATAACTCGATGTGTCAAAACTTTTTTGTCAACCTCAAAATAAATCTACAAAATTTTGATCTACAAACTTAGCTTGAACTGTTTAGCCAGAAGAATTGTAAAACAAAAGAGTTGTTGTGATGAAACTTGCTAACAGACCAACAAAAAATGTCAGAGGGCGATGAGGGAGGTAAATATAGCTCAACTATATTTTATTTATTATATTACCAGATTGTTTTTATTACACATTTTTCAAGTATAATCGATTAAAAGAAAATACAAACAAAAATATTGACTTTCATAAATTTGAAAAAAACCAAATACAAAAATATTTAAATCGAATTTTAAAGAAAATCTAAATAAATAAAAGTGGAAAAAAAAATAAAAACAAAAAAAATAAATTAAGAAAGAGATAAAATAACATAAAATTCAATTTTATTTACATAGAATTGAAAGAAATAAAGTTATATAGTAGTTGCTATTTATACATGGTACTAAAGAAATTTTACATTCTTCAGATCTAAAAGTATATTTTATTTTATTTTATATTGCATAATATACATGTACAATAATAATAAGTATCTAAAAGATACACTTTGTTTATGTGTTCTATATAAAATATGTAGAAAATTTTAAATAAAAAATACAAAATAAAAGGAAAACATAAATATTTTTTATTTATCCAGAAACACCTCTTAAATTTTTCTTTTTTTTATAATTTTGCTTTTGCAATCATTTTTTTTTATAGCTACAGTGGGCTGCATGTTAAATCTCCTAAATATCAAATGTCCTGATCGAAAAAATTCTTACTGAATTTTTTTGATGTCAAAGTACCTAATTTAAATAATAAAACTTGACACTTAACACTTAACTATGACTTAACAAGACGTCTACAAGATGTCTACAAACATAAAAAATATATGAGTCTGTGAGCGTTGTAACACGCGTGTATGTCAACCGATTTGGTATGAAAGCTTTGTTCGTCAATAGTAAGGTAAAGTTCGTAGATGGGCCAAAATGGATCACAAGATCGGGTGGTTCCATATAAAATAGCCAGACTTTACAAAAAAAAAATGAATAAATAATTTTGTACATTATTTAACAGGGCTGGTGTTTTTAGGATGTTAAAGTTTAACATAACTGAGCACAGTATCTTTTGAAGATTTTCAGCATTCTTACCCCAAGAAAAAAAAAAATATTTACAATACAAACTACATTATGCCAGAAGGAAGGCTTATATAATCCAATTAGGCTTTATTTCTAATTTTTTTTTAAACATTTTTAAGAATTGCGAATTTTCTTTCTAACTCCGTTTCAGTGTAACTAATTTTGAAAATTCTGATGTTCATTTGAACCCTCGTTTGAACCCTAATATTCCATCAAAATCATTTTTAACAACACGGCAGCATTTATCTTGACTGATTGTTAACTAGATCTGCAAATATGCAGTGCGATATTTTTAAGGACATTTTCAAGAAATAATCAATTTTATGTCAAAATAATATGATTATTTTGATTAAACTTTAGTTTTTTAATTTAAAACAAAGTCCTTCAAAAAATGATTGAAAATGGACAGAAAATTTGAAACATTTTAACAAATAAAAAGATCATTTATTTAAAAAACGAGGAAGATTATAGTTGCCCTTGTCAACTTTTAGATACCCGTGCATACCCACTATCCGTTATTTATTTCCCTTATGCTATTATAAATATTACAAAAAAAAATATAACAAAGTATATAACTTATTATTATAAGTTTTGCTTAAAAAAAAATAACAACAAAAAAAAAAATTAAATTTTTAATTCATTATAGGTACCATAATTTTTGCTTAAAAACAAAAAGTTGGTGCGGGTGATGTTCAACTTTGCTAACTAACTTGACCTATTACTTTACTTGCCCAGTTTTAATTTTAACATCATAGCTTCATTAGATTCACAGTTATCGAATTGACAACTTGGCATGGCAGCTGCCCGAAAATGGGGCCGTAACATTTTGAAACTTCATATAAGTGCTCGATTCATTATAAAACTAACCGTGTGTAAATTTCGTCTTCCTGGTATAATTACTTTTGAAGAAATTCATATTGGTTTAAATAAGTTGTGTGGCAGCTCCCCGAAACCTTGGTCTGGTCTTAACCAAAAAGAATAGGGAACCTCAAAAATGTCCTAAAAATGTTTTGTGTAAATTTCAAAACTCTAGCTTTAATTTTTCAATTCTATCTCTTTTAATTAATTTTTAATTCACGAATATATTAAACTTAAGCAAAATAAGCTTCGTATGATCATATTCATAAAATGATCATAGTTTCATTTTCATAGATTATAGATCAATAAGCCATTTACTTAAAAAAAATCTTTGTGCTCTTTTTTGCTTATCTTAAATAAACTACGCATCATTTAAATCATATGAAATCGTAACTCGAAATCGTTATCTACAAAAAAAAAAACAAAAACAACAAAAAAAAACAACAAAAAAACAAAATTCATATAATTTCATGTTAAATACAAGATGCATAGCAAAATTTCAAATTTTTATATGAAAATATTGGAGTTAAAAAAGTTAGTTGTTCGAGAGCTACCCGAAGTTTTGGTCCGATCTTAACCAAAAAAAATAGGGAACCTAGAAATTGATTGAAAAATATTTTGTGAAAATTTCAAAACTGTAGCTCTTTTAGTTTTTGAGTTATCGTGCTGACGGACGGACACACATAGCTAGCTCGACTCATTTTTCGATTCTGAGCCGATACGTACCCTTGACACAATATCTAGCTCGTCTAGATCGATGCGTTACAAACGGAGGAGCAAATCTAATATACCCGATGTCATATATGTATGCACGGGTATAAAAAAAATAAATATTCTGCATTTTAAAAAATGTTGGAATAAATTTTAAAATTTTTAAAGTTTAGAAGAATATCAGTATTATGCAATGGCAGCATTGATGATGTACACTTAAATTAGAATTAAAGTACTATGCGGCAGTACATCATATCGCAGTACAGTAATATATCAAATCGCTTACATTATAACCTGTGCATTCAAATCTCTAAAACATTTGTTCCACATCAACAATAATTTTTAGAAGTTGTCAAAATTTTTTATTGTTCTTGAAATTATTTAAAAAATTTGTTAACACTTTTACAATTTTCTTCTACATACGGGAGATTTGACATTTGGAAGATTTGACGTATCACCCATTTTATTTGTTTTTTTTTTTTTTTAAAATTTTATTCTTTATCTTTCCTTCCGTTTCGTTCAGAAATTTTCTTTATTCGTCGCCCATCTTTATTATGTGGTTTTATTGTTGTAACAGATTAGCTTTAAATTATTTTAAAATAATCCTAGAAAATTGAACTTTTAAATAAAAACAAAAAACTTTTGTTTTTGCGTAACAAAACAAAAACGGAAATACAATAAAATATTTGTTATCCTTTTCTTGGAATAAATATAAAAACAATAACAACAACAACAACTTAAAAAAAAAACTAAGAGGTGCTTTTTAGAAATAAGATCCTTGAAATCCTCATATAAAAACATTAAGGATGAATAATAAGACCAAAATAAAAAAAAAAGGTCAATATTGTATCTACATATATAATAATAATGGTATTGTGGTAATCGTGTAAGACATTTAAAGAAATTGTAAAAAATTTTTTAGTTTTACACCCATTCATATTATAATTTATAGACATTCTGAATGTAATGAAATTTTTTTTTTTCAACAGAATTCAAGGGACTTAGGACATATACTTACATATTGTATCAATTTTTTTAAATGTTTTATTACTTAGTGTCATCGATATTTTATAATATAATTTTGTGGTATATTTGTATTTGTTTTTTTTTTAAAACAATATTTAATATGGTTGATCCGAGGGATTATACTCTTATATCATATACATATACATTGTATTTAAATATAAAAAAAGAAAAATTAAAATGTCAACACAAATTATATTGAATTATTTAATGTTTTTACATATATCAATTGTTAGAACATGGGGTTGGGTTAATAGGTATATATAATATTGGAATTGCATAATCATTTGTTTTACATCAGCCCAAGCAATTTAAATTATTTTAAATTGAAATTGTGTAGGTTTTTAATATTATGATTGTAATACATTTTTTATTTTTTATTTTGTTGGTGTTTTTTGTGTTTGAAGAATCGTAGAGGATTAGAGAATTTATTTTGTATTTAATTAATATTTATTTGTTTCTATTTTAAAATTTTTTAATACCTTTCTATAGTTACAGTTAAATATTTTTTGAGCTTAGAAAGTTGAATGGATTATAATATTACTAGGTTTATTAAATTAATCAATTAAATTATTTAAAATATGAAGCAATGAAATCTGTTCGATTGATGGTTGAGGACCAAAAAAATAATAGTTTTCATTAGTTTTTCGAAGTTGATTTTATTATTTTCCAGAAGTCTTCCATAACTCTGTCTACATAGCTAATTCATCCACCTTGAAGAGATATCAAGGAGAGTAAAGCTATCAAAGCCAAAACTATCAAAGCATCGAAAGCCACCCAGCATCACTGTACGGGGTTCATTTGAGTAGGGAGTGTTAAATAATCTCAGTTTAGTAAACCTTTTTCTTTAAATCTCGTTTTTAGTAAATCTATTTTTTAGAAAATTTCGTTTAAGAAAATCTCGTTTTTTATTGAAAAATCTTGCTTATTAAGAAAATCTCTCTTTTAATTGAAAAATCTGGTTTTTAAGAATTTTTGAGTTGAATACAAAACCAGAATTATCAGCTTTTTCCAGACTATAAAAAAATGGATTTTCAAAAAACAAGATTTTCTTAAACGAGATTTTCTTAAACGAGATTTTCTAAAAACGAGATTTTCTAAACGAGATTTTCTAAAACGAGATTTTGTGAAACCTAGATTTACAAAATCGTGATTTCAGACCCAAACAATTTGAGTAGTGCTGGACTTCAACCAACTAAAACCATCCATTTAAAATCCATCCTTTTATAACTAAACTTAGAATGGTTCAAAAAACGTGTTATGCATAGTATTTAAGGTAAGGGAAAAATTTAAAGGATATTATGAAGATGGATGTTATTCGTAAATTTTTTTGAATTGTACATATATCAATTACCAACTTTAGGAAACACAGTATATGGAGAAGAGTTTTTGTAGGTTTTCCAATGAGAACTTTTCATGAAGAAAACAAATTCCACTAGAGTATATTTTTGTCAACGATTCGGTTTTAGAGAAACAGTTTTCTGCTTTTAAAAGAATTAGTGTTCCGAGATTTCTTAGTACCTACATTTAATTTATACCCACACGAATTTTATGATAAAGTATTGTCATTGATGAGTGTTTGAAATTCTTTAAGTTATCTTTTATTTGAATTCTTATATTTTACATAAATCTTTTAAAATACTTTAAATTTGATTTCTAATAATTTGATATTTATAAAACTTTATCATAATACATGGTGTGTAACTTTGAAATGTTTCAAAAAATGGTTTTTGAGTACTAAATACACTAAAACTATCATTTACGAGT
Source organism: Dolichopus griseipennis (assembly GCA_963082915.1). Lineage (NCBI taxonomy): Eukaryota > Metazoa > Arthropoda > Insecta > Diptera > Dolichopodidae > Dolichopus > Dolichopus griseipennis. Next base: position 315,520,905 of record OY720441.1, on the reverse strand, counting down.
ATAATAAACTCATTTAAATTTTTATTTATTTTATTCTCAAAGTCGTTTCCTGTTCAATATGCAATCAAAACTAGATTGATTGTAATCCATCTGTATTGTATTATTTTCTATCATATGCTTTAATTTTTTACTTCTAATTTAATTTATTTTATACACCCTGTATAAATGTATATTTTGTATTCTAAACTTGTTTTAAAGCAATGATTGATAAAATGGAAATTATATTTTTGAAAAAGTCTAAACGCTAACATTGAACTGAAGGAAGTTAAATTGCTTTTAAGCTTTTTTTTTAAAGAAAATTCGAAAATAAAAAATTTAAATAAAAATCTAAAAACCAAAAAAAAAAAGTAAAATTCAAAAAGTAAAACTTAAATCAATAACCGCTTAAGCATATGTCAAACACCAATATAAAATGTGTGTTGGTAAAAAGTGAATAAAAGGAAAATAAAACTTACCATATATTTGCATAAAGATTTTTATTCTTTTTATACTTTTTTTTTAAATCATTCCAAACCAGTGTCGTACCACAGAAATAACATTAATAACATGGAAGTTATGTGAAATATTTAAGTTTCTATGTACGTATGAGAAGTGAAAGCTAAAAACTACTTTATGAAATTCTGAATTTTAGAATTACTAATTATTAAGGGTACGTTGATTACATTCCGTAAACGTTATCTCAGAGGAAAATATTGTAAATTTCTTTTATGTTTACCTAAAAGTATGCAATTAAATTTTATTATTGAAGACTCGAGCTGGTTAAGGTGTTAAGTACAAAATTATAGTTTTGAGTAAATTTAGTTCAAAGGTTTTTACCACAGCTTTTTTTTCTGTTTCACATTCTTAATCCTCTACAATATGTCAAAGTGGTAGTGGAAAGTCATACAATTTTTATTAAAGACTGATGAAGTAGAAGATTGCATTTTCAAAGTTATTAGCTAAAATATGTACATAGTACTTTTATGAACTGGAATAAAGAGAGAAACGGTATTAATATGGTTGTGAAGAAAGGTGTTGTAAACGAAATAGGGATGATGGATTTAAATTGAATGAAGGAGTTATGTTCAGCTCATAACACTATTATTAGTCGATATTTTGTTAGAACTATCGATATTTTGTTAGAACTATCGATATTTTGTTAAAACTTTAGGGAACTATCGACTTTTCGTAAATTCGGGTTTTCATATATGAAATATTGGATTATTAAATGTCCATTTGTGGAAAAATAAACACGAATCTTTTATTTACTTGAGTCTTTAATTTTTAAAATTTAATATGATTGGGACCCCGGTGACGTAGTGGTGTAAATAAAAGCTTTGTTAAACTATTGATGTATTTTACTTATATTGATAGAGTTCTAAATAGTTGGAATCTAAAGTACTTATTATTTCGAATAACTAGGACATTTATTCAATATAACATTTATTCTCTAAATTTTAAAATAAACTACATTTTTAAACAAATTTCAAATAATTTCTGGCATTAATAGTAAAACTAAAATCAAATATAGTTAATTTATTAAGAATTGCGACATTTGGTAATGATTACCTTTCAAAACACGTTTATATCATGTCATTACAAAATTTTTGCTAAATTTTTTTAAATATATCATATAACGTTAAACATTATACATATATATATATAATATTTTATATATATAATCGAACGCACCCATTTTTCAAAAATTTTTGACATTTATAAGTTTGAATAATTTTGACAGCTGTACAAATCGAAACTGTGTATGTAAATTTTGTAAAAAACAAAATATAAAATACAATGAAAGAAAGGGATATTATAATCATGTGACATATAGAAAACCTTTTTTAGCACATTTGTAATAAAATTTAGAAAAAAATGTAGCTATTAAGTTTCCATCTGTCCGTCTGTCAACCCATGAATTTAAAAAATTATTACACCGTTTGAAATAAAGAAAAGAACATTTTCAATGCCGATAAGCTTGAACTGCTTTTTTCTGTAGTCCCACCTGTTAGAGAGTTACAGCATCCAAAGTCCGAAAATATCCTACGTCTTTTAAAATAAATTTTTAGTACGGTCTTTAAACTAGGAGCTATAAGGGGTCAAAGTTCTAAAACATTATTAAAAATTGTAACTAATATATACTCCAATTTAAACATTTTTAATTTTAAAGATGCGCTTCTTTAAAAATCTTTGGTTTATTGCATTACTTGTTTTTGGCATGTTTTACATTTTGTACTTCAAATAAGAAAAATTTATGTAAATTTGCAACGCTACATATTATCCTATGGGAAAAATGTGCGTCCTATGTGACAAGACACCAAATGTTATAACATTTTAAAATAACTTTAGGGTATGGAGTATTAGTTTAAGCAAAAAAAAAAAGTTAAATAGAAACTACCTTTTGGTATTGGGATTGAATATAAAATAAATATATGTATAATTTGGGTTTCATATAAATCAAAAAAAAAAATTCAAATATTAAAATTTCAATGAAGGGAGGTGATCTAATTTCCTGTTAGTATAATCTTTCGGGTAAATTTTGAAAAAAATATGTTATGGGACAGATTTTGAGTTGAAGGTACATGGTGATTTTATTCGTTTAATTGGTTTTTTTTCTACTTAAAGTAAAAGACAAAAGAAAATGGAGTTCGTTAACATATTTTGTATTAGAAAGTGGGTTGAAGTGCTGTAAAAATTAATGAATTAAGTTAAAATATTAGTAAATTAAATTGAATTAAAATTAAACCGTTGGTAAAAGTTGGTTATTAATTTTTTTATTTCATTACTTTTTAAATAAGTCGTTAACCATTTAAAGTATAAGCCGAATATTGCAACTAGCAGTGCGCAGTTCGATTCAGAGAGTCTGTGTGGTTTGTTAATTGTTTAAATGAAGATTGGGACTGCAGTACAGAAATCAAGTGTCGAATCGAAATGGTGAAAAATGCTTTTTCAAAATACAAAAAATTATTTTGCTGTAGAGATTTAAATATCAAAATCCGCATAAGATATGGTTAATTATTCTATATGGCATGGAGGCTTGGACTTTAAAAATTAAAGACAAATTGGAAGCATTTGAAATGTGGGTCTACAGAAAAATGCAAAAAATCTCATGGACTGAACACGTTTCAAATGAGAATGTCCTGAGTAGAATTGGTGCACAAATAGAGAACTGCTCCTAAGAATTAAACGTCAGAAAACATCCTGTTTTGGTTATATTATGCGCGTAAGCAAATATGTATTGCTTCAACTTATTGTTCAAGGTTGTAAACAAATGTCATGGTTAAGAAACATCAGACAGTGGACAGGCGTTTCAGATATAGAAGAGCTAATGTACAAAACCAGGGATCGCAGTTGATCAACAGTATCATATGATCGCTAACATCCAATAATGGATATGCAATAAAAGAAACAGAAGAAGATGGCAATATTCTGAATATCCTACCAAAGGATTTATACCATCGCTAACGGACTATTTTGTTTACGAACTCGGTAATAATTTTGCCATTTGAGTTTCCATCCAGGGTGGAATGGAAGGGTGGTGGAGTAACAAAGAACTACAATCTAACTATGTACACCGACGGATCCGAGTTAAAAGAAGTAGTCAATGCAGGTGTTTTCTCGGAAAAATTCAATATTTAAAAATCTCATAAACTCTTCCAGGCGGAGATACTTCCAACCTTCCTACCTATAAGCCGAAAGAGTATCTTGCAAATTTGAACAAAGTAATTTTGATGATTTCTCTTACGCTTGAAGGTGAATGACCCAGAGTTGTGTGAATAATATACTAGAGTTCAGTGATTACAGATCCACACTAGAACTATTGAAATTGAGGGATTACAAATGGTCATTTCTGAAAGTAATAACTAATTTCTAAATCCTAAACCTAAATAAAAACGAGGTTTTATAATATACAAGTACAACACAATGCAAATTATGTTTACTTCAAATAATTTTTAATTGCAACTTTTTATTTAATCATTGGACAGTTGAAATTGGACTACAATGAAAACATTTCGGTTGAATGACGTCAGAGAGCATTTTGTTTTTTTTTTCAATTTTATAGATTAAGTTGAAATCTATAACCAACTTTAGATTACTTTCGATTCTTACTTATTCGTGCAGCTCTACGGAAGCTTTGCATTCATTCACTAAGAATGCTTCTACAGATCAAAACTTTGAGTACTCTTTCCTTCAGATGGCTGTTAACTTACGAGTCCCAATATACTATTTACTACAAAAATATAATTATTCTTTTTCATCTGTAAAATCTGATGGCTTCTATAGGATTAATAGCCAACGCCTGCACAAAATACATATTCCGAACTGTTTTTAGAATGGTTTTCTCAAAATGATAACGTAGTATTAGGTTGGCAATCAGAAAATCCTAACATGTTGTCTATTAAAAAATCTGATTATATTTTAACATTTATGGTTTTACCTAGCTTTATTTAAGAAGTATTCGATACATCAATACTTTCAAACTTTGGTCTGATCTTTGTAGTAAATAAAATAAAATAAAAAAAAATATTTGTTTTAATATATACTTTTATTAAAGTAGTACTAGCCCCCTAAAATGTAGAAAATAAAAAATTGAAGGTAGATCTTGGGAATTTGTTACTGTGTTAATATAAAAGTAAATTTCTGGTACAAGAAACAGTTCTTTTAATGTTTGAAAACTTTTAAACTTAAAATGTTTAAAAATTTTCATTAACCAAAAATTGATGGTAGATTTTTGCATTTAAAAGTGTTTTAGTATAAAAGTAAATTGCTGAAATGGTGACAGTTCTTCTTTCAGATAGTCTTAATGCAGTTCAATTTTTGGTTCAAATTCGCTCCTTGGTGAAATTTTTTTTTTAATTAATAATGAACCATAAATGTACGGACTAACTTAAAAAAACCCTAAAAAATTTTTATATGAAACTGATCGTCTATATATGTAATTATTTGGTCTAGGTTTTTAAATTATCAGAGTGAAGTATTTTAGTTCTTAAAGTTACAAATTTTTAAAGAAACTATACAAATAAATTAATTTTATATGTAATTTTTTTTAATATTTCTGTAAATTTTTATCTTTGACGGAGGATCGAACCCAGATCTATTTATACCCTAAGCCACTTTGACAACCACTGAACCATACAATTCTTATAAATTTGTGATCAGATTTCTAATATAAATGTATCACTAACTGACACAATGAAAAAGAAAGCCATAGACACAGGCAAGTTCATATAAAAGTATACAAAAAATGCTTAGATCTCGCATAATATTTACTATTCAAATTATTTCATCAATTCGCTTTTTATCTAAAATAAATAATTAAAATGTTACTTTAAAAAAATAAATGTTAGTTTAGAAAGAAACTTGTAAAATTGGTCCCGTTAGAAAATGTCACCTTTGTTATTTTATTACAGGAACAAAAAAATCTCATAATTAAAAAAAAAACTTTTAATTAAAAATTTTATAAAAATTTTTTTATCTATTCATAAATGTAAAAAATTCATTAAAAATTATGTAATATTATTTTTAATATTAAAAAGTTTGTTGTAGTTTGTTAAAATTGGAAAGTTAAAAAAAAAACAGATATGTATCCAAGGAACAATTTTTTTTTTTTCCTATTATAAAATAACTCATATTAGTTTACAGATTATGAAGCTCATCTTCATATGTTTGAGAGTAAAGCACTTATATCTAAAACTGAATATACCCAAATTTAAGGCTATTTACTTGGCTGTAATTTAAAAGCATTTAACGCATAATTGCAGTTATTAACACTTCGGTAGAAAATTAATATTGTTTGTTGTCGATGAAAGTGAAGCCAATGGATTAGTAATAACAAGACTGTAGGTTCATAGAATCGAGTGACTAAACTCTCTATATTCGAATTTCGGCACTCTGTGATGGAGAAATCCAAAAACACTCTTTGCTATTCCTGTGATCAAGAAGCAATGCATTGAATGGCAACCTTAGATTCTCTGAGACTGAAGAATCCGAAAACACTTTTTGGTGGTTTCAATTCGTATTCCTACGATCAAGAAGCAATTCATTCAGTTGAGATTTTATGCACTCTGAGACGAAAGAATCCAAAACCCTTTTTAAACGTTTCAATTGGTCTTCCTACGACTAAGAAGCAAAGCATTCAATAGCTTGACAACAGGATCTTCTAAAAACACTGCTTATTACACTTGTATAGAATCTTTTGCATTCGAAGTATTAAAAAAATAGTATATGCAAGTACGGAAAATGTAAGTACATAAAAAAGTAATATCTACTTATGCCTAGAGTTATCTACACAATTTAAGTTCAAAAAGTTTAGATTTCCATTAGATTATTAGCGCCTCAAGATACAATTAAATTATTGTAGAAGAACCAGTCATAAAAATCTCAATTTCTTTTTAGGGCATAGTGCATCAACAATTAGTCAATTCAACATTACCTTCCACAGTTTTTGTCAGATCTTGAAGTTGTGCTATAAAAATTTTAACAAATGACCAACAAATAAAATTAAAACAAAGTCTTTAGTATATATTTTGTCATTCCTGTATAAAATATTTATTTCGATTTTTTATATTATATCAAGAAGTAAGTTCCATTTTTTTGGGAAAGTTCCAGGTTAATAGTGATAATACAATTTAAAAAAAAACCTTGTATGGAATAAGTTTTATTCATTTAAAAAAAAAATAAATAAATTTTTTAATAATAATTATTATGACTTCATATTAAAAGTTTAAATGTCAAATTAGCACAAAATTCTTCAGGTTAAAAGTTATAATTAGAAAAAAATATGGTAACAATTAGAATTAGTTTTTTTTAAAGTAAAATATAAAAAAAAATAATTAGATTTGTATTAACATAAAAATTATGTACATATTTGATTTAATTACAAAAAATGTTTGATATAGAAAGGAATAAAAAATGAGAAAAGATTTCTGAAACTTTTCATAAAAATTTCGATTTTTTAACCTGAGATAGAATTAGAGTCTAATACTAAAGCCAAATTCAATGTAAGGATTGTGTTCATTCTAAGGTTCAAAAGATTAATTAAATTTTTCATTACCTTTGCAACGCTGAAGTGTAGGGAACCAGTAACTACTTAAAGGCCAATATCTGCCCAAAATATTGTTGATATAGTGCAAAAGGTTCCAATAGTTGTCATACAACTTATATTTATGTATAACTGACTCTAATAAATTTGTGTAGATATTCAAAAATTTGCAAAAAAAAATAGAAGCTGTATGACAGCTACTCGAACCACTGCAGAAGACCAACCAAAATTTGCACAAGCTTTAGCCATAAAACTAAACTATTTTTGACTAAGCTTCAGACACCGAGCTTCAATAGATATAGAGTAAACCTCAGAAGTCGAATGACAGCTATACGAACCCACTGCAGTAGACTTACCAAAATTTGCTAAATTTTAGCTATAAAAGTAAACTGGTTTTGGCAAAATTTTAGACACCCAGCTTCAATAGGTATAGAGTTATGCTCATATAAAAGAAGAAGTTGTATGGCAGCTACTAGAACCCACTTTTGTAGACCAACCAAATTTTGCAGAAACTTTGGCCATAACACTAAACTATTTTTGCCAAAATTGTAGACACCCAGCTTCAATAGGTATAGAGTATTAATGCTCATATAAAAAAAGAAGTTGTATGGTACTCGAACCCGTGGATCAAACGGACTGGATTTCAATAGCGATGCCGACTGTATGCCGACAAATACAGTTCTAGAGTACCACCTAGTTCCTTTATTTTTTGAGTTATGGTGGGGATGAACTGATACACATTGGTAAATCTATTAAATTTTCGATTCTGATGCGATCCATACCTTTACCTTATACCCTCCTTCTCTGCGTCCCAAACGTAATGACAAATGTTGTATAACATTTTGACTTATAATCGTACGAGTATAAAAATTGAGCGTGGAAATTTCTTTTAGCGGGAACATTTATGAGGGAAACTAATGACTTAAATATTTTTAACATATTGCCTTTCAAGTTAAAATTATATCTGTGTATCAGATCAAAATTCGATTTCATTAATCATTATTTTCATTAAGCTATTCCTTTCAGTTGTACCTTTTATAATGGGATAATGAATCACAATTTCTATATTTAATTGGTCATTTATTGGAGAAGGTATAACAGTTAAAAATACAAGGTGTCAACAAAAATAAAATTTAAATTAAGAAAATAATCATAATAGTGATTTAACTAAAGTAAGCCATTAATATTAAACAAATAATGAGACGCTTTACATCTTGCATTGGTATTACAAAAACTTATACCGGTTTCAAAATTATTAAAATATATTAAAAATATTAAAAAATAATATAATTATTAATTTTTAAAATATTTAATACTTTAACTAAATAAATATAAACAATTATTTTTAAATTAAAGTATTTATTAATTTATATTCATTTTATTTAAATAAAATTCGAAATTTATTCAAATTAAAAATTCTAATGACCTGAAATATTAAATCGAATGAATTACATTTGTAAATTTATTTACAATACTAATTAAATATTTATAATTTTTTAAATAAAATATTTAAATTTTTTGTATAAATGTACAATGCTTTTGACAAACAGTTTGATTTGATAAGATTCAGAAAATATTTCTATTGAAATTTTGAGGGATTTTAAAGCGGATTAGTTGCAAAGATTCGATTCTACAGTTTACAAAAAAAAAAATATATGGTAAGTAAATGCTCATTTTATAAAAAGAAGGTCCCTGATTTAAAATTCTAATGACCTGGAATATTGAATGTTTACTAAAGATCTTTATGAGATGTTTGGAAATCTTATAGAACTCATTATTCTACATTCACGGCTTTATTCTATATTCACGCCTCTCTTAATTTTTTTCTGCCTTCTTTCCTACGTTTCGACCTGTTTACCAAAATATATGTTTATGCTTCCATTCTAGTAATAATGAAGGTGGTTTATATGGCCCTAATACTCCTAAAGCTTTTAGCATTTCTTCGTATTTTTTGAAGGTTTCGGCTCACCATGGAAAAAAGAAATAGAGCCTATGGAAGCTTGTATTTTAGTACTAATTAAATCAAGCAAAATCAAAGTAACATATTAGCTTCATATGAAAATCTAGTGATAATTTATTTTTTTTAACTTAAATTAGCAACCCTTAAGCAACAGCAACCCTTAAGCTAAGCAACCCTTAATTATTGAAAACCTATAGTAAGCCTAGGAAATATTGAACCTGATTTATTCAACTTTATAAGTTTTTTAAAATTACACTACTAATGTAATTTCAATAGTCAAATACTGCAAAATAATTAATTCTTCAATTATAAATGCTTCTAAGTATTGAAACTGGGCACAAAATTTATGAATTTTGGTTCATCCGAAAGCGACCAAAGAACTAAATTATAGGTCATTATAATATGATTAAAATCGATATAGTAGTTTATATTATAAAATTCGATTCAGGAGATAGAGTATATACCGAGTAAATACACCATTGTGAATCTGACCAATGGCGTAGTGGTAAAGACGCCGCCTTTCATGTGGAAGGTCTCGGGTTCAAATCCCGGTCAGATTATATCTAATAAAAAAATATCGTAAAATTGTATAATTATATCGTAATAGTTTATATCGTAATATAAAATAAGATTTAATTAAAATATATAAATAATTCTTGTGTAAGATCATAGATGGCACACAAAAGTTAACATTTGTGCGTTCATATTTCATAACCTTATACAATAGCTACAGGCGAGTAATCAACAGCTTATCAATCATAATATTATTAAAGAAACTGAAGCCTAGTTTAAAATAAACTTGGTGAATGCCCTATACTCCTTAAAGGAGTGGAAAAGGAATAAAAAAAAATAATAAATACACCATTGTGAATCGATCAAAATAAACCCATTAAAATATTAAAATGTCATCAATATCGAAAAGTAATCAAATTAAAATGTCAAATGGTAATCATTTATAATACGGTATCTTAACAGATTTATTTTAAATTTATGGATAGGCTAACATTTATTTAATTGACTAGTCAAATATATGTATATACAATTATGAATTTTATAAATTAATTTATATGTATACTTAATTATAAATTTCATTTATATATGTATAAATATAATATTTGCATAAAAGTATTATTATTATTATTATTTATGATTAATAGAGTAAAGAATTTTTACATTAAATAAATATTTATTTATTTTCTATTTTCTTTATAAATTACAAAAAAAAAAAACAAAAACAAAAATAAAAAACAAAAACAAATAAATGAAAAACAAAAACAAAAGAAGCAGAAAAAAAAACAAACAAGAACAAAAAAAAAAACAAAAATGAATTAAAAACGTATTCTTCAATTACGTGATCCCATAGGATAATATTATATTATAAGGATAATGTCGTTAGCCTGAAGGATTCTTTTTGCAGTTTTTTTTGTTTAATTTTTGTTGTTTCTTGTTTTTTTTTGAATAATTTTATTGTTTTCAATTTTTCTGGTTATTTTGTATTTTTACAAGGGATCTGTTTAGCTTTTATGGCATGTTTTATAGAAAAGATAGAACAGATTTCATAAAATTTAATATTGTATTATAATTTTGTTTTTTATGTGGATATAATTTTAAAGTGTATCTCAATGCATATTTTTACTTATTTTTTTTTTTTAAAGTATCTGAGAAATATTAAAACTACACTATAACACGGGATTCCAAATGTTTACGGACACTGTACAGTAAAGAAGTAAGTAAAAATGGACATGACATTTTAAGTTACAACCAACATGAATAACAATTAAATTTAAAGTACAATTATAATTCATTGTGGAGTCACTTATTATGTGGTAGCCAAAGTCTAATCGAAAAAATATTGAGAACTAGTAAAAAAGTCAAAACTCAAGGACTGTTTAAAGTTAATCTACTAAACGAACTAAGTTGTAGGAAACATTATTGGCAAAGTTATATATAAGGAGAGGTTGAATTGAGCTCAACTTATCCAAAAATGGTACAATGGAAGTCGAAGCAAAGATAATATAAAAATATACATAATTTATATAAAGGTTTCTATCAGCTTTCAAAGTATCAGGACCAGGATCATTATGAATCGAAGTATGATTTGAATTATGTTTATGTTGATGATTTGTAGTCTGAACCAATCAAACAAAATTATTATTCCATTATACAGTTCTCGGCTCAAAGTTTATTAGTAAAATATAAAAAAAAATATTAATTTTAATTATGTAAAATCAGTAATGGGTATGAATATATACAGACTTTCTTAAACTGTAATATCAAAAATAGTTCGCACACATTTTTGAGTTGGAACTCACTTAACGAATTTTGAAAAATCTATGTTATTTCAAAAGCACGTATAACCTTTCTTAATATTTTAACTGTGCGGCATAAAAAGATGACGAGTGTGGGAAAATTCAAATCAGTACTTCATTTTACAAAATTCGTTTCAATAAATCACAAGTTTTAGGTCATGCTAAGTCAAGTTGTAAAAAATACATAAATTATTAGGTTCCTCAAATGAGCTGTTACCAATTTCAAAAAACATGCTTAGCTAAATGAGTCATAACACCCTGGGGGAATTATGACCCTGAGAATTATAACCCAACCCCAAACTAAACTACTTACGATGATTTCAATAAAATATTTTTTTCGATTTAAAGGTTCCCATTGTAGTTATTTTCAGCTTGGGCTATCTAATACCTTATTGAATGTCCATTCTAAGAGTCTAAGAGGAATTAAACGAGTTTTTAAAGTAAAATTAATTTATATCTATCAGATCCATTTTCATCATCCAAAGTTTAAAAAACAATTATAAAAATTTAAAAGTGTATCTAGACATTTTTTTCCAAGTGTAGATAAATTAAGTTTTTTTTTTTTGATTTGCTTTAAAATAAGGAAATAAAGTTTTAGATCTAAGAATTTTTTTATCGAATAATACAGGCTTACACATAAATATATACACGATAATTTAATAAAAATTTAAGACAGGAAAAATTAAGATGTGAACTCCAAACAAAAAAGAACATCAGAAAAAGTGAGAGATAGAGAGAGAGAGAGAAGGAGGAAGAAGTAAAAAAGAATGCAAGAAATGATATTACGAAAAATAGACAATGATGAAAAAATTAATAGGAGAGGAGGAATTCCTCAAAAGTTTTAATTTTTTTTTGGTGCTCTTCATTTTTACTGTTATTTAGTTTTTTTTTTGTGCTTTTTTTTTGATTCTTTTGTTATTTTGTAATTTTCGAATTATCGTCTTGTCAATTGTTTGTTTTTTTCATTTGTGTTTTTTTCTATTTTCAGTGTGTTTCTCTTTTGTTTTGTTTAGTTATAGATTACCCTAAAATGAGGGCGAATTTTTATCCTATTTAAGCATCCTTTTAACATGGTTCTTAAACATAACAATAATATTTTTGTTAGAGTTTTGCGATTTTTTTGTAGTTTAAGCTAAGCAAAACGGAAACAGCAGTGGAAAATGTAAAAATTAAGAGTATGAGTAATAATACAAGTATTTATCATTATTAGGACTTAGTTTTGGTTTATAATGAATGTGTGTTGATTTAATTTTGTCTATGTTAATCCGAATTGGTTTCTCTGAAGAAAAGAAATATTCTTTAGTTTTTGTTTTTAATTAGAATCTGTCTGATTGTTGGGTGAAAGTGTTGAATTTCATTACCTAGTTGTTTCAAAATATAATTCAAAATAATTAATTTAATGCAATCTTCAAAAATTTAAGGCATTATTTTTAATTTACATTCAAATAATTTTTTTCACTGAAAGAAGCAAGCTAGAAACGAAAGCAGCGTTTTCTCCTGAATCTATTAGTGATATCCAGCTGTTCTACCATTCGAAAATAATGATACTTTCTTGATGAAATTTATACTAATAAGTTACTGAAGTATAATGAAGGAAGACGTGGATTGGAAGCGGTCGAAATAAAGTCATAATTTCGGATTCTAGCAGTTTCATACTTAACATATCTTCGAAACAAATATAGATTGAAACTTTAAATTTGATAAAAGGGGATCCATTCCAATTTTCCTTGTGTTCCCTTGTTTGGTATGAATATTATAGCGCTGCTCTATTGAATATAGACTAGCGCAACTTCTCACACATCTCTCAGGGCCTAACAAGTATTACTTCGAAATTGATAAGGTTAGTAACCTCAATATCTGTACTGCCCACGGAACCAACATATATTGCATGGATTTATATGTATCGGTTGCATTGAATTACTGTTGTGTTTTTAATTATTATATCACTAGAAAGGTAAAGTGATTTATCTATGTCCGGTATGGGTATATGGTATTTAATTTTTCTTCGTTGAAATTGCCTGAGTAATTATGTATACTATCTTTATAAAATTGAAAGACCTAGTTATGATCATATGCAGTCTATTATTATTTTGTAATAAAGGAACATGACTATGAAATTAAATTAAGAAATTTTTGTCTAAAAAGATAAAATGCTCAGAAGCTATAAAGCTGTTACCAAATTCGGTATTGGTGATATGTTATATATGTGATATTAAAATGTTTTCTGGAGTTATTGAGGCTCCATTATACCGTTTTGTAATTTTTTTTTTAAATTAATTTTTTAGTAATTTTTCTTCTAAAAAAAAAATTGTGACCTGTAAGAGATTAGAACTTGCAGTTCATTTGTCAAAAAGTGATTTCAATACACCATTCACCATTCACCATTTATTTATTTATTTATTTATTCGAATATTACGCATTACAATAACTATGCAATATTGGTAAAGCCCTCGGCTGCCAGGGCCATTGTGGGCTGATCATTCACCATTGATATTCTGGTAAAAGCAATTATACGAATTATTGCATACTTTTAGGATATTAAAACACAAATTTTAGTTTAAATTAAAGTTGCAAGTTTTTTGAAGTTTCCTTTTGAATTTTAAGTGAAACAAATTAAATTTAAAGAAATAGAAAAATAAAAGAAAGAGATGAATATATAAAATTATTTTGAAATAATTTTATTTGAAAATAATTCTATTCATAAATATTGTACAATATTTTTTTATAAATAAGTGTTTCATCAGTCTTCAATCTTCATATAATTATATAACTATAAGTATGTACAGATGTATTTAAATATATATATATATATATATACATACAGATATATAAATATATATTTGTAAGTATATAATATAATTCATTGAACGTGACCTTTAATTTAATGCCAGTGAATTTTTTTATAAATATTAAAAAAAAAAAAAAAACAATTTGAAAATAAACGAGGAAGATTATAGTTGCCCTTGTCAACTTTTAGATACCCGTGCGTGTATTAAATAAATAAGAAATTCTTATATTGCAATTGAACTGTTTGACAGAAAATTCAAAATATTTGTTTTTTTATATTTAATTGAAAAAAAATTAATAAAAAAAAAATGAATTAAAAAAAAAAGATGAATTTAAAAAAAAATATGCTCTCAACGAGATTCGAACCCACACTTTCCAATTAAAATGTCGACGTCTTAACCACTAAGCCATCGACCTTATATTCATCTCAATTTTTTTTTTAAATTATTATAGTTGCGATGGTATCAATTGTTTGTTTTGAATAACTGTTTTGAATTTTTTTAAAAATGTTTTAAAAAAAATAAATAATTTATAAATGAGAATTTTAAGATGAATTTAAAAAAAAAAAAATTTTGCCCCAGCCAGGAATCGAACCGAAACGTTTTGACTACCAGTCCCATGTCCTACACACTATACCATAGAACAATTAATAATTTGCTTACAAAACGAGTTTTTATTTATCTCATTTTTTTTTTTTTTAAATAATTCTAGTTACTATGGTATCAATTGTTTGTTTTAAATAACAGTTTTAAATAATCGTAGTTGCTATAGTATCAATTGTTTGTTTTAAATAACAGTTTTGAATTTTTTTATAGAAATATTAAAAAAAATTAATAATTTTTAATATAAATGAATCTTCTGTCTAATTTTCTATAAAATAAAATTTTTTCAAACATAAAATAAGTACATATATTTTATTACAAAAAAAAATAGAAAAAAAAAAATGAATTTAAAAAAAAAAAAAAATTTTCCTTAGCCTGAATTCGAACCGAGACATTTTTGCTACAAGTAACATGTCCTAACCACTACACCATGAATCGATTAATAATTAAACAACAATTTGTTTGTTTTTATATTTGGTTTCTATTTCGTTATTAATTTTAAAAATACTCATAAAATATCGAAAAATTTGTATGGCAGCTACCCGAAGCTTTTCTCCGATTTTAACCAAAAACAATAGGGAACCTACAAATTGTCTAAAAATTACTTTGTGAAAGTTTCAGAACTCTAGCTCTTATAGTTTTTGAGTTATCGTGCTGACGGACGGACGGACACACATAGCTAGATCGATTCACTTTTCGATGCTGATTCGATACGTACCCTTGACACTATATCTAGCTCTTATATTTCGATGCGTTACAAACGGAGGAGTAATTTTAATATACCCGATGTTCATATATGTATGCACGGGTATAAAGAGAAGAAAGTTGATATAAAATTCGCCTGAAATTGAATACAAAAGAAGTGTTTTTTTTTTATATAATATTTTCCTTTGTGGATTTTCAATCTTTTCTTTTATTTTCTTTTGTTCTGTTTTTTTTTTTTGATTTTTCTGCAAGATTTTCTTTTAATTTTTTCCGAAGTACATTTAATAAAATATCTAGAATTAAGTTTGAATGAAAAACATTTTCATTATTATTTCATTTTCATTTTCAATTTTTGTTTTTGTTTTTTTGTGTGGTAATTTTCCAAAATTGTTATTTGATTTTCTAAAAGACTAGATGAGAAAATTGTTAGGCATTAAAGACCAATATGATTTTGATTTTTTGTTTTTGTTTTTTGTGTGTGCCATTCACAATAGAAAGTAAAATTTTAATATATAACTTGTAAGTTTATTCAATTTCTCTTTTATCAGTAAGCTGGATATTCTCTTACTTCTTAAAGAGTTTTTTTTTCCATTGTTAAATTTCTTTTATTTCTAATTTGGAATTTGTGTTTTTTTTTTTGTAAAAATTAAATAAAATTTTTATTAAATCAAATATTTTATATTAGATTTCTTTTTGTTCTTCTTTTGTTTAAATGGAAATAAAAATTTTTATTATTATATATTAACATTTAATTAAATTAAAAATTGAGAAATTTTATTGTTTCTTGGTAAATTGTCTGTTAAATTGTTAATAAAATGAAAAAGTAAATTGTACTGGAAAGTACTTAATAATAATAATAATTAATTATAAAGCTTATTGTATTTTAAAAGTAAATTTAGGAAGTAATATGAAAAATATTTTTCACAGAGTGTGCAGAGTTGAAGGTGATGAAAAACAGATTTGGGATACTAATCGTTTAAATATCAACTCAAAAACGGTAATAGATATAGAAAAATATATGTAGTTGAATTGAAGCGGAGGAATAGATGATTTTAAAAATGGAATAAAATTCAGTTCAAACATTAATACTGAATTTTCATCATTTTATGCGCGAAAGTCTGAAAAAATGACTGGATTACTTTGGGGTACAGAAAGTTATAATCGAAGAGAGTTGAAGGGTTGAATCAGGACCTTAGTTTAGGAAATAAAGAAAAAGAATTTATAGATATATGAATTTTTTAACAGATAATTGTTGTTTATAAACGACCGATATGGTTTGAATGTTTAATAGCTTTTTAAATTTATTTATATTTTTTTATTTTTATTTCAGAATTTTGTGAAGAAAACTTGGGGAATTGGAAATGGAACACTACAAAACAGAACAGTGATCAAAAATGCACTACAGAAAATGTACTGGAAAGAACTAGAATGTGCGAAAGTAAAACTGGTCACTACTTGCGGGATATAATTTTTCTAACTTCAGGGATATAATTCTTAAGCTAAAAATATTCCCCATTAATACTACATAACAAAAAAATAATAATAATAATTAACCATTAAATAAAAAAATTATTAAAAATCAAACCGTCCGATATGTTTTGCGCCACCCTGTATAATGTTATACTTTTTTATTAACTTCAATAATAATAATACAAAAGTTAAACATTTATTTGTATCTGACCAATAGTGTGGTGGACGAAAGACGCAGGCCTTCATGTAAAAAGTCTCGAGTTTCAACTCCGGTCAGATCATATCTAATAAAAAAAATATCGTAAAATTGTATAATTTAATATCGTAATATAAGATAAGATTTAATAAAAATATTTAAAAAACTCTTGTGTAGGATCATAGATGACGCACAAAATTAACATTTGGGTATTCATAATCTTATATAATAGCCGAGTTATCAACGGCTTAGGGAATATAACGATTAAAGAAATGCCCTATACTCCTTGAAGAAGTGGAAAAGGAATTAAAACAAAAAACACTTTTTTATTAATATCAATGAAAGTAATACAAAAGAAAAACAAATTATATATATATTACATGGGTTAGGTTGCGTTTATGTTGGAGCAGCGATAAGTGATAAGAACGTCGATAATAGCTTAGTGTAGTAAACTATATGCATGATTTAAATAAACGTGTTTATTTTGAAACATCATTTTGATCATCGATTAAATTTTCTATGCTATGCTCTTATCGACGTTCTTATCAATTTTCGTAGCTCTAATATAAACGCACCCTTAGGTAGGTGCCAAAAGCGGTAGCCTGTTGATTATAATATTGAAAATGTATTCATAGTTTTTAACAGCTTTTTCTATTTTTTTATTCTCTTTATTTTTTCTAAATAAACTCAAACATTTTCCCTCAGAAAATATCGACGCCGTAAATGTCACACAAAGCAAAAACATATTAACTGTATGAAACTTGACAATCTAACATCCAACGGCTTATAAAATTCGGAATTGAAAAATTTAAATTTGTTTGAACTTTTTCGCCGTTGTAAAAAATTTATAGTTTTATTAGAATTATATTAGTATTAGTATTATTATAATGTTTTTAGCTATACTATTTCTAGTTTGAAGCTAACAAAACTAAAAGCCAAAATGAGCTTATAATTCAAGGCATTCAGATTTCACATGGAGCTGGCACGCAATTGTCATAAAAGGAGTAAATCGTCGATAATAGAAGGAGTTAAAGTAACTCTAGAACGTACTTCCAAGAAATAGAGTTACATCTATTAACTTTCGATAATTTATAATTTGCCTTTAATACATAAAAGTTAATATACTAAGTTCATATTTGTGTAGTAGGTGTAGAACTTAAAATGAGTTATGCAATGCAATGAATTTCTCTTTTTAAATTTAAACTTAAAATTTTATTACTTTGATTAATTATTTATATGAAAAGTTCTAATTATACTTTAATGATATAAAAGGAATCTTTTAAAATCATCTTCAAATTTATTTTGTTTGTAAGTGAATTTTTTAAATAATATTTTACCACAGCTTTTATTTCATCTTGCAGACGAGATGTATGAGTACAATTTTTGTAATTAATATAACATTGTAATATTTTAAATATATCACGTTACTAAAATTTTTATAAAATATATTCCTTTATATATCAGTCTGGCTTCACGACTACCACAATTCATTTATCATTTTCAAAAAAAAATATCATTACTAGCACGCAACGCGATAAGACGCAGTATAGAATAAGATGAAACACGAAAACGAGACACATATAGGGTAATAAAAGCAAGTGTGGGGCACATACAAAAAAAAACAACAAACAGAATAAAGTTTAAATTAGTTAAAGAAAAAATATAGGTCGTAAGACTTGTAAGTTGGGAGTTAATAGAAAAATACAAGTAATAAGCATGTACTATAAAAAATTACAATGTTATACTGTCAACAGAAATGAATGTTCAAGTAATTTAAAAAAACAAACAAATACTTTGGAAAATTAATAATACAAATAAAAAATGTTATCTAAATTTTATATATTTTATTTTTATTTTATTTTACACAATAAAATGCAATCAACAAAAGTTTCACGTCAACTTAAAAACAATTGTAAAAGAGAAAGTTTTTTTTTACTTTTATTAGTATACTTCAGAGTTACAATTTGTATCAAACTTTAAGTTTTAGTAAACAAGAGGTATAATATTGTTTTTATTTCATAAACTCCCCCTCTTATTATAGTCAAGTGTAAGAAAATATGAATCTATTCGTTTCTGCTTAAAAACTTTTAAATACCCAATACAAGCAGGTCAGCAAACGTGGGACAAACAATAAGGACATGCAGTTTTAAATGTATGATGACCAAGCAAAGAAGATTAAAAATTTTTTCACTAGTCGGAAAAATTCGACCGACGACCGACCACTAGTTTTTTCCGAGTTCTTTAGGACTTTTTGAGGACATGGAACTATCGATTCCTTGGGTTTAAATTAATGGCATAATCAATAATTAATAACTGTATACATTTTATTTAATAATACATAAATTTAACAATTTAAACAAATACAAAATATAAACAAATAATTTAATTTAATAATATAACTCACAGATACAGAAATAGGTTATAATCCAATATAAAATTTTTACAATATATAACAAATAGAATTGTATCTATTGAAAATCTAATTTATATTATAAGACGTAGTACTATCTCATGTTTAAGTTGTATGTGGAATTCATTAAGATCAATTCTAATAATAATAATAAAATATATCTCCCGGTTCCAACCTGTACCTATTTTAAGGTCCACTCATGTTTGTTTTTTATTTATTATTCACAGGCTCTAAGAACCCCTTTGTTTATATTGTTATATTAATGTATTTTTTTACTAAAGATATATAATTATTAATTATTGGCTAAGCCATTAATTTGAGCCCAATGACGAATGGTAGTTGAGTCTAGTCGAAAACCAGAAGAGTATTTTTACTTTCACTGAGATTCAAACCCGGGCCTTTCGCATGAAAGTCGGCACTCCAACCACTGTGCCACCCAGCCATGTTGTAAAACTTATCTGAAAATATGTCCAATTGATATGTTCCTATTTAACTGGCTTCGTTAAAGTGTGGTTTAGAACTGTGTAACAAAGCTAATATTATATTTCTATACTAAAGTAGGCATGGGAAATTAAAATATGAGAAAAACACTGTGATAAAAGTTCCTCAAGTAAAAATGTACGCTATAAATAAGGAATTATTTATACGCATACTATGATACTTATTAAATACTTAAATTAAATAAACTAAGTTTTAAACCACATTTTTATATCCGTGCATATATATATGACATCAAGTATATTAAAATTACTGCTCTGTTTGTAACGCATCGATTTGAAAGAGATTGATATAATCTCAAATGTAAATATAGGATCAGAATCGAAAAGTAATTTAATCAAGCTATGTGCGTCTGTCCGTCCATGGGTCAGCATGATAAATCAAAAACTAAAAGGTTTGAGTTTTGAAAATCACACAAAGTCATTTTTAGACAATTTGTAGGTTCCTCATAGTTTTTGATTACAATCGGATCAAGGCTTCGGGGTCGTGCCATAAAACAAGCACGTATATGACGTTTTAAAGAGAGCTGCCATACAAAGTTGAATCAATGGTGAATCTAATGAAGCTACAAGGTTAAAATTAAAGCTGGGCAAGTAAACTAACAGGGCAAGTTACTTGGTAAAGTTGGACATCATTTTATATTTAATAGTGGGTGTGGAAGGGTGTCTAAAAGTTGACAAGGACAACTATAATTTTCCTAATTTCTACTTAATTTAAATTACGTTTGAAAATCTTTAACTTGGGAAATATTTCAATATTTTATAACTACCAGAGTTTTTGATTATCATAAAATTGGCATAAGTATTTTTTTGTCTTTTAATATATTATTGTTACAATATTATTTTCTTAATTTCCTATTCTTTCGCATGATTTGTTTTTAATATAACTTTTATTTAAAAAATATTATTTTCATTTTATTCAATATAAAATTAAAATAAATAAATTAAAAGTTTTGAATTAAATTATAATGTCAATAATTTTATGAAAATTGTTACCAAATTTGTGGTAATTTTGAGTGCTACAGCGTTAAAATATCTTTGCTTTTGACTTTTATTTTGGATTTCCTAATAATTTTAGAATGATTTATAATATAAGTTTGGCTATTTAGAAATTTAATTTAGAAAGTTTTTAATTGAAAATTTCAAAGTCAAAGTATATAACCTAACATATAACCTGATATAACCTGATAATAATAATTTCACCTAAGTATATAACCTGAATCAAAATTGAAAAGTAAATTGATTAAACTATGTGTGCGCATCCGTCCATTTATCTGCGCGATTAGTTTATCCTAAAAGAGGTGGATTTTAAAACTTTTCTAATAGTTATTGTATGGCCAGTGTCTCCATAACAAGAGGCCGGAATAACTGTCATTCAACTTATTTTTTTGCTATGCATAGGTCAGGTTTTAGTTAAGTTTCATGTTTTGCTTAAGATTATATTTAAATATGTTCTGACCAATTTATGTTGATCTAGAATGATGGATTTTGTATTATAGTATTATAAATATTGCAAAATTCAAATTTCCGTGAATCGAGAACTCTAAAAGGTGATCAAATTAATACTTAAGTTTCGAGGAAAAAGTGTATTACACCTTTTGTATAAATTAAAAATTGTTGAAAATTCCATTAATTGAATGATATTATGCTTGATGGCGTGACGTTAGTTGTATCAAAATATACCTAAAAACGAGGAAGAGTGTAGTAGAGTAGACTGTGTCAACTCTGGGATACCCGTATGACCGTAACATATACATTATATCATCAGGTTAATTACTTTTGGCAAAATTTCAAACATTCAGCTTTATTAAGTGTAGAGTAATGCTCATATAAACGAAGGAGTTGTATGGCAGCTACACGAAACCTTTGCAGTAGACCAACCAAATTTTGCAGAAACTTTGGCTATAAAACTAGACTACTTTTGGCAAAATTTCAGATACGCATCTGTAAAAGGTACAGAGTAATACTCATATAAAAAAAGAAGTTGTATGGCAGCTACCCGAACCCATGGACCAAAATGGCTGGATTTAAATAGCGATGACGGCTATTGCAAAAAAACGAATTTGCGAAAATTTCAAGATCCTAGCTCCTTTAGTTTTTGAGTTATCGTGCGGACGGACGGACAGACGGACGGACATACATAGCTAAATCGATTTATTTTTCGATTCTGATCCGATCCATACACTTGAGTCTATATCTACCCCCCCTCCTTCTCTGCGTTACAAACATAATGGCAAATTTATTATACCCTTTGACTATATAGTCATACGGGTATAATGACTATATAGTCATACGGGTATAAAAATGGTAGGTGTTATGTCATAGCACTTTAACCAAATTCTGGTTATTGATCCTAATATTGTACGATATCGAATTTCTGTTAATTAAATATCCGGACCTATTCAAAAATATCTTCAAAACTTTATAATAAAATAAGTGTTTTAAAAGAAGTGTATTATGATACTAAACAAGGGTAAATTAGTTACGCGATGAATTCGATTAGCACCTAGCAATAAAGTTTTTTTAAAAGTGCATAAACCGGTTGGTTTACAATAAAAGATATTTACAATTTTGAACTATTTCAATTTAAAAGCTATTTGGGAAGCAAATAATATTGTATGTGAATGTATCATTATTATTAGCATTATTTCAAATATCAAAATATATTTCCTGATATTATTTTAAAATGGTGCAGGATCATACCTCTTAGGATCATGAGTGCTTGGGACGTTATGAATCAATTAGTCATCTAAGGGACTTTTGACTCACTTTAAAATATTTTTGCAATTTTTTAATTTTGGAAAAAGGGAATAGCCCTTAATTCGAATCTATCTGTTCTAATTATTTTTGATATTATAGTTCAAGATAGTCTGTATATATTCGTACTCGTCACTGATCTTATATAATTAAAATTAATATTTGTTTTAATATTACTAACAACTTTTCAGTTGAGAAGTAATCTAATTCCAAAATGTGTACTCCACCACTGAACCACCACCCACAACTATTGCTAATAATTTTTCAGCTGAAACTGTATAAGAGAGTTATAACGCACTACCCACAAGCTTCTAAAGGAATTAAGACACTGGGAGTTATGAGCCTGGTAGCTATGACCCTGCATCTTTTAAAACATATGTTTTTTTTTTTGTTTTTGTGAGCCCATTGTTATTTAGAGCACATTTCAAATTAAATAAAGTTATTATATTTAAATTTGATAAGTTCCTTAAAATCTATAATTCTTTATTTCCAATCAATTTAGTAATTTGGTCACGTATTATCATTTATCAAAATTTAATTTATCGTTTATATAAAATACATACAATATGTTTATATGCAGTACAAGTTAAAAGTGTGTTTGTTCCCATAAGTACAGAAAAACTCAGTTCAAAGTTTAAATCAAAATTTCAATCATTGCGTTGAAAAATAAATGAAAATTTTATATTTTTTTTGAAGGAAATTCTTTTGAATTGATCAATCACTTGAGTTGATGAAGTTTTAACATATTGATTGTATAGATCATTGATAAAATTAGTTTAATTTTCTATACATGGAATGAAACGATTTAATACTATGTGGCTAATTTTTCAGTATAGTTGGTTTTGTATCTAATGAATGTACTATTCTGTATTATTGTCCCTCTTTTCTAATACAATTAATACTATAAAAGAAGAGGTTATAAGTTCCTCTGTAAAAAAATAAATTGAATTTCAGTCCTAACAAAAGTTGTTCCAACAAGAAACGAGTAAATCCGAAATTTTTTTGAGTGTATGTATATGTTTGGATATGTGCGTTTATGAGCTTGATAGTTGTGTAAACTTCAACGGATTTTGATAAATTTTGGGATGAATTCTTTTTTCGTCAATATTAAGGTTAAGTTCGTAAATAGACCAAATCGGATCACAACATCAAAAGCTCCAATACCAAACTTTTCGAGTTTTAACTGTGGGAATAAGTTAAAATTTGGTACAAAGACCATTATTGGGTTATCATGAAAAGAAGCTTTCATAAATAAACCCTAGTATTTTGGAGTCCAGAGATTCTAGAAGTTTCGGAAATGTCAAGTTCTAACAATTTATTAAAACATCAACGGTTTTTAATGAAATTTGGTAGGAAAATTTTGTATGGCATTTACTTTTTACCAAAAAATATAACAGCTTCGCAGATGAAATGCAGGATCAGGGACGTTCCCTTATGAATAAACCAGCCTTTACAAGAAATATTATCAGACTTTATAGATTTTGCAATACAAACCACATTATGCAAGAAGAGAAACTTTTACAATTCATTTCGAATTTATTTAAAATTATTTTTATTATTAAGTTTAAGAACACTAATAATTTCTTCTGTGTGGGTATGAATCTTTATAATGATAGTTGTTTGAATAACTTTTGAATGAATAAGTAAATTAGACAAGCCATTGCATTTATCTGAAAAAATATTTCATAAATAATTTTTATAATATTTTTTATATTAGATATTACTGCTCTACACACTTATTGAGGAATTTTTATTCTATTTTTAATGCAAAATTGCAATATACAATTATCTATTGGGTGGGAGCTATTTTTATTGGCTGTAGCATTTTTCACAAAAGCATCCAGTTAATCATAATATTTTGAAGAGAAATCGTCGGCAGCATAGGTTTTAAAAATTTTTTGGTTTAAATATTTTTCGAATTCGACATTTGTATTCTTCTGCTATAAGGCGTGGAAACTTAGTAAAGCATATAGTTTCTAACTATGAATTGAGGGTTAACAATATAAATATCGTATTTAAGCCGAAATAATTTATCTCACATTTTTCACTCTATTTTAATAGTATAACGTCTAGATTATTCAATCTTTTGCCAGGATTTATAAAATAGATCCTAAAAACTCATGAAGTTTGGAGTTCTATTAATTTAATTTGAGTAGTTTTTGTTCAAACAATGAATAACTACACAAAAAAGTCGCTATTTTCCATTGATTTAAATTATAATTATATACAATTTATACGGTGAAACTCGCTTAAATAAACTTTCAATTAGTGTTTCAACTCGCTTTAGAACTCGAACACATTTATATTTTCTTTTACTTGAAATTTCAAATAAATATTTTAAGTGCTTCTAAGTACCCAATTCTACTAAATACTCATTTTAACCTATCGTTGAAAATCGAAATTAGTTATCAGACTTCACAGCTACCATCTATCGTCTAAATTCGTAAATTTTCATTTCATTTTCGTAAATTAACCTGAAAATGAGGTAAAATTATTAAACCGTTGGTAACTTTACGTGCCTTTTTTTTGAGCTCGTTTTAGAATTGATGAGTACACAAAAGGTATCACATTTTTCTGATTGTACCTAAGAGTGCTTTTCGGTATCCACAACAGAATCTATTCAATAGATGCTATAAAAATTCTACATTGAAAAATTGTTGAAATTTTAAATAAATGGAATAAATGAAATGAAAATGAAAAAAATAAGATTTTGCGTTCTTAACTTTAATAAAAAGATAGATTATCTTATATTTTCAGAGACCTGAGTAATTTGTTCAAAAATAATAATCTAATGTTTTTTTGGAACTCCAAATTTAGTGTAGTATTTCCATATATGGTATACATAACGGAAACACTAGAAATACTTTGTCAAATATTTCAAAGATTTATTACTAATAATAAATGTCCCAAATTTGTATATCTGATACTTATCATCTACAGTATTGATTTTAAATAAGGTATTTTTTAAAATATTTTCAGTTCCTTTAAAAACCAAATATTAGTCAAATAGCCTAATGAATAATGAGATACCCTCATTTAAAATTTTTTTTTTCATTATATTTCTAGTTATGTCCTTCAAAAGTGATGTCCTTTTCAAAACAGAAGAAATAAATATTATTTAAACTTATCAAAGTAATTTCTCTCTTTTATATTTCAAATAATTAGAAGGATTTTCATTTTCATTTTGTTGACATAAGACAAATATATTTTAATGAAATTATGTTTAAAATAACTCAAAGGCTTTTTTCTTACTCAAATAGAACCCTTTTTTGTCCATTTTAAAAGGGTGTTTAATTGTTGAACAAAAAAACAAAAAAAAAAAATAAAAAAAAATAAGTACCAACATTTTGTCCATTTTTAATGATTCTAATTTTCATCTTTTTATCTTTACTTTTGTAATATTAAATTAATTGTGTAATCAAACCTTAATTTTCAATTAAATTTGTTGTTTTTTTTTTTTTAAATTTAGGTGAAAATTTACGATAATGTCTTAGAAAATACTTAAAGATTTAACAATGCTTAAATAATAAAAGTCATTAATATTTAATAAATTTTAATTGTTTATTTATTATTTTAGTCTAATTAAAGCTCTTTAAATTTCTATACAAAAGACTTATCACGACTTAATCCAATTATGAATAAATTAAAAAATATATTTTTCTTATTAATACTATTCGATTGATTATAAAATTAAATTATATTTAAATCGATTCATTTTGAAATCATTCAAAAGTCATTTTTTACTCCAACTATTTTAAAGTACAACACTTGTAATAACAAGTGATGAAAAAACGAAGGGTTTTTAAAAAAGCACATTTTCAAAATTATATTGTGTTTCATACTGAGTATTTTATAAAAATAAATAATTATATTATAATTTAGTTATTTCATCAATTCATTATTAGTTAAAAATAATAGTGAAATCAATACTTAGAATAGAATCCCAATGCACTCAAGAAAACCTGTTAACAAGTGCGAAATATAATGTTGGAGCTTCAATGTTAACGTTTCATTTTGGAAAAATATAATCTCGTGAATAAATTACTGATTTTTAAATAAAGGAATATTTTAAAACTCTAAAACCTTCAGTCCTAATAGACCTTCATTCAAATGGGGAAGGTTCCCAAAATTTTTATTAAGCAAACCTAGGACGATTCTGGAGGATCTGTCTCAACTCAGCTGCCCTCCAACACTTTCCAATTTTGTTATGTTCTAGAAATTAATTTGCAAATTTTACCAAAATTTGGAAATTACTTTTAAACAAGAAAACTTTTAATAAAGTGGACACTTTCTTCAATTTTGAAAAACCCTTTTCTAATTAAGAAAAACTATTAATACTTTTTAAAATATGATGTATATTAACTTTGGTATGGCGTTTTTAAATATATGGATAGACGGACGGACGGACGGACAGAGTAAAAATATATGGGCTCATTTTTTCGAAATTTGCTAAAAACGACGATATTTAATAAACTCCGTACTAAGTAAATTAAATAACAGTAAATAGTAACTAGTACTCAAAAGCGTAAAAACATTGACATAAAATTACGGTTTTAATTAAAGAAAACTAAGCAGTTTGCTTCTAAATGTAATTCCATAAACTTATGCCACTTTCATGTTCCTATTCAATTTGAATGAACATTTAATGAACATTTAAATCTCTTTTTACGCAAAAATTTAGCGCAAGAAAAATCACCTTAAAAAACGATATGAATTGCTTACAAAAGTAGGGATTTGTTCAAGAAATCAACAACCCCTTCATCCTAGAAATCGACAAAAATAAAAAAAATAACATAAAAAACTTTATGGCTTTAACGTGAATTGCACACTTTATTATTACGATATGTAAAATTTCATTCTTTCATTCCAAAAATTTCAGGTGTCACTTGAATCTCACTTTCATCATTCGAAATTTTTTTATTTTCATACTCATGCTCTAATGTAAAATTCTGATCAACAAAAATTCCAATTTCATTTTTCAACTCATGCGTTCTATTTTATTTTATACACAAAATAAGTTGATGTGGTCTAGATCGCAAAATAGGTTATTGATCCTTTCGTTTTGTTTTTTGAAAGTTTTTTGTATAATTCACGACAGATAGTCAAAGGAACTCAAATCAAAAAAGTTAGTTATTTATACGCGTATGACTGTAGGTCAAAAGAGCATACTAAATTTACCATTACGTTTCAGCCGCAGTGAAGGAGGGGGGTAGATATAGACTCAAAAGTTATATCAAAGAGAAAAGTAAATCAACCTAGCTATGTTTGTCCGTCCGCTGTCCGTCCCCACGATAACTCATAAAATAAAAAAGTTGGGAATTTGAAATTTTCACAGATTCGTTTTTATGCAATAGCCATCATCGCTATTTAAATCCAGTCAATTTGCTGCACGGGTTCCGATACCTGCCAAACAACTTCTTTTTTTAAATGAGCATTACTCTACACCTGTCTAAAGACATAGGAAATCTAGCAGCATACCAACGTAAAATCGCATCAGTAATAAGAGAAAGCCAGGCAGAACAAACGACCAACAGTATTGAGAGCAATTGGCAAATTTTAGAAAAGGCAATAACACAAGCAGCAACCGAATGTATTGGTCAAAAGCAAGTTGCTAGAAATGCGGAATGGTTTGACGAAGATTGTAAAAGAGCGATTGAAAGAAAGAATAACGCAAGGCAAAAATGTCTAGAAAGAAACACTAGGAGTAATAGAAATGCTTACATTGAATTAAGAAAAGAAGCCACAAAACTCTGCAGAAGGAAGAAAAAATTACACCTTAAAGCTAAAGTGGAGAGCATAGCTGAGAACTTTCATCGAAATGATATGAGGAAATTCTTTAACGGCATTAAACAGCAAAAAAACGGCTTCCAACCGAAACTAATTAACTGTAAAGATAAAACCGGCGCCACCCTTGCAGAAGAAGAATCAATAGTCACTCGTTGGAGAGAATACTTTTCAGAGCTACTTAATACGCAGGAAGGGGATACAAGCAATATTGTACCACCAAGAAACATCAGTGAGCAAACTGAGCAACAACGTTACTTAATTGAAGCTCCATCGTTAGATGAAGTAAAAGACGCCATACAAAATCTTAAAAATTATAAAGCACCCGGCGAAGATGGAATAACAGCCGAATTGATAAAAAAAATTGGTGAGGAAAACATTCTAACGCTGCACCAGCTGATGGAACAAATATGGCAGGAGGAATGTATGCCAACAGGATGGCTTACGGGCTTAATAGTACCCATCCATAAAAAAGGTGACAAACTGAATTGCGAGAACTACCGCGGAATTACATTACTGAATGTATGCTACAAGGTGCTCTCAATTATTCTCTCGAAAAAATTAAAGGAAAAAGCTGAGCTAATATTGGATGAATATCAGTGTGGATTTAGACCAAACCGGTCAACAACTGATCAAGTGTTCCTACTAAAGCAAACTATAGATAAATGCTATGAATTCAACACAGATTTACACCTACTGTTTTTGGATTTTAAACAGGCGTTCGACTGCATTGAAAGAAGCAAAATTCCAAACTCTTTGCATAACTTGGGTATACCGACAAAACTAATAAATCTCACCATGATGACACTAAACAATACCATGGGTAAGGTCTTATTACAGCGAAATATATCCGAGTCTTTTAGAATTAAATCAGGAGTAAGACAGGGAGATACACTATCGACAACAATCTTCAACTTGATGCTACATCATGCGGTCAGAGATCTATA
The DNA here is from genome assembly GCA_963082915.1 of Dolichopus griseipennis. Taxonomy (NCBI): domain Eukaryota; kingdom Metazoa; phylum Arthropoda; class Insecta; order Diptera; family Dolichopodidae; genus Dolichopus; species Dolichopus griseipennis. The sequence goes on along the minus strand of OY720441.1, from coordinate 315,491,460 downwards.
TAGAGGAGGTCACATATTCTGCAGATCAGATTTGTTTTATGCGTATGCTGATGATATAGTAATAATATCAAAAAACAAGAACGATATGATGCGCATGTTCACATCCATAGAAGGAGCTGCAAAAGCTATTGGACTGCGAATTAACCAACCAAAAACACAATATCTGAAGGTATCAAGAAGAGAAAGCAGAAGACAACCCGAAAGCATTACCATCGGGGAGTACCAATTTCAAGGTACTGCAAGTTTTAAGTATTTGGGTGTGATAATAAAAAATGACAACAGTATGCAAGATTGTATAACTGACAGATTAGTGGCTGCAAACAAATGCTACTACGCGCATCTCAAATTATTTAAATCCAGATTACTCACCAGAAAATCCAAGCTCAGTATATACAAAACAACCGTACGACCAGTACTTACTTACGGTTGTGAAGCTTGGACCCCTACGGTCACTGAAGAGAAAAGTTTGCGAGTATTTGAACGCAAAATATTAAGAAAAATCTACGGGCCTAGAATAACAGAGGACGGGGAATATTTTCAAAGGTCAAATGAAGAGCTGGACCGTATAATCGAGGGGAAAGATGTAGTCAGGTTCTACAAAGCGCAACGCATTCGGTGGGCTGGACATATAATGAGGATGGAAGAAACACGGCCCCAGAAACAAATACTTCAGTATCGCCCACTTATAAATCGAGCACAGGGAAGACCTCGTCTGAGATGGCTGGACAGTGTAGAAAAGGATTTACTAACACTAAATGTACAAAACTGGAAGATAAAAGCAAGAGACAGAAATATCTGGAGACTAGTTGTGCAAGAGGCTCAAGCTCACCCCGAGCTGTAACGCCAGTTGATGATGATGATGATGATTACTCTACACCTATTGAAGCTGGGTGTCTAAAATTAGTTTTATAGCCTAAATTTCTGCAACTTTTTTGATTTTTGAATATGTTTGAATCAAAAAATTTCCTTAAAAATAAAAAATTTTTACTGAACCCAATCGATGTTAGTAGGAAATACGGCAATTTGAGTAGTGATAACCTGCTCTACTTTAATGTATTACAAAATAACCTATGTTCTTTAATATTTAGATATATTTTGATTTTAAATCTAACAGTTATTCATTAATTGTATGCTAATTGTTAACAAATAAACATTAACACTAAAAACTATAGTTTTTTTTAATCAAAGGAAACAAAAAAAATCTAAATTGTTATTCATGAACTCTGTTTTCAAAAAGTAATTGTTTAAAAATAAACAAAAGTATATAAATTTTCAATGACAGTAAAAAATACTTTCATTTACAATAGAAACCCAAAAAAAAATAAACACAAATCAAAAAACTGTTGACATTATTGAAGTACAATTGACATTGTACGAGTATAAGTGCTCTAAAAATTTAACAAGTATGGCAATGATGAAGGTGAGTATGTGCAAAATAATTGTTAGAAACGTGTTAACTTGCAAAAAAAATTTCAAAATTTTAAAAGTGTACTTTTGTTTGAATTTGGGAACTAATAAAAATACAAATATATATTTTTTTTTTGTCATTTTTGACATTATTAGGTTTTCATGCAAAAAAAAAATAGCTATTTATGTTTTTTAAAGAGAATTCTAATAAAATATAATTTCTCTATGTTCTAATAACGGTTAAAAAAATAAATTTTGTGTTAAGTGGTTTTTTTTTGTCAATAAAAATTATAAAATTTTGGAAATGAAACCTTTGTCAAACTTTAAAATTATAATTGATTTTTAAAGGATTGACATTTAAACCATAATCTAAATCTAAATTATTAAACTCTTTGTGTTTTAAAATTTGTTTTTGATTAAATTTGCCGCTCCCACAAAAAATGTTAGTGTTTTATTTCCATTAAATCGGATTTTGACAGTTTGATACTTCAAATAATAATTGACATAATAAGAGTGTTTCAAACAGTTCTTACTTTTACAGTTAATTTTAATGATTACTAGTTGTAATAAATAAAAGGGTCATAATATTTTGTTGTGTAAAGTTTTTTTACAACAATTAAGTACTAATAATGCATGGAGTTTTCACTAATAAATGTGTAGCTTCCTGCTGGATTTCCTTTTCTAAATAATTTAAATAAATCCATGGTAGTGAAATCATTCCTAAACCAACATAGCACTATTAAATGCGGATTTGTTGCGAACAGAGCATGGTTTTGATTCATGCTGAAAATCAACTGCAATCAAAGCTCTCAACTTATCAGGCTTGGAGTTATATATAAAGGAAAATATGGCAGCTTTTCAACCTCTTGCACTAGGCCAATTATATTGTATCCAGTTTGTCATTAAAATTAACTACTTTTGACAAAATTCAGATATTCAGTTTTATTATATTTAAAGCTATGCTAGACTCAGACACAGTACTAGACTAACCAATTTGTACACACTTTGTTTGGTGGCCAATTACCCAGTTACTTTTTCCGTCCTCAATTAAAGCCACGCCTCCTTATTAATTATAGAATTATTCTAATATAAAAAGAAGTTATACGACAGGTACTTGAAGCTATTGAGCAACCTGAATAAATTTCAAAGATGGCTTTTATATATAATGGAATTTACAAACATTTTAGAATTCTAGCTTTTTTTGTGCTACGAATACACCATGTATTGTTATGACATTTTTTAATCTCAACTTTAAATGAATCGAAAATGTCATTAACTCAATTTTCCCTCTCTAAAATTGTTCAAAATAAAATTTTTCACATAATTTTCATAATTGCAACAATGTGAAAAGGTAATTTTATCATTATACATAGTATATAATGAACAATTACTTTATGCTAATGATTTGAATGTTTTTCTAATTCCGAAATAATTTGTATTTATTGCAATTTTTATACCCGTATGACTATATAGTCCAAGGGTATAATAAATTTGCCATTACGTTTGTGACGCAGAGAAGGAGAGGGGGTAGATATAGACTCAAGTGTATGGATCGGATCAGGATCGAAAAATAAATCGATTTAGCTATGTATGTCCGTCCGTCCGTCCGTCTGTCCGTCATCACGATAACTCAAAAAGTAAAGGAGCTAGGATTATGAAATTTTCACAAATTCGTTTTTATGCAAAAAACGGAATCGCTATTAAAATTCAGACATTTTGGTCCACGGGTTCAAGTACCTGCCATACAACTTCTAATTTTATATGAGCATTATACCTATGGAAGCTTCGTGTCTGAAATTTTGCCAAAAGTAGTTTAGTATAATCGCCAAAGTTACTGCAAAATTTGGTTGGTCTACTGCAGAGGGTTCGAGTAGATGCCATACAACTCCTTCTTTTATATGAGCTTTACACTACACCTGATAAAGCTGGGTGTCTGAAATTTTGCAAAAAATAGTTTAGTGTAATGGCCAAAGTTACTGCAAAATTTAGTTGGTCTATTGTTGAGGGTTCGAGTAGCTGCCATACAACTCCTTCTTTTATATGAGGATTACACTACACCAAATGAAGCTGGGTGTCTGAAATTTTGCTAAAAATAGTTTAGTGTAATGGCCAAGGTTACTGCAAAATTTGGTTGGTCTACTGCAAAGGGTTCGAGTAGCTGCCATACAACTCCTTCTTTTATATGAGCATTATTCTATACCTAATAAAGCTGAATGTTTGAAATTTTGCCAAAAGTAATTAACCGGATGATATAATGTATATGTTACGGTCATACGGGTATCCCAGAGTTGACACAGTCTACTCTACTACACTCTTCCTCGTTTTTTTTAAAATTAAAATTCCATTAATTTTTGATTATAGATGATTTAACATTCAAATTATAACTTGAAAATAAAATGCATATTTTGATTGATCTACTTCTGGTTTTTGTTTTTTTTTTTTGGTTTTCTATGAACCACATAATTGATGATATTATGGGTAAAGTCAAGTATTTATTCATATATTGAATAGAAAAGTGTACTTAGAAATTCTTTTACCCATATATATATAGGTAGAGAGATTTGCAGTTATATTAATATTTATAAAATATAAGTTTAACTTATGCAAACTTTTAATATAGTCATGTTTTAATCATATATAATTAACACAACCCAGACATGTTAATTGGATTTTGTATGTTTGTTTTTTATTGGAAATCTAAATTGTCTAGGAGACATTTCAAATTTGTGATTAAATATATGCTAATAAGAGAATTAAGAAGATTGGGGAATGTCATTGAGATTTTTAATAATTTAAATTTAATGGAAAAACTTGTATTAATCTTTTTATTAAAATTAATAACAGCATATCTTTGGTTAAATAATGAAATAATTACGTACTTAATGAAAGGAAGTTTTAACAAACAAGTGATGAAAAAACCATCGATTCTTGAAAAACCATAATTGGACCACTTTTTATTTGTCCAGAAAAAATGGTAACGCAACATTATTTGCATATTATAAATGAAACCGCTCTTCCTGCAGGTGATAGCTTAATCGATTGTGACTTTACATTGCATGAAGATAGTTCACCAATCCATAAATCCCGCACGGTGAAAATGTTTTTATCAGAAATTAATCAAAATGTACCGGAGTGGCTACCACAGAGCCCCGATTTAAATATAATAGAAAATGTATGGCATAAACTAAAGCTTGAAATTCTTCAAAAAATCGGAAAATCAAAGGAAGAAGCATGTCAAGATGCATTAGCTTCATGGGAGAAATTTTCTACTGAGATGTTAAAAAATTTTATAGATTCAATGCCTCGAGGTTTACAAGTGGTAATTTCTGTAAAATGAGGTAATGCAAAATATTAGGTTCTTCATTAAATTCAATATTTTTTATCAATAAGTTTAAATTATTCTCAGGTTTTTGATATTTCATTTTACAAGCTTTTGGGAACGTTAAAGCTAATATCAAATAGCTCGGCCCAGCTTATGGTTCGATTTAAGTATCTTGTTTTAAAAAAAATTAAATACTCATGCATAAATTCTATAATATAACAGATGAACCTAAAACTTAGTTGTAAATGCATTTAGCACTTAAAAAAGAGTTTTGGTAAAAACGTACACATGTAAAATGAACACATTTGAAACGAAAGTTAGTAGGAAACCTTGTTAACCCAGAAGTAGTGCAGAGGAACGTCTTAATTACTAATGGTCGAAAAAAGTAACATTCTATTCTATTAGGTATAGAACCACAGACATATAAAGAGGTTTTTTTTCCTGTTTTGCCCCCTGGGGGAGCATAGAGCTTATACAAAGCTTCTGTATTTGAGGCTCTGTTTCCGTTTCGACAATTATTTGTTCACTAAGCTAAATGATTGATCTGCTATAGCTATTCCATATGATTTTCAATCTTATTCCTCGTGGAAAAGACGACGTTAATCCGCAAGATGTCACTACGTTTTCCTAGATTTCCCTGAAGGTGTCACTGCGATTTTACATACTCCTATCTCTTGACGTACAGAATATATATTTGCTGGGTTATGTCATGTCGATTATAGGTAATATTTCATATTTAATTTCTTAATTAATTTTTTTTTTTTTTTTAATTAGACTATATAATTAATATTTGTAATCTTCACCACTTTAGATAAATTTAATTCAAACAAATTCTTAGTTTTTTATATTTGAGGCTTTATTAATTATCATAAAAATGGCTAACACTTATCTTAGTTATCTTTTAAAAATCATTGCAAATTCTTTTCATTGTCAAAACATTCGATTGAAATGAAAGTGTATAACACAATATTAAAATAAAAAATTTAAACTAACTTATTTAAAGTGAGTTACATAAATTTAATAATATACAATTAATTTGTATAAAAAATGTAGAGTATATTTTGATAAATATCATATCCTTAAAGAAAAATATAAAAAGATTTAAGATTAAATTAAAACAGAGAATAAAAATCTTAAGATATTTCTTCAAAAAAAAAAATAAAAACCAAAGTTTTGTTTTTATATTTTGACTTTACTATTTTTCTCTTAAATTGAGTGTATTATTTATTACAATGAGTTTATTTGCTTATTATTTTTTTTCTTATTTTAATTTTTAAATATATTTATTTTCTCATTTTATCTAAAATTTTTGTTTTTGGGATTTTCTTCAAGAAATCTCTATAGGAATAAATATAAATAGTACCCATTTAATAAATATAATCCTTACAATAACAAAGTATCAAAAATGAGATTTAAAATATTTTTTTACAAAAAAATAAGCGTAATGGGAATGACAGTAGATTCTCTTGTCAAACTTGTCAAAAGTTATTTGAGTATTGAAGGAGTTGAAATCAACTTTATGACTCCAAATAACCATAATAGTAATGCAGATGTAACAAGATTTCACAATAAGCTAAATGAACATCCTAGAACCGTACGAGTAGCCAAAAGAAAAGTAGAACTTCCATCGTGACAATCCTATTTTTAAAGTTTTAAAGATCTATAATGAAACGATACACTCCGCAACTCAAAAAAGTATACTGAATAAAATTATGATGTGCCCCAACTACTGAACTCAAAACTCCACTGCGATAATACATGTGATAATATTTAAAATTAGTAAAAATTCCATGAGTTCTTTTGGCAGTTATAACCCTTTTAAATAGTTTCACAAAATTCCCAAAGACTGGAAGTGTGACATTTTTAAATATCAAATAAGGCCTAATCTTATGAGAAACAACCAAACATTTCATTGGTTATGTGTTTATTTTGTTTCGCCTCCTCATCCTGTTTAAGGAATAATTATCAGCTTTTGACAGTACGTGGGAATCGAAGTTGCCAAAGCTGTTTTGCTTTATTAATGTATGATGTGGTTACCCTTTCAAATCTTTCGCTAATATTTCTATATCTGAATCAATTGTTTCTTTGACGTATCTCTAAGAAGACCAAATTCCGATTCCGACACCTGACATCCTTTTGGTACCATTCGGTGATTTTAAATCGTTCAGGTATTTTTATACCCGTATGACTATATAGTCAAAGGGTGTAATAAATTTACCATTGCGTTTGTGACACAGAGAAGGGAGGGGGGTAGATATAGACTCAAGTGTATGGATCGGATTAGAATCGAAAAATAAATCGATTTAGCTATGTTTGTCCGCCCCTCCCTCTGCACGATAACTCAAAAACTAAAAGAGCTAGGATCTTGAAATTTTCGCAATTTCGTTTTTATGTAATAGCCGTCATCGTTATTTAAATTCAGCCATTTTGGTCCATGGGTAGCTGCCATACAACTGTTTTTTTTGTAATATGAGTTACTCTATACTTATTGAAGCTGGGTATTTGAAATTTGCCGAAAGTAGTTTAGTTTAACTCCTTCTTTTATATGAGCATTATACTGCATCTAATGAAGCTGGGTGTCTGAAATTTTGCCAAAAATAGTTTATTATAATGGCTACAGCAAAATTTGGTTGGTCTAGTGCAGAGGATTCAAATAGCTGCCCTTCAATTCGGATGATATAATGTATATGCAATGATACAAAATTCTTGGTATCACCCTAAACGATGTTTTATTTTTTCCAGCAAAATGATGCGATATTTTCGATGTTGACATCTAACGTCATCAAATTGTGACATGTGGTGTCGTGTGGCGCTGTAGTTGAGTTGACATTTGTATTTAAAAAATTAAATCAATTCGATTATTTAATTAGTAACGAAATAGTAGTAAACAAGACAGACAATCATTTCAATCAATACTAATCATTTGTAATAACAAAGTTAAGTAAAAAATGAAGTAATATTATAGAAAAAATGTCAAACAAAGTCAAAATAAAAGAAAAAAAAATAAACAGAGAAAAACATATAAACAAAAAAAAAATAAAATAATTGCAAAAAGTTTTCCCGGATATTATAATTAATCAAAAAACGTGATTTGCATAGAAAAAATATAAATCCAGTTTGAGATTATTTGTATTTCAATGCTTTACAAAAATATATTACTGCTGCTGGTTTTTTTCCATTTCATTTTTGAACATGTTCTTAATATTTTGTCATTTTTTTTTGGATTTCTTAAAAAATAAAAAAAATGAACGACAAGGCGACAACCACGACAAAGCTGCAAATTTAATGAAACAAAATTTAGTTTTTTTTCCAGTTCTTTTATTTGCTTCTATTTTGAAAATCTGTAAATTTGTTTTGTAGACAACTGTCGAAGTAAAAGTTTAATTAAATTAGGAAAAAGGTTAAAAATTTATTCAAAATTTTATTTTTAAAAATTATAGTTATAAAAAAAATTACAGTAGTTGGAAAACAAGAAAAAAATGTATTAGTTTCATTTGGGAAGTCTTTATTAAAAAGAAAAGAGTTGTAATGACATTTTCTCAAAAATTAATGAAAAAAATCTTGAACGAATTTTGTTGCTGTGTTTTATATCAAATTTCAGGAAAACATGTGTGATTGGTATTAGTATTAGTAGAATCAGGATTGATTTATAGTTTTTTACAGAACAAGGTATTAAGGTATTGTAGGAAACTCACTTAAATAAGAATTTATTTACATTTTCTCGTTCCGAATGCGGTTCTACAACCAGAGATGATTCTTTCATTGTGTATGCAGATGGGAATTAAAGGATTGTTTATCTTAAGTGGTTAGCTCATAGGTTGTAGAATTTAAAAATAGATCTGTTGATGATAGAAGATGAACAATTTATCTAGACCTTCTAACATCTAAAGTATAATTTTCATTTTATGTACGAGATCTTAATTTGTAATTTAAAAAATTTTGACAGTACATTTCACGGAAAACAATATTCCGGATAAAATACAAAATTATTTATTAATCCTGTTTTCCTTAAAATAAAAATCGATTACTATCTATTGCTAATAATTGATAAATCTATTGGATTGCATGTGAGTTATGTGCGGCCTTAAAACTCCAAAACTAAACTATTTTTGAACTAATCTTCGACGCACCTGTGATCTAAATTTATAGTTTGGTTAGGAATGAGGTTAGGAATTGGGAAGAATTTGGGTTTATGATAATTAGGTTTGTCAGATTATGTGGCATAGAGAAAATTGGATGCGACATTAAACAGGAGCACATGAAAAACAAATTTCCATAAGCCGTATTGCGCCATCTGAATAAATCAACTATGTAAGGATGATCATCTCATGCTTTCTTTGTTTCTCGTGAATTTTTTAGTAGAGGAGTTTACCTTAATTCTTTAAAACAGGTGTTAGTCTCTACTAGATGTATTTAAAACAGGATCAGTGATCTAACTTTACGGCAATGGCTGAGTTGGTGTGACATTGAGATCATTTATAAGACAATGTGCTTTTGAAATGCATAATTTCAAAAGTGGCATAAAATTTGTATTGTTATTCAGTGCAAGGTTAATTAATCAGTGCACCTCTCCCTACCTCTCTACTAATTTTTGTTTTGTTGGAATCAAAGTCAGTAAACAAGCAATGTAGTAAAATGTAGCCCACTACATCATCGAGGCTCCTCCATTTAATCAATCAACATCACAAAGCACATCAATCAATTAAAACTAAAAAATTCATCAATAAAATAACTTTGGAATACAAAGTGTAAAGTTCATCAATTATAAGTTTCTTGCGTTGCAAATCATTTCCAATTATTACGCAAAAAAATTTTCCATTCCTTTTGATATATCAAGTAGATTTATAATTACGTAAATACATTTACTTCAAGGTGAGAGTTTACAATTTTTTTTTGATTGAAGTTTTTCTTCCATATTCTCAATCTTCTGGCTATTTGGAAAACTATTTCAAAACAAATTCAAAAATTTACCAACACATTGGTTATGTAACACAGATGTTGTGAATGTTTTTAATGAAACAAATGTAATTTTTTTTAGTATTTTTTCCGTTATTTGAAAAACCTGTCAAAAAAAAACCAATTTCAAATTATTGTGAGTATATATGTTTCAGCAAAATCAAAATAAAACTGGAAGTAAAATGAAAATAGGAAAAACAAAACTAAAATCAAGTTTTATAGGAAAACGCGGCGCTGTACTTGTGAATTCTTTGTACTTGTGATTTCTTTTACTTTGTCACAACTTTCACTTCTCTACTGTGTGTATTAGAAACAGTGTGCTATGCAATGCTTTCTTCAAAAGAATCCAAAATATACAAATGAAGCATCAACAATTTCATAAAAAAGAAATTCAAACGGTATTTGCTGTATAAATTTTATGTAGTCTTTTCACCTGAACTTGGTCCTTTTCACATAAATTTGGTCTACTTATTTTCAAATAAATTTTGTCTTTTTTAAAATTAAATTGATTAATAGTTTTCAATTCGTATTTTGCAAATCAATGTGGGGCTTTAAAAACTCTCCCTAACTCTATCTGAGGACCTAGAAATCGAACTAACATCGTATGTAAAATCTAGTCACCAATTCAATAACAGTAGGTAACTGAAAAGGGAAATCCATTAAGACTTATTTTGGGACTTAGCCAAAAAATTAAACCTGAATTGTTCGGGATATATTTTGGGCGAGGCTAAGAGTAGAACTCCTTTAATTTTTGTTGTTGTATAATGCTGTTTAGATCCTATTATTAGGACGGTGAGCACATTGTTTTTTAAATATCTTAATCGTACTACTGGATCATAAGAAACGGGATTGATTAAACATAAAACAATATAATTTGAAAATTTGCAAAGAATTTAATTTAAAAACATACCAAATCCATTTGAAAATAGACAAATTTAATGTGAAAAAGAATCAAGTTCATTTGAAAAGAGTATATATCTTGATTTTAATATTGATTCAGAAGGTCAATAAAGGATTGCTACTACAACACAGTGTAAATGTAAATTTCACTGCAATATCCGAAAAATAAATTGTATATATACAAGGAAGTAGACAAACAAGAAATGGCATCTTTTGTGAAAATTAAAGAAAATTGTAAATGAAAAAAAAAATAAAAGGAAATATACACAAATAAAGGTTTACTGTTTGCCGCCATGACAGTCGCATTCTAAAATTGATATTGAAAATCAGTTTTTTTTTTTCATCTACTCGTTTTTGTTTGTTTATTCTATTACTTCGTTTCACTTTACTTTTTTTATTTTTTGATTTTTTATTTTCTCACTTCTCAATCAGTGTTCAAACCATGCACACTTAAAAATTTTTTAGTTACGACCTTTTTCTATGATTTAGAAAAAAATTTTATATTTTTATTTTTAAAAATTTAAAAAAAAAACAAACGGTCACACATTTTAGAAAGAACCTAAATAACATTTAGAAGAACTCTTTTAGATAGGTTTGACAATAAAATCGGTATGTAAAAGTGTTCTTATATTATTCATTCAGTTTTTTTTTTTAAAAATATTTTTTAATCTCCTGTGTTATTAGAAATTTTCTGAATATTCAATTGATAGTGAAACATATGAATTATTTTGTCAGTTTAGTTGTTTGACTCTAAAACTAAGTGTCACTTGATTGACACTATTAAATTCTACAAGAATATAAAGAAACTATAATAAGACCCTGTGTATCAGAGACTTTTTTCTAGACTATTTATTAAAGGCGAAACGTGTCAGAAGGTGGACAATATTTTGATAAACTGGTGTAAAGAAAAGCTACTTAGGTACACATATTTTGTATAACTAGCTGAGATTTCTTGTTTTCCTTAACTTTTCACTGGGTGGACATTATAATACAGTAGGACACTGTCGGTTTACGGATGTGCATACTGCCAATAATGTACACTATTTACTAAACTGGGTTTACTGAGCATTCGGTGGATTTGTGAATTCAGGTGGTCTATTGGTCTACAGACTTCCAATTTTTCTAATTGCAGATCCTATTTAGGTCCAATGGGAAAAAATTCTCTGTATGGAAATACTTATTGTCTCTAAAATAAATTAAAAACTCTCCTGTTAATCCCATTTTTATAAATTTGTAATGTAAGTTTCCTAAGTGGCATGTTGATAAACCAGGACGGTTCTGTATAATATTTTTTTTGAATTTTTAGTTATTTTGTTGAAACATTGTTCAACACTCTAGATCTATCTGCTAAACCTTATTTTTTAAGTTCTAAGATTTTTGAAGACCTAAGATGTTTTTACACCCTAGTACTATCTTATGCTTTAATTGTATATGAAATTCAATATGTACCTATGGTACGGGCAGGCTACAGTTAACAGTTAGCGCTTAAAAATTTATTTAGATAAATGATTTTAGGCTTTCTAGACTTATATTAGTTGGCCAAATATTACAATTGCCAATATTACAATAGCTTCCGCCAAGATGAGTTTTTAATCAATTATGTAAAATAAAATAAAATTTTGCGCTAAAAAGTATGCAATTTTTTTTTAAATTTTTACAAAATGGGTCTTGGACTACTTTTTTCAATTTAAACAAATTTCAGGATTTTTGCAAATTGAAAATCGTCGATTTAAAGTTTTGTAAGACATGTTGCATGTTTTTGTGAATTTTTTATATTGAACAACAAAATGGAACAGTTTGATATGACTTTTAACGCACAAGATATAAAGTAAACGGGTGCACTTTATAACACATTCAGTTTTGATTTTGAAAGTGACACAATGATGTGAAAGTATACAACAGCAAAACGAACATTATTCCAAACAGGATGTTTAAACGTTACCAAACTAAAGAACAATATTAAAAATATCCGTTTCTGATCGCGTCCATGATTTCTAAAGTTCATGTGTCTATGAATTTAATTATTTTTAGTTGGTTTTTCCATTTTATAGTTTTCATGAATTCTAACTGATATGAACTGAATGAAATCAACTAAAAATTTTTGAAAAGATTTAAAAGAAAATATTTTCAACTTTGAAAAATAAATAGATTTGTGTAGATAAAGATTTGAAATGTTTGGTCATTTCCATATTTGTTTGACCAAAGAAATTTTGATTTATAAACTGATTTTTTAATTTAAATTCTGGATTTATAAACTAAATAAAAAAGAAATGGGGATTTTTTCAAAAAATAGATAAATTAATTCTTAAATTTTTTAAAATCATAAATTCGTCTTAAAAATTTGATTTAAATTGAAGGATTTTAAATGAAGAATCTTTTAAAAATATTTTTATTAAATTTTATGTTTTTATAGACTGTTTAAACTCTAGGAAGTCATTCTACTTTACAAAATTACTGAAAGCTTGGATATGAGAAACAGAAATTGAAATGGGATGAAAAAGGAGAGTTGACCGCAAAAAGTGGATGCGAACCTGAACAGATTCTTTTGGAATAGTTGTAAATTATAAAATGGGCCATTTTTATGAGAGTAGAGATCATAGGAGTAGTAAGAATTTGAAGAGAACATAATATAAAAATGATTTACTATTACCAGAATTTCAACTAATTACAAATCTCCAGCATATGGGATACAATACAATTTAGGAAAGAACACAGAAGTCTTCCTTGTATTTTGTTGGAATTATTGAGGTGGCAGATATTTCCAAACATTAAATGGAAATATCTGCCAGGCTTACCATTTCTTTCAATAAATGAGCTACTTGAAACCTAACTGTCATTGCGTTGAAGTAGTTTGAGAAGAGCCATTATTAATTTCGAGTCAAAATATTAAATATCATTGCTTACATTTGTTATAATTGACGATAATTCTAAAAATTTCACACGGCGCTAAGTAGAGTAAAGGTTGAACAGTGTCTAAAGTAGGTAATTAGGCATAATTTAAATTTGTGAAGGAATTTATTTTGAAAATTGTCAAAGTAACCTCATGAAATTGTGGGAGTGCCAGACAAAATATGAGAATTATTATACATCTTCAGTCGAATGTAAACTTTATTAATTTTGGACTATATAACTTAGAGAAAAACTAGCTTTACACAAGGGAAACAACTCTTAAACTTCAATATATTTGTTCTATGGTTGAAATAAATTTAATTAGAAAATGCAAAATAGAGTAAAATATGAACTAAAATTTTTTAGAAATTACGATACCTAATTTGTTTTAAATTTAAATTACAATTATAAATTTATTACAATTTTAAGAAACAGAATTATGTCGGATAAGAATATGATATTTAATAATTCAAACATTTTCATTCTTTAAAACCGATATTTGTATCTTACATTGTAAACTTCGTATTTAATGCAGACTTGATATTTTTCTTAAATAAAACACTAAATTCGTGTTTTAGATGGCGTCGAAATTAAGCACATTTCTGAAAAACCATAATATTATGGTTATATTCAACGTTTATGCAGGCAAAAGAATTATTGAATTACACTTTAATGATATAAACGTAAAGGTAAATCCCGAATCTACATTTCAGTTAATACTTTCTGATAAGTTAGATCCTTTTAAAAAAAAAATATTTAACTCTTTAATCCATTAAGTGAATAATTGGGATGTACTAAAATCATAGGTTGGGCCATAATAGGTTAATTTTAATGCATTTTAAACATTTTCGTTTTATGTAAATTTTTATTATTGGTTACCATTCAAATAGGTGCTTAATTACCTTGATCGAGGTTGTAACCTAACCTACTAATCAACGGCTTCGTAATATAGCGATTAAAGAAACTGAAGCTTAGTCTAAATAGACTTGGTGATTACCCTATGCTTTTTAAAGGAGTTGAAAAGGAAAAAAACAATCATTTATGGCCTATTTCTTTTTCATTTAAAAGTGTTTTAATATAAAAGTAATTTACTGAAATGAGAGACAATTCTTTTTTTCAGTTAACCTTGATCCAGGAATTTACTTTTATATTAACACTTTTTTAAATGCAAAATGATTCATAAATCTTTTATTTTCTACTTTTTATGGGATTGGTGTTTTTTTATATTTATTCTATTTTTCAGTGACATTAACCCACGCCATGTATTCTTGTAATCTAAAGTCAACTTACTAAATTTTTACTTAAGACAATTAATCTTAAATAAAAATTTAGTAAGTTCTATTACTATGGTACAAGGGTTAATATAATATATATAAGTTTTGTCTATTTTTATTTAATTTTTTGTTGTTATTTAATTCAAACAATTTTTTATTTATTACAGTTAAGTTTTAATTAAGTTTCCGGCTATATTTAAAAAAAAAAATTTATTACTAAAAAAATTTTATTATTTTTATAATCAAAATGTTCTTAAAATTATCTTTTATTACATTTTACCAATTTTAGGCGCCTTAAATTTTATATATTCTTTAAAATAAGTTTTTTGCTTTATTTTGTAATTTTGCTTTTACCTGAAAACATAAATTACAAGTAAAAAATATTATTGTAAAAGTTTTTCTATTGTTTTTTTTTTCTATAAAAAACATTAAAAATTTTGAAATGTTTTGGTACAATTTTAATTACAAGTTTTTTTACTTCTTTTGTATTAAAATTTTGTACCTACAGTTTTTTTTCAGAACTTTTGTTTTTTTTTTTGTGCAAAAGTTATGGAATCTTTTTGTATTTTTTTGAATTTGATTGTCTGAAAATAAGGCATCTGCAAGACTCTTCAAAAAGTTTCAATTGTAAATTTAACTCATCTAAAAATTAACTTTTTTTACACAATGAAATTTATTATACGTAGGTGCAATAATAAGTTCATTTCTTTGTTTTTAAAATGAAATTAAAAAACTTCAAATGATGAATTAAGATATGTAATAACTACATTGAAGATACATTGGAACCATGAAACTCATTTTGAAGGAAAGAGAATGAATAAGTTATTGCAAATTTAAAGACGCCAGACAACTCCATTGATTTGGCAGTAATAGAACAATTAAATGTGTAACTGCACTACTTTAATTTATAAGGAGGGAAGTTTGAGTTTTATTTAAAAATTTTGAGGTAGAGATGAATTTGGGCTTCATGAACAAATTGCTTCAATCTAAGTTTAAACTTTATTAAAGAAATGCTCTGAAGTAAAGCATAGAAATTACTATTGCTGTTATATGATGAGGTAAAAGTCCTCATGGTCTGAGTCTGTGAAATGTTTCTTATAAATTCAGAATCCACGATTTACAGTTTCAATGCTTGATAACATTGTAGTTAATCAATAAGATAGTATTAATAATTAATTAAAATTGAAGGTCAAGTTCTTTATGATCTGAGGCTAAAGGTGTGTTTATGTTGAAGCTGCAATATGTGATAAGAGCGTCGATATAGCATAGAGTAGAAAATTTATATTGTTTAGCGATGCTTCAACATAAACACTTCTATTTAAATCATGTAAATAGTTTTCTACGCGTACGCTATTACCACTTATCGCAGTTCCAACAAAAACGCACACTAAGAATTGTTTCTTATAAATCAAAACTGCATGAGTTGCATTTAGTTTATGAACAATAAGTATTTAATGGAATTAATAGTGAATCAAGGTATAAGTTGAAGTTTATCATGCTCTGAGATTGAAAATGTGTTCTTAGACATTCATTGCTTGCAGTTGGAATGTTTATGATGTATGAATTAGAGTTAGAATGTATGATGAACAAGTATTCGATTAGAGTAGTAATGCATCCAGGTGTAATGTGAATTTCATTCCATACTCTGGGATTGAGAAATGTTTCTTAAACCAAAATCCATGACTTGCAGTTAGAATACTTATGATATGCAATTATTAGAAGAAAATGTTAAATGGGATTAGTTACTAAGAGTTTTATTATTCTAAGGTTGAGAAATGATTCTTGGGAGAAGAACAATTGGTGAAGGTGAATGACAATTTTTTTGTTCTTAAAGATAGGGTTCGATTCAAAAATTATATTATTATCAATTAATTAATGGAACGTGGAAGTGGGATGCACTACCGATTGCGTGGCTTGACGACACTTAGCTTGGGAATATACCTCCATGGAAAACAACAACAACTGTTAAATCTCAAATATTTTTTGAAAATTTGTATTGTAGACTTATATAAATTCAACTTTCTCATTCGACTTCGTGGAATGAGCCCAACAATTTATCGGGCGTTTATACTAATAGATTATACCTGTGTTCGCTTCGATTATTTGTTTCTGAGATGCAATGGATCAATTTAGTAAATTGTCATTTTAACTCGTGCTTAATTTGCAGCAAGTATTACTATACCTAACTGCTGATTTTGGAGGCGCTGCTGTAATAAAGTTTGTATTGGGCGCAGAAACTATACTACAGCAACTTTTATTGGTTCAAATAGACAGAAAAGTAATAATTTTATAAAACATTAGAAAGACAAACACATCTATACTAAATCTAGTTAGTTCTCATATGCATATTCTATTAGTATTTTAGTTTAATAAATATATCTTAAAAAATATTTTTTATTTTATTTATTTTAAGAGGAAACCATAAAAGCAAAGTCAATTTAATTTAAATACATTTGAGGTTTGCCGCAATAATTCTTTTTCTAACTTTTATTTAAAAAAATAGTAAAAACTAGAAATAAATTTTCTCAAAATGATTCTAAAACTATGTGCTTGGAAATTTTTGGTACATATATTATATTAAAACGATATATTATGTTGTAATGTGTGTTATAGTATTTGTAGAAATTCACATTTAACATTTTCCTTGGCAAATATTTATATACAATTGTACGAATTAAGTGCATAACGCATATTTAACATAAATATGTAAATCAGAGTTACCGTTTGGTTCACATAAAATCAAGTGATATTTAAAATAAATTTACGATTTTATTCTTGGTCAAGGTGTTCTAAAAATTAAAATATTTCAAATTTTGAAGCTTTAATTGTATTGGCTCAAGAGGAAGTTTAATAGGGTGTAAAACCTCTGTTGTTTAGAAAAGAATAATCACAGCAGATGTCATCTAAGGTCAGGGATATCTTAGAATAATAATATTAAAAAGACAATATTCTTAAAATCTTAGATTGGATTGAAAAAGTGAACTTTGAGTTCAAGTTTTAAGACAGCTAAATTTTTAAACATGATTATTTAATTTGGCAAAAAGATATTAGTTTGCTAAATGTATGCTCGTTTGTCAAATCAGTGAAAGGCAGCTAATTTAATAATGCTGTAATTGCAACCCCTTAACATTGCAACCAATTCAACACTGTTGGTAAAAACCCCCTTTATTCTCGCCAGCGCACGGGTAAATTAAAATTTAAAAAAAAAATTATATTTTCAACTACGAATTGTTGCTAAAGTTCTATAGGTTCTTAATGTCAGCAGGATACTGACGATATTTCTTCATTTGTCCTCCAAAAAGGGCGTTATCACCCTAGTTGGTCCAAATATTAGGTATATTCTATATTTCTGGCATTTATCCATCATCTTGAAATTGCTTATGTCAAGGCAACTCTAAAAAAAAGCGTTCACAGAGTAATCCTGAAAATTGTTTCAGCATCAGTTCTACCAAAAGCTTAAAAAAATAGCTTCATTAGTGACTACCAATATAGTTTCAGTTTAAAAAGGATCATCAGATGACCTTTTCCTCACCCTGCCCTCATGCTGAGGCCGTACTCATATTTCTACTAAAGCATTTATTAGATATGAAATAACTTTACCGATAATTGACTTTGGCACCTTAGATTTTCAAAGTAGAAGATGAATCTAAGGAACTCAAAATCCACATTTCTAGTAATACTAAAGTATAACATTTGATTTGCAGTTGATTTACTACATCTAACATTATTTTGACATTTCTTGCCAAAATTTTTAAATTTCGAAAGAATTTAAATCAGCCTAGGGATGCCAAAGAGTTATACACACGTTATAGTAATTGAAATAAGTTAAAATTAAAAGATATTCTAAAATAAAACATTTGTGGTTTAAATTAAAAAAAAAAAAAAAAAAATTTTATTCCAGTAAAGTTGAATTTTCCTGCATTCCTTTCATTCCTTTTTATACCCGTATGACTATATAGTCAAAGGGTATAATAAATTTGCCATTACGTTATATAGACTCAAGTGTATGGATCGGATCAGAATCGAAAAATAAACCGTCCGTCCGTCCGTCATCACGATAACTCAAAAAATAAAGGAGCTAGGATTATGAAATTTTCACTAATTCGTTTTTATGCAAAAACCGGAATCGCTATTTAAATCCAGCTATTTTGGTCCATGGGTTCCGGTAGCTGCCATACAACTTCTTTTTATGTATGAGTATTTCTGTGTATCTATTGCAGGTGCGTGTCTGAAATTTTGCCAAAAGTAGTTTAGTTTTATGGCCAAAGTTTCTGCACAATTTGGTTGGTCTACTACAGAGGGTTCGAGTAGCTGCCATACAACTCCTTCTTTTATATGAGCTTTACACTACATCTGATGAAGCTGGGTGTCTGAAATTTTGCAAAAAATAGTTTAGTGTAATGGCCAAAGTTACTGCAAAATTTAGTTGGTCTACTGCTGAGGGTTCGAGTAGCTGCCATACAACTCCTTCTTTTATATGAGGATTACACTACACCAAATGAAGTTGGGTGTCTGAAATTTTGCCAAAATTAGTTTAGTGTAATGGCCAAAGTTACTGCAAAATTTGGTTATGGTCTACTGCAAAGGGTTCGAGTAGCTGCCATACAACTTCTTCTTTTATATGAGCATTACTCTACACCTAATAAAGCTGAATGTTTGAAATTTTGCCAAAAGTAATTAACCGGATGATATAATGTATATGTTACGGTCATACGGGTATCCCAGAGTTGACACAGTCTACTCTACTACACTCTTCCTCGTTTTGTATGTTTTTATTTTAAGTGAAAATTTTAAACTAGATTATGTATGAGTAAGATTCACTTATTGTCCATATGGCAGTATACCTATATATATTTAAATATATACCTAATTTATTCTAAGTATATTTTATGAATAAAATTATATTATGTATAGTTTCTTTTGTGTAACTTTGATTCTTCTTTTGTAATGTTAAAAATTAAGGCTTTGTTTTTTCCTTCCAAAGAATTTTAGTGGTAATGGAGAAGATTTGAGATATACATATAATATTTATATATGCAGTCGAGCTATTCAATTTTGTTTTAATAACTTTTAAATTTTTATTGTGTTATAAACCTTTATTGTTTTTAAATTTTCTTATCACTCGTTTATCACTCGTTTATTACTTATGCTTTTTTTTATAAAATAAGTTTTAAAACTTTTTGAAAATTTTTTTTATATAGTATTATTAAATTAGTCTTATATATTGTTATAAATGCATTATGAATGAATGTGTTTAATTTTAAAATGTAAATAAATAAGATTTAATTTAAATTGATTTTTGAAGTAATTTTTGGAACTCACATAATGAAATTGCAACTTTGATCTCTTCTTCATGAAGTTAAATCCAAAGTTAATCTGAAGAATTTTTTTTTACCTTTAGTGGCCTCCAAGTAATTTGAGGTATATTGCATTTTACAGTAAATCTCATCTAAAAACATTTGAAAGAGCCTACGTTTAGAGCCTATAAAACGTACAAATTAAAGAGGGGGAAGAATTGACTTGACAATAAATTTGACTTAAATATCCAGCTGGGGCGAACACTTGTTTGTAGGAACATCAAAAATATCCCAATATTGATGCCTCGTATCAATGCCTCGTAAGTTTTGTAAAATGGAACAAGTAGTGCGACAGATGTTCATACCTACACCGTTCAATAAGTGCTCTCTCAATGGAGAGAAGTGGCTTGTATAATGTCGTTTGTTAAGCATACTTTGGGATTATGGAGTCGGTTACCAGAAAATGTGCTTCCTAAAGTTGGTTATTTGTATAAGTTGAAGTACATTAACATACACCTGTATAATATCCCTTAAAAATTTTCTCCATATCCCACTTATTCTATAATTTCTAATTTCAATCACTAATTTCTTTTCATAATCATTATCCTTAAAACCGAACGGTACATTTGCATTTAAGGTTAATTCCAAGTTCGGTTTTTAAATGGGGGTGGTTTTAGTTGGTTAAAGTTCAACAATACTCAGATGAACCTCGTATGGTGATTCTTCGTAGCTTTCGGTATTTTTTGCCAGCCCCTCTTTGAAAAAATATATTTTCAAATACGCCGGAAGGATGAATTTTAATATTTAGTGCTAGACAAGACCCTAATCATTATTCTGGGGTTTAAAGGATCATTTTGATGTTGCACTACAAAAAACTTAAATATGTATAACTTTTCGCTTGTTTTGTGGGAATTTCAAAACTCTAGCTCTTTTGGTTTTTTGATTGTCATCCCGGACGACCGGACATATATAAATGAATCTAATTACATTTCGATGCTGATTCGATGCACTCAATTGTATGAATGGGATGTCAGTTCTATGTATTATCTGTATCGGTGTTTTACAGACGAGGAAGCTATTTACTTATACATGTGTTTGAACTTGTGAAAAGGTAGGGAATTCAGTATCTCTTAATTATTAATTATTAGTGTAACAGACAACTTCTTATAAGATTTCGTCCAACCGAATAGTGAAACCAAGATTTTCAAATACCCAACAGTATATCTTAAGAATATTAGAACAAATTGCGAAACGGTTTCACCAGAAATGTATCTTTGATGTTTAGTAGTACATAACTAAAATGCATATAATGTTTTTTGTAAATCAAATTTTTGGATACCACAATTTAATTTAAATTATAATTAAAATAATCAGAATAGTGAGAATGTTTTATAATGTTTTAAGAAACCAAAAATGCTTACACCAAATTAATAGACCAATGATTTTCTTTTATAAATGAATTTTTAGTAGGAATTTTTTTATAATATTTCTTTGGGTTTTTATCTTGTTAGAAATTGAAATGAAAGTAAAGATTAAAATTTTTAAGTGCTTCTAAATAGGCTGTACTTGTTTTTAGTTGTGATAATAAAAACATCATTATCATTGTACATTCATTAATAATTTTTAAAATTTTTATTCATTAATAATTTGAAAAAGATTATCTTCAGAAATTGAAAGAAAAACAAACTTAAAGCAATTTTTATTTCAACTGATGTCGTAATGAATTTATATTCTAATCTTCCTTCACTTAAGCCTGTAGACCTTGTTTTTATACCCTATATCATCAAGAAGGATATCATAAAAAAGATTGTCTTTAACTTTTGATTGAGGCACATATTTTGAAACCCTCTTGAGCACTGAAAGAGCCAGCCAGCTATATAATAAAAATCAGCTATATCATCAGGTAGCATATAAGTCTGATAAGGTATTGTCGAACTCTGCAAACTTTACTTGCAGGACATCATGACCTTAAGTCTTTTGCTAAGACTTAGAATACTATTTTAGGTCTTTATTATGATATAACAATTTCCAGTTTTGGAACCTGTTAACATGAGAAATTAGTATAAGAGATTGAATAACGGGGACCGGTTTGTGGTCGTGTCAGGGGCAGACGAGATAGGAATAGGGGGATACTGTGTGTCTACGAAATTCCCGAAGTCTAGACTATTAAGAATGTCATCAATAAAAAGAACAAAAGAGACTTTTCAATAGGTCCTAAGAATCCAATTGAAATAAATGACATATCTTACCTGTTATACCAACATTTTGCCATATCCCGTCTTAAAAGAAAACTTCACTTTTTCAATAAATAGTTAAATAATCATTTCAATAACCACTATTACATAAAACGATTATTACAAAACTGATGATTGACAAAAATTCTCATTTTCCCATTGTTATTTGTTTGTAATGCAAATACTGAATATCGAAATATCGCCTTATAAGAACTTCAGATAATATTCATCCTGTTTAAATCTAAAAAATATTATTATATTTACCTTATGATCCGTTTTAATACTTATTTTGTTGATTTGTTTCCTGTATTTCAAAATATCAAAAAAAAAAAAAAAAAAAAAAAACCACTATAACAGCTCATAAAATATTTGAGGTTAAATAACGGAATTCTATTACAATCGTTTAAAATGGTTATAATCTTAATATTAAATGTGTTATGTAATAACGGTACTCAATAAATACTCCTATAAAGCATATGTTGACAAAAAATATTGTAGGTAAATATAAATACAAGTAGTATGTACATGTGTATATTATTGTATATCATATCTTAGATGTTAACATGTGTATATATTTTATAAGATACATATATGAACATTTATTAACAATGATAAGTGTTATATATCAAACATTGATAAGAAGAAATAGGGAGGTTCTTAAAATTTCTATTATTATCAAAGTTAAGTAAGATTTACATACATATATATAACGGTTTTATGTTGATGATAATTTTGTAAAATTTCTGTTGGTAAATATGATGATAATGATATTAATTACATTATTATGGTTATATATATATATGATTATTCGATAAAGAAAATAGAATTTTTGAAAATAATAAGATAACAATTAAATTGGGTTTTTTAATACTAGATGCCATTTAAAGGTTAAACTCCAATACACAATTATTACAAATATGTAGATCAAAGGCTTTAAATCAAATGTATATAGTATTATTATCAAAGGATTGACAATAGCTAGTTTAATTTAAATGGTCCTTTATAAATTTTTTTTTCTGAATATAAATTTGAGAATAAGTTATACTTTTTACTTTTATATTCAAAATTCATTGCTCCATGATTAATTCGAACCAAATAGTAGTCCATTATGAAGTCTGGCTTTGCACGCCATTTTTTGGACTTTGGAATTGAATAAATATTGTTAGTTTTATGTAATCGAGGATCTACCGTTATAATATTTGTACAAGTTACATTTGTGCCCTATTTCGACAGTATAAATTACATGTGCCCAGTTTTGGGCTACTTTTACTTAAGCCTTTTAGAGCTTTAAAATGCTTAAGTAAAAATATCATCTATTATAAAAGGAGGTCAGTTTTGGTTGTAAACTTGTCTGATACTCTGTTTCCAAAATATAAGTGCTGTTTGATATAAACTATATATAGTTTTAAATGTGAGCTATCAAATTATTATTAAAGAATTAAACTAACTGATATTCTCTATTAAGAATACGAGCAACTTTTGACCTGAAAATTTTAAAAATTTTATTTTATAGAGCAAAGCGTTTAAATCTGTTATTTTGTTCAATTAGAAGAAAAATTTACACAATATAAATGCTTTTTGGGATTGTCTCACTACCCTTCCGGTAGATTTATCTGGCAGTTTAAAATGTTACCTACATAATATTATTAAGTTGAATAGCTGATTTATTTTTAGTATTTAAAATAATATTATTTAAATTTTCTCTAGCTAAATTGAACAAATTTCTGAAAAATTTTAATTTCATAAAGTTATACATTGTCTTAATATCTACGAGGATATACCGTTGTAATTTAAATAATATACATTATCGAGGATCTACCGTTATAATGTATAATAAACTTTTTAAATGTCCCTAAAAGTATTTAATTTATTTTAAACCCAAAGTTAGCAAAATAAACTAAAAATTTATTCTGAAATATTTTTAAAGTACCTTTTAAAAACGCATTTAAGAAAGTCACCACTTATACATCCGCACAAATAAAAAAAAATTTTACCTCTGTATTCAAAATTTGAAATTCAACCTGCATAATACGAATAAAATGAATCATTTTATCCCCATCAATTCCTTAAAATTTTTAAAGGATAAAAAAATTTGTTACCAGTACATATTATTATAATTTGTATTGTAACATAAATATACCTACCTATATAGGTGTTACCCATAATTCTCTATCAAAAGATGAATCCAAGTTTTCCATTAAAAAAACAAAACACACTTTGAAGTCAACCCTTTATGTGATTCTTCTTTTTTGCGTTTTTCTAGCGGTGTGATTTTTAGTTAAATGAATACCAAGCATTAAAGGAACTTAATTTATGTTTTGGGAAGGATTGATTTAGAAATTATTATGAAAATGAATAAATATTGTTAGTTTTTTGTATTTGAGGATCTACCGTTATATATTTCGATTTTGAGAGGAATTGATTTAAAAATTATCAAGTAATTTTTAGGACTTGAAATTAAATATATAGTTACTTTTTTTGGACTCAAGAATCTACCGTTATTTATTTGTTTTTTTCGGAGGGATAAATTTAAAAATTAAGATTAACAATTTTTAGAACTTGGAATTGAATAAATATTGTTAGTTTTGTTTACTAAAGGATCTACCGTTATAATATACAAATAAATAAGTAGATACTTGAAGATCTACCTTTTAAATATATAAATAAATAGATAGGTACTCGAGGATCTACCATTATAATATACAAATAAATAGATAAGTATTCGAGGATATATCGTTATAATATACATGCAAATTGCATGCCACTCGTTTCGGCCACTAGTAAAGATACTTGCTAGCGGCTATGTACCAGTTCAACTACTCGTATATTTATTAATGTTAAATTAGCTTCAAAATATATATAAATAAGTAAAATATTAAGAAATAACTCAAATCCCCGTCGTTGGATCCGTTTTAGTTTTTAAATTATTAAGAATGGTAAAGGATCGAATAAGTTAAAGTTAACGACAGCAGCCAAGTTTATGGTATCCTGTTGTGATAACAAAGAAATAATAAAGTTAGAAAATAGTATGTGTGTATGTACGATACATCTGTACATTTACATAATGTCAATTTAGAAGGGTTGAAGTAAAGTTAAACGTTGTTGTAATTACCCTCAAAACCAAAAATTGTGGCATTTTCTTTTTATTATTTTGTATGTAACCGTGTAAGGTACGTAATTTTTAATGGGTAACAGAATAAAACCATAATGTGAATAATAATCTGTACCGTTATAAAATAGATGCAAATTACATTATTTGTTACTGCTTACTTGCTGATTCTGTTTTTTTATTTAAAGGGGGAATACCTACTATTGAAATTATTTTAGTTGAGTGGGTGTTAAAAAATACTCTGGGAAAAAGATACAAAAAATGTTTTTTTCTTATGATTTACAGTTGAATGGAATTTGTAGGTTGATTAAAGTATTAAGAGAAGAATTTAATGATGTACCTGTTTCAAAAGTTTTTAAATTTAGTTTTATAGAGATTTTACAAGAGTATTCGCCTTAATTCCTTTAATAGATTTTTTTTTTTTTGAACTTCAGTTTTTTTTTCAGGATTCGTAATAATTAGCCAAAATGAATGGGTTAAAAATTTAGCTATTTATGAAATAGTAGAATAGTTTTGGAATTAAATTGAGTCTGGAATG
This sequence comes from Dolichopus griseipennis, assembly GCA_963082915.1. Classification (NCBI taxonomy): domain Eukaryota; kingdom Metazoa; phylum Arthropoda; class Insecta; order Diptera; family Dolichopodidae; genus Dolichopus; species Dolichopus griseipennis. The sequence goes on along the minus strand of OY720441.1, from coordinate 315,465,534 downwards.
ATTACTCTTTTAGATCAGCTTCTAAAAACCCATAGAACTAAGATCAGATCTTATTGGTTCATTTGTTTATTCTTTACGTAACAATTTTTGTATTCTATATGTTATTATTATCCGATCGATTCAACTACACTTTTGAGTTCGTCCCTCTAGTAGTCATTCAGCAGAGCGGAATTTTCGAACCAGAAAAGAACTAATATTAAAAAATTCATTCAAATATTTTTGAAAATATTTTTAATTTTCCTATGGCTTTAGGTCATATAGGATAGGAAAATTGGATCACATCTTTGGGTAGATGTCATACAAATTTCTGAGCTAATTTTGATTGACAAGGTTTAATTTAAAACATGAAACATCACAAGACAAATGAGTTAACAAAGGTGGAAATTGTTATGTCTTAGGTTAAAATTTTTAAAATATGTTTGAAGTTAACTACATCTCTTCAATCAGAAACAAATTAGCCAATGTAAAAATCGGAAAATAAATTTTGAAGATTATAATTGCTACGGGTATTTTAGAGTTCACAAATGAAAAGGACATTTGCATCATGCCTAGCTCTCAAATCAGTATTATAATAATCAGCATGAATAACCATTTCTATTTAAATTGATGTAAAATTTTTCTAGAGCTGGAAACGATTTCAGTATTCTAAAATCACCCTATGGTTCTAAATCTTATACTCTTATTTAAAATTAAGTAATTTAGTGTAGTAAATTGTAATTTTTTTTTTAATTCCTTTTCCACTGCTTTTAGGTGTCTAGGGTTTCTTTAATCAGTTTCTTTAATCATAATATTCACTAAGTCGTTGATTACTCAGCTGTAGCTATTGTATAAGGTTATGAAATATGAATGCACAAATGTTAACTTTGTGCGCAATCTATAATCTTACACAAGAATTATTTATATATTTTTATTAAATCTTATTTTATATTACAATACAAACTATTACGATATAATTAAACAATTTTACGATATTATTTTATTAGATACTAGCTAATACCCGGTGCGCGTTGCTGCGCCTTTCAATGGAGGTTTTATTGAATTTGATGTTACTGCAAAAAGTTAACACAAAAATTACCCACGGTTTACACACGTAAATTTGAAAATGTATGAAAGCAATCTTTTTAAAACGATTTTTCTAGGATTATTCTAGTAATTTTTGAAACTTTCTGTAATTCAAAGCAGTACAAACTATTTTCCAAAATTTGACGTAATTTACTTCCAAAAAAATTTTTTTGAACAAACGGGTAAACGGGTATTGAGTCTGTTAACAGTCGGTCCTCTGTTAACAAACTCAACTCCATTTTCAAGTTGCTTCACACATATAAAATTTGAGGTCAACCGGTCAAATCGTTTCTAATTTAGAGTAAAATAATCACAAAATTAATAAAAAGCTGTAGGGCAGCAATGGGTTAATGGAACTCAACAACATTTTTTTTAGGGCTTTCTTTTAAGCCAAAGCAGAATTTCGAAAAATCGGACAAAATTTGGACCCAAAATTTTTTTTTGACCACCCGTCGGCCCGACATCTGTTTACAAATTCCAAAACTGTTAATAGTGTCAACTCAAATCTCACAGGGGAGCACGTATACAAAACTTGAAGAAAATCGGTCAAATCGTTTCTAATTTAGAGTTAAGTATTGAAAAAACCTATAAAAATCTGTTGGGCCGCAATGGGTTAATGCAACTCAATAAAATTTGTTTTGGGGTTTCTTTTTAGCCAAAGCAGAATTTCATAAAATCGGACAAAATTTGGACCCAAAATTTTTTTTGACCACCCGTCGGCCCGACATGGGTTAACAAATTCCAAAACTGTTAATACTGTCGACTCAATTCTCAATCGGTCAAACCGTTTTCATTTTAGAACAAAGAAGTTTAAATACTTGCACCACAGCCCCAACCTGGAGGTCCGTTAGAGCAAAATTTTTGGGCCACGATTTCTTTCCGTAGCAAAAAACCTCTATATACAAATTTTCATGAAAATCGGCTGGGCAGTTTAGGAGTCTATTTGCTACATACAAACAAACAAACAAACAAACAAACAAACATACAAACAAACTTTCCCTTTTATATATATAGATAGATGATCTGACCGGGGTTTGAACCCGAGATTTTCCACATTAAAGGCGGCGTTTTTACCACTACGCTATTGGTCAGATAGTATATTGTAATAACTAGCCTATATCTTAAACTAATGTAATAACTAGCGTATACAAAGTTCCAATCACAAAATCCTAAATCACAAAATCTCTAGAAAAATTTCAACTTTTTTCCTAATCCAATTTTTATTCGACTTCGGTACGAAATTCCAAAAAAAATTCTACTTATATATACTTATATACATAAATATTTTGTAAAAGGCATATAACTCTGATTTTGAAACCTACTCTAACCTACCCCTTTTTCCATGTAGATATACATATATATGTATGTATATATAAATACTCTGGGAAAAGCAATAATCCTGATTTTGTAACCAACTCTGAATCAATGTTAAAAGTACGTTAAAGCTTACAAGATTTGCTTCAAAAGTATTAATTTTTGGTAATCATCTGAAGACCCCAAATCACAAAATCCCAAAGCTAAAAAAATCCCAAAAGTACAAGATCCCATTCTTTTAGGAAGGATTTACAGTAAATTAAAAATTCAGGATTTTGCTGGCTATCCTCAATCTAAAGTGTTAAAAACACAAAGTAATTGTGCGTATTTGGAGTACATTAGATTTAAGCAGAAGTTCAGTCCTATTTTCAGTACTGCAGATTAATTTTAAAAATCATTTAACATGTGAAAATATCTTAAGATTGTTAAAAGATAAACATTGAACGACATTGGAAACCTGTACCTTAAAATAGCGATGTTAGAAGAAAAGTCAAAAGTGAGTGAATAAAATGTCCCCGAAAAAATGGGACACAATTCTCCATTAAATTTCAATCATTAGATTAGGCCTCTAAACTGCATTTTGAAATGATACTGAATTTTAAATATTTCATTTGATGAAGTCATAAGTCCACGGTGACTATTGGCACAGTCATTCGAATAATAATCTCCCGCGGCTTTTTTTGTGACTGCTAAGTCCTGGGCAGCTTTTTGACTCAAGAACTTTTGTTATATTGCCCCTTAAAACTTGACTAAAAACCCACTACAATATCAATTCCTCAACTAGTTTTAATTATTATTATATTATTTTAAATAAATAGTCAGATTCAAATAGTATGACTTGGTTAAAAGTAATTTGGTGACCAACAGACATGTTTTAAAGCTATTAAAGTTCCATTTTTTATAGAATCAATAAATTCATTCTCTAACACAAAACAAATTTTAAACAATAAACTACAAAACTTTTTTACTAATCCTGCATGTACCATTGACTTATAATGTTGTATACAATTATCAATTGTTCCTTTTAAATACATATCATTATTATCTTAGAATTATAATCACCCATTCTAAAAGTACAAATTTAATGAAATATGTGTTCAACTTCAATCTATTAATTGAATCTTAAATATTGGATTTAATATAGAGTTCGATTCTGTTAATAATATCGATTTAAAGGAATATTTTTCAATTATTTTACTTAATTTCTTTTACTTTTCAACATTTGGTAAATTTAATTTCAGTGTTTATTGGATTTATTTTCAATATTAATTGATTTTTTCTCCATTTTATTTTTTTTTTTGTTTAATTTCAAGTTTGATAAATTCAACATATGAATTGGGAACATGAAATGGAACAACATTTTGCTTTTGTTACCCTATTATCAATCTATTAATACTTTCCAAATGGTTTAATAGATTTTCAAAATATTATTTTTTTTGCATTTTCCTTACAATTTCATCTTCGCTTTCAGAAAATTAATTCGTGATCGAAAAATTGGTGATTAAAAGTCAAGAACCATAGTGTATTTCTAAGTGTAGTGAGATAAGAAGAGTAAGGAACAAAATAAGGATTAAACTAAAGGAGACAATTGAAAATAGCAAGTTTTATCTATTAAAAATTCTCTAAATAATTGAAAAATTAAATTGAAGTTCTTTTTAATACTTTGGAAATTGTATAATGGTCTATTTCTATCAGAGGACAACACATTGGATGGAAGCATGTTCTATATTTTAACAGTTCTCACAATAAATGAGTTTCTATAACCAGTTTTAAGTCACCTAAAGATTTCCACTGTGTAGAAGTGAGCACTGGAGGCCTCTTTGGAGTTGGACTGGAATTGTGTAAAGGGATGAATTATTGATTTTAATTCAATTGAGCAAATATTAATACCTACAAGATATTTATAAAGAGTTAAAGCTCCGATATTACGACGAATGCTAAGAGGAGTGAAAGTAGCCTGGACGGATATATAATGAATTAAGATCTGCGAAACTTTTTAAAGTTTTTTTAGAAATGAAAATTTTAAAACATTGTTTCCAACATAGCACAAGCTCCAAGTTAACGTATACTGGCTAGAAGGCTTAAACGCAATTACACGAGGATTGAAAGTAAAATCAAAAAGGTATCCTAAGTCCTACACTAACGCTGATGTCGCTATCAAATAAGTTCTAAGGTAACGTATGATTAGAAGGTTCGTATTAAATTTATTCGTAGTGGGTCAAAAGAAAAATCAATAAGGTATCCTAAATCGACCCTGAAGATGTCTTATTAAAATTAAGATCTATGAACCCAGTTAAAAATATTTTGAGAATATAAATTTGAAAATAATAGAGACAATAAAAAATGCTATGACTATAGTCCTATAGTCTAAGACATGACATAATAAAATTTCGAATTCTTCATATAAGTCCATTTTTGCTTTATATTAAATTCGTGTTTAATCCGTATGAATTTTTTGTTTTATTACTCCACTAAAGAACATAGGGCTTCCACTTAAAGTCTCCAATCTTCTCTGTTTGATGTTTTCTCTTGAATGATGTTGGAGGATAGTAGCATCTACTTATTTCGTCTATAAGAGTGCACTTCCATGTCATTCTGGGTCTACCTATATCTCTGGAAACTCCTTGTGGGTTCCAGCATAGTGAAATTAGAGTTAAGGCACTTTCGACTTTTGTATCCGATCCACTTCTACGTCCTTTTGGTTATTTGCTTTACAAGAGGTTCTTCGTATAGATCTTTATTGCTGATTCTACTCGGTTAGAAAATTCTACATATTATTTTCAAGGGTTTATTTACGCAAAATTGCACTTCCATATACAAGGGTGGATTTAACACAGCAGTTGAATTGGTCAAAGAATATGAATCAAATTTATTAAAAAACTTTAATTCAATTTTACTTAGTTTTTTTAAAATTTAAATATATGATGAAGTAATAATATTTTAGTGTATGGTAAGAATAGATGGTAGAAGCAGCAGAACACAGCATTGTGAAGCAAAATTAGAATATGAATGAAATCAATAAAAAAAACTTTAAATTTTGAGACATCATATTTGTGAGCCTTATATTATATGTGTGGGATTGAACAACCAAATCCTATAGATACAAATGCATTTACATCTATATCTATTGGATTCATTGCTCATCTGATGCTAAATTCTTGTTTTTTTCCAATTATGTTTGAAAAGTCATTTCAAAAATTTGTTTTTCTTTTAACTTGAATTGAATTTCCTTTTGAAGAGAGGAAAAATTGAAAAATAGAACTATGAAACAAAACGATGAATAATAGTTGAATGAGGAAATTATTTGAAATTATATTAACAAAAACTAAACAATATACACTTCTGCTGGCACTAAATTCTAATAGAATATTTCCCAATAGTAAATTGTTTCTCAGTATAGTAAGTGAGATTAATATCGAAATCATGGATTTTTATCTTAATTTTTCCTTTTCAATTTTTTGAATTTTGAACAAAAGATGAAATCAATTGAAGTGAAACAAAAGAAATAATGATTTTGTTTTTATTTCAACAATTAAAGCAACACGATTAGGAATAATTAATAAGAAAAGCTGTATTTAATTGGAAAACAAAACAGAACAGATTAAAAGAAAATGCGGTCTAAATTGAATCAAATGTGTCTTCAAAAATGCTTAAATGTAGAATAGTGATAATAGATATTAAAAAATATTTGTTAAATGAAGTTTAACACTTGTTTTGCACAGTATACGGTAAATGAAACTTTAAAACAAGTGAAATTGTTTTATTATGTACGGAATATGGTACTAATATCAAGCACTTTGGTTTAGGTAAAAATTGAAAAAATTTAATTACAAACATAAAAATAAATTTAAGTTTCTCTTATATAGTAAAGTGTGTTAATGTTTCTTGTAAACTATAAATATTTTATGTGGAAGCTTTTCTGAACTTTTATGCAATTTGGCTCGTACATGAAGTTGTTTTTTCTTTTGACATAAAAAATCATTCATACCAAATTTCACTAAAGTTGGATGATATTTTGATGAATTACTAGAACTTTACATTCCCAAAACTCCTAGAACCTCTATACCCAATGAAATTAGAATCAATTTATAAAAGTTACTGTTCTTGAATACCCACCAATAGTCATTGTACCAAATTCGAACTCAATCTGACGGTGAGAACGGGAGATTTTTCCAAGTTTGATGATTTTGAATGGGAACCTGCCGATCCGGCTATAATTGACGGAGAAAGCATTCATACCAATTTCATCAGGTGCTGATGCTAGTTCACGCACACACATAAACACACAAAATTTTTCGGATTTTCTATACCCGGGTTTGAGTAGCTGCCATACAACTCCTTCTTTTATATGAGCATTACTCTACACCTAATGAAGCTGGATGTCTGAAACTAAGCTTTAAACAGTTTAGTTTTTTGGCCAAAGTTTCTGCAAAATTTGGTTGGTTTACTGCAGTGGGCTCGAGTAGCTGGCACACAACTTCTTCTTTTATATGAGCATTACACTACCTACACCTAATAAAGCTGTATGTTTGCAATTATAATAAACATGCTCCGATTCTACTGCGGCGTTTGTTTAATTTTCAAAATTTGTACATCATTTAAGCTCTGAGGAAAATTTGTTACTGCATGACCTGTTGAGTCTTTTTGACGAAGTCTGCACAATGACTCAAAAAACAAATGAAGCTATCTTGAAGTAATGTACTCTGTATAGGTAACAAATGGGAAAGGCAGGAATTGGAAATGGGCAGAATCGTATCAAGGAAATTGGCAATTCGGATTCTTGAAGCTTTCGAACGAACAAAATTAAAACGAGTATATTTTTGACATTGTTTGTTTGGGTATCTACGGAATATATTGATATTAAATGATGGTTCGGATATTTTACGCACGCCTTTGAAGAACTAATAAGCTTATCTTTGAAGGTAGAAACTTGAAATAAATGGTACAAAGTTGTTCTGTACTGTTTCCTTAATGTTCATGAAATCTGAGATAAATCGGAATGATGGTTCGTTGCTGCCACACGGCTCTTAAAAGCCAGCAAACATATATCCAAAATTTTAAATATTTTAAATTATAAAATTTTTTATAATTTGAAAAAATTTAATTTTATAAAAAATTCAACTTAATAATATTAATCAAAATGATCAAGTAACTATAGTTTAAAACATATATTTATAATTCACAAATTATTTTTTAAATCACTCTCTCTAACACGAAACTTTGTAATTCCGAATTCTCTGAGCACATTTTCACAATTTCTGTTTTTTTGAAAAGGAAATTGTTTTCCATTAAGGAAATATGAATAATAATAATAAAAGTAGGTCCTCTCAATTGCATTGTAAATAGATAATTTCTTTTTCGGATTGTGAAGGGAAAAAAAAATATTAAATAAAAACATAATTTATTTTATTTATCCCATGGTGGAGATAAGATATCATAATTTACAAAATCATTTACAACGAATTCTTCACTGAATTATTTAACACCTAAATAAAATTATTAAAACAGCATGAAATCGGATTATGACGGAAATCATAAATAAATCGATTTTTAGAATTCTATTTATATAATTGTTGTATCAATATTTTGATACCTTAGGATTTCTATAAGTTATACAAAATTAAGTGTGTATCCAAAATGAAGTATAATTATTATGATTTATTGCAGTAATTAGATTTGTCACGCGTAAAGTAAAAATGAAATCGATTTTTGTTTCAAAATATTAATAATAAAACGGTCTCTTCTAACAATTCAAGGTTAGTGTCTGTTGCTGTTTGTTATGCATCCCACTTTCAATACTTTCTATTAATTGGCAAAACATCAATTAGCAAAAAATATTCTTTCTTTTTAAAAGTTTTTCTGCATTACCTCTTATTTAAACAAAGCCTTACTTTAGAAACAATTATGTAAATGTACTGTATTGTTTGATATTGGAAAAGCTTTGAAAATAATTCTTCATTCGAAACTAAATAAATTAATTTTAATAAATCGAAATTTTATTAAGATTCTAAAATTTTGTTTGAAGAGTCCACTAATCGATTATCAAGTGCTCAGCTATTCATTTATCAACACATGGCTATCAAAAATGAAGCATATGACAGACATTGGACGAAGAAGATTTAAATAATAACGAATAAACGTCTGCGAGTTGAAGGAATAAATTTTGAATCTTCATTTAGATTTAAATGCCATACAAAATTACAGAGATTTTTTAGAGTTTTTTCTACTTAATATTGTTGTTTTGCTTATTTTGGGAGTGTTAAATATTCATAACATTATCTTCCGGCAATTCAAGGTTTGTAGTTGTTGCTGTTTGTTATGCATCCGTTTTAAAATACTTTCTATTAATTACTTCAATATTATTTATTTGGTTATAGATTATAGATTTGTATTTTTAAATTATATTTGGTTGTCAAGGAGATTTTGTAAAGAAAAATATTATTTCAATATATTCTTTCTTCAATTAAATATATAAGTTATTCCTGTCCGGAAATCGAAGTCACACTGCCTCTGTTAATAAGCCGTATCCTTACCCATCTTACTTACACCGCTCTTACTTGCCTGAATAAATAGCCTTGAGAGTTATTATAACTCTTCTTATATCGCTTTTCTTGCATTGCATATTACAAACACAGAAATGAATAAACGACAAACAAAAGCTTTCCTAGCTACATACATTATTCGACTCAAAACATTGTTAATCCAAACTTTGATAAGTAAAATAAAAATAATATTTATATGTATATAAAAAAATTGCGAAATGAATTGACATTTAAACCTCGAGATAATTATTTTTTCAATAAAAATTTTTACGAGCAACGATTAAACGGTTGATAGCATTTTGATTTTGTTCCAGCTTTTATTTTTTTTTTTGGAAGATGAAAAATTTTGTACAAAATCCATTTTAAAAAACATTGCACGTCTCATTTATGAACGGAATGAGGATAAAGACTGGACGCAGAAAATATAAAACAAAAAACCAATTAAGTTAAAGTAAGTTAACAGCAGATTCGATACAAATCAGAAAAAAAAGGAAATGAGTAATGGAAAATCATCAAATATATGGTATCTTCATAAGTACGTGTACCGATTACTTTTTTTTTTTTTTCTTTTTATTCTTTTGTAATCTTGATATCATTAGGTTTAAATAAGCTTTTATATACCGTATAATCAATACGAAAATCATGCAATTGGGAAAGATAAGCCATCAATTAAAAAAAAAAGGAATAGAAGATTTCGAAATTAATTTTGAATTGAAATTATTCCCAATATGCAGGAAAATATGAAATATTTGTATCTTTAAAATATTTTGTTCTTCTTTTGATGTCTACTTTAGTTATCAGGTTCAAACCTAAAGAAAACCCATAGATGCTTTCAAACTTTACATTTTAATGATCGAGAATGTGGCCAATATAAAACCCACACTTTTTTAAAGGTAACACAATACATTCTAAGATCGTTCACCTTTTAGAAGAATATGATAAAAATTAAGAAATGAAATTTTGAAACGAATATAATTCAAAAAAGTTTTTTTTCTAAAGATATTTCCTCTTTCAGGAAGTTCACTTTTTTTTTTAAGAGGAACAGTGAAAAGTTCCGAAAGCCACCCATTGGAAATGTACAGTGGTCCTTCGGATAGTGTGAAACTTTAACAACACAAAAATACAGTTTTCTTGAACCTAAGTTTATGGCAGGATCTGTGATGCAAATGTACAGTTTCATTTCGAGGATAAAGGTTTATAGATTACGGATTATCAAATTATGAGGAATTGGATATTATAGCAGCAAAATTGAATGGGATGATCTAATTTGATTAATCTATATTAACCTACCGAACTCTAAAAAAATGTGCTTCCTTCAAAGACTATTTTAAATAAAAACTAGGAAGAGTGTAGTAGAGTAGACTGTGTCAACTCTGGGATACCTGTATGACCTTTATATGAACATTATATCATTATTATCATAAACATTAATTACTTTCAACAAAATTTCAAACATACCAGCTTTATTAGGTGAAATATAATGCTCATATAAAAGAAGGGGTTGTATGGCAGCTACTCGAACTCACTGAAACAGACCAACCAAATTTTGCAGAAACTTTGGCCATAAAACTAAACTACTTTTGCCAAAATTTCAAACACGTAGCTGTAATAGGTACGGAGAAATACTCATATAAAAAAAAAAATTGTATGGCAGCCACCCGAACCCATGGACCAAAATGGCTGGATTTAAATAGCGATAAAAACGAATTTGCGAAAATTTCAAGATCCTAGCTCCTTTAGTTTTTGAGTTATGGTGCAGACGGACGGACATACATAGCTAAATCGATTTTTTTTTTCAATTCTGATCCGATCCATACACTTGAGTCTATATCTACCCCCGTCCTTCTCTGCGTCACAAACGTAATGGCAAATTTATTATACCCTTTGACTATATAGTCATACGGATATAACGAGTAGGAATAATGAATTGAACGAACAAGCAAATACTGCTTATCTTTGAGAAAACCAATGGGTTTTTTACATAAACACTACATGAGATACAAATTTTAGAATGTAATACTTCTATTAAACGAGGAAGAATATAGTAGAGTAGACTGTATGAACTGTAGGTTGCCCGTATGAGCGGAATATAGACATTGGATGATATAACGCCATATAGTTTAGGCAAAATACACAACTTATTAGATTTTCAGTTATGTACAAAAAAAAATATAAGTTGGAATGCAGCTCTTTGAACCACTTCCAGTACAGTGACTCTATTTTATTCAAACAATGCCAAATAAATTTAACTGTTATTGCTTAAATTTCAGAAATCCAGCTTTATTAGAAATAGAGTAATGCTCATATAAAAAAAGGAGTCGTATGGCAACTACTCGAACCCGCTGTACTATTATAGCTAAATTTTGTACAAACATTTGGCCAAAACATTAAACTTTTTTTGGCAAAATTTCAGACACCCAGCTTCAGTAGACGTAGAGTATTGTTCTTATAAAAGAAGGAGTTGTATGGCAGCTACTACAGTAGACCAACCTAATTTTGACCATAAAATTAAACCATTTTTGATGTAATGCTGATATAAAACCGGAAATTGTAGGGCAGCAACTTCAACCCGTGCAGCAAACTGGGTTGATTTTAATAGCGATGACGGCCGTTGCACCAAAACTAATTTATGAAAATTTCAAAATTCTAGCCCCTTAATTTATAAGGGGTTAAAATTATTATTTGAAAATTAGAGATACATGCTCATACAACTGTTAATGCCTTCAAAATAAAAACATACATCCAACTACTCTCATTATTAAGATAGGTCTATTAAAGTCCTTTAAAATTATGTATTACATATTTATACAGGTTGTCCTATGAGTAAAGAGTAAAGAGTACATTGCAGTAAAAACAAATTCCATGGGATTTAATCAAATGATGGCCAAAGAAACTAATTTATTCATAGTATATTTCTGTATAAAAGTTTAGTTCAATGATAACTAGCTCTTGTCCTCATACTATAAATTTCATATTAACCGATTTGAAGTTTTTAAAAAAAATAAATTCTGAAAATTTGATCTACATCCCAATTTAAGGTTAACCAATTATGGCATAAATTAAGTTCCCTTAAAAGAATACGATACTTCTATGGTGAAAGAAATGCGAATTAAATTGGGTTGAAGAATGATACAATTTCAAGTTTCTCTGAAATATTCATAATTTCTTATCCTGGATTTTTGTAATTTTTTAAATTTATTTTATTTAATTTCAATTAAATAAATAAAAATTATCTTTAAACACATTAAAAATTTCGTATTTTAAATTGACTTTTTTCAATTTTTAAATTATTGAATTATAAAAAGCATTCGATTTTAATTTATTAAACAATTTCTACGTATTTATTTGTTTAAGAATGAATCCATTGATCTGTAAAATTTACATTTGAAATTATTTAAAAAATTTTTTGAAAACATATCTTTAATTGATTATTTTTGCTTCATTTAATGTGTAAAATGTGAAAAGAAGAAATTCAATGGAAACCTAATTTAGATAAAAGAATTTAAAAATATGCAATAATTTTTTAACCTAACATTAATTTAAATTTTGAAATTTTGCAGATGCAGCCACAATTACAATTTGTACTGAAGAGGGTATTTTACCTTGACCTCGAAAGGTTTTGAAAATTCTCAACTTCGAAAGACAAAACTTCCTCCCCTGGCCGGAATAATAAGCTAAGCACTCAATCCGCTATATAATGGTTGAAACGATGGCGTATGAGCGATGACGATGTGCATCAAGGGTTGAATGGGAACCACAGAAGGAATAAGTTGACTTCTCTTTTTGATTTTTGTAAATCAGAATAAATGGTAATAAAATAAGGTTGCAATGCGTTTCACAATTTATAGGTGCAACTTATAAAAGAGTTCCTTTATTTCACGGTTCTAGTTCGAAAAAGCTCTCCAGTATACGTATGTGCGATTGAGCTCCTAAGCGTGTATTCCATAGAGAGATTCCTTTTTTTTTGGTTTTAATTATTGAATAGAAGAGCAGCTCCTACATTGCCGTGGCGACTTAAAAACGTTAAGGCTTTTGTGACATTATTATCATCAATTATACGAGCAGCTCTTTTTAGTATTTTATTCAGATATTGAAAAGCAAGGTTGAGTGCATAAATATGTTAAAGTTACCTTGAAGTTCCGATCGAATTTGAAGGTTTTATATATTTGCAAAAGATTTGGAGAGGAACTAAGAAGACACTAAAGAATGTAATTTAATGTTAGGATATCAGAAATATCTGTGGTATGTGTTTTGCACTAGACGTTTCGAAGAGGGAAGAAAAGAAGAAGAGCAAGGAGAGACCAGGAAATTATATGTGATGCTATGTGATAAGATTGTATGTGAAATTGGATCATCTTAATTTATTTTTAACATTAGTAATTAGAATATGCATCAGGCATGAAATATCCGGTTAATATAAAAAAAATAAAAATTATTTTTATTATAAAAGGCCATTAAACAAAATTCATTAATATTTAAATCATGTACAAACTTCAGATATCCTTTTTACAAACATATTAACATTTTACTTAAAGATATTTTTGAATAATAAAAATAATAAAAATCTTTAATGAAATACATAATCTGTTGTTTTATAATTGAACGTGTATAATTAATAATAAATAAGGCTATAATTCAAGGTTTTGTATAGTTCTATTGAATTCTTTATATTCTCTTATAATTATTTATTAATATTCTTATACTGTATTTAAACTCTATATTTTATTTCCTGTTATTTTTCAAAGTAAGCGGTTTTTTTGTTTTTATAAAATCAATAACAATCTAAGATTTCCGTCAGTTTTCCCCTACTATTTAATATGATTCAGTTCATTATTCATCAGTTCGTACACATTCTTATTGAAATGGTTTTTTATACCTATATAGTTTTTTTTTCATTTAAAAGTTCAGATTTTTTTATTAATGATTAGAAAGTGTAATATGATTTATAAGATGTGAAACAATGTAGTAACTCAAAGGCTAAACCATTTTGGTATTATGAAAAATAAAGGGGTCGGAGACCCTGAAGAGTTTTTAAACTTTTTTTGAATCTTGTTGTTGAAGAATCCATACTTGCTTTGCCTTGAATTTCTCGTGTTATTGAGGAATGAAAGTAATGCTAATTTTTAGCCAATACCCTTAAGGTGATGATCCGATTGTCGCTTCACTTCTAGTTTTGCTTTTAGTCTCACTTCTATCGTCGCTTTCTAAATAAAAAGAAGACCAAATGCGATTGTCGCTTTATAATTGTTTATCTTTCAAATAATAAATTATAAAATAAACATGTCAACGCAAGTAAAAGTAGAAAGTTACTCTACTCTTGCTTCGCTTTTCTATTCGGTCAAGCTTCATTGAAATCAATGTTTTCTACTTAAGCGTCAAAACTAAGCCAGAAGCAACGCGAGGATTGATTCATCGCCTTAAGTGCGATCGACTTAAAATATATAGGGAATTTATAAATTGCATACCTCTCCCTATGCGTACTATTCCTAAAGCTCTACACTGAAGAGTAATTTTAATGTGCAATTTTAAAACTACCAACGCTCTCACTGGTTAAAAGAAAATTAAAAGAACCAAATACCAAATTCAAAATCAATTTAACTGAAATGGCATATTCTTATGTTTCGATTTAGTAATTTGATGTAACGCATTATTTTAAATACATTGTGTTAGCATTAACCGATTCCAAAACTAGGAAGGGTGTTAAAATTAGATATAAGTTCGGAATTTTTATGATTTGTTTGTGTGTGAAGTAGATGCGATTCGACGAAATAATTTTTTCTAAAATGGCTTTAGGCCAAAAGCCGTAGACCCATATTTAGCGAACTTAAGTATGTTTCTTTGAGCTGGCGCTGTCTAGTCTCATTCCATATTTTTTTTATATTTATTAAAACTAGAATGAGACCTTAGAGATTTATTTATTTCTTTGGAGTTACTATTTCAAATAATAGTAAATATAGCCTGATATTTAATAATGTCCTATGCCTATTCGACATTAGAACTTCTTATTAAAATAATATAATATACTCTTTATTCTTTATTAGATATGAATCCCACCAGAGATTGAAAAGTCACCACTTTATCCACTGAGCTATCAGTCAGACGGAGATACTTTGGAAAATAAGAGTAGGAGAATAATATTTTGAATTTTTATCAAAGAAGCCCGAGAATAGTTGAAGAAAATTAAAATAAAATTCATGACATTAAATGTGAATGAAGAATAAATCCCAAATTTATTAAAGGGTTACCAGATAAAATCGATGAATTTCTGTTAACATTCATTGAATGTTTAGCGTCAAAAACCTTTTTTAATCAATTTCAATATTTCTGTTTAAAATAGAAAAACAGTAGGTAATTCATAAATTAAACTATTATAGAAATAAAGGTAACTATGAATGAAATCATAAATGTGAGTAATTTGTTATTTATTTAATTTTGTTATAATATGGAATGTTTTTGATTTGAAAAAAATTAAGCAACATGTAAAAGAATAGGTTATATTTTATTATTATCATTCAATAGATCTGTTCCATTGTACCATTTATCAATTGAATAAACAGAAAACTTATATTGTAATTAGAAATTGTTTTATAAATTAGTTATAATATAAAATAAAATAAATTATAAAATTATGAATAAAAGTATTAAAAGTACAGAATGTTACAAAAATTGTATATAAATAAGTTTAAAATTTCAGATGGTTTGAATATATTTAACCTGATCAGAGTTTGGACCCGAGATCCTTAATTTTGAAGGCCGATATCTTACCACTACGCCATCGGTTAGATATTAAGTAGAATTCAAGGATATTACAGTAGATTCAAGGATACCGAACTATAAAATTACTGTTTTGCTCATTGAAAAGTACTCTCTGGCCTTCTTCCTTGTGTTGCCTTCTAGATATTTATAGAAATTTTCCGAAATAATTAATGTGAACGAAGATTTGGCTCTATGTTCTAACTCCATATAATATATTTAGATTTCAAAAAATATTTGAATTTGTTATATTAAGTTTAATAATGACTTATATTACATGTTTTGTTTCAGAAAAAAAGTCTTTTAATTTCTGATCGATGACATACTTATTAACAATTTCCGGAAGTTAATCTACTTAATAAAATATTAATATTTTTTTTTCGGTTTTACCCCTTGGGGGAGCATAGGGCTACCACAAAGCTTCTGTATCCGAGGCTCTATTTCCTTTTCGTTAATCGGTTGTTTACTAATCTAGATGATTGATCTGCTGTAGCTATTCCACATGATTTTCAATCTCCCATCTTGTGGAAATGACGACACCAAATTTATCCGCAAGATGTCATTGCATTTTTTCTAGATTTCCCGCAAGGTGTCACTGCGCTATTGCATACTCATATGTCTTGACATACAGAATAGATGTTTGTTGGGTTATGTCATGTTGCATATGCATATGTCAATGGTGCCAATTTGATAGATGCATATGTTTATGTAAATAAAGTTATTTTTGTTTTATTTATTTACTTGCTTTTAGGTTATTTTGAGAACACGATTATAGGTAATATTTTGTATTTTATTTGTTTATTAATTTTTAATTTTTCTATTTTTAGACTATTAGATATTTAATTATAAGTTATTTTTACATAATTTTTTTTTATATTGCTATATACTATTTATTGAGTTTACCGAGCCAGAGTGCGAACTGTGAACCCGTGATCTCTCGCATGAAAGACCAACGCCACGACTACTGCACCGTCGATTGAATAAACATAATTATATAAAAATTTAAATATAGTCCGATGTTAAGTGTTGTTACTAATGTCACTAATAATAACTCCAACTTAAGTGCATTCATTTTTGAAATACTATGTAATTTTGTATATTATTCGTAATTTACACAATTTTGAAATAGAATTCAATTCTATTTTTATAATTTCTATAATTAAATGTATAAATATAAAATGATTATAATAAAATAAAATTGAATATAATTAAAAATAAATAATCATAGAAAATGGATAAAAATTTTCAATTTGTTTTTAAGTTTATTTATATTTTCATTTAATAAAAGTATATTAAATTATATTACTAATAGTTTTCATTTAATAAGAAATATTAGATTGAAAATTTTTAAAAATTGTTTTACAACCATATTTCCACGGCATTTGGTCTCTAATAAGAAAATTGTGGTTTATTTTATCCTTTTTATATCCTATACTTAAAATAGGCATAGGAGTATATTTACGGTATGTAACAACCTAGATAAAGAAAGTGTAGATATTTTATCTTAGTGTCACGTCCTGAGCCGAATTAGAAATGTCTGTTCCTTCCTAAACACGATAGTTCAAATAATAATGATGTGATGAAATTTATATTGTAGATTACTAATGATAAAAGTACTGTTGGGATTGGAAATGAGTGAGATCGGACCATAGGTTCGGTTTCTAAAACCTTTCGATCGATTCAAGGGTAAACATGTAAATATCTGATACTAATTAAGATATCTTAAAATTTGGTACAATAGTGTTTCCATTTGTTTTGTTTTTATTATGTTCGTAAAATTGGGGATTAAGTGAAGTGGTTGTTCAGAAATTAATAACGCTAGCAATGCTAGAAGTAGATAAGGTTTCAATCACATTCTTGAATTTTGATATAAATTGATCTTGTGTTTTGGGTACCTATCACACACCTCCCAACACATAATAAGCAAATCTTCAAAATTGATGAAGATAGAATCTTGAAATTCGGAGAAGTGAAAGTAGTGGTTCCAGATACCTTCTTAAACCTACCAGCACATCTTCGGAATTAATGAAGTTAAAAAAATGAAATTTGGTACAAGGTAATCTGTTCTGTTTGCTGAAAAGAAAATAGATATATAGCTATGTATGTCAGTCCATCCATCTGTTCGCACGATAATTTAAAAGATGGTAACCATCATTGCTATTGAAATCCAGCCAGTTTGTTTGATGGGTTCGAAATGTTGCTATACAACTTCTTCTTTTTAAAATGAGAATAACTTAATATATAATTATTAATAGTTTGTCATAGCCAACGATTGTACAAAATATAGTTGGTGTAGGACAAGAGGTTCGAAAGGTTGCCATACACAATTAATTTTCTTTTATACCGAATTTAATATGATGTGTATTTGAAATTTGGCTAAAAATAATTAACAAGTTGATATATGTCGGCGGGTACGCTAGATCCGTCACAGTCTGCTCTGCACTCTTCCTCGTTTGACTTATTACTTTATTTTTATTTAGAAATTTAGAAGGTTCCTATATTTGCATAGTTTGTTTGTTGATTGAGTAGAATGTAATTTCAAGGATTCTAGAATGAATATCCCAAAATTAACAAAACTAATGTTTTGTAGATCATCAATTGAAGACCATCAATTTATCAAACCAACTAAATTAGTTGTAAATATAGGTAACTTATTTTACATATACTTACTTACTTACTTAGGTGGCGCTACAGACCATGAAGGTCCTGGGCCTGACGTAGCGTTCCTCTCCACCTCGTTCGGTCCCGAGCAGATTCTCTCCAGTTGGAGATTTGGAGCCTTCTGATGTCTGCCGAAATCTCGTCTCTCCAACGAAGGTTTGGGCGACCTCTGCGACGTGTTCCCTCTGGCCTGGCTTCGAGTATCTTTTTAGCTGGAGCATTGTTGTCCATTCGCTCAACGTGACCTAGCCATTGCAGCCTTTTGATCTTAATTTTTTGAACTACTACGTCACGTCACCGTACAGCTGATAGATCTCGGCATTGTATCTTCTTCTCCAGGTCCCATCGTCGCAGTAAGGACCGAACACTCGACGAAGAATCTTTCGCTCGAAAGTTCCAAGTGCTTGCTCACTTGCTCTGGGCAATGTCCAGCATTCTGCTCCATATAGTAGCACCGGAAGTATGAGCGTTTTGTACAGTTGCACTTTGGAACTGCGCGAGAGGAGTTTTGAACCCAGTTGTTTTGACAAACCAAGAGCAGTGGTTTGCTAGGTTTATTCTTCGTCGGATCTCCACATTGATGTCATTTGCGGAGTTTACATTTGTACCTAGGTAGACAAACTCCTTAACTACCTCAAAGTTATATGTACCAACAGTGATGTTTGGACCTGCTCGATGTATTCTGGCCTCTTTATTTGTTGATAACATATACTTCGTTTTGTTCTCGTTCACTAGAAGACCCATTTTCTTTGCTTCTTCTTCAATACGGACGAAGGCTTCGATGACGGCTCGTTGTGATGTTGTTATTATGTCGACGTCGTCCGCGAAGCCTAATAGCTGAACAGATTTTCTGAAGATTGTTCCGTCGGTGTTGACACCAGAGCGGCGTATAATCTGTTTGAGCACTAAATTGAAGAAGTCGCACGACAGTGCATCACCTTGACGGAAGCCGGTGCATGTGCGAAAGAGCTCCGACATATTTCCTCTAATAGCAACTGCACATTTAGTGTTCTCCAATGTTACTTGGCAAAGTCGGATAAGCTTGGATGGTATGCTATATTCCGACATTGCAATGTACAGTTCCCGGCGATAGATACTGTCGTAGGCTGCCTTAAAATCGATAAAAAGATGGTGTGTATCGATTTGAAATTCATGGGTCTTCTCCAGGATTTGCCTCAATGCGAAGATTTGGTCGATGGTAGACTTACCAGGACGGAAACCACATTGGTAGTTGCCTATGATGTTATTGCAATGTGGTTTCAGTCGTTCGCATATTACGTTGGAAAGGATCTTGTACGCGACATTCAATAGAGATATTCCTCTATAGTTGGCAAATGACATGGCATCGCCCTTTTTGTGGATGGGGCATATGGTGCTAATGTTCCAGTCATCGGGCATGCATTCTTCCATCCAGACTCTGGTGATGATTTGGTGCATGCTCCTAACCAAATCTTCTCCTGCTACCTTAAATAACTCAGCTGGGATTTTATCTGAACCAGCAGCTTTGTTATTTTTCAGTTTCTGAATGGCTTGATCAACTTCCATTAGGCTCAGTGGTAGTGTTTCGTCATCGTTGATCATTGTGACTGGTGCATTATTCTGGTGTTCTGTATGCCCATCATTTAAAAACTTTTCGAAATGTGGTTTCCATGTCTTCAATATCTCTCGCGTATCGGTTACCAAATTTCCCATGCTGTCTTTAAGCGCGTGTGTACGTTGTTTGTAGCCAGCTGCCAACTGCTTGGCTTGTTTGTAGAACTTACGCACTCGCCTCTGTCTCTGCATGTTTCAATGTCTACAAGACGAGATTTTTCATAAACCCTTTTTTTCGCCTAATGGTGTACTTTTCATCTCGTCTTTTAGCTCTGTACTCCTCCTGCGCCGCTCTGGTTTTCCTCTGCAGGGTCTTGCGGTATGCTACATTTTTGAGTGCTGTTTTAATTGAGCATTCTTCATCATACCAAGGGTTTCTGGTTGGTGTTGGTTCGAAACCTATGGTATTTGAAGCCACCTCCTTGATAATGTTAGAACAATGTTGCCATTGTTCATCGATGGATTGATTATTCAAAGGAGGTGCCGATCGGAGTCTAGAGCTAATTTGTTGGCTGTATTCTCTGGCTATATCAGGCAATTGTAGGCTTCTAATGTGGAATTTTTGTGATCGTGTGTTCTGCAGCTTCCTCACATTAGATATTCGTGCTCTGAATTGTGCTGCTATTAGATAATGATCAGAGTCGATGTTAGCCCCTCTGAATGTTCGTACATCTAGCACGGATGTTGAGTGTCGTGCGTCAATCAATAGATGGTCTATCTGATTAGATGTACGACCATCAGGGGATAGCCAGGTTATTTTGTGGATGTTCTTATGTGGAAATTTGGTGCTACTTATAACCATGTTACGCGCAGCTGCAAAATTAACTAATCGGTAACCATTGTCTGTGGTGGTGTTGTGGAGACTATGACTACCAATTGTTTTTCCATGTATTGCTTCTCTACCGACTTTAGCATTAAAATCTCCGATTACAATCTTGGCATCGTGTTCGGGGCAGGCTGCGTATGTTCGCTCAAGGGTATCGTAATATTCTTCCTTGTATGCATCCTCTGCTTCGTCGGTAGGAGCATGCGCACATATTATGGAGATGTTGTAAAATCTGCCTTTGATGCGGATGGTTGCAAGTCGTTCATTGACAGGTGTAAAGTCAATGACCAACGACCTCAACCTTTCTCCCACTACAAAACCGCATCCTAATATGTGGTGCTTTTCATGGCAGCTGTAGTAAATGTCGCATTTTCGCTTTTTTAGTGTACCGGTTCCTTTCCAACGTATTTCCTGTATCGCAGTAATATCGGCTTTATACTGCGCGAGAACCTTTTCCAAATTGTTAGATGCTCCTGGGGTGTAGAGTGTTCTAACATTCCAGGAGCAAATTCTTAAATCTTTGTCCTTATAGTTGTTCCATGGTCGTTTTCCGTGTAATCTATTCGTTCTCATATCCGAGGCATTTTCGTCATTCATAACTATTTGTTGGTTTTTATGGGTAAGGTAGTTAGCCTTACGCCAACCCCCAGACTGGAGGGCCGTTGGGTTTGAAGAGTTGCTTCAGAATTTGCCATATAATGCGTTGAAGCTCTCATAACAATGTTACGAGTTCAACTGCATTATATAGCGTTTTCCTACTTCCTGAGACGCCAATGTATGTGGCCATTCAGGTTGCAACTATTCTTCCCTCCTCCTTTCTCAACCGGGCTTGGGACCGGCTACGGCGGAGTTTATTTATTATTTTACATATCACCAAATTAAATTGTATTAACATTTGTAATCAAAGAGAAGATTCTGGTAAATTTATTGAAAATTAACAAGTAGTTTGATGTACATTCTCTACCTCTAATACAAGCCTCTCTTCCCCTTTTCACTCTATCTTTTAATTTTATAATTTTCAAACCCTATGTATAATATTATTATTATTATAAAATTTTAATAAAATATTTTCGCACCCACTATAATGTGCTTGTAATACTATTTTAACATCCTGATTACAAATTTGTATTCAGAAATGAGGCATAACGTTTTACAACGATTAAAATGGAAAAGCGTTTAAAATTATACAGTTTTTTTTTTAAATAAAACTTTACTTTTATCATTAAGTCCATAAATATGTATTCAGGATATTACTTTAACAAATTATTTGCACATTTGGGAGCAATTTATCGAATTGTTACAACGTCAACAAGAGAAAACAACAACAGCAACAATGACAACAATAATAATTCTCTATCAAATACAATCATCCAAAGCCCAACCATATCCAAGCCAGGCAATGAATTAACCCACTTTATTATATACACAACGGGATATTTTCCATTTATATAATTTTTTTGATGAAATTAGGATTGAATCAGATATAAGAAGAAGTATAAAGGAAAAAGTATGGGCCTGGGTAAGTGTAAGGGACAGCAAAAAACAAAAAAACCTCATGAAAAGAACATAATTTAATTCTGTGTATAATGTTGATTTGATTTTTATGTCCAATAAAAAACAAAATGTTATTTTTTTGTTTTTATTTTCTTTTAAAATTCAATTTCAAACCTTGAAACAAAAATTATTATTAAAAGCGGATTATGTTTAACATTTTGAAGAACTTACTACAATCTGACTCAAATCGTTTATATTCTCATTCTTTTTTTTCTTTCTCAGATTTTGATATCATTATTCTGAATGTAAAGTTCAAAAAATATTAAAAAAAGATTTTTTAAATGTTATTGTAATAAGAGTAGTAGAAACATCGTTTTTAGGCACAATATTTTAAAATTTAACTCCTACAAGTATGCAATATTAAATAAATGCATTTAAAAGCTTTGTGAGGATTTTCTATGAAACTTTCTTTGATTACTTATAAGTTCCGGTATCGAAGCTCCTAAAGTCATTAATGTAGCTGAGGTTGTTAGAAATATTGTCTTTACCATAAATGAAAGAGCAATATCTCCTAGGTTAAGATACTTTTATTATTATAGATTTTACCAATACCATTTTTATATTTATTTAATTGCACTGTAATATAGTTTTTGATCGCAAGGATCGAATATTGTGATTCCCATTTTTCTTGAAAACCCTTACTATCTATTCCTTCAGTTTTTATAACAGGTACTTAATCACTTCGCCACCGATTACTTATGAAATGTAAAATTTAAATAAATTGTTAAAATATACAACTTTTAAAAACAATTTGTTACACAACTGCTAATGTACGACTATTGAATTTTTAAATTGATAAGTAGTTTTCTTGTATCCAAAAATTTTATCTTGAAACAATGTTTGATTTGAACTGACTCAGATATTTTATGATATAAGTGTGTTTTAATTATTAAAAATTTTTCTTGTCATAGAGCATCTTAATTTTCGCAACTATCCTAATAACATCGTAAGAATCTTGAAGTTGACTTAGGAAAAATTTTAGTGATGCTATAGGAATCTGCAGAAAATCAGCAGAAAATCCCAAAAAAATTCAAAATCTTCAAATACAATATCCACACTAAGACAGAAACCCTATTGTCAAAGACAAGTTTTGCGCTTTTCCTGATTTTGGTTTTTTGGATATTCCGATTTTGACGGTTCTGGGTACGGAGATTTCTGGCTTTGAGGATTTAGTCTTAGAAATTTAGTCTTCGGTGATTTTGTTTTAGGGATTTCGTATCTAACCCAACTGCATCTCTACAACCTCTTTAACGATTTTACTTATTTTTTTTTTTAATTGCGAATTTTTCAAATGTTGGGCTAATAACCCTCTCAATACCATAGGTACATATTTTTGAAGACGCGGGACATATTATGTTCTTATTATTAGAATTGATCTCAATGTGCAACCTAACTTAAAAAAAAACGTAACTTACATATTAAATCGCACTAGGCCTGATAACCCATAAAAATGTTTTAGATTTTCAATAGGTACAATTCTATTTGTTATACATTGTAATAATCTTACACTATGCATTATAAGATAATTTTTATATCTGTGAGTTATATTATTAAATTAAATAATTTGTTTACATTTTGTATTTAGTTTTATATGGTTATATTAATATTTTTTTTTTCATTTGAAATATAATATAATTATTAATTATTGCTGGTTATGGTGGCGAAGTCGATTTTTTTTTAAAATTTTGTTTTACTTTTATTAGAAACCGATCCGAGGCCCTTTGAATAATAGCTGTTTGATATTACAATAAAAGTGAATAAAATTCTCTAATCTTTAAGAGTTTACACAGTTTGTTTGGAACTTTGTCAGTTTGGTCCAAAAATTCCTGTGGTTATTTCAAAAAGAAATGAAAGAAAGAACAGACAAGAAAATTTAATGAAGTATTTTAAAATGTTTTTTAAAAACTCAAATTTGAAAAAGAGAAAAAAACCATAATAATTTTTAATTTTTATTATTTTTATTTTTTGCTCCTTTTGATATGCAACTTCATTATGAAAACAATTTCGTCTCTCAAAAGAAACGTGCTTTGTTTTTAAATAAATAATAATATAACTTACCCTCACAAGACTCAGATATGTAGTAAGAAAAGAAAAGAATGAGAGTACAATAAAAAAAAAAAAACTCAAAACCTTTCGTTTGTTCTCTAATTTTTCATGCTATGCTTGTATTATACTCATTTTACTTTCTTTGTATTATTTTGTCTATCTTAGATTCACTTCAGAATGAATTGTTATTTTTTTTTTATTATTTTTTTATATTTTGTAAAACATATACTAAATTAGCCCTTAATTTCTGTACTTGACAAGAAAATAAAAATTTTTTAATATTGTTTTTTTTTCGCTTTAGAATTAAAAAAAAAAATGATTTTGTATGTGACCTACGTATGTATGTATAAAATTAAAGAAATTAAAAAATTGTGATATCTGAGCTTTTTTTATAATAATGACAACAATAATAAAAATGAATAATCTAATATATAAAGAAGAAAATTTGTTTGTTTGTTTGTTTGTTTGTTTGTCCAGGATTCACGTGAAAACCACTGGTCCGATTGTCACAAAATTTTAAAGGAATAATTCTGGGAGCCCGGGGGGTGACATAGGCTATGTCGCATTTTTATAACTCAACAGGTTGCGACTCCAGAGCCGTTTTAAGCTTTTTCGTTTTTTTGATGTCGAGTCGAAACGGTTTGACCGATTAACTTGAAATTTTGCACGAATGTTCTTCTTATTAAACGGAATTAATGTTATAAAGTTGGTTGGAATAAATTAACCCCTTTCGGCCCGGCGGGCTTCCAAAAAATTTTGTGTTTCCGATTTGTGTCCAATTTTACAGGGTGGTTTTGCAGTTAAAAAGAGAGGCTGGCACAAATTTTTGTTGGGTTCGGTTAACCCGTTTGGGCACGAGGGCGCAATGAAGCTTTTTCAATGTTTTTGATGTCGAGCCGAAACAGTTTTACCGATTGACTTGAAATTTTGCACAAATCTTCCTCTTAGCAAACGGAATTAGTTGTATAAAGATGGTTCCAAAATATTAACCCATTTCGGCCCGGCGGGCTTCCAAAAAATTATTTGTTTCCGATTTGTGTCCAATTTTACAGGGTGGTTTTGCAGTCGAAAAGAAAGGCTGGCACAAATTTTTGTTGGGTTCGGTTAACCCGTTTGGGCACGAGGGCCAATGAAGCTTTTTCAATGTTTTTGATGTCGAGTCAAAACGGTTTAACCGATTGACTTGAAATTTTGCACAAATGTTCCTCTTAGCAACCGCAATTAGTTGTATAAATTTGGTTGGAATAATTTAACCCATTTCGACGTGGCGGGCTTCCAAAAAATTTTGTATTTCCGATTTGTGTCCAATTTTACAAGGTGGTTTCGCAGTCGACAATAGAGTCTGGCACAAATTTTTGTTGAGTTCGGTTAACCCGTTTGGGCACGAGGGCGCAAAGAAGCTTTTTCAATGTTTTTGATTTCGAGTCAAAACCGTTTGACAAATTGACTTGATATTTTGCACAAATGTTCCTCTTAGCAACCGAAATTAGTTGTATAAATTTGGTTGGAATAATTTAACCCATTTCGGCCTGGCGGACTTTCAAAAAATTTTGTGTTTTCGATTTGTGTCCAATTTTACAGGTTGATTTTGCAGTCTAAAGAGAGGCTGCAAAAAGTTTTAGTTAATTCGATTAACCCGTTTTCCACGACGACGCCATGAAGTTTTCTATAAATTTTATTTTCTTATACGATTAAAAGTATTTTATTGAAAATTTTGTAATTAAAACCCACATGGTTAATTTGGTTTTGACCTGTTTGTGCGTTTTGAACAAAGATTCAATGAAATTTTCAGTTTTCTTCAAATGAAATCTAAAAATCAAAAAATTCAATTTCTTATATATAATGCTTAAAAACATAGTATTTTAAAACAGTTTTTCCAAAAAATAAGCCTACATTTCTCTAATCAAATCATAAAAAAACGAGGAAGAGCGTATTACAACTTTCAGGTGAGTACTAAACAAAATATAAGTTGAAAAGCAAATTTTTAAATCTTTTCTAAACCATCGACTATATTTTATTCAAACGTTGGCAATTCAAGATAACTACTATTGGCATAGTATAATGACATAATGGCAAACTTAGTATCCCCATTTGACCAATAGTCATTTTAATTCAGTTAACATTATTCGCCGGGAACCTAACATCCTCAACTCTATCGTCAAGGAGCACCAAATTCTCAAGAAGCACCATGTATAGAAAAATTAGAGATAATCGCTCAAACTGTTTTTTAAAGTTTTTGTTTCGCAATCGCTTAAAAGAACTCGACAAAACATTTTTTTAAGAATTCCCCTAATTCAAAGAAGTTGTACCTACTTTCAGAAATTGGACGTAATTTACTTACAAATTTTTTTTTGAACAATCGTCGGGTCGACAGGGGTTAACAACTTCCAAGTCTGTTAGTAAATTGAACTTCATTTTCAAAGAAGAACACATATACAAAATTTGAAGTTAATCGGTTAAATCATTTCTAATATATATAACAAAGCAACGAAAAAACCTATAAAAAGCTGTTGGGCCACGATGGGTTAACGGAACTCTACAAATATTTTTTTGTGGCTTCATTTATAAGCAAAGTAGTATTTCAAAAAATTGGCTGAAGCTTGCGTTTTTACAAATTGCAAGCTTCCGGGCAACGCCGGGTAAATCTGCTAGTCTAATATATAAAGAAGAAAATTTGTTTGTTTATTTGTTTGTTTGTTTGTTTGTCCAGGATTCACGTGAAAACCACTGGTCCGATTGACACCAAATTTTAGAGGAATAATTTTGGGAGCCCGGGGGGTGACATAGGCTATGTCGCATTTTTATAAGTCAACAGGTTGCGACTCCAGAGCCGTTTTAAGCTTTTTCGTTTTTTTGATGTCGAGCCGAAACGGTTTGACCGATTAACTTGAAATTTTGCACGAATGTTCTTCTTATTAAACGGAATTAATGGTATAAAGTTGGTTGAAATAAATTAACCCCTTTCGGCCCGGCGGGCTTCCAAAAAATTTTGTGTTTCCGATTTGTGTCCAATTTTACAGGGTGGTTTTGCAGTCAAAAAGAGAGGCTGGCACAAATTTTTGTTGGGTTCGGTTAACCCGTTTGGGCACGAGGGCGCAATGAAGCTTTTTCAATGTTTTTGATGTCGAGCCGAAACAGTTTGACCGATTGACTTGAAATTTTGCACAAATCTTCCTCTTAGCAAACGGAATTAGTTGTATAAAGATGGTTCGAAAATATTAACCCATTTCGGCCCGGCGGGCTTCCAAAAAATTATTTGTTTCCGATTTGTGTCCAATTTTACAGGGTGGTTTTGCAGTCGAAAAGAAAGGCTGGCACAAATTTTTGTTGGGTTCGGTTAACCCGTTTGGGCACGAGGGCGCAATGAAGCTTTTTCAATGTTTTTGATGTCGAGCCGAAACAGTTTGACCGATTGACTTGAAATTTTGCACAAATCTTCCTCTTAGCAAACGGAATTAGTTGTATAAAGATGGTTCGAAAATATTAACCCATTTCGGTCCGGCGGGCTTCCAAAAAATTATTTGTTTCCGATTTGTGTCCAATTTTAAAGGGTGGTTTTGCAGTCGAAAAGAAAGGCTGGCACAAATTTTTGTTGGGTTTGGTTAACCCGTTTGGGCACGATAGCCCAATGAAGCTTTTTCAATGTTTTTGATGTCGAGTCAAAACGGTTTGACTGATTGACTTGAAATTTTGTACAAATGTTCCTCTTAGCAACCGCAATTAGTTGTATAAATTTGGTTGGAATAATTTAACCCATTTCGACGTGGCGGGCTTCCAAAAAATTTTGTATTTCCGATTTGTGTCCAATTTTACAAGGTGGTTTCGCAGTCGACAATAGAGTCTGGCACAAATTTTTGTTGAGTTCGGTTAACCCGTTTGGGCACGAGGGCGCAAAAAAGCTTTTTCAATGTTTTTGATTTCGAGTCAAAACCGTTTGATAAATTGACTTGTAATTTTGCACAAATGTTCCTCTTAGCAACCGCAATTAGTTGTATAAATTTGGTTGGAATAATTTAACCCATTTCGGCCTGGCGGACTTTCAAAAAATTTTGTGTTTTCGATTTGTGTCCAATTTTACAGGTTGATTTTGCAGTCTAAAGAGAGGCTGCAAAAAGTTTTAGTTAATTCGATTAACCCGTTTTCCACGACGACGCCATGAAGTTTTCTATAAATTTTATTTTCTTATACGATTAAAAGTATTTTATTGAAAATTTTGTACCAACATTTTAATTAAAACCCACATGGTTAATTTGGTTTTGACCTGTTTGTGCGTTTTGAACAAAGATTCAATGAAATTTTCAGTTTTCTTCAAATGAAATCTAAAAATCAAAAAATTCAATTTCTTATGTATAATGCTTAAAAACATAGTATTTTAAAACAGTTTTTCCAAAAAATAAGCCTACATTTCTCTCATCAAATCATAAAAAAACGAGGAAGAGCGTATTACAACTTTCAGGTGAGTACTAAACAAAATATAAGTTGAAAAGCAAATTTTTAAATCTTTTCTAAACCATCGACTATATTTTATTCAAACGTTGGCAATTCAAGATAACTACTATTGACATAGTATAATGACATAATGGCAAACTTAGTATCCCCATTTGACCAATAGTCATTTTAATTCAGTTAACATTATTCGCCGGGAACCTAACATCCTCAACTCTATCGTCAAGGAGCACCAAATTCTCAAGAAGCACCATGTATAGAAAAATTAGAGATAATCGTTCAAACTGTTTTTTAAAGTTTTTGTTTCGCAATCGGTTAAAAGAACTCGACAAAACATTTTTTTAAGCATTCCCCTAATTCAAAGAAGTTGTACCTACTTTCACAAATTGGACGTAATTTACTTACAAATTTTTTTTTGAACAATCGTCGGGTCGACAGGGGTTAACAACTTCCAAGTCTGTTAGTAAATTGAACTTCATTTTCAAAGAAGAACACATATACAAAATTTGAAGTTAATCGGTTAAATCATTTCTAATATATATAACAAAGCAACGAAAAAACCTATAAAAAGCTGTTGGGCCACGATGGGTTAACGGAACTCCACAAATATTTTTTTGTGGCATTTATAGGCAAAGTAGTATCTCAAATAAGTGGCTGAAACTTGCTTTTTTACCATTTTCAAGCTTCCGGGCAACGCCGGGTAAATCTGCTAGTATAAAATAATAAAAGAAATCAGATTTTACTTTAAATGTTACTAAATATTTTACTAAAATTACGAGGAAAGATTATTTTTATTAAATTATTAATAAGTGTGTTGGTTGAGTGGATGCGGTGTTTAAATATTTACTTTAAATTTGTCTGCAACGCTGAAATTTAAAGTTTCTTAAGCTTCCTTAAGACAATAAGCTTTTTATATATGACATTTCAAATTGGATGACATAACATGATCGGAGACGTTATACAAATGTCAATTTTATTGTGGAAATGATTTTAGTATTATCTGACATTTTATATGATAATAATATTATTTCAGTAGTTCAAAGAATTAATTCAGTTACTTCGCGATAAATAATATCATCAAGTACAGAAAGTAATATTTTAAAGTCATTTAGTTTGACAGAAGTTCGCGCATCAGTAATTGCTGGTTGGAGAAATATAACTGTTATAAAAATTGCTTTTTTGTTTTCAGAGAGTGCTGACGACATAAATTTGTCTCCTACAGTAGATATCAAAATATTTCAATTGATCCAAGATGAATTAAAAAAAAAATATTGTGTCCACCACAGAACCAACTGCTATTACAGGAAAAACGTAAGGTTAAAATTCTTAATGCCGTTAATTTGATCCAAAGGCAAATGGTAGCTGAGTTGATTTCGAAAACAAAATAAAATTTTTTTTTACTTTAACCGGAAATCAAACCAGGGCCTTTCGAATGATAGCTGGTTGATATTACAATAACAGTGAATAAAATTCTAATCTAAGAGGAATTGTTCTTACTTACTTACTTACTGGAGCTTAGAACTGTTAGTGGGGCATAGGGCGTCGACAAATCCTCTCCATCTTTCACGATCCTTAGCAATTCCTTTTAGCTGTAACCACGTTTTGCGTTGCGCTTCTGCTTCTTTCAAAACAGTACTTCTCCATGTTTTCCTTGGTCTACCCACTCGTTGCCTTGTGATTTCCACTCAAAACATTGCCTTGCAATATTTTCTTCTGCTTTCCTCAAGGTATGTCCGATCCATCGCCATTTTCTCTGGCGTAGACAACGGTTTATATACGTCTGCAGCTTTTTGGTGATATTGGCGATTACCTTCTATGTTTCATTTAATTAGTCTCCTACAGTATATATCACAATATTTCAATTCATTCGAGATGAAATTAAAAAAATATATTGTGTCCACCACAGAACCAACTGCAATTACAGGAAATATGTAAGGTTGAAATTTTTAAAAAGATTTTTTATTTACATAAAAAATGCTTTTTATTAAACTATTATATCGTTTAAAAATTATAAATTTGTTTTCTTCATTCGGCTATACTCGAATTTTCTTCAAAAATTTATCAATTCTAGATATTAACACCAAAATTTTTGTATGACATTTGAAAACATTCCGTTTAGCGGTTTAGACTGTACACGTGTGCATAGACAGACAGATACACAGATAAACAGAAAGGTTTTTATAGACCAAGATTGAACAGTTGGCTGTGCCAACAGAAGCAAGTTCGTATGAACGTAATATAAACATAGTATTAATCGGATAATTATTTTTCACAAAAATTCAAATATACAACTTGTTAGACTCCAACTTTATTTTATTCAGATATTAGCCATTAAAGATAGCAACTATTGAGCAAATGTCAGATACTCAGCTTTATTATGCATATTAAGATATTATCATTATTAAATAGAAGTTGTATGGCAACCACTCGAACCCGAAACTAGTCAATAACGGTGACGGCTCTTGAATAAAAACGAGTTTGTAAAAATTTCACAATCCTAGCTCTTTTAAATTTTGAGTTGCCGTGCGGACAGACAGACAAACGCACATATTAGCTAAAGCGATTCACTGTTCGATTCTAATCCGATCCTAACCTTAAAGTCTATACATATTCCTTATTTTTTATTCTCCATTTCTTGACAGCCTTACAAAAGGTATCGCAAATTTTGTATACCCATTGTGTTACGTTCATACGGGTATAAAAACCTAAATAAAATTTTACAAAATCTAAAATTTTTCAAATTTTCTCGTACAAAAATATTTTAAATAAAAATTTATTAATGTTCATATGTGTTTAGGTTTATTACACAAAAATCCATTATAAATATTATACACTTATTATACAAATGTATAATATAATTATATTTGTATACATTAATATTTTTGATAATAATAGTAATAAAGACAAAAATCAAATATCTGATATTCATATTTATTATTAGTACAAATTGATATCTATGTCATGTCAAAATATTTTTGTGTAATATTGTATTTATTTTCTATTACTCGTCTCATCTAGCAGTTCCTTCAATTTTATGCTACTATTCTAATGTTTTTTTTTATTATACTGTTATTTTACTTTGTATATCTCTTTAATTATCTGAGAAACATTATATACAAGCTATTAAATTTTGAAATAAAAGTAGCAAGAAATGCTTTGAATTGAAATTCTAATTTTCAAAAATTTCTGATTTAGAAACTGTCCTGAAGCTGTTTCTTAATAATATTGTTGAAACTGATGCAAAATGATTTTATTAGTTTCTTATTAATGATTTATAATAGTATAAGTTTTTAAAGGAATAAGCTAGATCTTATGAATATCTTGTGATTTTGAATTATTGTAAACTTTTGAACTATGGTACCTCTACGTGCTAACTGTTCACTCTTATAGGCTTAAAACTTACTTTACTTTATCGGCATAACAAAATATTATTTTTGAGCCGAGTCCAAAGCCTTCCTCCATTGGCTTCTGTCTTGCGCAGCTTCTCTCCAACTTCCAACAATATTCAGCATTCTTACGTCTGACTGAACACCGTCTTTCCATCGAAGATGTGGTCGCCCTCTTCTGCGTCTACCCTCCGGATTGGAGTCAAAAACCGCTCTTGCTGGAGCATCATCGGTCATTCTTACTACATGACCTAACCAGCGCAATCGTTGGATTTTAATCCAGGTTACGAGATCAGTTTCGTCATATAACTCATACAGCTCGCGATTTTGTCGTTGTCTCCAAACTCCATTGATGTTAATCGGACCAAAAATTTTACGTAGAATCTTCCTTTCAAAAGACCCTGTCAGATTTTCATCGTAGTTGGATATGGTCCAGGATTCTGCACCATATGTCAGAACTGGTACGATGAGTGTTCTGTACAGTGTGATCTTTGTCTTTCTACTCAGGGTTTTTGACCTCATGTGCTTGCTTATCCCAAAGTAACAACGGTTGGCTAGCACTATTCTACGCTTAATTTCCAGGCTGGTGTTGCCGCCTTCTGTGTTAATTTGGCAACCGAAGTATACCAAATCTTTCACCACTTCAAAGTTGTATTCACCAACCGTGACATTCTGACCTACACGGCGACGGAGGGCGTCGTTGTTTGTTGCCACCATGTATACCGTCTTTTTCTCGTTCACTTCTAGGCCTAACCTTCTTGCACTCTCCTCAATAGCAACAAAGGCTTCGCAGGTGATTTGCCGATTATATCTAGGTCATCTGCGTATCCGAGCAGCTGGGTTGATTTATAATAAATTGTGCCTCTGGTTTCAACGCCAGAGTCGCGCACCACTTTCTCAAGTGCGATGTTAAATAGACATGCTTAAAAGCCTGACTATACATGTGCATTTCAGAACAGCCGGAAATATTTAATTCATATTATTAAAATTGATCAAATGAATTCCATATGCAATTTAAACATGATATAGTTCTACGCCTTATGTCTACGTTGTTCAATAGATTCAATTCTATTTTGTTTATATTGTAACAATTTTGTATTAGAGTTATAACGTATTCGCTATCTGCGAGTTATGCTATTAAATCAAAAAATATGTTTTTATGTTTTGTATATGTTTATATTGTTATGTTAGTGAGTTGTTTTTTTTAATTAAAGATATATAATTATTAATTATTGATTAAGCCATTAATTTTAACCTAATAAGGAATGGTAGCTGAGTCGAGTCGGAAAACAGGCAAAAGTTTTTCATTAGGATTCGCATAAAAGTTAGGCTCTCTAATCGCTATGGCACGCAGCCACAAATTCCAGGAATAGACTTAGGTCTACTGGTTAGAAGATGTTATAAATACATATTTTCGGAAAATTTTTAAGCCAATGAATGATTTCCGAAATAAGACTATAAAAAAATTCAACTATTACATATTACATTGAAAGTAATTGTAAATATTTACATGTGGGTCTGATTCAAGATTTGAATTTTTAAATGATTTAGGCGTAAAGTAATTAAGTAGTTCAACTATTTAGGAACCATGGCAACTTTAAGCTAGAGCTGCTTTCGGAATACTCTCGAACATATCAAATAATATGACCCTTCGCACAAAGCTTAAAATTTTGGAATAAACGTCAAATTAGTATTTCTTCACAACTGTGAAACATGGAAGGTAAGTCTGTTGTCTCAAAAGTATGTTGATTTCGTTTTTCTTTGACTTTATTTGTTTTAATTTTGAAATTTTTTACCAAGGACCAAGAGACTTTGCAAAAGCTTTGTTAGGTAAAAAGGGAACTGGAAAAAACATACTTAAATGATTAAAATACAAATCACATTAGTTAGAAAAATAAAAGTAATAAAAATTTATTAGAATAAGTAATAGAATAATTTAACATGAAACATTTTCTAAAAATTTACTTGATTATTAGTGTATGTGTAAAACATAACCGTTATTTTATATCTATTAAAAAAAAAATAAATACAATATTAATATTGTTTAGATGATAATTTGCAGATATGCTAATAGAATTTATAATAAAAATTGATACTTTTTATCAATAAAATACTTTTATATTTTGCAAATTCTAATTCATTCACTTAAAATATATTACAATATATATATATATTTTTTTATAATATCTTGTACGTGTTGCTTTTAAAATATGGAAAGAGTCAACGACTAAGAAAATGTATTTCTAAAATGTGCAACGAATAAATTACATATATTTGCAATTCAATAGATTAAAATTTGTATATTTTTGCAATAAAATTCTATGTTATAACGGAAAACACATGGAAATGACAAATTTAAAAATGGTAAAAAGTACTTAAAAAAAATAAATAACACATCTAAGTAAAATATTATAAAGTTCACATTGAAAATATAAGAAACACAAAGTTTTAAATGTTGAAGAATTATGTTTTAAAATTGTGAAAATTGTTTGGTTTATTTTGAAAAAAAATATATTTAACAATAAAATACACATAAAAATAGAATACTAATTTTTTTTAATTTCAGAATGTGAGAAAGCTCTGTTATATTAAAGTGGAATTTTCTTTTAAAAAGTGGTAGAGAAGGATTGACAACGCAAGTGTCCTTACAAAGGAGCAACGGGTTTCTAAAATAAATTAATGACATTGGACATATTTATTTGTTTTAATTTTGAAATTTTTTACCAAGGACCAAGAGACGTCAATTAGATAGTTAAGCAGTTCAAAAATCTTTTTCTTTTTTGATTTATTTCTTTTCCACTCCTTCAGAGAGTATAGGGCATTTACCAAGTCTATTTTAACTAGGCTTCAGTTTCTTTAATTGCTATATTCGAACGGCTTTGTTGATTACTCGGCTGTAGGTTCTAACTGGAGACCTTTTGCATGAAAGGCGGCGTCTTGCCACAACGCCATTGATAATTTTTCTCGTTAGCATGGAATAAAACTGGTCTAGGATTGTGTACTAACATTTTAATATATGATACAAATGAACAAAGTGTTCTGTACGAGCATGTACGTGCCGGGAAGCAATGGAGCAGATAAAGCGCATTAGGCTTGGTTTCCCCTTGTAATTTGTTAAAAATCATGAGGAAATTCATAATTTATTCTCTATAAACTGGTTAAAAAAAAACAGGTTTTATAGTTGGAATACATTACATTAGAAAAGTTTATCAAACCACAAAAAAAATAGAATGGAATTAATTCCCTAAATATAGCAAAAACGATATTAGAAATTCCGTATAGTTCACATAACAGGTCATAGTCCCTTAAAACATAATTTAAATAAAATGGAAACCTATTTTATGCTAATTTTGTAATTATGTGATATATTTTCTCATATACCAGATCATTATAGTC
Organism: Dolichopus griseipennis; assembly: GCA_963082915.1. Classification (NCBI taxonomy): domain Eukaryota; kingdom Metazoa; phylum Arthropoda; class Insecta; order Diptera; family Dolichopodidae; genus Dolichopus; species Dolichopus griseipennis. Next base: position 315,429,955 of record OY720441.1, on the reverse strand, counting down.
ATGCATATGTAAAAAGAATCATCTTTATACCCGTTTGATTTTCTGTCTATATCTATCCTTAAATCAAACTTATAGTCAAACTTAAGGGATTTGCACAAATTCCTTTTTATGCAATAGTCGTCATCGCTATTGAAATTCAGCCAGTTTGCTCCACCTCGATACTTGGTAATACTGGATATTTGTAATTTTGCCAAAAGTAGTTTAGTTTTATGGCCAAAGTTTTTACAAAATTTAGTGGGGGTATTGCAGTGCGTTCGAGTAGTTGCCCTGCAACTTCGTTTTTTATGTGAGGATTACTCTATACCTAATGAAGAAGGGTGTAAAACTTGGGTGGCCTATTGCAGTGGGATCGATTAGTTGCCATACAACTGCTTATTCTATATGAGCATTACTCTATACCTAATAAAGTTAGATGTCTGAAATTTTATTAATAGCAGTTAATTTTAATGCCCAACATCTGAATAAAATATACTCGATGTAGAGGAAGAGGTTTGAAGAGATGCCTTTCAACTTACATTTTCTTTTGTTCATAATTTAAAGCCTTAAAAGTTGTGTATTTAAAATTTTGCCAAAAGTAATTTATATATACCGGATGATATAATGGCTATATTATGATCATACGGGGATTCTACGGAATGGCATTGCCAGGGGCATCTTGAATCAACAATTGCAAATAACGACTTCTTACGATGCAGAACGTTCAAAACAAAAAGTTTCAGGTAGAATTCAGAATTGGTCAAAACTTGCACAAAATTTGGTTAGTCTAGTGTAGAAGCTCCAGCTAGCTGTTTTGCAACTTCATTTTAAATTTTAGGATCACTTAATATAATAATGAAGCTGCGAGTAACTGAAATTTTTTCAATAGTACTTAACTGTAACATAAAATGTAGTCGGTAGTTTCTACATTTAAAACTTTGCCAAAACTAATTAAGTGGATTATATAATGGTATATTAATGTCATTCGAATATCATAAAGTTGACACAGTCTCTACTACACTATTCCTTGCATTTTTTAAATTTTAAAATAAGAACTCTTTAAGTTTTGATTGTTTTAGTTTCAATAGCAAACAAATTACAATTTCCTATCGATTGCAATGAATAATTAAAGAATATAGTGCTTAGAGAAATAAAACTTTTTAACAGTAATAGTAATTCTAGGCAATTAAATTGAAATTAAAATTATAAGATGCCTTAAAGAATATTTTCTGAATAAAATTAATTCAATTTTTTATTTAAGTTAAACTTTTCTTTTAATTGAAGATTTTATTTAAGTAAATTAAAACAAATTAACCACCTTAGGCTTTAATAAAACGAGTTAATATTTTTTTTCAAAATATTTTAAAATTAAATACATTTGTGGAAATCAAATTCAAAATGCTTTGACAATTTCTATTGCTAAAATTTTTAAGACAAAAAGTTACAGAATAAAATGGAAACCTCATTGTTTCAAAGAGATCCGTTATAACTGATTTGCCGGCTTTTACTTTCTTCAGGCTTATACCCAGGTTGCATTAGATATTTTTTGGATTCATTATATTATTAGGTTCAGAAAATTTAAGACTACAGACTCTGAAAAATCAAGGATTTAGTTTTGATATTATAAATACTTTTAAAATGCTATAACGGCTGGGTGGTACAGTGGTTAGAGTGAATCCCAGTTAGGCTGTAAAAATCTGAAACTACCAAGGGTGTAGTGATTTTATTTGTCTCTTTGGAAGATTACGAGGAAGGAAATAAAAATTTCAAAAAGTAAACTTAGTTTAATTCTACATATAATTTATGTAATAATGGAATCTATTCTAGGAATCTATCTATCCTAATTTAAAAAGTTTAATTTTTCATGACTTCAGATGAAGTGATGAAACTCAATGGTGCCATTTTGTGTTGTGGGGCTTCATAGATTGTTTTACTATTTTAGTTAGCATGTTAATAAAATAAATGACTTTGTTCTTTAATTGAAGTTCTAATTCCCAAGATACAAGGTTTCAATTTCTTTCCCTTCTGCTTTAAAACCTAGGATGGCTGGGGAACGGTTAGATGGCACAGTAGTTAAAGCCTGACATTTCATTTCCCGGAGAATCATTTTCGGACCCGGGTGCGAATCCCAGTAAAAGTATCGACTTGTCTTGAAAACATTGATCTGGAATTTGAATTTAAAGTTTTCCACTGTAAATTCCTAGAAATAAATTTAAGTTCAAAATAAAAATTTAAAAGTTCAAGTAAATAAAAAGATTTAAAGAATAAACTTTTTCCAAATAAAAATTTTTTACATTTGCAGAGTTTGAGGCTATTTAAAAAAAATTGAAAGAAGGTATTGAGTTCTTAAAAAAAAAAATTAATAAAATAAAATCAGCACACAAAAATTATTAAAAAGAATGTAAAATTAAATATATTTATTATTCTATTTTAAAAAGATAATAAAACCAAAAAATTTTAAAATTAAATTACAGAATATTTTAACTACAAATAATAAAATTACATTTTCCCACACACACTTTCACAAAGCAAATTCCCTACACTTCAAAGTTAAATTTTTCTTTTCAAACGTTTATTTTAAATTTCAGTTTTTTATTTTGAAATTTTTTTTTAAAGCGATACAAATAGTATACAAATAGTGTTTTCTCATTGACTTTTGTATGAAAACATTTGGTTTAAGACTTTGAATCGGTGTTTTTGATAGTTAGAAAACGTTTAATATTTAAAGATTCCGAAAATTCGAAAACCATAATAGTTCCTAAGTATTAAAAAGTTTACAAGCTTTTGAGCTTTTGTATTTTAAACATGAACTCCAAAAATTAGGCTCGCATATTGTCAATATACACAATGTAAATTGACATATTAGACGTTTGTGCCCTTTTGAAATGACGTAATTGCAATTTTTTCAATATAAACATCTCAATATTGAAAAAGACCTGAGTTACGAAGCCATTATTGGAAATAATATTTTAAAACAGGTGGATATGACCCTTATCGACGATGTCACAGAGTTCACAAGGCGGTAGTAAAGCGGTAGTAAAGGTGAGTCGGAATGAGGAAGTTATAGACATAAAGAAAAATTACCAGTAGGAAGAATATATACTAGGGGACGATGAAAATAGAAAATTTGAAGGGGATAGATACTAAGAAGTTAAAAATAGAAGAAAAGAATGATTTCATAAAAGACTTTACACAGTTATGCTTAGACTTTGGAGTGTTGAAGAGTTAAATTTGGAGCACTTAGTTATAGTACAAGAGCTTATGTAATAATATAAATCTTTGACAGTTACAGTTATGACAGTCCACTTAGAAAGATATTTTCACCTGTGGAAATGAAAATTATTCTAACCGATGATATACTTATGTTTGAAAGACTCAGTTTTCTGATCGAAGAGTAGTTCATGAAGTAAGATGTACTCACTTGGGGTGCTGCTTGGTAAGAAAGATGAAAGAAAAACACTGTGTTGCGAACATAGGAAATTAAACGAGAAATTGGAACGAATTAACTTTGTTACGATATTGATCATAGTGATATTGTTGGTTTCTTTCAAGTATTCGTCGAATAAGTTCAAGGAAAATTCCTTCGTTCGTCACACATAATAATCAATATAAATTTTGCTACGTACCGTACGGTATTTCAAATTCACCAACTGTATTTTGTTGATTTACCTTTGCTATGTAAGAAATTAAAGATAGCCTAGTACGCGTAGTGTGCTAAATAAACATAATTCCGCCCCAAGACGAAGAAAAATTACAAAGCGTCTTGGAACTGCTAACTGAATAGGTTAAACAAATCAAATGCCTGAAATGTCAGTTTCTTAACCTAAAGGTTGACTTTCTTGGAAATATAATTGAAAACGGATTCATTAGACAATCTGAACAAAAATTACGAGCCGTCAGTGATTTTCTATGACGTATCACTATTTTACGAGGCATCCACATTCGTATATTTAAACATAATTCGAATTATAAATGACTTGAAAGTGTATATTGCAATATATACTAACATTTTGATAGTGTATGTTATGCAAAATCTATTCAATTTAAAAAACATATAAATTAATTACATAAAAATACTTTTATTTATTTTAGTTTATATAGTAAATACTGAGTAAACAGGCATTTGTTGTATTTATTTAATTAAATTTCACACTAAATTTAATTTTCAATTTGCTTTATGCATTTTCAAGTGTTTGTAACTGTTATAATGAATTAAAAGCAAACACTTTTTTATGTTGTTTGTCCGATTTATATAAAGTTGTTAGTACCCTTACACTTCTTAAACTGTTCGACTGTGCTTTTATTTCGTAATAGGAATTTATTTAATGATTCGACATATGGTAATTTTATGAAATTTAAACTTTAAATTTATAAAAAAATTTTTAAAAATGTTTTGAAATGAATGGAAAGTTTTTAAAATTTAGTATTTTATTTTAAAGTGCTTAGTATTTTATTTTTTTACTGTAACCAAAAACGTTTTTTTATTAATTGGAAATTTACATAAACTGAAGACATTTTCAATTATACTTAAAAATACTCTCTACAAGTTAAAAAGTCTTCAGTTAAAAAAAGAAAAGGTATTTGTGAATCTTTTCTATAATTTACTTTCAACTGCTTAGGATCTTATTTCGGGCATCAACTGTGATTTGGGACTTTAAACTCAACTACTTAACAGGTCATACATTTCATGGTAATTTAAGGTAAAATGGGGAAGTGTGTCGAAGAGTAGACTCTGTAAACTCTGCGATACGCTTTTAACCGTAGTATCGACATTGTATCATCCGATTAATTTCTTTTGACAAAATTTTAAGCACACAACTTACCAGACTTGTAGTAATATAGAAAAGAAAATAAAAGTTGAAAGACACAAACTTTATTTCATTCAGACGTTGGCCATTAAAGTTAACAACTATTGACATAGAATATTGCTCATATAAAAGAGGAGTTATATAGAAATTACACGAACCCACTGCACTAGCTCAACTTAATTTTACCCAAACTTTGGCCATAAAATAAACTATTTCTGGTAAAATTTCTGACAACCTTCTTTCCTAGGTATTGAGTAATACTCATATAAAAACAGCAGTTGTATGGCAGGTACTCGAACCCGTGGAGCAAACTGGCTAGATTGATGAGCGGCTATTGCATAGAAACGAATTTGTGAAAATTTTAAAATCCTAGCTTCCTTATTTTTTGAGTAATCGTTAGGACGGAGGGACAGTCATAAATAGCTAGATCGATTTACTTTTCGATTCTGATCTGAACCAAACCTTTGCAAATTTGGTATACTCTTTTAACCTATAGTCATACGGGTTTAAATATAAACATTTTTTTCCTGTGGCAACTTCAGTTGAATAATGTGACAATATGCTCCCAATACAATACCGAGGAGACGGTAGTATTTCCAGATGTTTTTGAACAGGATTGAAGATACTCCAATAATCTCAAATTAATTTAATAAGATATACTTTAATTTAGGAACATTGTAATATGAAAATATTAATAATACATTAATTAAATTTTTAATTGGTTTTGAGCTTATTTTTGTTGAGCTCGACTCAAGTCTAACTTAAATTTTAAATTTGTTCAACGTTTCAGTTAGCTATGTATGTAGCGTAAGTTCAAACTTTGAGCTAGCTCAACTTGTGAGATTTTTTATATAGCTCGGGGTTAATTTAAAGTATAACTTAGCTTATATTGGAAATGAGCTTTGAGTTGAGTTAAAAATTGAGCATTTTACAATCCAGTTTTTTATTTCTTCTTTATTCTTTAATATAAGTTTGTGTTAACGGTCTAGGTTATTATAGTTCGAACTTTCATTCATCTAGAACTATAGTGAGACATTTCTTTTGTATTTATGTATATTTTACGTAGGATTGAAAGGCAGCTTCGTGCAAGCTTTCTATATAATTTCTAAAAATCATTTAGTTCTTATACCAGTATGACTATAAGTCAAAAGGGTATATTAAATTTGCCATTACGTTTGTGACACAGAAAAGGACAGGGGTAGAGAAAGATTCAAGGGTATGGATCGAATCAGAATCGAAAAATAAATCGATTTAGCTATGTATATCCGCCCGTCTGCCCATGTGTACGAAAACTCAAAAAATAAAGGAGTTAGAATTTTCACCAATTCGTTTTCAAGCAATAGCCGTTATCGCTTTTGAAATCCAGCCAATATGGTCCATAAGTTCGAATACCAGCTATACAATTTCTTTTTTTATTTGAGCATTACCTTATTAAAGCGGGTGTCTGAAATTTTGTCAAAAGTATTTTAGTTTTATGGCCAAAGTTTCTGCATAATTTGGTTGGTTACTACAGAGGGTTCGAGTAGCTGCCATACAACTCCTTCTTTTATATGAGCATTACACCATACCTAATGAAGCTGGGTGTCTGAAATTTTGTGTTTAGTTTTATGACCAAAGTTTCTGCAAAATTTGGTTGATCTACTGCAGAGGGTTTGAGTAGTTGCTATACAACTTCATATTTCACATGAGCTTCCTTGTTTTAGCTAACATTTTGTACACGAAAAATATTTTAATTAAAGTTCCTTAATTGCTTAGAATCGGTTTTGCGTCATATACTTGAAAATAATTAGTTTGCATACTTATAGGGACTGATTAATTTTTTTGTTCGATTATTGTCATTTAAAAACTTTCATTATTATTATAAAATAAATAATATTATATTATTTTTAATATTTGTTTTTTGTTATCTATTGATTTCGATCACTTTATAATATTTAAATTAACTTATTATTCATTTACATAATGTTATTCAGGTATTTTACATAAACAAACATATTACCTAACAAAAGAATAATTTAATTCTTCAATGTTAAGGTTCCATCTTTTACGAAAAAAATATAAGCTTCCATCTTTAATAAAATTAAATGTATATTTTGTAATCATTACTATATACATATATAAATTTACATATATATGGAGTTGTAAATTTTTGTGGTATGTAACGAAATTGTTATACGATAATGTATAGATGTATTTTTTTCGTAATATTATTATTATAATGTTTTTAAAATATTTTCAGATCTTCTACACCTGTTCTATTGTAATGTTTTTCCTTTATACAATTTAATTTTTTTTTTTTTTTTCACCCGGATTTTGGAACTTTTTTACATATTTAAGTGAAAAAGCAATAAAAATGTATACTCTTTTTTTACATATGTTTTGTTTTTTATATGTGTGTGTGTACTGAAAGACACGACAAAGCATAACAGTAATATAATGATTATATATTAAGATAATATGTATATAATTATATAAATATTACAATAACTTCTGAAGGTTGCTTTCTGAGCTCTTTTTGTCAAAATGTTTTCAAAAAGTTTTAATTTTGTTCTGACGAGCTTTGTTTTAGTTCCTTTAGGCAGTGTTCGACTTAAACAGACCAAAATCATAATCCTATTTAAACCGAGTTTTTAGGATTTGACCTGTGATACAAATGTACCGTTTGGTTTATAGTATAAGGATGTCAAAGGATTATTTGGAATGGTTTTTAAAAAATATAGGATTCTGGAGTTAAGAGTGAAAACGGAAATTGGATACTTAGACGAAAGGTGTTAATGCACTTCTTAAGAATTTCTAAATTGTGCACATATTCATTGTCAATTTTAGGGAACACATTTTATGGGATATGTTTCCATGTCAAATGAATTTCCATATACTTTATTACGCCATCTGGCTAGTTCAACTGTGAAGGGGTAATTATATTCTGTTGTTCCTTCTTCTCTTTCTTGCTTCTCATTGAAAAATCTCGAGTGGAGGCATTATTTTTTTAAATATTTCGGAACCGGTGTTAGTCCCCACGAAAAAAGTTATAAAACAAGATCAGAGACCCAACTGTACGACAATAGAGTGAGCGTTTGAGGTGACGTTTGGCTCATTTATAAGACGAATAGCTTTATTTTGCACTATATCAAGATATCTCAGCACTGTAATAAGGGCTCCAGTTCAAGTGTATGCATACGAATCGTATGCATCATCTAATTATACTTCACTTTCAAAAACTATTTAATTATACCTCACTTTCTAAAAACAAATTTTTGGATTGAAACGTCTTCATTAATTACATTTTTAAAGCCAACTGTAATGTAAAGGATTAACACAAATTCAAAATTTTTTTTAGTCAAAGATATTTTAATAGGGAGGGTAGAAATCTTCGTAGCCTTAATTAAATATTCTATAACATTCCAAGGAGGAATTCTCGAATTCTCCAATAGCTTGACGTGTTAAGCCAAGGGAGTCAAGGAAGCGATAAATCAAAAAATTATTGTTTTTAGAAGGGTATTAGAAAAGAACCAAAAAAATTATAAGTCAATCTACTCCGGGTCTTGAAAATCATTCCTAACAAGTCCGATATTAGCTGCATTTACACTGTAGTTGTCAAGAAAGAAGGAGAATTTTTAAGAAAGCTCTGGTTAAATATTGGAATATTATGGTTTTATTAAGTTGAAAAAAGAATTGGTTTGAAGTTAATTGATCAAAATAATCAGTAAGGGAACGAAATTACATGTTTTAGTATTAAGAATGCAAATATTTTCACCAGTATGTTGATTTTCTGAGATGATCCTATGTCCCGGAGTCATAAGTTGCAATATTGTGTATGTTATGGGAATTAATCTCTTAATAGTAAGTGATAATAGAATCTCTTGGAAGTAAGTAAAAATGTAAAAATAAAAAGCAAGCAGGAAGGAGCAAGATAAGTGCATTACTTGAGTTGATATCAATGTACTTAAAAGTCCCACTTAGTATAGGTATTTACTATGTAGGAGTTTGTTAAAGAATTGTATCGGAAATTGGAATCGAAGACCAAAATTTACGCTTCTGCCAGATAATTTTTGTAGAAATATTAAATTTTGTCAGTTCCATAACTTTGGCATCTCTGGGTATTTAAAAAGGCTTCCAAAATAGTAACTAAAGAAAATTTCCCCTTAAGAGAACAATATTCATATATATTTTTTTGTTTATTGTTTTATGATTTTTAGAATGATGAGGATTAAATCGACAGAAGAAGTTCACTAATACAATGAATTAATAATTGAAATTAATATTTACACTTAAAAGATGGCAAGACTAGAAGCACAAACTCAAGAATAGAATATCGATTTCTTTTTTGGTGATTGCTAATTTTTATTAAGAAGGACACATTTTGTAACATACAAAACTGAATGCTAATATTTAAAATATTTAATTTGTAAATATTAACAATACTTACAATGTATCCCAAAAATATACGAGAATGTAAAAGGGAATAATATATAAAAATAAATAAGTGTGTTGAATCTATTTCAATATAAAAATTCTAAAAATTATTTAGGTACATATTAATGCATACAGATAATTTTAAATTTATTAACATTTTGTTTTATACCTATTAAATAGGTAAACGAGTATATTAACTTTGGTATGGTGTTTGTAACCACCGAAAGGAAGCAAGCTAGTTATAGAAAAGTATATATATTTGTTAACAACTCATCTTCTGAGACGATTTAGCCATGTCCGGGCGTCCGACCGTAGGCACGATAATTCAAAAACTAAAGCAGCTATCTTTATGGACTTTATACTGTAGCTTACTAGTAATAAAAGTACGACTGGGATTGCATACTGTGGGGATCGGACCATTGGTTTGGATTCTTAAAGCTCCTGACCGGATTGAGGCAAAACGAGCATAATGAAGAATACCAATTCCGAAACCAATGAAGATACAACCCCCAAATTGTTTCAAGAGCGTTTCTTCATATTGTATTTGCGTTCTTAAAATTTGGGATCAATTGTAGTAGTAATTCGGGTACTACCCACTCAATTCCCAAGACCTTAAGATAAATGTAGAAACTTCAAATTTGATAGATTTGAATGTTCTTTATTATTTCCTCGTGCCCCAAAATTTGGGTTCAATTGGAGTGGTGGAACAGGTACATCTCTTAGACCTCCTATGGTTTAAAAGCTTATCATCGAAATCAATAAAAATAGTAACTTATAACAAAGATAGAATTCTCCAATTTGGTACAAGGGTTAACTAGTAGTGAAAGTACGGCGGAAATTGCATATGGGTGATATCGGACCATGGTTTCGGGTTGTAGAACTTTTAATTGGTTCAAGGGCTAATGAAGATGTATCCAATAATACGATAACCCAAAAACTAATAACGCTTTTTTAAATTAATAAATTTATTATAAATAAAATGTTGAAAAATAATCGAAAGAACATGAAATAATTTAAGTTTAAAATGTGTTATAGATTTTTAACATAATAAATTTAAACCAATCAGGTAGGCAGGGTATTACTAAGTCGGTTGAATCGACTTACTGTTTCTTTACTGGTTTTCAAAAAATATCAATAATTTTGAATACAAAATGTCCGCCGTCTATGGCTGATTATAATTAAGAGAAGAGGTAATTGGAAAAATGTATATAAATCAAAGTTGTGTTATTGTCAAGAATGGTTTATCATCAGCGTTTTTCATTCATTTAAAAAAAAAAGGGTTATTCATTCCTTTTAAATAAGGGTTATTTTTTAAGGCAACTTGTATATCAACTAGCCTAGCCAGTGGAGAGTAATTGAAAGAGTAACAGAATATCATTTTGATTCTTATATAAAAAATATGTCTTTTCGTTATCCAACTGTGAAATTTTAAATTTTTTTTGTAATTAAAAAATAATCCAACGTGGATATTATAAATTTGCCATTAAGTTTGTAATTCTGAAAAAACGACGAGTTAAATATAGATTCAAGAGTGTGGGTCAGCTATAAATCAAAAAGTGGATGGCTTAAGCTATATATGCCACTGTACGTCGATGCGTCTATACACACGATATCTCAAAAGCCAAAAGAACAATTATTTTAAATTAAGTTTTTTATAGTCATTGGTGAATTGTACAAGCATCATCCTTATTAAACTGAAAAATTCTAGGACTATCTCATGTTTAAATTGTATGTGGAATTCATTAAGATCAATTTTAATAACACGAATATAATATGACTCCATGTTTTGTCATCTACCTATGGTATAGACAGAATTCTTAATCTAACAGTTGAAATTGATAGTTGCAATTTGATAGTATGCTTATATTATGTTCGTGCGGGCATCTCAAAATTGCCATATTGCATAGCCTTATTTTACAATTTGGTAGTTAGAGTTGCCAGCAATATCTATTTTGCCAAAATAGATGGCTTTTAAATTTTGTATAAACATGATTTCTGATAACCTTCAACGTTAAATGCGCTGTAATCTTTAATATATTAAATATCATGTGACTATTACAAAATTTATAACTAGTTTTAACTGCTATGCCAAATACTGGTGTATTTAATAAATTTAAATTTACCAAATTGTAATACATATATTATTCATAAAAATTGTGGCTTTAAAATTTTCAACTTGCCTAAAAATAACCTAAAAGTATGTTACAAAACATATGAAAAATGTGTATTGATAACTTTAACTTTAAGGTCTTTACAGGTGTTTTTTTTTTATTTTTTTTTGTATTTTTTTAAATATTCCCATATATTATGAGCTGATGGTGATAAAAATAGCACTTTTTTTGGTTGAAATACCTGAAATCCTAATTTTAATTTTTTTTTCATTTGCTGTCATTTTTCTTTCTTTAATTCATTTTTCATCGTAAATCGAAATGTTAACACTTTTACTGTTAGATGGCGCACAAAATGATTTATCCAACGATAAAATAATATTCTATACTAAATATTCGATTTATTTACAATATATTCACTTCTATCATATATTATTACTTACAGTGACTTTAAAAAGTTTTGAGCCGTGTAGAAAGCTTTTTGTAATTATTTAAAAAAAATTAGAATTTAATGCCAATTTAGAAATTTTGTGTATTGAAACGTAGGACTTTACTTTAGGAAATATTAAATTAATGCGTGTTTCATTTCTACAAGAACATTAAAATACTGTTTGTTAATAATGTTCCATTGATGTTTTTTTGTTAAAGTTACATAATTATTAATTATTGATTAAGTTATTAATTTGGCCCTAATAGCGAATCGTAGCTGAATAGAGTTGAAAATTAGGTAAAAGTTTTTCACTTTTATTGCGATTCGAACCTGAACTTTTCGCATGGTAGGTTGGTAGACTCCTACCACTGTACCGCTCAGCCGCTTATTTATACATCTTCTTCTTCCTCTTCAGCTGCTAATCCACTACTGGATGATAAGCGACCACATGTTACTTGCAATGATGTTGGCATACTCTTCTCTGCATCGTGCACTATGTACTAATTCTCCTATTGTGTTAATACCTGTCCAGTTTCGGATGTTTCTTAGCCAAGACATTTGTTTTCTACCTATGTTTCTCTTGCTTTCTATTTTACCTTGTATTATTCGCTAGAGTAGTTCATATTTAGGACCTCGTGTTATGTGACCAAAGTAACTCAGTTTTCTACGCTTGATAATTAGAAGCAGTTATCTTCAAATAAAATACAATCCAAAATTGTGTATTAAAAGAAATATATTGTAAGATTTTCTAAACGCTAGTTGTTTAATATATTAAACCCTAAAAACTCACTTGTCGCTTATTTATATGCCCACTTATATAAAAATCAATTTGTATTCAATTTATACTAAAAAATCACTCACTCGTTGTCTGCGTGTCCATTAGGCCTCGGAGAAACTATACATTGATCTCACAGGACTACCTACCCAGATGATTCAAAACACATGAAGGGCGCATAGCTCCAATTAGCGCCTTCCTAGGCTTCTTACTGGCGTTCGTTAAAAAATAAATCAAAAGAAATAAAATAATGAAACATAACCTAAAAATTAAAATTATTACTCTTATGTAAATATTGTAAAACTTCCATTAGCCACTGTATCTGTACATAAAAATGTAGTAATGTATTTACAAATAAATTTGGATAAATTTATTATTATATTTTTTTACCTATCGTAATTTTGCATGTATGTGTATATGTATATAGATATACACAATTTTTTATAGATATAAAATTGATGATATATTGAAATTCAATGCTTATATATTTATAAAAATCTGCACTACCATATGCCAGATGGCAGCATAAAATAGGTTGAAAAATATACAGTGAGAATTTTTTTTTTTTTTTTTTTGCCAATTTACGAATTTTTATGTGTTGTTTTTGTTTTTTGTCTTTTTTGGAAAATTACCACACCACAAGAACAGAAATGGAAAATTTAAAAAATAAAAATTATATTTTTCACATTTGGAAAACTTAGGGTGTAAAAAAAAATTATGTTTGTTTTTTATGCTGATTTTTTTTTATTTTTTAATTTCATTTCAAAATTGCAAAATAAATTAAATAGAAGCGATTGAATTTTGTAACGAGCTTTTTTTTACTTCCCACCTTATATAAATATTTAAATGGATCAATTTTTGTGTTATTTTTTTTTTTTGTTATTTATTTTATGCAAAAATAAAACTTTAAAGCTAATTTAATTAAAAAAATTGCCTTTATTTGGAATTTGTAGATAAAGCAATCAGGAAATTGTTAAAATTGATTCTTTAAAAAAATAGTTTAAAGTTTTTAAAGTTGTTGTTTAGTTTATTTTATTGGTACAAAGGTCCAAATTTTTTTTGATTTAAAGATGGCAACTCTCTTTTGTGCGAATAACTAATTACTATAAATCGAATTATAATTTTTTTTATAATCTTAAATTTGTTAAGGACTCGATGAAGTTTTGATTGATAAAAAGAACGAAATGTAGGTGGGTATGCACGGGTATGTAAAAGTTGACAAGGGCAACTATAATCTTCCTCGTTTAATTATATTCTTGTACATCAGAGCATGAATGCCTCAGGTAGTATGAAACGCTACAAGGAACTGTGAAACGTATTGTCCCTTATTTTATTGGTTTGGTTTTGCAATAAATAGGGCTTGCTCTTTTGATTTGGGGTTTTTGAGATTGGGTAAATTTGTTATTACATTTTATTAAAGAATTGGAGGAGGCTCATTGAGATTTGATCATTGAGATTGAGGCTCATTGACTAACGAAATGTAGGTGGTAAGTAGACTAGACTGTGTCAATAGATTCTAGGATACTTGCATGTATAGATTCTAGAATACTAGGGTGATACTCTTAGATAAAATGCAATATAAAAATTGTATCATCTGGTTAATTTCTTTTGGTAAAATTTCAAATACACAATTATATAGACTCTGAGATCTTAAATAACAAATCGGCTGATCTTAAATAACAAATTTTTGAAAATTTCGAAATTCCAGCTTCCATAGTTTTAGATCGTGCGGACGATGGACGGACAGACATAGCTAGATCGATTTACTTTTTGATTCTGACCTGATCCACACTTTTGAGTCTATATATATCCGCTTTTTGGTTGCCTCACAAGCGTATTGTATAAAAATGATGGTTTAATTAGAGATTAGTGGTTGGTGCAATATAGGTCAGGATACATTTTTCCTTTATTCCTTTAATAGCGAACTCTGATTAACAGCTAAAATTCATTCTGAAAATATTTTAAATTTTAAGTCCAATAGTAGCTAAGTATTTAAGAAAATTTTGTAAGTATATTAAGCCGAAGACTTTTCAAAGTTAAAACACCTACTGTACCCAAGAAACGTATTGCTACCAAAACAATAAAATATGCAGTTTATTTAAATTCATTGTTTTTAATTTAACCCGAGGTTTTATATTTTTTATTAACATCTAACTGCAATACAATGTAATAAATATTTATTTATATAATTAACTAAAATAATTTTTGAGTAAGATTCCTAATGTAAATACATTTAATAGAACGTTTAATATGTAAGACAGAAAATCTCAATGAGCCTCCTCCAATTCTTTAATAAAATGTAATAACAAATTTACCCAATCTCAAAAACCCCAAATCAAAAGAGCAAGCCCTATTTATTGCAAAACCAAACCAATAAAATAAGGGACAATACGTTTCACAGTTCCTTGTAGCGTTTCATACTACCTGAGGCATTCATGTTCTGATGTACACGAATATAATTAAACGAGGAAGATTATAGTTGCCCTTGTCAACTTTTACATACCCGTGCATACCCACTAACCGTTATTTATTTCCCTTATGCTATTATAAATGTTACAAAAAAAAATATAATTAATTAATATATATAATTTTTAATTCATACCATAATTACCATAATTACCATAGGTACCATCATTATTGCTTAAAAACAAAAAAAACCCTAAAAGTTGGTCTGGATGATGTCCAACTTTGCCAACTAACTTGCCCTATTACTTTACCTGCCCAGTTTTAATTTTAACCTCGTAGCTTCATTAGATTCACAGTTATCGAATCGACAACTTGGCATGGCAGCTCCCCGAAAATGGGGCCGTAACATTATGAAATTCCATATAAGTGCTCGATTCATTATATAACAAATCGTGTATAATTTTCATACTCGTAGTGTAATTAGTTTTAAAGAAATTCATATTGGTTTAAATAAGTTGTGTGGCAGCTCCCCGAAACCTTGGTCTGATCTTAACCAAAAAGAATAGGCAACCTCAAAAATGTCCAAAAAATGTTTTGTGTGAATTTCAAAACTCTAGCTCTAATTCTATATCTTTTAATTAATTTTTAATTCACGAATATATTAATCTTAAGCAAAATAAGCTTCATATGATATGATCATATTCATATAATAATCATCATGATAGATATTAATCATCATATTCATAATCATTATATCTATCAATATCAATAAGCCATTTAATTAAAAAAAATCTTTGTGTTCTTTTTTGCTTATCTTAAATAAACTACGCATCATTTAAATAATATGAAATTCTAACTCGAAATCGTTATCTACAAAAAAAAAAACAAAAACAAAAAAACAAAATTCATATAATTTCATGTTAAATTCAAGATGCATAGCAAAATTTCAAATTTTTATATGAAAATGTTGGAGTTAAAAAAGTTAGCTGTTCGAGAGCTACCCGAAGTTTTGGTCCGATCTTAACCAAAAAAAATAGGGAACCTAGAAATTGATTGAAAAATATTTTGTGAAAATTTCAAAACTGTAGCTCTTTTAGTTTTTGAGTTATCGTGCTGACACACAGACGGACGGACAGACGGACGGACAGATACACATAGCTAGATCGACTCATTTTTCGATTCTAAGCCGATACGTACCCTTGACACTATATCTAGCTCGTCTAGATCGATGCGTTACAAACGGAGGAGCAAATCTAATATACCCGATGTCATATATGTATGCACGGATATAAAAATCAAACTTCTTATATTAGAACTATCGAGATAGAACTAAATACCATATACAGTTTGCATTTATTGAATTTTACAATGAAATCCAAATTGTTGCTGTTTATTTGTAAGAAATAACAATATGAATATTAGTTAATTAATTACAAATAACAGAAATAAAAACAGATATAAAAGCTATTATAACAAATATTACAAAATCAATGCAATGAAATGTGGCTTAAAAATTTATAAATTTGAAGAGTGAAAAAAACGGTGCAGGGTCATAAGTTCTTTAGGGACTTATTTGTACTTATTCTTTAGGGACTTATGACTCATTTAATAAGACATAAGTTTCTAAGAGACTTTTTGCTAACATTAAAATTTTGGCGTGGAACATAACTTCCTTGACAAGTGGGTCATAAGTTCCTTTTGGAAGTGAGTTATAACACCCTTTACTAATTTTTGAGTTATAACATCATATAACTAAAATTGTGTGATTGACAAAAAAATTTCTGAAAATCTTCTCCGAAACATGATAATATAGAAATACATAAGTACAATATTAAATGTAATATTTCTCAGTCCTTAGCTGAGAATTGTATAAAGGAGTTATGACACACACCTCTGAGTCAAAGCTCTCTGGGTCATAAATTCTCTAGTGAGTTATGGCTCATTGCTATGAGTCTTAAGTCCCTTAGGGATTTATGTTCCGCCATAAGTCCTTAAGGGAACTATGACTCTGGGAGTTCTGACTCTCCACCAAAAAAAACTTTGAATTAAATATTTTTTTATATTTTGATTATGTAAATAATTATATACTTATTTTTATGATAAACGTATAAATTCTAGGCAGTGCTAATTAAATGAATGTAAATAAATATACATGATTTATAAGTATATTATTATGTTATACGCGTTATGGTTTATTCTTTTTTGCCTTGTTACGGTTCCATGTTATAATTAATTAGACTGAGGAAAATAATTTCTTTTTGAATGGTTCGTTAAATTAGATTAATTTTATATTTTTAAAAAATTTTGGAATCTATTTTGACAAAACTTTTTTTTTATTTTAACAAAATTATTATTTTTTAAGAGTACATTAATGAAATTACGAATTACAAGTATTTTAAAGCAACTGATATGATAATTAAATTTAAAAAAAGGGGTTTGTAGAGAATAAAATATGCAAAATAAAAGTTTGAGTTAAGTTAATAACCTACTGAGTTAAATTTAAAAATTATAATTTAAAAATAAAATCAATTGAATCAAATGGATCTGAAGCTTCATAAACATTCTATGTCTTCACTTTAATTTTTAAATATTTTTGGGTAAAGGGAGTGTTTATTATATAACAATTTTGCTCTGGAGAACAGCCAAGTTTGAGCTGTGGGTCAAGTATTTGAACTTTTTTGTTCTAAAATCATTTACCCGATTGACTCCAAATTTTGTATTGCTCTTGGCCGTTTGAAATTGGAGTTGACTGTATTAATAGACTTAGAATTTGTTAACACATATTGGAACGGCGATAGACCAATCGTTTTAAAAATGACTTTAATAATGTAATACATTCTTGATTGTCATTTACACAATGTGTAATATTTATTTTAATTTTTTCCAATAACATTAACTTCTATTAAAAATTCTTTGAGAGAAGCGACTAAAACGTGATGGGCGTTGCCGTTCCAATCAATGTGTCACTATTAAATAAAAAGATGTTCAAAAATCTAGTTTGCATAATTTTACAACTTTATGGAGATAAGGAACCCTTCGAATTAAGCTAGAATGAGAAGGTACTAAAATGCATTTCAAGAAACTTATTTTATAATAAAACTTGTTCAAATATGATTTTTTCCGCTCTTATTGAATTGGAAAAATGTATATAGTTTTTTTCCGATTGATGCAATTTAATTTAAAAAAAAACGCTTTCTTTATTTAATTTAAATTTTCATTTCATACTGTTTCATAACGAAATTCTTAATGTAATTAATGTGTAGAGAGAACTACGGAAGATTTGAAAAGACATTTTAATTCTTTGAGTTCGGCAAATAAAAAGTGGAAATTAAAAAGGTTTAACGCTTGTCAAACATTAAGAAGCGTCAAAACTATAGTAGTTAGCAACTACCGTTATGATTCGTTAAATATTATTAACTATATTTGAATCTTAAGCATAATTGACAGCACTACTTCTCTATGGCGCTACAGTTCGCTGTCGAACCTTGGCCTCCTTAATCATTTTCTTCCAGTTTAGTAGATCGAGGGCAGCAGTATTCCAGCTTTGCTCTTAGAGCATTAATACACCGTCTAACTCGACGGCATCAATCCATCGATTTCTTCTCTGGCTTCCCGACTGGCTTCATCTCTGGCTTCCCGACTGGTATGTTTCTATCTATTTTCCTTTTCAATATCGTGTTTGGAATTAAGGAATCTGGCATACGTTGCATGTGGCCGTCCCAACTAAGGCCTAGTAGCTTGAATTGGCAGCACAACTTAAGATATTTTTGGAAGCGGTAGGGAATGTTTGGCAAAATCCTTGCGATTTGCAGCACACATATAAATACTCTATCGAGATTTATTAACTCTATATTATTATTGATAATTTAGAGTTAATAAATTAGAAATATATCTCGGTTTGTATTTAAGGAATGAAACTTCACTTAAGAAAAGTAAATTTAAAAACTAAAACTTGCGAAAATGGAAAAATAAACTTTTAATTAAATTAAATACAATATTTAAGTTTTTTTTCGCATTTTTAAAATTAATTAATAATTTAAAAACTTTCACTTCCTTCTTTGTACATTAAAATTATTCCGATGCAAAGAACTTGAATTTTCTTTTAATTGACATATTTTTATTTATTTTTTTTTTAAATATTGTCATATTAAAACTTTAAAATTCATCATTATTTTTATTTTTTACCTTGGCATTTAATATTTTTTCTGAAACATACTGAAGAATAATAAAAAAATATCTTAAGATATATATTTTTCACAATTAAAAAAAAAAATTTGAAATAAACAAAGAATGTAGGTATGTAGGTTATAAAAACAAATTTCATAATATTCTTATATGTATTTTAATTTAATGTTCGTGACTATATGTATATGAAATTAATTTGTTAATATAATTAAAATTTAAATATATAAATCTTAATATATCTGTAATATATCTAATTAAAATTTGTTGATATTATCTTAAGATGTACATGTTTTTTTTTTTTTTGAAACAGACATGATGATTGCAAATAAATGATTTTAAAAAGAAAATTTTCTACTTTATTTAAATGGAAGTTTGGTCTGATAGTCTTGACTTAATTTTAGAATAATTATTACAGATTTGGTTTAAGTCTTACAATAATAGTTATTCAAATTATATAATTAAGCTAATTTACTTTAGTTTACATCATTATAAGCTTATTTATGATAGAAGCTCTATAAAAAACTTTAGAATTCTTAAAAAAGTAATGCTATATTTAAACTCGGGCTTTTATACTAAGAAAATTTCTTTTTTAAGTGCTATCTGTTTATGCCATAGGAACATAGGAACGGGGGAGTTATATTTTATAATTGTTATTAGGATCGATCTTAATTAATTCCACTTACAATTTAAAAATGAGATCTGTTACCCTACACAACCAATGGCGAATGATAGTTGCGTTGAGTAGAAAATCAGATAAAAGTTTTTTAACTTTCACTATTCTATTGAATATTTATCTACTGTAATTACATTAACGGTATAATTTATTTGATTACTTTGTATTTGTTTTGCAGTACTTAAGAAAAAAATAATATTATTGTAATTATAAATGAAATAAAAAGAGTTGTTTTTTTTCTTGTGTTTATAATATGTTAACAGCAGCTCAGTTTTATACGATGACAAGATTGTCATATTAAAATTGTATTTATATTTTTAATTAAAAAAAATAAATCATGCACCTATAAGTATGCAATTTTGGAATTACATTAATATATAATAGTTTGATTTTCAAGATAAGTTCGGGATTTCGGGGATGGCGCAGTGGTTAATTACCTGGAATATCAATCGAGAAAACGCGCATTTGCGTAATTTTCCAACTTTATGAAGACGAGGAACCCTTTGAATTAAGCTTGGATTGAGAAGGTACTAGAATGCATTTCAAGAAACTTATTTTAAAATAAACCTTACACACATATGATTTTCTTATTGAATTATTTAAAGAAAAATTGTATCTAATTTTTTTCGATTGATGCAATAACAGCAAAACTGTATTTATATTTTTAATTAAAAAAAAAATAAGTTCCTACACCTTTAAGTATGCAATTTTTGAAGTAAATATGCTAGTAATTTGATTTTTAAATTGAGTTCGGTGTCTCGGTGGTGGCACAGCCGTTCAGTACCTGAAATATCAACCAAAGAAACGCAGACTTGATTCCCGAGATTTAATACAAACTTGAGAATTGTTAAGGTTTATTTAATTTCATATTGGTTAATATCAAGATTATTTGACAAAAGGCCTAATCTGTTATGGAAATATAATCCAAGTTTGATACAAATTTAAAACTTTTGGCTTATAAAAATGCCACTTTTACATCCGTATGAACGTAGAATTATGTTAATGATAATCAAGTTTTATAAAAAATACAACTTCAAGGAGTTGCCTTATACACAACTTCAAGGAATTGCCAACTGTTAAAGATTTAAACAATTATTACGAATTCCTTCAATGAAATTGTATTATGTTCCCCAATGTTCATACAGTCTTGAGGTTACTTACTTCCTTGTTCTTTTCTAAATTTGAATTTTTTTCTATTATCGTACATATTAGTAAAATCTCGATTTATTTTCCCCATTCTAAAAAGCAATATATTAAGAAATTAAAAATTAGTATAATTTAATAATAAATTTATAGATATGTTAAAAACTTTTAAATGTTAAAAAAAATCTTTTCAAAAAAATTATACAAAAAAATTAAGTATGCAAACAGATGTGAAACGTGAAATGAAATTTATTTTTTCAATAGAATTCTGTGAAGTCTTGATTGTATAGTAGGTATTTACCTGTTTTTAGCACATTTTCAAAAAATTTTGTAAAAATGTGCCTATATAGCTTCACTCTGTCCGTCCGTCCGTCCGTCCGTCCGTCCGTATGTTTACAAAAACTTTTACACCGTTTGAAATAGAGAAAAGAAATTTTAACCATGGGTAGTTTTTGCAAAAAAAATAATTTCGTAGAAGAATTTTTTTCTGTAGCCCCACCTGTTACGGGGCTACAGCCCCCCAAAGTTAGAAAAAGCCCTATATTTAAATTGTCATAGCAAGAGTTCTGTTACATATATTTTCAATCTGAAAACGGCAAATGATAGCTGGTTTCATAAACTTTATAAATTTTTATAAGGCAAATGTTTAGGGTTGCCATACGGTACAAAAATTTAACATTACGCAAAACTCAATTTTCGCAAAATTTTTGGCCACACATATCTTCTGAACGGCTCAAGCTAGAGTCTTAAAATTTTGGGAGAAGTTAGATACTCAGAAATTTTTTTGTCAAGCCCCCTATTTAGGAGCTATAAGGGCTCGAAAATTGAAATTTTTCTATTTTTAAACACCTGTAACTTGAATACCTGTCCAAATTTTTTTTTAGTGATAGACAAAATTCAAAGCTCTATAATTATATTTCAACATGTGTCAAAGGTTTTTCTTAATTTTGAAGGGTGACGAAGTTACAGCCCCTGAAAATTCCAAAAAAGCTCTATATTTAAATTGATATAACAAGAGTTCTGTTAGGTTTATTTTCAATCAAAAAACGGTATTAGAGAGCTGCTTTTATAGACTTTACAAAAATATGTTGCTTAAATGTATAGGGTTGCCATACGGTACTAAAATTTATCATTATATAGAACTCAATTTTTGCAAAATTTTTGGCCCCACATATCTTCTAAACGGTTCAAGCTAGAGTCTTGAAATTTTGGGAGAAGTTAGAGAGTTAGTAGGAGTCAGTTAACAAAATTTTTTTGTCAAGCCCCCTGTTTGGGAGCTATAAGGGCCCGAAAATTGAAATTATGCTATTTTTAAGCACCTGTAACTTGAATACCTGTCCAATTTTTATACCCGTATGACTATATAGTCCAAGGGTATAATAAATTTGCCATTACGTTTGTAACGCAGAGAAGGAGGGGGGGTAGATATAGACTCAAGTGTATGGATCGGATCAGAATCGAAAAATAAATCGATTTAGCCATGTATGTCCGTCCGTCCGTCCGTCCGTAATCACGATAACTCAAAAAGTAAAGGAGCTAGGATTATGAAATTTTCACAAATTAGTTTTTATGCAAAAAACGGAATCGAGTTTAAAATTCAGCCATTTTGGTCCACGGGTTCGAGTACCTGCCATACAACTTCTAATTTTATATGAGCATTACTCTATACCTATGGAAGCTGTGTGTCTGAAATTTTGGTAAAAGTAGTTTAGTATAATGGCCAAAGTTACTGCAAAATTTGGTTGGTCTACTGCAGAGGGTTCGAGTAGCTGCCATACAACTCCTTCTTTTATATGAGCTTTACACTACACCTAATGAAGCTAGGTGTCTAAAATTTTGCAAAAAATAGTTTAATGTAATGGCCAAAGTTATTGCCAAATTTAGTTGGTCTACTGCTGAGGGTTCGAGTAGCTGCCATACAACTCCTTCTTTTATATGAGGATTACACTACAGCAAATGAAGGTGGGTGTCTGAAATTTTGCCAAAAATAGTTTAGTGTAATGGCCAAAGTTACTGCAAAATTTGGTTGGTCTACTGCAAAGGGTTCGAGTAGCTGCCATACAACTCCTTCTTTTATATGAGCATTACTCTACAGTCTACACCTAATAAAGCTGAATGTTTGAAATTTTGCCAAAAGTAATTAACCGGATGATAAAATGTATATGTTACGGTCATACGGGTATCCCAGAGTTGACACAGTCTACTCTACTACACTCTTCCTCGTTTTTTTATTAATATACAAAATTTAAAGGTCCAACATTATATTTTAACATATGTTAAAGGTTTTCCTAAAATTTAAAAGGGGTTCCTTAAATTGAAGAAAATGTCTCTCAGTTTTACCCATTTTTGCTTAGATAATAAAATTCTAAGTAAAATTTAAAATTTTTGTGTAATTCACAATTTAATTCCTAGAACCTAAAAAATTAGAAAATGTGGGGGGGGGAAAGAAGTTAGATTCTTGAGAAATTTGGCAACCTTCCCCATTAAAGGGCTATAACAACTTTTAAATAAAAAATTTACTGTTAGCAGTAAATTTTATAAGTCAGTAGTAACTATTTCCAAGTAAATATTTCCAAAGTTAAACTCAGTATGTAATACAATATAATTTTGAAAATGTGCTTTTTTAAAAACCCTTGGTTTTTTTTCATCACTTGTTACCTTTCTCTTTCATTTTTTTTTTCATAATCTAAACCTAAGATACTCCATAACTGTAAAAAAAACATAACAAATAACATAAAGGAGTAATAAAATAACGTGCAAAAAAAAAACAAGTGATGAAAAAAACCAAGGGTTTTTAAAAAAGCACATTTTCAAAATAATAAAGTGTTTCATACTGAGTATTTTATCGGAATATAATGTTGAAGCTTCAATGTTAAAGTTTAATTTAGGAAATATATACTACTTATTTATAAAAACCGTAATTTTTTTAATTTTTAAGTCCTAATAGCCCCTCTATGGGGAAGGTTGCTCAATTTCTCAAGGATCTAATCCTCACTAATCCAACTTTTTTAGGTTCAAGAAATTAAATTGTGAATTCTACCAAAATTTGGAATTTTATTTTGAATTTTACTATATAAGCAAAAATGGTTAAAACTGACAGACACTTTCTTCAATTTAAAGAACCACTTTTGAATTTAAGAAAATCTTTTAACATATGTTAAAGTATAATGTAGGACCTTAAAATTTTGTATATCAACAAAAAAAAATTTAAACGGGTATTGAAGTTACAGGTGTTTAAAAATAGCAAAATTTCAATTTTCGAGCTCTTATAGCTGCTAAACAGGGGACGTGACAAAAAAATTTTGTTAACTGACTCCTACTAATTTTTGAAGTTCTAACTTCTCCCAAAATTCCAAGACCCCAGCTGGAACCGTTTAGGAGATATGTGGGGCCAAAAATTTTGCAAAAATTGAGTTTTGCATAATGATAAATTTTAGTACCGTATCGCAACCCTGTACATTTAAGTGATATATTTTTGTAAAGCCTAAGAATGCAGCTCTCTTCTATCGTTTTTAGATTGAAAATATAGCTAACAGAACTCTTATTATATCAATTTAAATATAGGGCTTTTTTGAAATTTTCGGGGGCTGTAGCCTCGTCACCCTTTAAAATTAAGAAAAACCTTTGACACATGTTGAAATATATTTAAAGAGCTTTCAATTTTGCAAATCACAAAAAAAAAATTTGAACAGGTATTCAAGTTACAGGTGTTTAAAAATAGCAAAATTTAAATTTTCGGGCCCATATAGCTGCAAAACAGGGGACGTGATAAAAAAAAATTGTTAACCGACTTCTATTTATTTCTAAGGATCTAACTACTCCCAAAATTTCAAGACCCTAGATTGGCCCGTATAGAAGATATGTGTAGCCAAAAATTTTGCAAAAATTGAGTTTTGCAAATGGTAAATTTTAGTACCGTATGGCAACCCTAAACATTTGTCTTTTAAAAATTTATAAAGTTTATAAAACCAGCTATCTTTTGCCGTTTTTAGATTGAAAATACACCTAATAGAACTCTTGTTATAAAAATTTGAATATAGGGCTTTTCCCAACTTTCGAGGGCTGCAGCTCCGTAACGGGTGGGGCTACAGAAAAAAATTCTTCTACGAAATAATTTTTTTTGTAATACCCACTCGTGGTTAAAATTTCTTTTCTCTATTTCAAACGATGTAAAAGTTTTTGTAAACATACGGACAGACAGACAGACAGACAGACAGACGGACTTACGGACGGACAGAGTGAAACTATATAGGCACATTTTTACAAATTTTTTTGAAAATGTGCTAAAAAAACGATGAAAAGGCTGGAAAAAAAATTTGTTACCAAAGCGGTTCCATGAAATAAAGTCAAATGAAATAAAGCCAATTGACTTTATTTCATTGTCATATTTGAAATAGTACCAAAGAACGAATTTTTTTTTGTTTTATTTCAAAGCTTTATTTTATTATTTGTTTTAATAGTCAATCAATTAATAGTAAATTTGTTAATAGTTGCATTCAAAAGCAGGGGGATACTCTTTTTCCAGGTTTTCGCATCCAACACTTAAATCGAATAAAATTTATTAAAAAATGATTTATTTTAATATCAGGGGCTGCCGCCCTGAAACCCCACTAACTAAGATATTATAACTAGACGTCGCATATAAATATAAATAATTGTATGTTTCGCATATCTATTTCTTACACAAAATAATCCCTCCTAGTCCAGAATGTCATATTTACATATATACAAGAAATCTGGAAAAGGCGGAAATTCTGATTTTGAATCCAACTCTAAAATCCTTCCTAATATAAAAATTTACATATAACATTTTATTTATTTGGTAGCGGGAGCGTAACTTAGTAGCGTAACTTTAAAAAAACTACTAGAATAATCCTAGCAAAAACGTTTAAAACATTTTAAAATTAACATTTCCATCATCTGTAATTTTTATGTTAACTTTTGCAGTGACATCAACTTAAACTAAACCTCCATTGAGAGGCGCAGCAACGCGCACTGGGTATTAGCTAGTATTTATATAAAAACAATTGAAATGAATATTAGAGTAGGTTAAGCCTTTTGCAGAATGCAGCGTTTTACGCCTTTTGCAGAATATTTATATTTATTTGCATGTGCTTATACACAGAATTTGTTTTTATAAATATTGGTACCTGTTAAAAGATATTTTAGCGTTTATTTCATTTTAATTTTGGCATTATTTCGTTTTTAAAAAATGAAATAAGGTTAAAATTTGAAAATTAGCTTTTTGATTTTATTTTACTTGTTGAGTTGAAATAGAGCCAAAGAGTGTGTTTTGAATTTATTTCGGCAAAACTTCCGCAAAGGGGTTGTGAGCTATCAAGATGACGTCATCACATAACGGTACTAAATATCTCAAAGTTTCCGAATATATATACCATTAGTGGCGATGGCGCCATCTAGTGGTCGAAAAATGCATTACAAAATGTTCCTAAGATTTTGTGGCATTTTTATTAAAATGTTATATTTTTCCTGTTAGTCCATAAACTGGAACCAACATCTTACAATATTGTAGGGCATGATATTGTCTTTCATAAACATCTTGTTTCATCTGGATCGGTGCTACCATTTTTGAGATATTGCAATTTAAAGTGAAAATTTAAAAACAAAAAAAAAAAAAATCAAACTTTCAAAAAAACTACTATAACTGTGAAATTTTCAAAAATACCCTGTATTATTATTATACCATTAGAAAGGTCTCTTAAAACTCTTTCCAACGGTATATAATAAGTATGGCATATGTTGACAAATAGCCCCACCAGAGAACATAAATGCAAAAATGACGCAACAATTTTATTAAAAAATACATTTTCATACTTTATTTGTCATAAATTTATTTTGCCTTTTTGGCAAATTTAAAAATGTAAGAATGCATTTTAGGTTTGGATACAATATTGAGTTTGCTTCTGACAATTTGTTTTGAGGGATTTTGGAGGTGACAACCTCAAAGTTTTAAAATTTTTTTTATTTAAATATGTATGTAAAAATATAATTAGAAAGGCCCTTAGGCTACAAAATCAGAAGTAATTTTATTTGTGAAAATAGAAGCAATTTAATTTTCCAAACTTTTTTATTTAAATAGTTAGGAAGGAGTTTTAGAGTTGGTTTCAAAAGCAGGGTTTTACGCTTTTTCCAGAATATTTATATATGTGTATATGTGGGATTCTCAATTAGGAGGGATTTTAGAGTTGGACTCAAAACCAGGATTGCCCCCTTTTCCAGAATATTTATATTTATTAATTAGGGTTGATTATTTTTTGTATGAAATAGCTATGCCGAATTCTCATACCATTCTTTTCATTATAGTGTTGGATTCAAAATCTAGTTTTAATAATTGAGTTAGCGGGGGTTTGGGGGCGGCAGCCCCCTTAATGAAAATATAATATTATTTAACATGTTTTATTACAGTGTATTAAAAAAATTAGAAACTTATTAATTTTTTTAATGAATTAGGTACCCGAATTCTTATACCATTCTTTTCATTTTAGTGTTGGATTCAAAATCTAGCTTCAATAATTGAGTTAGCGGGGGTTCGGGGGCGGCAGCCCCCGTAATGAAAATATAATATTATTTAACATGTTTTATTACAGTGTATTAAAAAAAATTAGGAACTTATTAATTTTTTTAATGAATTAGGTATCCGAATTCTTATACCATTCTTTTCATTTTAGTGTTGGATTCAAAATCTAGCTTCAATAATTGAGTTAGAGGGGGTTTGGGGGCGACAGCCCCCGTAATGAAAATATAATATTATTTAACATGTTTTATTACAGTGTATTAAAAAAATTAGAAACTTATTAATTTTTTTAATGAATTAGGTATCCGAATTCTTATACCATTCTTTTCATTTTAGTGTTGGATTCAAAATCTAGCTTCAATAATTGAGTTAGCGGGGGTTAGCGGGGTTGAGTTAGCGGGTAATGAAATATAATATTATTTAACATGTTTTATTACAGTGTATTAAAAAAAATTAGGAACTTATTAATTTTTTGAATGAATTAGGTATCCGAATTCTTATACCATTCTTTTCATTTTAGTGTTAGAATTTGTATCAATTTTACTATATGGCTTTATTTCGTAAAATTTTAGAAAATGATGTGGCTTTATTTCGCATTCAAATGCGAACAACCTGTTCGCCCAACCAACGAAAGGGCCCAACGAAAGGGCTAAATAAAACGTTATACAGGTGGTTGGAACAGTATAAGCGTAGTTTTATATCCAACTCAAAACCCTGTCAATCTTCAAAATCTTAGTATATAAATATTCTGGAAAAAGCGTATAATTCTGACTTTATAACCAACTCTAAGGTCCTTTCTAATTATACTTTACATACATATAAATTACTCAAAAATCTTCTAAACAAAACCCAACTCAATATTGTATTAAACTATAAAGTACATTCTTAAATTTTAAAATAAATATTTCAAATGGAAAACAAAAAGGCAAAATAAATTTATGACAAATAAAGTATGAAAATGTATTTTTTAATAAAATTGTTGCGTCATTTTTGCATTTATGTTCTCTGGTGGGGCTATTTGTCAACATATGCCATACTTATTATATACCGTTGGAAAGAGTTTTAAGAGACCTTTCTAATGGTATAATAATAATACAGGGTGTTTTTGAAAATTTCACAGTTATAGTAGTTTTTTTGAAAGTTTGATTTTTTTTTTTTTTTTTTTTAAGTTTTCACTTTAAATTGCAATATCTCAAAAATGGTAGCACCGATCCAGATGAAACAAGATGTTTATGAAAGACAATATCATGCCCTACAATATTGTAAGATGTTGGTTCCAGTTTATGGACTAACAGGAAAAATATAACATTTTAATAAAAATGCCACAAAATCTTAGGAACATTTTGTAATGCATTTTTCGACCACTAGATGGCGCCATCGCCACTAATGGTATATATATTCGGAAACTTTGAGATATTTAGTACCGTTATGTGATGACGTCATCTTGATAGCTCACAACCCCTTTCCGGAAGTTTCACCTTTATTTCATTTGACTTTATTTCAGGGAGCCATCAAAGGTAGGTATAGTAAAAAAAACATCAAATCTGTGTTAAAACCATAGAAGACATGATTTTTTGAAATTTTAATTAAATTTGTTTCTGTAATTATTTTGAGATTAGATGTTGTTTTGTTTTTTTTTTTTTTTTTTGTGCTTTTCATTGTCATAAAATGAATCGGAATTTCTCGGTTTTTTTTTCCTCTTTTGACGACAGGAACTGAATTTCTTCCTACACTTTCATTCCATTCTATGGTCTTGTTTCTTATATCACATGATAAAAGTGCGGAAAAGAAGGCTGTAGGAAGGTTTGGTGAAGTACTGTAGGAAGAATATGTATATATATATATCATGGAAGACTCTTTATTTATACAATTAAAACAAAAACGAAATTTGTTAAGATGTCATGATGAATGGTGAAGGGGTGGGTAAGAGCATACAAGAAATAGAACATGACATTTTTTGTTTTTTTTTAAAGACAAAAATAAATAATTAATTTTATTGATTTTCATTTACACCAAGTATTTGAATTAAATAGAGGATTATAAGAAAATATTTTAAATAACATTTAATTGATTTTAAATTTGGAAAAAGTCAAAATTTAATGAAAGAAATTTTGCATAGTATTTTAAGGGATTTAGTTGATAATTGATTAATTTGTAATCGGAGTGGTGATTTATCAGCTTATCTTAAAATTGCAAAACTAAAGTGTAATATCTTAATAATAATAATTCCTGTGAGAATTGAATAGTTAAAATAAGTTTTTTAGGCACATTAACGGATGAGGAACCTTTAGCCAAACTATAAAAGCGCCAAATTTGGATATGGATAGATCGTACGATTATAACAAATCACTAGCTAAACACAAATAACTTTAGAAAGATATCCTTTAGGGAACTATCTCCAGAGGCAACTATCTGAGTGAATATGACGTTAGTTGGCGTGGCGCAGAACAATCTATTTAGTATAAACAGAATGATGTCAAGATTTCACGGCTGAATGTCAATATTAATTTCGCCACTATGTAATTAAATTGAACTGCTCACAATGATTTAAAAATTTCCTTGTCAGACTAGTGTTGCTGACAACATAATTTTTATTTTTATTTTTGCCGCGGCGGAAAATAATTACAACTGATCTTTATTCGATGACAACTCTTTTGTTTTTTGTTGTAACATAATGACATTTAGACTTAATCAAGGAAACATCTTTAAATAAATTTATAATAACTTTTTAATTTGTTGTTGAATTCAATTTAAGAAATATATTTTGCTAACAATATATTTTTTAAAATTAAAATTTAAAATGGAAGAAAATTTAATAGAAGAAGTGATATTGTTTGAAAGTGATATAATTTAAAACACTTAAAATATAAAAATATAAAGATGTAATATAGGCTGATATTGCAAAAAAATAAGAAAGTACTGGTTTATTTGAAAAAAATGTTGTTTTTGTTTCATTTGCAAAAAGCTTTTGTTAAAAAATCCATCTTCTTCACGACTTTCATTAATTTCTCTTACCCACCATCGTCGTTTAATTTTTTTTTTGTATTTCAGTAACAATATTGCAACAATTGAAATTATTTTTATAATTTTCAAATTGTTTCCATTTTTAGCACATTTTCAAAAAATTTTGTAAAACTGTGCCTATATAGCTTCACTCTGTCCGTCCGTCCGTCCGTTTGTTTACAAAAACTTTTACACCGTTTGAAATAGAGTAAAAAAATTTTAAACATGGATAATAATTTCGTAGAAGAATTTTTTTCTGTAGCCACAACTGTTACGGGGCTACAGCCCCCCAAAGTTGGAAAAAGCTCTATATTTAAATTGATATAACAAGAGTTCTGTTAGGTTTATTTTCAATCAAAAAACGGTATAAGAGAGCTGCTTTTATATACTTTACAAAAATACTTCGCTTAAATGTTTAGGGTTGCCATACGGTACTAAAATTTACCATTGCGCAAAACTCAATTTTTGCAAAATTTTTGGCCCCACATATCTTATAAACGGTTCAAGCTAGGGTCTTGAAATTTTGGGAGAAGTTAGATCCTCAGAAATTAGTAGGAGTCAGTCTACAAAATTTTTTTGTCAAGCCCCCTGTTTAGGAGCTATAAGGGCTCGAAAATTGAAATTTTGCTATTTTTAAACACCTACAACTTGAATACCTGTTTAAATATTTTTCCCTTACTATACAAAATTTAAAGGCCCAACATTATATTTTAACATATGTTAAAAGATTTTCTTAAATTTAAAAGGGTTTCTATAAATTCAAGAAAGTGTCTGTCAGTTTTAACCATTTTTGCTTATATAGTAAAATTCTAAATAAAATTCCAAATTTTGGTAGAATTAACAATTTAATTCTTAGAACCTAAAAAAGTTTGGGGGGGTAGTGAGGATTATATCCTTGAGAAATTTGGGAACCTTCCCCATAGAGGGGCTACTAGGACTTAAAAATTAAAAATTTACTGTTTTTATAGGTAAGCAGTAACTTAGTCACAAACGTATATATTTGGTAAATTAAACGTTAATATTGAAACTTCAACATTATATTCCGATAAAATACTTAGTATGAAACACTATATTATTTTGAAAATGTGCTTTTTTAAAAACCCTTGGTTTTTTTCATCACTTGTTTAATTTACTAATTTAAATAAAATTTTTGACATTAACAGCTGTTTCAGACATCATTTTGTTTAAAAAGCGGATTTCCGTTGCCGTTGTCTGTTGCCAACATGATTCTGTTTATACCAATTAGGGTTTGTTGAGGGCAAATTGAAATATCACCAAGAAAGAGACAATTGTATCATATAAGTATCATAAAAAAATTGTGTCCCGAAAGGGAAGTAAGTGGAAAAACTTAACGTTGAAACAGATTTCAAATGTCAAAATTCTTATTAATATTATTTTTAAATTATTTGA
The DNA here is from genome assembly GCA_963082915.1 of Dolichopus griseipennis. Lineage (NCBI taxonomy): Eukaryota > Metazoa > Arthropoda > Insecta > Diptera > Dolichopodidae > Dolichopus > Dolichopus griseipennis. The sequence goes on along the minus strand of OY720441.1, from coordinate 315,398,090 downwards.
TTATCGTCTGTAGGTACAAAAGCTACGTGTTAATATAATTTTCCTGCAAATTATGTAAACTTAAAATGTTAACACAAAACAGTTAACACTTTATTTATGCACAGTTATAACATCTTATATTTATTACTAGAAAAAAGCCTGTCGGACGACAGGTATAATTTTAATTTCTCTTTTTATATATATTTATTTTCTCGCTATTGCGTTACTTAAAGAACATTATAATAGTTTGTTTTAGTTTTGTAAGTGATACTGTTAGCAGTAAATTTTATAAGTAAGCAGTAACTATTTCCAAGTAAATATTTCCAAAGTTAAACTCAGTATGTAATACAATATAAATTTGAAAATGTGCTTTTTTAAAAACCCTTGGTTTTTCTTCATCACTTGTTTCTTTCTCTTTTAAATGAAAGTATTTGTAATTAGAAGTATTTTACATGTGTGAATAACACTTAACATAACATAGGGCACGCTGGTCAGCAGCAGCAGCAGCAGCAGTTTGTCTTTTACTATATTTAGATATACTAATATTCACTAATATATTTGCTAAGAAATATTTTCTAATTTAAACTAACAGGTGAATTGTTTATATTATGACAATTTATTGGAATTGAACATGATGTAAACCGATAAATACGTTAGTTGTATTAAGAAATTGATTTTATTTTTAATTTATCACAGTTTTCCCGCCCCAAAATTTAAACAATTTTAATTTTAAGAAATCGGACGGACGATAGCTTTCTATGTGGCCGCGGTCTAATAGGTTTTGTCGCTCCAAAATATGTACTTTTTTATTTTAAAAAATCGCCAACCACTTTCTATGTGGACGCGGTCTAATAAGAAATATTTTATTTTAAACTAATTTAAGAATACATTACAATGAAACTAGTATTAGAAAGCAAGTTGAAGAATTCCATTATAAATTATGCGGAAAATATATATTCAAATATTTATTTTTCTGTCAATTGAACAGAACACATCTGAATAATTTTATCATTCTCCAAAGTAAAACTTTTCTGGAAGATTTTTCCAATAAAGTTTTGAAAAACTTCTTGATAAAAATAAACTTATTTGGTGCCTACATAATATTATATTACAAAACTTTATGCAATTCAAGTTCAAAAGTTTTTTTTTTAAGGAAGTGAATAATACTTATGACACATATTAGTTTTAAGTTTATTTTTAAAAAGTAAATCTGTTGCAAAGGATATTAAATTATAGTAACTGGAAAATCTTAGGTGTTGACTGAGAACATAAAAATTTGTAAAACTTTGTAAGCCTTATATATATATAAACATACTTAATATGTAAACTTTATTTAGTTCAGGAATATGCTATATATTTTTTTTACTGTTTTGTAGAAATTTTTCTATAATTGAAGATTTTTTTGGTTTAATTGAAGAGATTTTACTTTAAGGAGAAAATTTTCAATTAAATTAAACGAGGAAGAGTGCAGTAGAGTAGACTGTGTCGATCAACCAAACTTTGCATAAACTGTGGCCATTAAACCAAACTATTTTTGCCAAAATTACAGACACGCAGCTGTAATAGGAGTAACACTCATATAAAAAAAGAAGTTGTATAAAAGCTACTCGAACCCAGTGCATTACCCAAACTAAATTTTTCACAAACTTTGGCTCTATTTTTATTTAACTCTTCCTCTATTTTTATGAGTTATCGTACGCCCAGGCAGCCATACATTGATTTACTTATTGATGCTGATACGATCCATAACTTTGATTCTATATAAACCACACTCTTTTTCTCCGTCATAATGGTAAATTTAATATGCCCTTTTGACCTATAGTCGTATTTTACCAATTAGTTGAATAGATTAATATAAATGAAACAGTGTAGAAGAACAGACAGAGAAGTAAAGACAGAACAGTGAACCAAATAATTATCAAATTATTTTAATACCAGCTAATAAAAACTTTGGCAAAAAATTATGCGTTATTGTATATCAAAAACTGTGTGGTGACAAAAGTCCCTGCACTTAATAATCTCCGTAGTACTTATGGCTTAAAAAAAGACAATAGTTTCAGGGAAATTACAACTCAAAATAGGTATGACAAAAGTCCTGTGGGTTCTTATATTTAGAGAGCACTATCAGTATTAAAACAATTAATTATTTCCAAAAATTTATAGAAAAATTTACTTTTAACAAAAAATAAATGATTTTAGATTAAGTTCATATTGAAACCCCGTTTTCCCAAAACAGACATTTTGTAACCAACTAGTTCAAAAATTAAATTATTTAACACAAGGCGGCATTTTACTTATATATTTTGGTATTATCAAACTTCCAAAAGTTTTTTAAAATAAATTCACATGTTTGAAAATATAATTGGAAGTTATGTCTCATTTTTAGGTGAATTTTAGGTCACTCTTTATGAATCTTTGATTTTCCGAGAACATTTTGCTTTTAAGTAATTAACAAAAGTATATAACGCGTGTACGAATCGAAGGGTATAACATTTTACATTTTTATGTCATCTCCCTTTCTTTAATATGCATCAATAATCAAAAATATTTATATCTCATCAAATTCCATATCAATTATTACAAAAATTTCGTGATAACAACTTTCCATTACAACAACTCGGTAGCTTCATAATTATATATAAAAACAATTAATTTAAAAAAATTACAAATTAGCTAAAAAAACCTTATATTATTCCAGATGCTATAAATAATGACCTTTCTGATTCAAACAAATTAAAAGAATTTTACTGAGAACCTGTCATTTTTCTAAATATTATAATAAAACAAAAGCGGCCAGACTTACAAACATAACTGGGATCATTTTACTATATTCGTAATACTATATATAACAAAACTATATACATATATACAATACTAAAAAAAAGCATAATATTATAATAATTAATTTTAAAATAACATTTTGTTTTAATTTCATCAAAAATTCAATATTATAATATGATTTTGACAGCATTTTAGAAATTGGTTTTTTTTTTTTTTATTTGTTTTACTCCATTTTCAAATATATTTTCTTTTCATTTTATTTTTAATATTTCAAATGTTATTCAATAACGTTTTATATTTTTTTTATTTTACCTTTCTCGATTTTTTTTTTTTTTTTTATTTTATTTTAATTTAATCCCTTAAAAACTAATTTCAATTTAAAAATAATTTGATTAATAAAATTTTTTAACTGACGTATTGGCATGTATTTGGTGATTTACACGTACAACATACAAAAAATGGAAACGAAAATACTGTTGGAAAAAAAATGATAGTAGAAAAAATAGTGTAAACGAGGCGGGCGTGGTGGCGATCAATACAATATTACTGTTTTAATTGAATTTCAAAAAAATAAAAACGTGTTTCTACATAAAAGTTAACACCTTCACACACAAAATGTTTAGATTTTAATAAAAAAAATCAATTTATTCATCACTTTCATACTTTATACTGCATTTTGCAGTATATGGTAATTGGTAACTGCTTTTCGGCATTTTCAATTCAATGTGTATAAAAGTTTTTTCATTTAAAATAAATTTTAAAACTGTAAAAAAAAAAAAAAAAAAAAAATTCCAATGATTTTTTAAATTTCCGGTCAACCTGTCATTCTGTTGAAAGTTAAAAACGACAGAAAAAGAAAAAATTAATTTTACAGAAAGGTGAAATAAAAAAAAAAAATTAAATGAATTTAAATTTGCAATATAAAGGTGTATATACAAAATTAACAGTCAAACTGACAATTTTATGTTAAATATTTTGTGTGTGTGGTGAATTTAAAATGAAAATTTTTGTAAAAGAAAATATAAATTAAAAAGTAATTTTTCAGAAAATATAATAATATAATTAATTTTTCTTTTAGTATAAAATTTTTTTTTGAATGTTAAAACAGAAAATATTTATAAATCAATTATAAAAAATATATATAATTTTGTATACTGGGCTATTTTATATATTTTACTGTAAGAAGATTATTTCGTGTACTACATGGAAGTTTTTTTTAATTTCCTGTCCTCGGATGTGGTGACTTCCAGATGATTTTATAGTTTTTAAAGTTTAAGATGAAAATCTATTTGATTCTACGAGTATATAAAAATGTTTATTTATTTATTTTTCGTTTTAAGCGCTAACTGTTCAAGTGTTAGCACAGGGGGTCATATTATATTCGTATTATTAAACATGAGACAGTACTAAGCCTTATAACATGTATAAACGTCTTATATTTTCAATACATACAATTCTATTTTTAATTTTTTTAATATTCTGTATTTGAGTTATATGGTACTAGCAGATTTACCCGGCGTTGCCCGGAAGCTTGAAAATTGTAAAAAAGCAAGTTTCAGCCAATTTTTTGAGATACTACTTTGCCTATAAATGCCACAAAAAAATATTTGTGGAGTTCCGTTAACCCATCGTGGCCCAACAGCTTTTTATAGGTTTTTTCGTTGCTTTACTATATATTAGAAATGATTTAACAGATTAACTTCAAATTTCGTATATGTGTTCGTCTTTGAAAATGAAGTTCAATTTACTAACAGACTTGAAAGTTGTTAACCCCCGCCGACGATTGTTCAAAAAAAAATTTGTAAGTAAATTACGTCCAATTTTTGAAAGTAGGTACAACTTCTTTGAATTAGGGGAATACTTAAAAAAAAGGGTTGTCGAGTTCTTTTAATCGATTGCGAAACAAAAACTTTAAAAAACAGTTTGCAAAACAATTTGAACGATTATCTCTAATTTTTCTATACATGGTGCTTCTTGACAATTTGGTGCTCCTTGACGATATAGTTGAGGATGGTAGGTTTCCGGTGAACAATGTTAACTGAATTAAAATGACTATAGGTCAAAAGGGGATTTTCTTGAATTGCCAACGCTTGAATAAATTATAGTCGATGGTTTAGAAAAGGTTTAAAAATTCGCTTTTCAACTTATATTTTGTTTAGTACTCACCTGAAAGTTGTAATACGCTCTTCCTCGTTTTTTTATGATTTTATGAGAGAAATGTAGGCTTATTTTTTGGAAAAACTGTTTTAAAATACTATGTATTTAAGCATTATACATAACAAATTGAATTTTTTGATTTTTAGTTTTCATTTGAAGAAAACTGAAAATTTCATTGAATCTTTGTTCAAAACGCACAAACAGGTCAAAACCAAATTAACCCTGTGGGTTTTAATTAAAATGCTGGTACAAAATTTTCAATAAAATACTTTTAATCGTATAAGAAAATAAAATATATAGAAAACTTCATATCATCGTCGTGGAAAATGGGTTAATCGAACTTAACTAAAACTTTTTGCAGCCTCTCTTTTAGACTACAAAATCAACCTGTAAAATTGGACACAAATCGAAAACACAAAATTTTTTGAAAGTCCGCCAGGCCGAAATGGGTTAATTTATTCCAACCAAATTTATACAAATAAATGCGGTTGCTAAGAGGAACATTTGTGCAAAATTTCAAGTCAATCGGTGAAACAGTTTTGACTCGACATCAAAAACATTGAAAAAGCTTCTTTGCACTCTCGTGCCCAAACGGGTTAACCGAATTCAACAAAAATTTGTCCCAGACTTTATTTTCGACTGCGAAACTAACTTGTAAAATTGGACACAAATCGGAAACACAAAATTTTTTGGAAGCCCGCCAGGCCGAAATGGGTTAAATTATTCCAACCAAATTTATGCAACTAATTGCGGTTGCTAAGAGGAACATTTGTGCAAAATTTCAAGTCAATCGGTCAAACTGTTTCGGCTCGACATCAAAAACATTGAAAAAGCTTCATTGCGCCCTCGTGCCCAAACGGGTTAACCGAACCCAACAAAAATTTGTGCCAGCCTCTCTTTTTGACTGCAAAACATCCCTGTAAAATTGGACACAAATCGGAAACACAAAATTTTTTGGAAGCCCGCCGGGCCGAAAGGGGTTAATTTATTCCAACCAGTTTTATACCATTAATTCCGTGTAATAAGAAGAACATTCGTGCAAAATTTTAAGTGAATCGGTCAAACCGTTTCGACTCGACATCAAAAAAACGAAAAAGCTTAAAACGGCTCTGGAGCCGCAACCTGCTGACTTATAAAAATGCGACATAGCCTATGTCACCCCCCGGACTCCCAAAATTATTCCTCTAAAATTTGGTGTCAATCGGACCAGTGGTTTTCACGTGAATCCTGGACAAACAAACAAACAAACAAACAAATAAACAAACAAATTTTCTTCTTTATATATTAGATTCTTTATATATTAGATTCTATATCTGTGAGTTTTATTATTCAATTTAATTATTTGTTTACATTTTGTATTTGTTTATATTGTTATATTAATGTATTTTTTATTAGAGATATATAATTATTAATTATTGATTAAGCCTTTAATGTGAACTCAATGGCGAATGGTAGCTAAGTCGAGCCGAAAACCAGAAAAGTCTTTTTACTTTTACTGGGATTTGAACCCGCGCCTTTCGCATTAAAGGTTTATTACTAATAACTTTGAAGACTCGATAGCTCTATAGTCTAAGAACTCTTTTTCACTCAATATTAATTGCCACATTTAAAAGCACATATCCTAATCTAATAATGTTTAAAAACTACAAGTTTGGTACAGGTGGGCTCTGTCAAGTTTGTGGTGTGCTCCTGAAATTTGAAAGATGAGCAGGATAGCGATAAGTGGAACTCATTAGTATTTTAATACCAAGAAGTAATATCTTCGTTATAACCAATATAGAACCTTGAGGTTCATTCTTTGGCACCGACTTAGTTGTTTTAATTTAATCCTTCAAAAGAGCATTTCAAATGAAAAACTGAATTCCTGTTATTAAATTTACATTCCACGTTTTTTTAAACATTTCTATTGTAGAATCACATTAACATATTCTGTAAATGCTTTTGAATTCTTTGTTTTTTGTTAAAGTTGATTTATTTTTGTACTCTCAAAACTCAAAATCAATTACTCAAAAATATTTTTGTGTAATTTAATTTTTTAATTGGGATTTGTTATGTTAAACTTTTTTTGGCTCAATAATATATTTTATTTTTTTTTTTTATAAAAAATATGGAATTCAATTAAAACGTAAAATATAAAACAAAAATCTGAAATTTGAAAATGTAAAGGTGAAAATAATGATATAAAAATAATTTTTTAATAATTGTTTTTTATAACAAGTAATAATCAGGATCGAGTGATTCTTAATATATTTAATATTTTAAAATTTAAATTCAAGTAATCGTTTAATTGATTCATGCTTCATTTGCCAAAATATTTTGTCTATTCGAAGAAAAATTTTGTTTATATGGTTAACAAGTTGATAGAAGCATCAATTCCATAATATGTTAAACTTATATTGAATTAAAAAAAATTTTTAATTTTAAAGTGGTAAGTATTTGAAATTTTGAATCTTATCTAGGATACCTTTTTAATTTTTCTTTTTTTTTTTGGAAATAGAAGTTTCCAATTTTAGGGAAATAAAAAGCTTTGAAAGCCACCTATTGAGTGGTTCCTATAGGTAGTGTTCCAATTTGATACACCAAACCCACAATCCTTTTTGAATCAAATTTTACAATGGGACCAGTGATACACATGTACAGCTTGGTTCGACTGATAAGGATGTGAAAATATTATTAGGAATAAATTTTGGGAAAATATAGCATTCTGGGACTATTACAGGTAGGGAAAATTAGATTGGGATATTTAGAAGATAGATGTTATCGTTCTCCTTAAATTTGGCTAAATCATATACATATACATTATCAACTTTGGGGAACATATTTGGTGGAATATAATTCGCCATCTGGTTAGCTCAACTGTTTAGGGATGAGCATCTTTGGCAGTTCTTTGAGTATTGGCATTAAATGTTTAATTCCTTTAAAACAGGTGTTAGTTCTTACACGATATATATAAAACAAAGTCAATGAACCAATTGTACGACGATAGCTGAGTGGAGTGAACGTTAAGTCGACACGGGGATCATTTATAAAACGAATAGCTCAGTTTTACACTTAATCAAGATATCCCAGCGCCATAACAGAGGCAGCAGCCCAATTCTCAACATTATAATCCATTTTCAGATTAAAAAAGTTTTATATGTTATGTTAAGTAGGTCAGCATGAATGAAGTAAATTTTGTTTAAAGTTAGCAGCATCCTTAGCTAAGTTAAAAACTGTATTTGCTTTATTAAACAGCATTTAGTTTTTTTTAAGTTGATTTCAACCCATTTTTTAACTTTAACTAAATCACTTATAGTGAAATTAAGTACAGCGGCAATGAAATTCATAGGAAGCAACAAAAGTACTATCGTCGGCGAAACTCTTGCATTGGGTTAATTGAAAATACGTCATATTTAAAAATTAAGAAAATACTGTGAGATAAAACAGTACTCTGAGGGACACTAGCGTTTATTTTAAATTCTTTGGATGAATATCTGTCAACAAGAATACGAATTGTACTATTTGAAAAGAAATCTCCAATCAATATAACGGAAACCAAACGGTCGAAAGCTATAGAAATACACAAGCCCACAACATTAGTTTAGCCAGAAGATGAAGACTGGTATTCACTTTTTCGCAGAGCTACACCTTGAAACTATCGATTGCACGACGAGATCTGAATTTAAATTGAATTATCGAGAAGGTGTTTTAAAAGCATTTAGCGTTTTCATCGCCTTTTTAGGAATTCCTAAATGAAAGATAAAAGGTTCGACCGACTGATTTATTTTCAAAATAAATATTTAATTAATTTCAATTTGTCCATTTGAGATTTAAAATTACTGGTTATAACTCCACAAACTTTTAAACAAGGAAATACCGTTATAATATAAATTTATCGAATACAAATTATTTTTAATCTTTAAAATATAAAAATTTTCGAAATTAAATTATAAAAGACATCAAATTTTGATTGATTGTAAAAAAGTATTTCGCAAATTAATTTTATATAACGGTATAATCCCTTGTTATTTTTGTTTTTCTTCTAAAAGAAAAATAATAAAAAGTAAATATAAATCGTTTTTAAATAAAACTGTAAATCTGTAAAATAACTGAAAAAAAAACAAACAAAATTTATAAAGAATTTTTTGTTTGTTTTTTTTTATAAATTATGGCGGCTCTAAATAAAAATACAATTTTTGAATATACCATTTACCAAAACAAAAAAACGCAACTGGCTTGAAAAATTATTCTTGTATGAATCTTATTTTTATCGTGATTTATTAAAGTGATTTTTAAGTGATTTTTCACTATGGGAATTGTGGAAATGACATTAACTGCGATATTTGTTTTTTATTTTGCTTATGGAAATTTTTGTTCAACACGTTATACGGGCACGTTTTGGGAAAAAGTGTTCAAATAAACAAAAAAAAAAAAAAAAGGATTTCATATTTCCAAAAGGACAATAAAAAAACAACACATGTACACACATATTTGTAATATATAAATGTTTAAAGTTTATCATACTTTCGGATTTAGCACTAAAATAAAAAAAAAAGAATTCAAAAAATAAAGAAAAATATTGGATTATCATTCATTTTTCCGAAATTGTCAAAAGGACACATCACCATAATGGTGGCGTAAATCTTGTATGCATAATATTTCAATATGTAGAATTTGCTCTTTATTTTTTCGGGGATGCGTATGGTTAAATATTATAATAATATTAAGCATGTAATTTGAATACAGATTTAATATTATGTAAGTTTTTTGTTCATTGCAGCTGTAATATTATAAGTAAAATTTGTATATTTGAAAATTAAAATTAACTTTTTTTTCATTTCTTTTCAAACCGTCTGATCTTAAATTAATATTTTACAATAAAGTTTTATTTTATACCAAAAAAACATGATGAAGTTTTTCTTAGAAAATATTAACGGTATGAAAGTTTATCTAAGTCATGTTCCAAAATATTCTAATTGCATAAGAATTTCAATCGAGAGTGCTTTACTTCAAATCTCCAAAAATACTTAAGATAATGAAAATAAAGCTTAATTGTAATTCATTTGTTATAAATGTATAACAATAATAAAATCCATAAAGTAACCGTGGCATTGTCTCAATTAGCGGCTCTAAGATGTTGTACGGGCGCAATTACAGAGGCAACAACTCAATTACTTTGAGGAAAGCCCGAAGGAAGTTATGGAAGGAAGGACTAAGATAGGAGTGAAGAGTGGCTCGAAGGGATGGGTGTGAACATCACACGGGAACAGAATAGAGAAAATTATATAGAAACTGTCAAAATGGCTACAAATTCGGTGGCGCGAAATAAAGCCATACGAAATAAAGCCATAAAATGACATTATGGCTTTATTTCGCATTCAAATGCGAAATAAAGCCATATCGCCAAATTTTTCGCGTATGGCTTTATTTCGCATTTGAATGCGAAATAAAGCCATATCATTTTCTAAAATTTTACGAAATAAAGCCATATAGTAAAATTGATACAAATTCTAGTTTAATAGTAAACAAAGTAAAAAAAAAATAGAAATTGATAATTAAGTGCAGTTATAAATGATAAATACAGGGTGTTTCGCTAATAACCTGCCATAGAACTAGGGGTTATTCTAGGGTTCAAAACAAACAAAAAATGCTTCTAGAGTTAGGGTCTATTCTCATCCGTTTGGGAGATATGGGGCTTAGAAAAAATGCTGGGGGCCTAAATAATTTAATTTTATAAAATTGGAACCCTATGTGATAAAATAAATCCAAGTATCAAATTAACAAGCCTAATAAATTTTCTTTCTAAAAATTTATCAACGAGATTTCTGGACCCCTCAGGACCGGATTTATTGGACCGGGAAATTAAAGATTTCCTATTTTTAAATAAAAAAAATCATTTAAAGCTTGTTTATTCAAAAAATAACGGTATTAACATAATAATTTTTTTTTGAGTCCGTTATTCCTTTTTTTATCCCCTAAATTTTGAGTATAATATCATTCATCTAGTCCTAAAATTTCAGAAGTTCATACAAAAAATTAATAAGTTCCTAATTTTTTTAATACACTGTAATAAAACATGTTAAATAATATTATATTTTTTTTACCCCCCCGCTAACTGAATTATTGAAGCTAGATTTTGAATCCAACACTAAAATGAAAAGAATGGTATAAGAATTCGGATACCTAATTCATTAAAAAAATTAATAAGTTTCTAATTTTTTTAATACACTGTAATAAAACATGTTAAATAATATTATATTTTCATTACGGGGGCTGCCGCCCCCGAACCCCCACTAACTCAATTATTGAAACTAGATTTTGAATCCAACACTATAATGAAAAGAATGGTATGAGAATTCGGCATAGCTATTTCATACAAAAAATAATCAACCCTAATTAATAAATATAAATATTCTGGAAAAGGGGGCAATCCTGCTTTTGAATCCAACTCCAAAATCCCTCCTAATTGAGAATCCCACATATACACATATATATAAAAATTTCTGGAAAAAGCGTAAAGCCCTGCTTTTGAATCCAACTAACAATCCCACATATACACATATATAAATATTCTGGAAAAAGCGGCAATCCTGCTTTTGAATCCAACTCTAAAATCCCTCCTAATTGAGAATCCCACATATACACATATATAAATATTCTGGAAAAAGCGGAAAACCCTGCTTTTGAAACCAACTCTAAAACTCCTTCCTAACTATTTAAATAAAAAAGTTTGGAAAATTAAATTGCTTCTATTTTCACAAATAAAATTACATTTTTAAATGCGAAATAAAGCCATATGGCTTTATTTCGCAATTGAATGCGAATTAAAGGCATACGCGAAAAAAATTGGCGATATGGCTTTATTTCGCATTTGAATGCGAAATAAAGCCATAATGTCATTTTATGGCTTTATTTCGTATGGCTTTATTTCACGGCGCCACAAATTCAGAGTTGGAATAATGTAAAAATAATATAATATTTCTTAAGTGAAATAAAGTCTTTCGACTTTAAGGTTTAATTCTCTTTGGAATAAGAAATAATACTTTCCGCAAAATTTTGAGAACTATGCCTTATTTCTTAACGCAATTTTAAAATAAGCCCCATTATAAGTGCTCGAGGCTTTTTTTCGCCTTTTGCCTTAGAAATTTGAAGAAAATTGCAGTGGCAGTTAAGTTGAGATTTTGCTCAGAGGCACATGCCTGTCATAGTCATACTAGCATTTCTCCATTCATTCTTCAAACTTGATCAAATGTACAGTGTTAAAAAGTAGGTTGCATGGGATTTACTTTTGATTCATTACTTTCTTTTAAACTTTTTTAGCACTGCTATTTCTGCTACAGTAAAATACTTTCTCACTCACTTATATTTTAAGGTAGACACGTTAGTGATTTGAATTTTTTTTTCAACAGTACACCAAAAAAAAACTTTTTGTACGTGCTTCAAAAGAACGTGTTTTTAAGGACAAAAAAATTTTTTTAAAAAAAAGTCATTAAAAATGCTATAATTCACTTAAGTTGAGTTATTTTCCAAACAAAAACTCATAGTACTAAAAAACTTTAAACACTTTATATTTCTTTGTATTGGTACAAAATTCAATAATTCTTATCGTGTATTTTTTTTTTTTTCTTGATGTTTATTTGCCGCATGGTACAAATCAAATTTTGTTATAAGTTCTTTTTAAATATTTCAAGAACATGTGCGTATATAAATGACTTTTAATGTAATTTTTAAAATTTTTGAACTAAAATTTATATTCAAAATAAAATTTTGTTTAAGTTATTTGTTTTAAATTGAGGTGCCAATTAGATATTTAATTTTAATATTAAAGATACTGATTTGTATTAGAGTATTCGTTATATTGATATTATTTGGTTTCACAATAAAGTTTAGTTATATCGGCATTTTCTCGACGTTTTTCGAGAGTGTTGATTTAAAAAATTTAGAATTTTCCCAAAGCAGATGACGAAGAGCAAATCATGGACTCTATAAAATGGATTCTATACCTGAATGGCATATTCCAAAATGTGTCGTACCAAGCAAGTGTAAAGAGAATTAAAAACCTAAGGGTCTTCAAATTCTCTGGCCCAACGCTTGATAAAACCCAGCATAGAATTTGCTTTATATTAAGGTATAATGAGGTTGAAATGATAGTTTAATAACAAAAATATACTCTCAAATCTTTAATTGACGCAACAGATAGAATAGTTTGGTTAAAATAATCAGTATGTGATATGGATAATGGATTTAAGCGACGCGTTAAAGTAAATAAAACCACATTTAGTTATGTTAAGAAGAAAGTTATTACTAATACACCAGTTATGAAAACGGTTTAAAACATCTTGTAAAGCTAACGAATCGTCTAATGATTTCATTTTTTCAAATCTGTATGTCATCGGCAGATATCTTAATGTGACTTTTGTAAATTAAAGAAGTAACGTCATTTATAATAAACAATAAAGGGCCAAGATGACTACTCTTGGGAACCCCAGTGAGAGCCAAGAATTGGGTCGAAATTATAGATCTAAATAGAATAAAAAGTAAATATACCAAGTAAAGTCGGTAAAGGTGTTGGTAATCGATTATACCTAATACTGGAAATTTTATAATAATTAGCAAGTTTATATTATTAGACATATTTATGACTCCACTTTGATATATTAAGACAAAATTCTATTTCATATAAGAAATTCGCATTCTCATAAACTACGTTCTAGAGATGCGGAAACTTAAAATTATACGTAGCCCGTAACAAATTCCCGTAACATAGACCTATATCAACTACAATGCTAGCGTAAGTTTTCGACTTGGGTTTTCAGCTGCTATTAATTATTTATAAATTTGTAATATTTATTTTTTTACTTTCAATTTTGTCTTTACTTTCAATTTTGTCTTTATATATGTATTTCGTCACCAAGGTGATTTGAACTTTTCTAGAGATTTTCCTTTCCCGATTAAAAAATTATGTTCTCCACGACATTTGATCTCAGTCTTGATCAATAAGCTTTGTGTTTACCCAGAAGCTGATTTAAATAGCTATATAAAATCTAAGATAATATAAGTATATCTAAATTCTAAATGATACAAATTTAAAAATAAATTTTCAAAAGTTTTAAAGCGCAGAGTATTAACTTTATGTAACAGTGATTAAACTTTACTTTTTATATAATACATAAGTTATAACTAATTGGTTTTAATATTAAATATTGTTGAAATTTAATCCTTCCGTTCAGAATATTTTAGAATAAAGCATAAAAAAAAAATAACTAGGTATTTTAAAATTATTTTTTATTAAAATAATAACTAATAACTAGGACACCATATTTTTTTCCATTACGGGAAAAACAAATTTTAATTAAGTTTTACAAAAATATTTGTGAACTCCCCGTTAGCAAAAAAATGTCAATAAACAATTTTTTTAACTATTAATTTGTGAATCCGGAATATTGAAAGAATTCATACCAATCAGTATTTTTTTGACAAGCTTTAAATTAATTCAAATGAAACAGTATCAGTTTTATTTAAAAATGAAAAAATCTTTATTTCAATTCCATCAAATTCATTCAACTTTATCGGTTTTTTTTTTTTTTTCTGATTAAAATATGAGTTTATAAAATGAATATAAAATTTTTTATGAAAACTTTGTTTTTTTTTTTAAATTATTAAAAATAGAAATGATACAATGGATTTACTTTTTTTTTTGGGTACCATACGTATTTTTTTTTTAAAAAGTATAAGTTACATGGGTGAAAAAATTTATAAATTTAAAAATTGACCATCTGAAGGTACTATTGTTGATTTTATATAGTATAATGGACCGGCGGGTAACATGACGTTAAAATAAGTAATGTAAATATCAATAAAAGTCAAGTATTGATTTGAGAAGGAGAAGCATAAACAGGGTAGTTCTTGCATCAAAAATCAAAAAATATTGTTCTGTCCTAACTGCTAATAGTCATGTATAGAGCACTAGAAGCTTCGGTGTTTTATTTTAGCTCTAGTGAAGGTAAATTGAGTTAGTAAATGCCTTTTGAACGTTAACACCACATTCGGACGAAGAGTTTTTAAAAAAGAACATTTTCAAAATAATATAGTGTTTCATACTGAGTATCTTATGTTATATAATATATATTAAAACTTTCCTTTAATTACAGGTATAAGTTACAGGTGTTTTAAATAGCAAAATTTCAATTTTTGAGCCCATATGGCACTTAAACAGGGGGCGTGACTGAAAAATTGTTAATCGACTCCTAGGAATTTCTGAGGATCTCATTTCGCGCTTCTGCCTCTTTCAAAACAGTACTTCTCCATGTTTTCCTTGGTCTACCCACTCGTCGTCTGCCTTGTTGATCCCACTCAAAAAATTGCCTTCCAATGTTTTCTTCTGGTTTCCTCAAGGTATATCCGATCCATCGCCACTTTAGCTCTCGGATCTCGACTTCAATCATCTTTTGGTTCGTTTTTTGCTACAGGTGTGTGTTGGTAATGATTTGCGGCCAACGAACTCTTAAGTTGCGGCGTAGACAACAGTTTATATACGTCTGCAACTTTTAGGTGATATTTACGGTTACCTTCCATGTTCCACAGCCGTATAGAAGGACTATTTTGTTTCAAATATTTTTAGCTTTGTACACAGGACAATATTATTTGACTGCCATATGTTTGATAGAGTTTCAAAAGCAGCTCTAGCTTCATTTAATCTGCTGTCAACATCAACTTCCGTTCCCCCATTTGGTGTCTCCATGATAAAATAATTTGAAATTTTAGCCAAAAGTAATTAACCGGATGATATAATAATGTTTATATTACGTTTATGAGAGTATTCTAGAGTTGACACAGTCTACTCTAAACTCTTCCTCAATTATTTTATAAAATTTAATAAATCTTTTAAGTGATCTGTATGAACCTTGAATATTGCCTTTTGATAAAGTCTGTAAACCAAGACTTGTTTTCATATTTAATGCCAACTTTTAAACTTACAATATAAATTTAATACTGGAATGGTAAAGATTTAAAACAATAAATGTTGCTAAAAAAAGTTGTGTAACGTTAAACAAGAGAAGGGACCTGAAAGAATGATAAGGCAACAGATGATCACCCCATTAAAAAAACTAACAAGGTAGCACAACAAGGCTGTTGGGAAAAAATTTGTCATGTGCATCATGCTTATGAGATAATTTTTTACCTGTATAAAGTGTTTCGTAAAAATAGTAATACTATTTACATGCCAAGTTTTAATTAACATCTTTCTCTTCAAAAATCCCACTAACTTTTCCCCGTTCTTTATAATCTTAAATTTCTCAAATTCATTCTCTAAGCTCCATTTCGTATTTTTTACTTAGACAGGAAAGTGCACATTTGAATTTAAAGTCTCATTTTAAATTTTGGTTTAAAAAGGTTTGTTTTTAGGAAATTGAAGTATCACAGACATACCAACCCATAGAGACTCTTGAATGCCTCAATTGACGGTTTCGATGCGTTTAACTATGCCCTGTAAAAGGATAATCCCTAACGTTAAGTTTACATGCAATTACAAAATATTAAACTGGTTAAAGGGTGGATTAACATTAAATTTTAAGGATAATTTTTTAACATCAGGTAATGTTTTGTCTTTTATTAATTCGATGTGTAACTTGGTTATTTTGTGAAAATGCAGGTATCTGAGGTTAAATCCCAAATAATAAATAATATTAATTTGACTTTTGAAAATAATTTACAAGTTCTAATGACAATTTTAGCAATACAGGAATAACCAACATATATGGTTGGAATTGGTATTAGAAAAATTAAATACGAATGTTAAGAATTTTGGGTATGTATTATGTTTTTCTGAAGGGGTTGTTCTAAAATTGTAAAATATATCTTTGATTCATTGAGTATAAATATAAAACAAGCTAAAATATGACTAAATCGTGCTATAACAATAAACAAAGATTCAAAGCAGTGAAAAAAACCTACTTAAAAGTTATTTGAAAAATAACAAGTATATTCCATTATGTGTACAAACATTTTTTATTGTTTTTTTTTTTTTTAATGAAAGCGGTGGTGAAGGCTAAGACACCCTTTTTAAATAAAACAAGTAAAGAAACAGTCAGTCGGTGCAACCGACTTAGAAATACCCTACACCTATTTGGTTCAAATTTAAGGACATATCCATAAGTCATTTTAACACCATAAAAGCTGTTATTAATTTGATCGTAAGACATAGCTAACCAAATTAACTTTATAATACTAAAAACATTTTCTAATTACACAATCTATTAAAAAAATTACAAATTCTTACCAATTTATCTATTTAAAAATATTAAAAAACAAACAAACTTGAAATAAATGAAAATATATTTATTCCAATTCAATTACAAAATGAAAAAATTCTAATTATTAAATTTTGTGATAAAAAGATAATCAAAGCATAATATATTTTTAAATTTTTATATATAATCCAAATTTTTAAAAATTGCAATTATTTTAAATGGTTAGTTTATATACCTAATAGAAAAGCTTATAAACGCAAAATATGCAATAAATGTTTTTCTAAAATACAATTACAAATTTAGACCTTTTCATATAATTCATTTAAATAGTAAAATAAATTTTATATAAATGCAGCAAATACCTTTGAACATAGCTGAAACACTACAATTAAGTCTAGATTTCGGAGACACGTAGGACATAGGAAATATATTCTTTGGCTTTGAAATTAAACTCGACCACAACCAATTCCCATGGTACTTTCATTACTAGTAACCTAGAGTTTAAATTTCATCAAAATACCGGCATTATTTTTTGAGTTCTTAACATATATGTTTGTTAGTCCTTGAACTTGTCAAGGGTTCCAGAACCCAAAACCATGGTACGATTTCACCCATTAGCAGTTCCGTCATACTTTCAATACTAGTTAACCCTTGTATACAATTGGAACGTTCTATCTTAATTTTATGTTACTAGTATTATTAATTTCGATGATAAGTTTTAACACATTGGGAGGTCTAAGAGAGGTCCTGAACCACCACTCCAATTGATCCCAAATTAGGGGGGCACGAAAGAAATAGTAAAGAACACCCTGGACCAAATTTGGAGCTTCTACATTTGTTTCAAGTTACTATTTTTATTAATTTCGAAAATATGCTTTAAGGTCCTCGGAACTGAGTGGCTGGTCCCCGACCCACTAGTCCAATGGGGCCCAAATTTCAAAGACACCTACGAAATAGGAAGGAACAGCCTGATACCAAATTTGGAGGTTATATCTTCATTGGTTTCGCAATTACGCTAGTTTGGCCTAAATTCGATCAAAAAGTTCTCAGTTCCGAAACCATTGTCCAATCCTCACCGTACGTAATCACCGCCGTAGTTTCATTACCAATAACCTACAGCACAAATTTCATGAAGATAGGGTCATTAGTTGTTGAGTTATCGTGATTTTTAATATATGTTCGTTATCCCTGACACCAACTAAAAGGTCCAGAATCCGAACCGTTGGGCTGATTTCGCCCTTATACAGCCCGCGCTGTACTTATAGTACTAGTTAACCCTTGTACACAATTTGAACGGTCTATCTTAATTTTAAGTAACTATTTTTAGCAATTTCGATTATAAGCTTTTAAAACTTGGGAGGTCTGAGAGGGGTACTGAACCACCTCTCCAATTGATCCCAAATTAGGGGAACACGCAAGAAATAGTAAAGAACACCCCTGTGGCAAATTGGAAGCTTCTACATTTTTTCAAGTTGTTATCTTTATAAAGATATGCTTTAAGGTCTTTGGAAATGTGTGGCTGGTCCCCGACCCAGTACTCCAATGGGACCCAAATTCCCAAGACACTTAGGAAATAGGAAAGGACACCCTGATACCAAATTTGGAGGTTCTATCTTCATTGGTTTCGGAATTATGCTCGTTTGGCCTAAATTCGATCAAAAAGTTCTAGGTTCCGAACGCATGGTCCAATCCCGACCTCACGCAATCCCCAAAGTAGTTTCATTACTAGTAACCTACAGCACAAATTTGATGAAGATAGCGTCATTAGTTGTTGAGTTATCGTGATTTTTTATATATGTTCGTTAGCCCTTCGATCGATTAAAAGGTCCAGAATCCAAACCAATGGGCCGGTTTCGCCCATATGCAATCCCCGCCGTACTTTCAGTCCTAGTAACCTACAGTTAAAATTTCATCAAGATAGCTCCATTATTTTTTGAGTTATCGTGCCTACGGACGGACGGACGGACATGGCTATATCGACTCAGGCGGTAACGCTGATCACAAATATATATACTTTTCCATATCTAGCTTCCTTTAGGTGGTTACAAACACCATACCAAAGTTAATATACCCCTTTACCTATTCTATAGGTGTAGGGTATAAAAAGTGTTAAACTGCGAGGGAAATAAACTAAAACAAAAAAAATCGCGAAAAAAATATATTAGAAAAAATGGTGAGATGTCAGAAGTTCCATGGCATTTCTGTCTTACCATTATGAGACGAAAGTTCTATATAAAAACGAGGAAGATTATAGTTGCCCTTGTCAACTTTTAGATACCCGTGCATACCCACTAACCGTTATTTATTTTCCTTATGCTATTATAAATATTACAAAAAAAAATATAATTAATTAATATATATAATTTTTAATTCATACCATAATTACCATAATTACCATAGGTACCATCATTATTGCTTAAAAACAAAAAAAACCCTAAAAGTTGGTCTGGATGATTTCCAACTTTGCCAACTAACTTGCCCTATTACTTTACCCGCCCAGTTTTAATTTTAACCTCGTAGCTTCATTAGATCCACAGTTATCGAATCGACAACTTGTCATGGCAGCTCCCCGAAAATGGGGCCGTAACATTATGAAATTCCATATAAGCGCCCGATTCATTATATAACAAATCGTGTATAATTTTCATACTCGTAGTGTAATTAGTTTTAAAGAAATTCATATTGGTGCAAAGAAGTTGTATGGCAGCCCCCCGAAAATGGAGACGTGACATTTTGAAACTTCATATAATTGCTCGATTCATTATATAACTAACAGTGTGTAATTTTCATTCTCGTAGTATACTCAGTTTTTAAGAAATTCATATTGGTGCAAAGAAGTTGTATAGCAGCCCCCCGCAAATGAAGCCGTAAAATTTTGAAACTTCATATAAGTGCTTGATTCATTATAAAATTAACCGTGTGTAATTTTCGTCTTTCTAGTATAATTACTTTTGAAGAAATTTATATTGGTTTAAATAAGTTGTGTGGCATCTCCCCGAAACCTTGGTCTGGTCTTAACCAAAAAGAATAGGGAACCTCAAAAATGTCCAAAAAATGTTTTGTGTGAATTTCAAAACTCTAGCTCTAATTTTTCAATTCTATCTCTTTTAATTAATTTTTAATTCACGAATATATTCAACTTAAGCAAAATAAGCTTCATATGATCATATTCATATAATAATCATCATGATAGATATTAATCATCATATTCATAATCATTATATCTATCAATATCAATAAGCCATTTACTTAAAAAAAATCTTTGTGTTCTTTTTTGCTTATCTTAAATAAACTACGCATCATTTAAATCATATGAAATTCTAACTCGAAATCGTTATCTTTAAAAAAAACAAAAAACAAAAAAAGAAAAAAAAACAAAATTCATATAACTTCATGTTAAATACAAGATGCATAGCTAAATTTCAAATTTTTGTATGAAAATGTTGGAGTTAAAAAAGTTAGTTGTTCGAGAGCTACCCGAAGTTTTGGTCCGATCTTAACCAAAAAAAAATAGGGAACCTAGAAATTGATTGAAAAATATTTTGTGAAAATTTTAAAACTGTAGCTCTTTTAGTTTTTGAGTTATCGTGCTGACACGGACAGACACACATAGCTAGATCGACTCATTTTTCGATTCTGAGCCGATACGTACCCTTGGCACTATATCTAGCTCCTCTAGATCGATGCATTACAAACGGAGGAGGAAATCTAATATACCCGATGTCATATATGTATGCACGGGTATAAATATTAGACGAAAGTTCTATATCCCATGTGACTTCTGTCTCAGTGAGATTAAATTTGAAAGTTTGAAAAAAAAATTTTCACCTTGACTTCATTACTAATGTCGACTATAAAATCACCATCAAATACATATATATATATATAAAATATAAGAAATAAGTGAAGTTTTTATATATATTGTGGAGAAAAATCGAGCAACCGTATGATTTTGTAACCAAATATAATATTTTTCCTAATTCACTTCACATGAACTTCTGGTCATGGGATTTCTGTCATGTCACCTAAAAAATAACATCTATATATGCATATCAGAAAAATTACGGAATAGAATTGTTGTAAAGAGACAATACAAAATATTAAGTTTTAGAAATGTATAACAAGTTTGTCAAAATTGTATTCAACTAAAAAAATCAAAAGAAATTGCTTACGTATATTTTCTGAACAACCCTTGAATGTGCTCATTTACTTCTTATTAAGAGAACAGAATCCTTAACCTTATATTGCTCCATATAAACTTGTTGAAGGTATTTAGATAAAAATAGTGTGCAAACGAGAAGTTGTATGGTAAGTTTGGTGATGAATAAGAGTAGGTCGTTTTTGGGAAAAGTTTGCAAATTTAAGATAGAAAATTTACATCCAGCGGATTTACGCATGCCCAACATAATAAATATTCCATATTAGATTAGAGTACGTAAGCTGTTTTAATACCAAATATACCGAGGGTTTTTCTCGTTTTATAGAAAGGCCCTTCAAAACTATCCCAAATGATACTTCTAATCCCAGAAATTAAGTACTTGTAGAATAATTGACACTTGGCCAGATTTTGATTCTTCTCTAATTTTGTGCTGAAAATAACACTTTAAGTCTTTCCAATTGAGTACTTGCAGAAAAAAACTTGTAGAAATAAGAACTTTAAGCCTACCTCATTTTTATCCGCCTTACTTAAGTACTTGTAAAATTATACTTGCAGAAATAGGCACTTTATGCCAACATAATTTAATGTGTCTCTAATTATGTGTTGAAAATGACACTTTAAGCTTCTCGAATTAACGGTTATGGAAACTTGAAGTAATGTGTACTATTGAGTTATAAAAGTAGTTTAAATATTTAAAAACAAAATCTAAGCAGAGATATGTTCTACAGAATTTTTATTTATACTTGATATGTGAGATTCTCAATGAAGAGGGATTTTAGAGTTGGATTCAAAATCAGGATTGCCGCTTTTGTTCAAAATATTTATTTTTTCATATTTTTTTTGTGGAATTTCTTTTGGTTTTAATTTTATATACCTAAAAATTTTTTGAATTTTACACATAGCGCTCGATATTCGGCAACAAAGCCCAGTTTTCTAATAAAAAAATTGAATAAAAATAAACCATTATTTATACTTTTGTGTACTTTTGTAAAAGAAAGTACACACTTTGTAATCAAAACATCATCCTATATTTTTAAGACAAACAAGAATATTAGATTTACTCTTTCTTTTTGTTTTCTCTTTCTGTTATATGTATCTTTTTCTCTCGTTCTTTTAATTGTATTATTTTTTCGTGTTATCTGTTGTAATAATATGTAGTTTTTTGTAAATGAGAAGATTTTATTTCCATTTCTTTTTGTGTATAAATTTAAATTTTTAAAGAGGAAAATAAATGAGAAAAAACGGAAATATTAAAGTTAAATATGACTTATTGTATTTTGTAATCAAAAGTATAGTGATTCCTTTTTGCAAAATTTGAAGTTGATTAACATTGGCATTAAATGGCATTTCTAAAAAACGTAACAATAAAATTAGTAGTTCTGGAATTTAAAATTACCTCAATTCAGTTCGTTCGTGGTGTAAAACAGTGATGTAAAAATACCAAGGGCTTAGCGAATAATGAATTTAGCGTAAAAAATATATATAATATAAATAAATGATAATGTTATAATTTAGTTATTTAATCAATTCATTATTAATTATGAATAATAGTGAAATCAATATTTAGAATATAATCCCAATGTACTCGTACTCAAGAAACCTATTAACAAGTGTCGAAATATAACGTTGAAGCTTCAATGTTAACATATAATTTTGGAAATATATACGCCGATGAATAAGTTACTTATTTATAAAAACATGAAAGTTTTAATTTTTAAGTCCTAATAGCCCTTAAATGGGGAAGGTTCCGAAATTTTACTAAACAAACTTATGATGGTTCTCAAAGATCTAGATTGTAGACTCACCTATCCCCGCCAACCATTGTCAGATTCAAGAAATTTGATTGCATATTTTCCAAATCATTCAAAATTTGGAATTTTTCTTAAATATTTGTTATCTAAACAAAAATGGTTAAAACTATGAGTCACTTTCTTCAATTTTAAGAACTCCGTTTAAATTTAAGAGAAACCTTTGACACTTGTTGAAATATAACGTTGGAGATTTGTATTATATATATTACATAAAACAAATCTGGACAGGTATTCAAGTTATGTCAAAATTTCCAATTTAAGTCCCCTTAAACCTCCTAAACAGGGGACGTGACAAAAAAATATGTTATTTCCATTTAAATAGTTTCTAAGGATCTAACTTCTTCCAAAATTTTAAGTCTTTAGCTTGAGCCGTTCAGAAGATATGTTGAACTAAAAATTGAGCAAAAATTGAGTTTTGCATAATGGCAAATTAAAGTACCATATGGTAACTCTTTTGATTCCAATTTGGTAACCCTAAATTTGGCATTCAAAGATTTATAAAGCTTATAACAGTGGCTATATTTTACTGTTTTGGTTGGTAAGATTGAAAATATACCTATTAGAGCTCTTGTTATACCAATTTAAATATAGGGCTTTTCCGATTTTGGGGGAGCTGTAGCTCCGTAACTGGTAAGGCTACAGATAAAAGTTCTTCCATGAAGTTATTTTATTTGCGATACCTGTTATTTTATTTGCGATACCTGTTATTTTATTTGCGA
Organism: Dolichopus griseipennis; assembly: GCA_963082915.1. Taxonomy (NCBI): domain Eukaryota; kingdom Metazoa; phylum Arthropoda; class Insecta; order Diptera; family Dolichopodidae; genus Dolichopus; species Dolichopus griseipennis. The sequence goes on along the minus strand of OY720441.1, from coordinate 315,374,254 downwards.
TAGTTAGAATTTATTTTCTCTATTTCACAAGTTTTTCTAAATATATGCAACGACGGACGGATTAACTCATTATTTCAAAATTTTTAAAACATATGCTAAAAAATTAACTAGGCTTTAGTTTTATTCTTTAAACGCTTTTCATTTTATATTTATCGTACTTTTTGAAGTTTTATAAGACTGGATGTAAATTATGCGCAGCATTAACCCTAATTATCCGAATAAAATAGTAATAACTGGTAGGTAATGCATTTTAAAAAATTTTAAGGAAATTAGAATAATTAAATTCAACGCGTTTGGGATGGAATTGTGTTTTTAAAGTCCTCTTTTGGTATTTTAAATGTTAACTCTACATACTGTCTAATAAGCCTGCCTATACTATATGTACATGTTGGAACAGGGTGACATATTATATTCTGATCTTAATGAATTCCACATACAAATAAGCATGAGATAACTGAACTGAATTCTGCATGATTATAATTTTAAAATTCAAGAGCATATAGTGGCTTGATTTTATAATATTCATAACCTTGAACATACAATTAAAAATATAATTTTGTTGGAATACAATGTCATTATATCTCAAACCTGGATATGAAATTTTTACATTGACATTAGTGTAACGTAATATTATTATGATAATGAAATTGGAAACACGTTTTTATATTTTTTAATAAGAGTGAAGTAAGGTGAGAATACAGGAATTATATTCAGTTATAAAATTTATTATTGGGCATATCGGTTTTAGAATTGAAACTAAAATAATCCAAATTTTGGTATAATATCCAATAGCTTGGAAAACAATTAGTCTCTAATATACAAAATAGATATAATCTAACATGCATGGATCGAATAGGAATATAATAGTTCTTCGGAATTTGTGATTCGGGATTGATCTTCTACCCGATCATCTATCTGTCCAGCTATGCATTTCTTCGGACTATAATTCAAAAACTGAAAGACCAAGGATTTAAAATTTCTAAAATATGATAAACAAACTTAGGTTTTCGCTAATTATTGTAACCATCCTTTAATGTAATCGAATAGCATAAAGTTTTGGAAAAAATAACGTTTCCCCCACAACCTTTCTTATACCCCAATAAGCTATTTTAGGTAAATGGTTGTTAGCCGTATTGCTCAGTAAAATCATTGCTTTGCCAATTGCTAGGATTATTGCATTTGGTTTCTAGAAAATTATACGATGTCCATTAAAGTGTTGCCGTTTGCGACATAGTAGGTGAATTGTATTGAAAGTTTAAGATAAAAGAACGTTAGAAAAAATCAAAAATAAGGGCAGTGCGAGAACGCACTCTTGGAAGCCAGCGTTTATTTGAAATATATCAGATAATTAATATGTCAGATTTTATAACTGTAAATGCGTAGTCTTAAAAATGTCTTCATTCAAGACGTTACTTTGATTTTTTTGACAATTAATAAAATAAAATAATTTTTGGCCATAATTTCCTTTAGTTCCCGGGTCGAATTTTTTGCCATAGTATTGTCCATAAACTTTTGGGAAATATTTGGTAAAGGTGCAGTTGTAGAAAAAATTTTAGGTTTTGAATTTTGAATTTGTTGAACTTTTTGAAAACCTTAACGCTTTGTTATTAAAGACCTTTTATAGTTTCTAATATAAAACTTAAGCTTGAGCTTTAAAGACCTATCTGATCATCTCAATGACATTATCAAGAGCATTTTTAATGTTTATTAATATCTAAATGTGTTTGTATAAAATATAAAAGAAAATCGGAAGCGGGAGCTAAGAAATAGCTTAAGTCGAATTTATTTGAATTTGAAAATTTCCTGTAGACCTAATTTCAATCTTTAGTATATTATGTAAAAATATATTTGTAAATTGTAATATATATTGTAAAAATTGAAATTAAGTAAACATTAATTTTTATTTGTTGTGCTCTTTCGTACTTACATTAGTATGCGAATCTGTCACATTTCCGTTATGTGTGTATGTATGTATATTAAAAATATCAAATATATAAAAATAACGTTTATTAATAATATATATATACATATGTAAAGTTTAATGATAATGTAATATTAAAACAAAAAAAAAAAACAGTACATAATTGAAAACGTGTAAAGTATTTTTTTGGTTCAAATAAAAAGTTTTTTTTTTATTTCTTTCTCTTTCTTTCATCTATTTCATTTCATTAAAAAAATTTTCGACTTCCGTTTTTTGTTTGTTCTAATGATAATAATAAAAAAAATATTTAAATAAATTTTTCGTATGTAGAAAATTAAATATTTTCTTTTTTTTATTTTTGGCGGAAAAATTGAAAAATTTGTTTTTTTTTTTGTTTTTGGGAAAATTTTTATTGGAAAGACAACTTTGATGTTCATTTATAATGGATATGTAGTTGTTTTTTTAATATAATAAAATTCTAAATTATTCGTAGGTTATTATTGAATTTTAATTTTCTTTTCAAAATATATTTGAAAAAAAGTGAATAAAATTTAAAGGTGTATTTTTATAAAAAAAAAAAAAAAAAACAAAATTAAAATCATTATAATGTATTTTTGTTAAATTTACTTTATAATATTGAATATAATATTGAATGAGAGGGATATAGTATAGACCTCGTCGAAAAGACAAATATTTTTGTTGTAGAATACCATCTTAACATCTAGGCCTTCCAACCGTTGTGCATCCTACTTCTACTATTTGGGTGGGGCATAAATTACCTTATGATTTATCGAATAAATTTTTCTAATTTTACTTAATGTTGGCATTTATTAATATTTAGATTATAGTTTGGAAATATGTCATGTTATAATGTTTTGAAGATAATATCTTTCAAATAGTGCCCATTATTTGCTTCAGCTAAAAGAATTTTCCATAACTTTTCTTGGAAAATGGGCGTAACCACCCATTATGGATTTGTGACTAAACTCTAAACTCCTTGTTTTCTAGGCACAATTCTTATTTCTATATTCATGCGTACTTCTGCATCATTTCATTTTAACTCGGGAGTCAATTTAATCTTATATAAAAAAGATGAAGTTTACGACGTTCTCAGCAGTTGATGATATACCAAGAATTTTAGGCGGTGACCGCCTAGATATCACCATCAGCTGAAAACGTCGTTGATGGAACTTTCGCGGCCTCCTCAATACATCCTTGCACCGAAGCAATGTTTACATCATTTAGAACTGCAAGAGATCTTCCGGCACACAGAAGATCACAGGTATTCGCTTGTTGCCGATAATCTCGAAAAAATCGGTTAATTATTGGAGCGCTAGGTGCACTTCGAACATGAATGAAATTTCAATATAATCTTTGTGTCTTAATCATCGAATGCTGACTTTCGAAATAGAATTGAGCAACTTGGTTTCTTTGAGTGTTTTCATCATAAATTTTACATTTTATTTGGTAACCAAGGGGATTTTGAAAAGTAAAATTATTTTGAAATAAAAAGGATATCATAAAATAGTTTCAGCATTATTTGTACAGGGCTGTTTAGCCGCACTCCATCAGCTAAAATGCCAAATGCTTACCCACTGCAAAATTGAAGCCCGTGGAGGCTATTTAATAAGATATTTTTGTTTAAAAAGGGTACCAATAAATTATAATACTATTATAAGTTGTAAAACGTTTCAGATAACAACTGTAATGTCCCATTTTAGTTTATTATCATCTTTACATTAATTTTTCTTTTATAGTTGTATGGAATGACATACAAACTTATGGATATTGACAATCACCATACAAAGACCGAAACATAATATATGTCTTATATACCTACATAACATTATTATAAATTTAAAAATTTTTAAAAATTTTCTGATGAGATTTATGGAAATGTATTTTAGGTTCCTTTTTTTACAATAAAAAGAAAAATGATAAACGAAACATAAACTTGTTAGAAAAAGGCAAAAACTAAGCCAATAAGCATTGAAACATGTGTTAAATATTTTGTGTTTTTTTTTTTTGTTCTCCTAAAAAAAATAAAGAGATATGGAGAATGATATAGCAACATATTATTATACAGTATGTATAGGTATTATAACAAAAAAAAATATTGCCATACATTTTATTTACATAAAGGTCCCGGCAAAAAAAAAAAAAAAAACAAAATAAAATAAAATTATAGAAACCATATTATGAAATCCTTTCTATTAAAATGTTAAACGTAAGCATTTTCTATAAATTTAATGTAAATTTTTATAAAGAAAATCTACAGCTGTATAGTTTCAGTAGTGTCCCATATAACAACACCAGAACCCATTTCATAACCCAATCCAATCATCATCGGGTGTTACAATAGAATAATATTTACAACAACAAATTATTTACATTTTTGATAAAATAAATTTTTGGTATTCCGGAGCCAGAATACAAAAAAAAAAGGACTGGAAATGATAATAATAATACAATAAATGAAAAGAAAGAAGGAATATACAAAAAAAAAAAAAAGAAAGAGAAAGAAGAATAAAACTTAAAAAAGAAAAGACGATTACCTTAAAAAAATACGATAAAATTTAAGCTGTTTGTCATCACATATCAATACGTTTTGTTAAACATATTGTTTGTATATGTATACATAAAATATCTGCATGATACTAAATTCATCTATAGATTTATACAGGTTGACAAAATATCTTGGATAATTTTTTTTTTTTTTTTTTTTTATGGTATATAAAAATTCAACGAACCCTTTCTTTTCACATTTTGAAAAAATTTTGAAAATATTTGTTGATATAATTTCATTCAGTTCGTTCATTCGTCTGTCCATCTGTTAACAAAAGCGCTAACTGTTAAACCGTGCTAGGCCAATAAAACTGTCTATACCATAGGTATATGTTGGAACAGGGTGTCATAATTATATTCGTGTTATTCGAATTGATCTTAATGAATTCCACATACAACTTTAACATGAGATAGTACTAAGCTTTATAACATGTAGAAACGTCTTAGATTTTCAATACAATTATATTTTTGTTTATTTGCAATATTTTGTTTTTGAGTTATATGGTTTTCTATATCTGTGAGTTATATTATTCAATTAAATTATTTCTTTATATTTTGCATTTGTTTATATTGTAATATTAATGTACTTTTTAATTTAATATATTAATGTACAAATTATATAAAGATATATAATTATTAATTATTGATTTGGCCATTAATTTAAAACCAATGGCGAATGGTAGCTGAGTCGAGTCGAAAACCAGAAAAGTGTTTTTACTTTCACTGGGAATCGAGCCCGGGCCTTTCGCATGAAAGGTTGGTATTCTAACTACTGTACCATCCATCCATTTGAATTAGAACAACTTTTCCTGGAGTCCCAACCATTGCAGAGCTAAAGTACAGCCCGTTAAAGTCGAAAAAAAGCCCCATATTTAAATTGTCATAACAAGAGCTCTATGAAAAATATTTGCAATCTAGAAACGGTAAAAGACAGCTGCTTTATTAAACTTAATAAATATATGTAGTGTAAATATATAAAGTTGTCATACTTAAGAATGTTGAAATTTTGGCAGAAAGTCGATCCTTAGAATTGATTCATTGAAAAAACGCCTACTATTTGTCAGTTGTAAAGACTTCAAATTCAAAATTTTGCTATTATACACTTGTACCTTGAACACATGTCCAAATTTTTTTTAAGTAATATACAAAAATTAAAGTCCCAATATTATATTACAACATGTGCTAAAAGTTTTTTTAATTTTAAAGTGCGTTATTAAAAATAAAGGAAGTGTCACTTAATGTTTAACCATTTTTCTTTATATGTATAATAAAATTGTAAGAAAAGATTGAAATTTTGGTGTAAGTCACAATTTAATTCCTTGAACCTGAAAAATTAGATCGAGAAAAATTTTGATGCCTTCCCTATTCATGGATATGCTATTAGTATTTAAAAATAAAAATCGAATTTTAAAAATATATTTTTAAAGATCAATGACTTAGGCAATTGTATATATTTCCAAGGTTAAAAGACAACATTAAAGCTCTAACATTATATTTCGATTAATCTTCATTTAATTGTATTTTTCATTATTAATGATGAATTGATGAAATAACTAAATTATAATTTTATCAAATTATTTTAATATATATTTTTTCCCTAAAACACAGTACGAAACAATATATTATTTTGGAAATTTGATTTTTTAAAAACCCGTGTTTTACGACTTGTTTGTTTTCGTTTCTATTTTTCTTAATTTTTTTTTTTTTTCTGATTTAAATTCAAGAAAATTTGTATTTAAATTTGTAAGTAAATTTACAATCGTTTTTTCTTCACTTTTATAAAATAAAAAACAAAATCAAATGTTGCCGTTGTCGCTATCGCTTTCTTACTTCTTTCAAACGATGACAAGACACTAAGTACCTTTACATTTGCTTTTGAAGTGTGGTGAGATGAGGTGAAATAAAAATTGGTAAAACCTTACCACATAAATGCATGCAATATACTTGTAAGTTTGAATGTTTGATGTATATTATGTATAATATAATACATACATAATATGACAGAAAAATATTATTCTAGTCAGGTATTTAAATGAAATAAATCAAATAATTTACAAAATCAAGTATAAAATCGAATTTGAATTTAAATTTCAGGTTTTAAATAAAATATATTTTCATAATTTTGTAAAATATGTTTTCTCTATACGTAAAATATTTTATTTGGATCATAAAAATATTTGTATTCGAAAACATAATATGATAAAGCATATCATAATATTTAATCGCATCCTTTTTCCGGATAAACTATAAGACCAATTTTAATGAAACAACAACCAAAAGAAAGGTTTTTATTGTTTTCATAGGATAATGATATTTTTTTTTTAGAATATTGCGTTTTTTCAGGTGAAAACCCGTGTTGAATTTAACGTAAATTTGAATTTAACGGTCACGCTGTTAAAAGTTAAGGCTTATGATTCTAATATTATGCGCCGACTTTCTGGGTAAAAGTAATTCATTTTCAGTTGTAACTCGCAGCTCAATCAAACTATTATACATATGCGCCGACTTATGTCTTTCTTTTTTTTGTTTAGTCAAATGTTCAATGAACAAGGAGATTTAATATTTTTTAAAATTGTTTTTTTTTTGTTTTTGTTTTTTCTTTATCTTAAAAAGTGAACGGAAAAAAATGAATATTGAATGTTCTATTCCAAATGAAAGCAATACATTTGGTTTATACAGTAGTTTTCATTTATAACGAACTCGGTTCAACTTTAATTATAATAAACTACACTTTTTGATAAAGAATTAAATTTTACCTAAAAATGAAAGTTTTTTATTACATTGATATTTCTTTTATTTAAAATTATTATATTTAATTATGTTGCTTGGTGATTAATTTAGTATTTTTTTATTTATTTTTGAATATAAAAAAAATAATAATAACGCATCAAAAATACAAAAAAAATTTCATTAGAAGAAAAAGCTTGAGGCTTGAGGCTGACACATCAAATAAAATTTTAGCAAATGAGTTCCAAGTGTCCATTCTAGAATCAGCACATTCTACAATGTTCAAGTTTTATACTAATTTTTCAAATTCCACAGCATTCTTTTAAAACGACATTCGTTTATTACGACGAATATTTTCCGTCTCATCATGGTTGTTATAACCGAAAAGTACTGTACTTTGTTTTCGTTTGCTTAAAAATTTTTTTTTTTTAAATCGTATATTGTTGTTGGTTTTTGTTAAGTTTTTTGTAAAATAAGAACCGACTTCTGATAAATAATATTTCTTAAGAAAAATGATTTGTTACTTATGGATCAACCAAATTCAGCGTGTACGGCGTTCAGTTTCTCTCAAAAAATTTTGAAATAAGTTGTTATGTAAATAAATTTACATGAAAGCATACGCGACGTACTGTACATCGGAGTTTTAAAATTTAAAAATTGACAAAGCGTATAAAAATATTGTAAATGTTTTTTCTTATGTTGCTACGATTAAATTTTAAAAATAAAATATTTTAAAATAATATTTTTTTAAAATAATTTTTTTTAAAACATATATTCAAAATAATTGAAATAAGTTTGCAAAAAATTAAAAACGAAAAATCTTTCTTAAAAAAATAATTTGCAATTTAAATGATTTGTTCCTTTGGGCCTAACCAAAATCAACGCTTATGGTGTTTTAAATTAGTAGTTAAGTACATGATATTACATGAGAATAACTTACTGTACCTCGAATTTTTAAAATTTAAACATTGACAAAGCATATAAAAAAGTTATTGTTTTTTCTTATGTTGTTATTGTTCTAAAAATAAAATATTTTAAAATAATATTGTTTTTACAAATACCTATATTTTTTTAAAAAATACTTTACATATACTCAAAATAATTGAAATACCTATAGTATGTTTGCAGAAACAAAAAAATAACATTTCTAAAGAAAAATTATGTGTTCTTTACAGATCAATCAGAATAAACGCGTACGGCATGCAGTTTTTGACAAAAAAATTTGAAATAAGTAGGTATGTTGTGTACTGTACTTCGGAATTTAAAATTTTAAAATTTGACAAAGCGTATAAAAATATTGTAATTGTTTTTTCTGATGTTATTTTTTTTTTTAAAAAACATACATTCAAAATAACTGAAAATACCTATAACATGTTCGCAAAAAAAAACTAAAAAATAATCTTAAACTTAAATAAAAGTTGACGTATAATTTCTGTCAAAAAATTTACAAATAAATAGGTACATGAATTTTCATGAGAGCAACCAAAATACGCGTAACGCGATGTTCTGTAATCGAATTTTTAAAATTTACAAATTGACAAATGGTTTTTGGTTTTTCTTATATTTCTAAGATTATGTTTTAAAAAATATCTTATATTGAAAAAAATTCAAAATATACCTATTATATATGAAATTAATAAAATTTTTTGTTCTAAATTAAAACATTCAAGTAAATTTTAGCAAATGAGTTCGAAGTGTCCATTCTAAAATCAGCACATTCTACAATGTCCAAGTCTTATACTAATTTTTCACAATTCACAAGCATTCTTTTAAAACGACATTCGTTTATTACGACGAATATTTTCCGTCTCATCATGGTCGTTATAATCAAAAAGTACTGTATTTTGTTTTTGTTTGCAATTTATTATAATACAGTAGATACTAAAAAAATTTTTTTGTAAATCGTAAATTGTTGTTGCTTTTTGTTAAGTTTTTTGTAAAATTAAAAACCGAATTCTGAAATATGCAGAAACTTAAAAAAAAAAAATAATATTTCTTAAGAAAAATGATTTGTTTCTTATTGATTAGCCAAAATCAGCATGTACGGCATTCAGTTTCTGTCAAAAAATTTCGAAATAATTAGTTATGTAAAAAAATTTACATGAAAGCATACGCGACGTTTTAAATTTTAAAATTTAAAAATTGACAAAGTGTATAAAAATACATATTGTAATTGTTTTTTCTTATGCTGCTGCGATTAAATTTTGAAAATAAAATATTTTAAAATAACATTTTTTTTTTAATTATTTAGTTTAAAACATACAAATATTCAAATAAATTGAAAATACCTACAGTAGGACAATATGTTTCCAAAACTAAAAAAATTATCTTTCTCAAAAAAAGTTATTTGTTCCTTAGGTCCCAACCTAAATAAAAGCGTACAGCGTATAATTTCTGTCAAAAAATTGAGAAATTAATAGGTACATAAATTTACATTAGAGCAGCGAAAATACGCGTAACGCAATGTACTGTATCTCGGATTTTTAAAATTTACAAATATTGACAAAATGTATAAAAATATTATTATTGGTTTTTCTTATATTTCTAATATTATGTTTTAAAAAATAATATTTTTTTACAATAATTTTTATTAAAAAATATCTTATATTCAAAATACCTATAATATGAAATTAAAAATATTTTTTGTAGGTACTAAATTAAAACATTCAAATAAATATTTTTGATAAATTAAAAATTGAACGCGCGTATCGATTTACCGATAATGGATATGTAGACAGACGTATTGACGTACTGCCGTATAAAAATTGTACGTCGTATGTTTTGATTTCATTCTAATAATTGAAAAGTTTATTTCACACTTTCAACATCGAATAATATTTTTTTATAATTAAAAAAACTATTTTTAGTTTTACTTTGACAAAACGAACCAATTTTATATATCAAAAAGTGTACATGAAGATTAGATAGGCGTAGTTTGTAAATGGAACGCTAATTTTTGTTTCAGGAGCACATAATTGTTAGATTAATCGTCATATATATATTTGACATCTTAAAACTACCTGTCATTTGAGAAGTTAATTATATTTAATAGTATTTAAATATTAATAAAGTGAAAAAATTAAGGTTTATTGCTGATATAAATATAAAGAATATTTTTTAAAATGGAAGGGGGTAAGTGCTTATTGGTTATCAAATAAAATATATGATTTAACATAATTCAAGAGAATTTTAATTAAAGCCATCTGCAGGAAATTATTTATCTACTCTGTTATATACTCTTTTACAAAGGCTGGAGTAGCTGGCAATAGTTGAGAGTAGAAAAAAGTTTACTCCTCATAAAGGAATAAAAGCAATAATATTTATATAGAAATATATTTTTGTCAATAAAAAACTTAGGAAAAATTAAATAAACAAACTAGACAAAAAGGTATAAAGTAAACTAAGGAATTCAGAATCATTTTTCGCATGTTTTCAGAACTTTAAATAGGCATATATTATATAGTAGTAAAAATTTACCTATGTAGCTTTTAAATTTAAAAATGAAAAAAGGGTAGGAAAAATTTATTCTTTGATTTATTGAAAAACTTTTTTTTTTGCTATAAATCTTTAGATTGAGATTTAAAAAAAGACTTCGGTCAACTTCACTATTATTACTTCTGGCAGTACTTCTGGCAGCTTCAATATTATATAATACTAAATACTAAACTTATAAATTATGATATGTTTAATTTTGTTGTACATATTATGTATTCATAGAGTTTTTTAATTAGTACAATTTAATACAAAATACGTACAAAATAGTTCAAATCGTACTAAAATTTTTTAAAAAAAGTACGGTTTGCTATATGAAGGACAGCATTAACTCGAATTTTGGATTCTTGATTTCAATAAATATATGTATATGTTTAGAAATATGTATTTATTAGAATACTATTTATATGTATTTAGAATTTTAATTTAATTTAACTGTACCAATTTATCCTCTCTTTCAAACGGCTTAAGCTATAGAAATAAAACTCAAAAATCGGTACTTAACAATGTTTTAATAATTAAGAAAAATTATAAATTTTTTTTTTATTATTATTATTTATTATTATTTATTATTATTATTTTTTATTTTTTTTTAATTATAAATTGTTGACAACACTGTTGGCATAATTTTTATTATGTATAGTCTAATATAATTTACACAAAACGAATTTTATATGTTAACTTAAAAGCAAAAATAGCTCGAATTTCGAGCACAGGGCGATACTAGTAATATATTACTTTGTTAAAAAGTTAATTGTATTGGCCAACTTTAACTAAGAACATTATTTTAATTAGTACCTAATGTACATAGTATAGAGTTAAATATGTTTAACTTGTAAAACTTGTTAAATTTTGGTTCACCAATTAATTATTCTATGAATATTCTACGGAATAATTTGACATTTTTAAACTAGTTTATCCTTTAAATCGGTTCTTTTTCAAGTTTGTGTACTTAACTTTTTGACATAATCGATTGTTTTTTTAGATTAATCGAATTTTTGTTATGTTTTTCAAATCCCTTATATGATTTGTCATTTTGTTTTCATCACATTAACAATTAAAGATGAAGGCAGTTAACAAATTTATTTTATTTGTTTTTAAAATTTAACAAGTTGTGTAATGTGAACACTATTTTTCAAAACGAGAATACTACTTGTTAAAAATTTAGATAAAGTTTTGGCAAAATTTTAAATACGCAACTTATTAGACATTCAGTTATGAACAAAAGAAAATATAAGTTGAAAGGCAGCTCTTCGAACCTCTTCAACTACACTGACTATATTTTATTCAGACATTGGAGTTAGCTACTGTTGACAAAATTTAATTTCAAAATAATAAAGCTAGATATTATATGTAGACTAATGCTTATGTGAAATATGATGTTGTATGGCAAATATTCAAACCCACAGCGATATTTTTCTAATAAAAATTGAATGTCTATCACGTAGCAGTAATCGCTCTGATCCGACTCTATGGATAGCCGGCCCTATTCAGTTCTAAATTGCTAAACCAGTCTCCTAGACTGGGAAACCCAAAGAGTTTCTATAAATTTACTTTAAATATCAAGTAATTTTATTTTTTTTTTTACAGAAAAATATTTTTAAATAAAGTTTTAAAGAAGCGTATTTTACAATTCTCTGTTTTTAATTCTCTGCCTTCGTTAAAAATCTGATTAAAATTAATTGCATACGACATTACTTTTTTTTTTAAACTTTTCTCTGGAAAAACAAATGCAAAAAGTTTATTTAACTAAAAATGTTTTCGTATAAAGTTTTTAAAACATTTTATTATTTTTTTTTAGAAAAGTAAAAAAAAATTAAATTGTTTTATTTTTTATACTTATGTATTAATTACTGTACACTTAAAACTGACGCTAATGTATTTTATAAAATAAAAGGCGCGCAAAATGTCACATAAACAAAAATAACAAATTTTCATATGGAAAAAATAATGGCGACGTGTTATAGCCCCACAGGTCTTTAGTTCATAATGTGGTTTTGCAAATATGGTATTAAATAAAAGGCGCACAAAATCCATTGAGTCAAAAATCCATAAATTTCCTAAATATTTGTCCGCAATATATTTTTAATATTTATTGAGTTATATCCCATCGGTAGTTAGCCATAATATTACACATGATTTTGATAGGATTATGATTTATGACCCACCTTAAAAATATTAGCAGGGGTTTAAGAGCTTAATACAATATCATGTTTCCAATAATTTGTTTAGCAGAGGTTTAGGGGCTCAGTCCCTTTATTTCAAATGCTTTGTTGTTGACATATTAAGGTTAAAAAAAAAGCATAGAAACAATTTTACGAACTACTCAATTTACGATTTTGCGACGAACTCTAAAATGCTTCCAAATTATTTCAGTATATTTTATAATAAAATTATATCTAAATTTTTTGCATTAAGTTAATTCCTCCTGTTATGTTTCTGGTAGCTTCATTATATCGTAATGCCGCTTCAATATTTAGTTACGGAATATTCTGATATTTCAACTCAATATTTATGGCATTAGAACTTAGAAGCATCGGGCCAAAACACTAAACTTTTATATAAATTTCCAGTGAGCCTCATAAATCGTTTGGACTTATGACCCACAATTGTGGGTTGTGACACTATATTATTAATTACTATATTTAGAACAAAACACCAACTTGAACTTATGATATCTGGAGCTATAACACATCGCCGAAAAAAAATAATAGAAATGTTGTAAAGGAATGCATGGCAGATAAGGAAATCTCATAATTATTTATTATGAATTTCATAAAACTCTGATTTAATAAGCAACCAAAAACACTTAAAAATATTCGTAAAAAAAATTTTTTGAAAATTTTTTTATATATTTTTTTTTTGCAAAAAAGTTTTCATGTTACAAAATTTTGACAATTTACAACAAAATTAAAATTAATTTCCTTTTAAGTGTTCCTTCACACTAATTAAAGTGTAGAGAATATTGATAAAACCCAATTATTTAACTTATTCTTCATAAATTATTAATGTAATTTATATGATTTCCGTTGATTTGAATAAAATTTAATTTTAATTTTTAGCAAAGCAACGTATTGGAAAGTTCAGACGCAGTGAGTTGATATCCTTTGGCATTCCTAAAATTGGTTTAAATCTTCTTTAAGCTGCTGCATGGTGCACAAGATCTGCTTAACAAAAGAATACCTAGTGAAACTTGGACAATGTAGTTTCAGAAAGAAACATGTTAGAAAAATTATGATATCACTTTTAATTCTTAAATCACCTACACAAAATGAATCACCTTAAATCACCTACCTAAATTCTGGTTCCTTCATCATGAATTAAATGCACTTTTATATTTTGAGAAAAAAATTAAAATAATCGCAAAATAATTGGAAAGAATCGGCGAATCATTAGTTTTTCTTTCTTTGGAACTAAAAGTTGAAGTGCAGGGTCATAATTTCCAGGGTCATAAGCCCCTTAGGGACATTTGTTGAGACATAACTCCATAAGGAAATTAAGAATCATTGCAATGAGCCATAACTTCCTTGGCGACTATTTCCTTGAGAATTTTGACTTATAGTGGTGTGTCATAACTTCCATATGCAGTTTATAATATTATATATAAAATAACAGTGACGTCAGTGACGGGTACAACTTGTACAGACTCTATTGAGCTATAATATCAAAACTAATTAGTAAACATTTTGGAGTTAATTTCGAAATCAGGGTATTGCATTTTTCTAAAGTTAATAAAAAACAATAATTTTGCATATAAAATACATGTTGAGGCGATTTTTCAACTCTTTCACCATATTGTCGAATATAACGATTTGAAAAAAATTATTAGTCCCCATATTACATTTTAATTCTATTATTATTAACTTTAATGCTTGATATTAAATAATTTTATATGATTTTGTAACCAAAGCCTCGTATTAATGAATTCATACATACTGTGAAAGAATTTTTTCTTTGATTTTTTGACCAACTGAAATATGCTTCCTAATATAGAATCTCGCATAGACAAATATATAAATACATATTGTTTTACATCTAATACATACTTTACTTATGTATTTTCAAGGATAATCTAAGGGACTTATGACTCTGGAAGTTATGATCCTACACCAAAAGTTGATAGAGATATCAATAATTCTTACATTTAATAACAAACCACGGGATTAACAATTATTTGATTACATATGAAACATATGATTGGATTTGGTATTAAAATACGCTTTGCTGCCAACGCAGAGTATTGAGAACGGAAAAGGGGAAGAAAAAACTTACAAATAAGAATTGAGAAAGCTAAGTACTCACGGGAGATTCAAATTCGTAACGCTTAAGGACAAAAACGTACGATCTCTTTATTGATGTATTTTAACATCATTTTGTTAAAATTCTACAAATTTGTATGAGAAACGAACTCATACTTGCTCTGTTAATAACCTTTTCCCTTTTCTTTTGATCAATATTTTATTAGAATTACTTATTAAAGACGTAATATTTTTGATTAAAGTTCATTATAGTCCTATATAGTGTATACCTATTGCAGATATAAAAAGTCGATTTATCGAATGATTTCGATTTTTAACTTAAATTACAAAAATGTCAAAAAAAAAAAAATCAAAAAGTAAATTAGAAAATTAGTCGAAAACAAAAGTTTTTACAATAAATAATTATAATTAATCTTCATTAAATAAATTTAAATCTTTTAGGATTAATTTCAGTTTCTTCGAGAAGATTTGTAATTTTTAAATCTTTTAATCTTCTTTTACAATTTTTTGATTCCCAATGGGACAAATAATAAATTTGTTTTTTGTTTTTAGACTTTTAAATTATAAAAATTAATTAAAAAAGTCAAAAAGCAGTCAAAATGTATATATATATTTATATATATATATATATATGTATATATTTATTTTTGCATTCGTTTTATTTTAGATCTTGAAACACAAAAAAAAAAAATATTTGATGTTGTTGTGCAGTATTTACTTGTAAGTTATAAAATCAAATGTGTAAATATAGTCTTAAACTTAAATGTCAGTGAAATGTCAAGAATTTTGAAACTTAAATGTACATTTTAATAGAAATGCATGACCTTAATAAAATTATATTTCATAATTTATTGTAATTTCATTTGTACAAAATCTGTAAAATTAAGTAGTAATCGTTTTTAGCACATTTTTAAAAATTTTTTGAAAAACTTGCCAACATTTTTCACTTTGTCTGTCTGTCTGTCCGTATGTTTATAAAACTTTTACACAGTTTGAAATAAAGAAAATAAATTTGAGCTAGGGATAGAGGTTTTAAAAAAAATTAATATGCATGAAAATACTTTTTTTGTAGCTCAACCTCTTACGAAGCTACAGCCACTCCAAAGTTTGATTAAAATTGCTTCCCCGCTTGTAACGCATTGATCTAGACGAGCAAGATATAATGTTCGAAAAGTCAATCGATCGATCTAGCTATGTTTTTCTGTCTGTGAATTTAATGAAGCTCCGAGGTTAAAATTAAAACTGGGCAGGTAAAGTAAAAGGGCAAGTAACTTGGCAAAGTTATAGTGGGTATGCACGGGTATCTAAAAGTTGACAAGGGCATTCATAATCTTCCTCGTTTTTACCACTTTTGGTTTGTTTACTATAATCTACAATATTTATTTATTTATGTACAGCTCCCTCCCACAGTTAATATAATATGTGAGTGAATTTGCCTTTTCTCTTCAGGTGCGGTGGTTAAATTTATTTTATATCATGAAATAAATTATTACGATATCAATTATAAATTATATTGTTTTATTAGATATGATCTGTCTAGGTTTTGGAGCCGAGACTTTTCAATTGAGAAGCCGCAGCTCTAACCGCTGAGCTATGGGTCAAATTCTACAATATTGTTAAAGCTATCTTTAAATTAATTTATAACGAGGAAGATTATAGTTGCCCTTGTCAACTTTTAGATACCCGTGCATACCCACTATGGTGTATAAAATAAACCGTAATTTACTTCTCTTATACATTTAACTCATTACCCCATAATTTTGACGTAAAAAAAAAAAAAAAAATTAACAAAAAAAAAAAAAAAGTCACAAAACAAAAAACAAAATTTTCATTCATTGTCCCATAACTTTAGCTTAAAAAAAAAAAAAAAATTAACAAAAAAAAAAAAAAAATCACAAAAAAAAAAAAAAAAGTTTTCATTCATTGTCCCATAACTTAAGCTTAAAAAAAAAAAAAAAAAAATAAAAAAAAAAAAAAACAACAAAGAAAAAAAAAACAAAAAAAAAAAATTGGCCCACCCTAAAAGTCCGATGGTCCGAGTGATGTCCAACTTTGCCAAGTAACTTGCCCTATTAATTTACCTGCCCAATTTTAATTTTAACCTTGTAGCTTTATTAGATTCACAGTTATTGAATCGAAAACTTTGTATGGCAGCCCTCCGAAAATGGGGCCCTAACATTTTGAAACTTCATATAAGTGCTCGATTCATTATATAACTAACCGTGTGTAGTTTTCAGCCTCGTAGTATAATTAGTTTTGAAGAAATTCATATTGGTGCAAAGAAGTTGTATGGCAGCCCCCCATAAATGGGGCCCTAACATTTTGAAACTTCATATAAGTGCCGGAGTCAATATAAAACTAACCGTGTGTAATTTTCATCCCCGTAGTATAAATAGTTTTGAAGAAATTCATATTGGTGCAAAAAAGTTGTATGGCAGCTCCCCGAAGCCTTGGTCCGATTTTAACCAAAAACAATAGGGAACCTAGAAATTGTCTAAAAATGACTTTGTGTGAATTTCAAGACTCTAGCCCTTTTAGTTTTTGAGTTATCGTGATGACACACGGACGGACGGACGGACGGACGGACGGACGGACGGACGGACGGACGGACGGACAGACACACATAGCTAGATCGACTAATTTTTCGATTCTGAGCCGATACGTACCCTTGACACTATATCTAGCTCGTCTAGATCGATGCGTTACAAACGGAGGAGCAAATCTAATATACCCGATGTTCATATATATATGCACGGGTATAATAAAGAAGCTAATGGAAAATCTAAAATTGATGATTTTTATATCCGTATGACTAAAGGTCAAAAAGGTATACTAAATTTGTAATTACGTTTCTGACGTAGAGAATGATGGGAGATAGATATAGATTCAAAAGTATGGATCGAATCAGAATTGAAAAGTAAGTCGATTTAGCTTTGTATGTCCGACCGTCTTTTTTATGCAATAGCCGTCATCGCTATTGAAATCCAGCCATTTTGGTCCACGGGTTCGAGTACCTGCCATACACTTTTTTTTATATGATCATTTTGCTAAAAATAGTTTAGTTTTGTGGCCAAAGTTTCTGCAAATCTTGGTTGGTCTATTACAGTGAGTTTGAGTAGCTGCCATACAACTCCTTCTCTTATATGAGCATTACTCTACACATAATAAAGCTGTGTATTTAAAATTTCGCCAAAAATAATTAACGGATGATATATTGTTTACATTACTGTCATACGGGTATCCCAGAGTTGACACAGTCTACTCTACCACACTCTTCCTCGTTTTTTATTTGTAATTGCTTCTCGGGACAAAGCTTATTTATTAATTTAGGGTTGAGCCTAAAAATTTGTAATTCCTCCAGTAACTATAACTAAACTAATATTAATTTAAATTAAAACCAAAGATATATTAAGATAATTTTGATAAAAAGGAATACAAAACATGTTTACCTTAAATTTGTTTTATTTATTTTTTTAATATGGTTTAATTAACATTAATAGTATATTTAAATTTATCTTCAATTACCCATATCATTTTTAAAATATATTCATTTCAATGCTTAGTTTTTGGAGTTCCTACTTTTATATTGATATTGATTATAATAATGATTTTGATAATTTTATAAAGGAAATAATAAGAAAAAAATAAAAACTATTTTAGTAAAATTAACCTAGAATGTTTTGTAATTATTTTAATTTACATGTTTTGTAAATCCTTTAACGTATTAAATCTAAAATATTTACGCCTGAATATTCATAGTAACAAATAACACTAAAATAAATATAACAATTTTTTGACCATTTGACCATATTATATCCGCCCGTATATCTCATATATATTTCAGTTTAATTATGTATAAATGGTCTATCATATAAATGTTGAGGTCCTATATAAAATAATTTTTATCCCGTTATTCTCTTGTTCACACTTAGGATAATGAATGGTGTCCCTTGTGTTATATATTATTATTTTTTTCTACATAAAATCCCGTATTTATTTCTCAAATGATATAAATATTTAAATTTACAGTATTGTCTAAAATATGGGCGACGATTTTTTTTTGTGATTAAGTTAAATAGAATGCTAATGGATTTCGATACATTTTAATATAATAAATAGATAATTTAATATAATTTAATAGAAACGAGGAAGATTATAGTTGCCCTTGTCAACTTTTAGATACCCGTGCATACCCACTAACCGTTATTTATTTCCCCTATGCTATTATAAATATTACAAAAAAAATATAAGAAAGTAAAATAGTTAAAAAAAAATTTAACTTATTATCCCATAATTTTTAATTAACTTATTATCCCATGAAAAAAAAAAAAATAGCCCACCCTATTAGTTGGTCCGAGTGATGTCCAACTTTGCCAACTAACTTGTCCTATTACTTTATCTGCCCAGTTTTGATTTTAACCTCGTAGCTTCATTAGATTCACAGTTATCGAATTGACAACTTTGTATGGCAGCTGCCCAAAAACGGGACCGTAACATTTTGAAACTCCATATATGTGCTCGATTCATTATATAACTAACAGTGTGTAATTTTCATCCTCGTAGTATAATCAGTTTCTTAGAAATTCATATTGGTGCAAAGAAGTTGTGTGGCAGCTCCCCAAAACCTTGATCTGGTCTTAAGCAAAAAGAATAGGGAACCTCAAAAATGTCCCAAAAATGTTTTGTGTGAATTTCAAAACTCTTGCTCTAATTTTTCAATCCATCTCTTATAATTAATTTTTAATTCACGAATATATTAAACTTAAGCCAAATCAACTTCATATGATCATATTCATATAATAATCATCATGATGATTCATCATATATATTCATAAATATCTATCAATATCAATAAGCCATTTACTTAAAAAAAATATTTGTGTTCTTTTTTGTTTATCTTAAATAAACTACGCATCATTTAAATCATATGAAATTCTAACTCGAAATCGTTATCTATACAAAAAAAAAATAAACAAAAAAACAAAAACAAACAAAATTCATATAATTTCATGTTAAATACAAGATGAAAGCTAAATTTAAAATTTTTGTATGAAAATATTGGAGTTAAAAAACTTAGCTGTTCGAAAGCTACCCGAAGTTTTGGTCCGATCTTAACCAAAAAAAATAGGGAACCTAGAAATTGATTGAAAAATATTTTGTGAAAATTTCAAAACTGTAGCTCTTTTAGTTTTTGAGTTATCGTGCTGACACACAGACGGACGGACGGACAGACACACATAGCTAGATCGACTAATTTTTCGATTCTGAGCCGATACGTACCCTTGACACTATATCTAGCTCGTCTAGATCGATGCGTTACAAACGGAGGAGCAAATCTAATATACCCGATGTCATATATGTATGCACGGGTATAAAAAGGAAATTAAAAATGGGTTTTAATTTAATTAATGTAAACACAATTATATTAATTACATAAGCATTTGGTTTAAGATTTTAGTTTAAATAATCATCTTCAAATCATATTTCAATTATTGTTCAGCCCAGTCTTATGGCATTAGTTAAGTCAATTTGATTTTAATTAAAGTACTAGTATTATCATATCAAAGCTAAATTCTTAAATAATTCGATAGAAATTAATAACCTGCTCTATAAAATGTATGTGAGATATGTAAGGTAATACTTTACCAATCAGTTAAACTTTTACAATTTATATATTACATGCATTCAAGTTAATAATGTCTACGGATGCCATACCTGAGTGGGTTAATCAGATTCCCTTATTTTTAATTTTTCAAATCGTTTTATCGAAAATTCAATATTCCTGTGTAGTTGTAAAATATCTTGTGCAACGTTTTTTTCTCAATAATAAGAATTTTATGAATTGTATCTATTTCTTTATTTTTAGACAACACTATTTTATATCACAAGAGAATTATTTATTGTAATAAATATATGTTTTGTTATAACGAAAGGTGAAAAATAATGGATTCTGTTCCCTTATTTTTCTGTATTGCCTTTGTATTCCCCTAAAAATTTTCTCATATTATTTCAGTATGTTGAATTTGGGAAAAATGTATATCTGTAAAAAAAATAATTTGACTTAGAGGTGAACAAAATTAGAGTTTATTGCAATGTTTTAAATCGGTTATAATGTTAAACAGAATGATAAATGTGAAGATTTATTTGATAAAAAATAAGAATCTTTATAATAAATTTATTTAAAAATATTCTAGTACCTAGACAATAACAAAAGAATATAAGTATTATAAAAAGAAGTATTTAATAAAAAAAAATTTTTTAATATAATTATAAAGGACGTTATATAATTAAATGTGAAATTGGTAAATAGACGTTTAACAATTTATGAATAATATTTTCATAGTTAAACGAGCTATAAAATTAAATTATATAAAATTAATAAAACAATAAAAACAGTATGATATGATCAGGCTCTAGGTAAACCAACATTCCTTGGGCTTTTAAACCATATTCTTTTATATTGAATGTTATAAATAAAATGGGATTGTTTGCCATTTATTTATTTATTTAATAATATTTATACATAAAATCATAAATGGTAATGCAATATTTTAAAATTATTGGTAACTGAAACAATTATAGGTTTGGATTCTGTTACTGGATTATCCCAATATCATAAACTGTTATTTGTGTTTAAATTCCTATATACTGTGAAATCAAATTGCATACTTATAGGCGAGATTTAAAATATAACCTAGTTTTGTTAACATATATTCAAAAAATTTTTATAAAGTTCCACTCTGTCTGTCTAGTATGCATTTAAAAAATTAATAAAACGAGTTACCTCATCCGTAACAGAGCTACAACCCGTCATAGTTCGAAAAAGCTCTATAAAAGCTCTATATTTATATTGTTATATTAAGTGTTTAATTAAGAAAAGGGGAGCGTTCCATAATCTCGGTTTAGTAAATCTTTTCTCGTTTTTAGAAAATCTTGGTTTTAGAAATTTCGTTTTAAAAAATCTAAATCAAGTACTCCTAATACTACCAGACCAAGAGGTCGCCCAAAAACAAGTTGAAATTTCAAAAATTGATGTCTTAATATGAAAACTTTTAGGATAATCCTCAAATTGGCATCTGTAAGGGGTTAAAAAGCAAATATTTACATTTTTTGAAAACTCGAATACCTGTTAAAATTTTTTTAAATAATTCAAGCTCCAAAACTTCTAAAAAAATTACTATAAACTATTTTTCAATACAAGATTGGTTTTTACCTTAAAGTGATAACGAAACATTGTTTAATTTTGAAAGTGTCGTTTTTAAAAATCCTGTTTTTTTTCCCATTACTTGTTTTATTGCATTGTCTGTTTAACACTTTGGCTTGTAATATGCGTTAATATTTTTTTGATTCTTTATAAGAATGCCAAGAGAAAATTCCATTTTAATTTTGAATTAAAAAATAATGATAAATTCTGTTGTTGTTGACTGACCGTGATTAATAGTTCGGATATTGCATTTAAAATTCATTTGATGAAAATTACACTATCTCTGTGAATTTGTTCAATAACATTTTAACATTTTTACGGAAGTATTTCATTTGGATGATATTTATATAAAGAAGGTGTACTCTTGTAACACAATATGTTCCGTTGTTGTCCGGAATTAATTTTTCTTTATTTTGCTTTATGATTTTAATGAATTTTTGTGTATCAATTATATTTGCATATAATTGAACAATTATTATGTGTATTATTTCTTAAATTTTTATAATTAAAAATGCTATCAGGTTTTCTTTTGCTTTGTATCTCGTATTTATTAATGTTACGGATTCTGTTATAATTAAATCTAGTTTTGGAAATGTGTTTTTCTTTCAACTCAAAATGTAACCTTTTGTTGGTTTTTTTTTTATACGCTAGTCAAACTTTAGGAAAACGACATTTATTCCATAACAAGTTTTGGTTAAGCTGCATACTTAGGATGTTTCAACTTTCAGACCGCTGTATGATTTCTCCCTGGAATCTCAGAATAGGGGTTATTTGATCTCTTTTGGAAGAATTGCGACAGCTTTGAGTCGTGGTAGTGTTAAACTCAACTCTGTCAGCCTTACCCCAATCACATATTTTAGCTAGGTCATAATTGACTGAGCTAGCCACCAGATTTTTGTTTAAAGTGATTGCGGCTGAAGTGGCAATTAATTTTTTTAGAAAGTCGTAGGGTGCCACCAGAGTACTGTCATCGGCGAAACTGCGGATTGGATTGAGGGTGGAAGAGAGCAAATCATTGATAAAAATCAAAAAAAGAGTGGGTGATAAGCGGAGCCTTGTGGAACACCAGCATTTATTTCATGGTTTATTTTATGAATTTAAAATATATTGTATAATTGCTAAAGCTGTGAAACATTCCGAAAGACCTGTTTTCTTAGCTCAAGAAAATATAAGTACCTCATTTAATTCCACATTAAGTTCTTGATTTAGATGGTAGTTATTGTATAGCTTTTAACAATTTGGTCATTTTCACAATTTTAAAAATGTTAACCCTAAATTTCGCGTTACGTACCTTTCATTTGAAATGAAAGCCATTTGAATCTACTTCTAACAACAATGAAGTCCACTTTAATGTTTCGGAAATCTTCTGA
The DNA here is from genome assembly GCA_963082915.1 of Dolichopus griseipennis. Classification (NCBI taxonomy): domain Eukaryota; kingdom Metazoa; phylum Arthropoda; class Insecta; order Diptera; family Dolichopodidae; genus Dolichopus; species Dolichopus griseipennis. The sequence continues at coordinate 315,350,716 of OY720441.1, read as the reverse complement.
AGTTCCTTTTCTAAATGTCTTAACTGTGTATTCACAACTCCTTTGTACTTACTAAGAATTATGCAATATCTAAAAAGTTTACACATTCAACCGCAATAAAGCACAATTCTCATATTTTGATTGGTGGTCTTAACAAAACGGTAAGTTGTTTTCGGTGACCTAAATACTATCTATGTTATTTAATAACCAATACATTTCAGGTTATGTTTGCTTCGCATAGCAGTTTCCAGAATAAAGTGTTAAATATGTCGTCTATGAAACTTGTTGAATTGCTTAGAACTGGTTAGCAAAGCTCATTTATTATAAATCCATTAAAATACGAAGCATATTTTCATTAACTGCTTTCTTTATTGTTGTAAAGGTTTGTGTCCAACCTGTCTACAACTTCTCTATCACAGAGAGAAAAAAAATTCTATTATTGTGAATTGCTGATTCTTGATTCAACATATACGAAAAAATCTTAAAACATTTTAAAAAATTCATAAAAAATGTGAAATTTTACTTAAGCCATGAATTTTTCTTTCAAATTGTGAAAATCATAATTTTCATAAATCATGTTTTGAATCACAAATCATGAACTTGCTATTTACTCAAATCAAGACTATTTTTTCTAAAATCAAAATTTATTTTCTAAAATTATGTTTGAGTTGCACATATTATGACAAATGATGTTTCCTTAAATCAAGAAATTATTTTCATAAATAACTTTTCTAGTTAAAAAAAAAAATTATGCGTTAAATTTCAAATTATAAAATTCCCAATCAAACCTCTCACAATTCAAGAAAAAACTTGCACAAATAAATATAACTGCCAATACTTTTTTGAAATTAACCTTTTTGAGAAACAGATTACCTACATAATTCAAGAAAGCATTTTCATAAATAAAATTCAAATTCAAATTCTTTCTTGAAACAAGAAAAATATTTCATAATTTAGCAAAAACCGTTAATTGTCAGAAATTCAAAAAAAAATATTTTCTTAAAATCGTATGAATTCGTATGAAATCAAAACTGTACTTTCTTGAAATTAGAAAAAATTTGCATAATTCATATATATACTTGCTTGAAATAAGCAAGTGATCGCATGATTTCAGAAATTTCTAACGTCATAACGAAAGAGCTTATACATACATATTATAGTATAGTTCAGTTCAGAGTAACAAGTGAATGCGTAAGTTTGTCGTTTAATATAAAGTTTAAAAGTTTAAAGTTAAATAAAGTAAATAAATATAAATAATTAAATAATTAAAGTAAAATTAATATACAAAAGTTAATTTAAAAAAAACAATGAGCTTCGCATAGCAGTTTCCAGAATAAAGTGTTAAATATGTCGTCTATGAAACTTGTTGAATTGCTTAGAACTGGTTAGCAAAGCTCATTTATTATAAATCCATTAAAATACGAAGCATATTTTCATTAACTGCTTTCTTTATTGTTGTAAAGGTTTGTGTCCAACCTGTCTACAACTTCTCTACATTCTATTCCTTTTCAATAATGTAATTCTCTTAGGTTAAACCTATTTAATCTGTTAGAGGTCTCGCTAACGAGTATCCTAATAATGAAAATTAAAATTGAATTTTATTTCACTTTAATTTCACTGTACTTTAACTTTCAATTAAATATTAAAGAAATAATTGAATTCATCAACTTTAATAAAATAAAAAATATAGAATAAGAAACTTATCTTTAATAAAAATCAATTCTTTATTATTAATAATGTTATTTAAAAATTATATTAAGATAAAATTGATTAATATCATTATTGATTATTATTAAATAATACATTAAATGATAAAATCTTTCAATCTATATAAAAGATAATCAATTTAGTATATTTAAGAAGTTAATAGTATAAAAAGATAATTCTATTATAATAATAATCAATAATAATAATCATAATAATAATAATACAAATCTATTTTCGTTCAAGGTTAATGTTAATGACACAAAATGAAATGATGTCAACTTTTAAGATCTATTAAAATATCTTACTTTGATTGTACATATTTGGATGTGGCATATACACTGAGCTGCAAATTAATATTAACAGAGTTAAGTAGTTGAGTTAAAATAATCTTATCATTTCTTTTTAATAATTTTGATAACTGAAATGAGGAATTTTTATCTTAAAATAGTTGAAATTATTAAACAATAATTTGAGCCTTTTAAAAATAGTTGAGTTGGTTTAAATTGGTATATTGAATCAGAAATAGGAAGCAATCCATAGTTTTACTCTTCGCTGAATGGCAATCCAAAACTTTGGTCATTTAATTTTTGACAGGAAATAAACTTTTAAAAATAATATCATCCGATAATATCGAGTAATTGCACTAGTATATCTTAAATCCCTATTATTTAATTTTATAACTTTTGAATAGGTTTAATACCAAACATCTAAATTCGATATAGAGGTATGTATGGATATAGAGGCCATGGTCACGTTGTTTGTATCCACCAAAAGGAAGTAAGCTATATATAATTCTAAATATAATGCCGATAAACTGATGAAATACTAAAGTTTCCTAATGATATAAGTAAGGAGAAGATTGAAAATGGCCAAGGTTGGACCATGGGTTGTGGAAGCTTTCGGTTAAATCGAGACCAAAGGGAAGGATCATATCTTGAAGACCAATCCTTAAATACAAGGGTGCTTCCTGCTTTCCTTGTGTCCTTGTGGAATTATTTCCAAGACTTAAGTGCATATCTCTGAAATTTAAAAAAGATATTAACTTGATATTTGGGTGCTCTGCCCTGTGTATATTAACATGAGCAATAAATTGGAGAGGTGGTTCAGGTACTCCCCACGCATCTCAAAAAATCTAATAAAACAAAGAGGTGTGGATAGTTCTTACCTGTTTATTTAATGTTTTTAAAATCTGATATGAATTGAAAATGAGGGTTCCTGTAAATGCCGATTAAATTTTTCAGTTGTGGAGTATTACTAAGTTGGTTGCAACATTTGTAGAGCACTACTAAGTTGGTGGTTGCTATTAAGCGTATTTAATTCATTTATCTGTCCGTCGTCTGCGTACGACACCTGGTTGGCATAAGACAGAAGCTTCAGAAGTTTAAGTATGGTAAATAGTGCGATAGTAAAGGTTTAGAATAGTGTATATAGTGTTTTCGGAAATTGCAAGTGGCTTGTGCCAGTATCTGGAGCTTGTAAAAAAAATTCAGAAACGGCCTCAATTTGTACTCAAATGCTTAAATTCATTTTTTAAATATTTCAAATGCAGTTTGATTATATTCTATAAAGTAATTGGAATTAGTAATAATTTTTTAATTTTTTTTGTATGAGACATGTATCGTGTGGGTGTATTTTTGTAAAAAAGTTTTATGACGTGTATTTTTATAGATCTGAAACTACACAGGCAAATAATATTAATATAATATATCCTGTCAATTAAATTTCTTTTCCTTTTAATTTGATATTAACAGTCATATGAAAAAAATTATTGATTATTAGTTTAGTAAGGAAGATAGAGTAATATTTAGTAGAATTTTTCCGTAGATATGACTCAATAACTTTTAGAATTAAGTAAATAAAATTTAATAAAATCAACTTAACATTATTTTATTCTTATGTATAAGTTTATCTGTCAAAATAATAAAAGAATGTTATTTCATTTATTATATGTACAGTCTATGTTTTAATTTTTTAAGTTGATATGTGAGGACAATATTCTAATTTCAGTATAAAATTAGTATTTACCTTTTCTGAAGAGAGAAGCTCATCATTTTTCTTTAGAACCATTTCTATTTTAATGTAGAACCAATTGTCTCAAATCATATTAAGAAATATGAAGGAGAGCACGAACTATAGTGGCTGCGTCTCAAGAATCTTTGAATACAAATATTATGGCATAAAGTTCAGAGGATTCCCAACTAGCGCTAGCGTTGTGAAACAAAGGTGGACATACCAAGTTAACAAATCTCTAACTGAAAAAAGAGTGTCTGTAATCATAAGAAAATAAGAGAATGTCTTAAGTCAACCCTAGGATCCTCAAGGTTTAAAGTATTTATTAAGTAAACGAGTAAGAAGAAATCAAAGACCTATATCTTAATGTAACAGTATCTTATTGTAATTACGTTTCTGGAAGAAAATTTAGGTTCATTTTATAACTAATCAAATGAAAAATAAAATATTGATATAATATTTAAAGAAACCAATAAATTTTTTATTATATTTCTATTTGAATGGTTGACAGAAATATATTGGGATGTTCAGTTCCATTCAACAATAATAATATTATATTAACATTAGTTATAATAAATCATTAACAATTGTCAATTATAAATAGTAAATTAAAATAATAGATAAAAAGTTTTTGAACACTTAGAGAGGGGTTATTAATAAGAAATAGATTATTAATGAAGATTAATTGATGATCTATAAGTTGGAAAAAGATAATTAAATGGAGTATTTTAAGTGCACGAATTTTTGAGGTTTAATCATTGTAAATTTTATATATTGCATTTTTAATACTATTCTAATGCTACAAGTTAAATAAATAGCGTTCTTAACAACTTGGACTTACCGACTGCCTTTTTAATTAATTTATTTTTCTAAGCTAAGTCTGGAAAATTCCATTTTGAAAAATGGCTACTTTTAAAACATTTTGCATTTTAGCTCCTGATGTTCAGTGGTTTGTTGAGGTTAACCTGTTCCTTCAACTATTTGGACAGCTCTTAAAACCTCTTCCACTACACCAACTATATTTTATTCAGACGTTGGCCATTAAAGTTAACTACTATTGACAAAATGTCACACGTCCAGTTTAATTAGGTATAAAGTAATGCGACTACTCCAACCCATTGCAGTGGACCAACTAAATTTTTCATAAACATTAGCCATAAATCTAAACCATTTTTGGCAAAATTTCAGACACTCAGCTTCAAAAGGTATAGAATAATGTTAATATAAAAGAAGAATATGTATTGCAACTAGTCGAACCCACTGTATTATCCTACTAAATAGTGCACAAACTTTGGCAATTAAACTGAACTACAGGTTCAGTACCGATATGTTTTGAATGTTTAATAACTTTTTTATTTAATGGTTAATTATTATTTTCTTGATATACAGTATATTAATGGGGAATATTTTTAGCTTAAGTATGAAAAATTATATCCCGCAAGTGGTGACCATTTTCGGCTTCGCACATTCGTGCTCTTTCCAGTACATTTTCCATAACTTTTCGTAAAATTTCCGGTGTTATGACTTGAATTTTATTGCGAATGTTTAGTTTTAGCTCTCGTATGGTCGCTGGCTTGTTTACGTATATCCTTTCTTTCAAATAACCACAAAGAAAACAGTGTGGCGCTGTTAAATCCCACGAAATAATGCGTTTACCAAAGAGGTCCCGTAACAGAGCCATTGTGTCCCTTGCAGTGTGGGCTGTGGCTCCATCTTTTTGGAACCACAACTGTTGATGGTTTTCTACAGCTGGCCTCAAAAAATTGTCCGGCATCGTTCGATATTCAGCACCAGTAATCGTAACTGAGGCGCCATATGCATTTTCAAAGAAATATGGACAATGAACCTTTCAGACAATACACCGCACCAAACAGGACACTTAAGTGGGTGTAATTGTCGCTTATGAACTGTTCTTTGATTCTCCGTAACCCATATCCTGCAATTTTGCTTATTTACGAAACCATTCAGTTGGAAATGGGCTTCATCGCTGATTATAAAATTGTTAATGAAATCGCGATTTTCTTCTGCTTTTTGTCGGAATGAAATGCAGTAATCAAGTCGTTGTTGGTAGTCTATCGGCTATAATTCTTGCACAAGCTGAACCTTGTACATGTGGAACGTGGCCAAAATCCATTTGAATGTATAACTACCTCCCACCTCCTCTCGTCACAAACGTAATGACAAATTTAGTATAACCTTTTGACTTATATAATATAAAAAAACATTTCAAATCATTCGGTCCAAGTTGGCCATTCCTGCATTTTTATTTCTTTTATACAAAAATTTTGCCTCAGAAATTTCAACTTAAATAAAAATTTATTACTGCAAACACGGGCAATTAATTATCTTTTATTATTGTAAGAAGCTGAATCGCATTTTTTAATCATCAATTTAATAACGCGATAAGATCCACAAGAACTGATTTTCTAAAACTTTCAAACACAAGAAATAATTCAGCTTTGAATAAGCTTCAATTTAAGAATTAAAGTGGCTTCTGTAAATGCTTTGAATATTAAGATATTTATAGTTAAATTAACATCAGGAAATTTTTTTTTTGTATTACATAGATTGTATACTATAGAAACCAAATCAAATATGTAGATGTATGTACATCCAAAGAAAAAAGTGGGAATCGGTTATAAAAAAAAATATTAATTTTAGTTAAAAATATTTTTCTTTGGAAAATTCATATTTTGAAAATACAAAAAGGGACAATAAAGGGAAAATCAAAACCCGTGCTAAATAGAAAAACATTTTACCAAGAAAAAAAGAAAAACCAATAAGGATTTTTGGAATTTTACTTTTTTTTGTGTTTAAATATTTTTGTTTTACTGACACAATGTCATTTCTCCTAAATGTCAAAAGTCCTAATAGCAAAACTAATAAAAATGGCTTGATGTTAGGAAAATTCTTAGAATCATAATGAAAGAAGCCGTATATTTTAAAAATGACAAACTTCCACTAAAATATCTAAAATCTTAAAGAATCAACAGAATTTTTTTTCAAGTGTCTCTTGTATGCAACTGCAAAACACTTCTTAATTGTTTCTATCATACACATATACATATAAAACTAAGAATTTAAAGTTGTAGGCGTTGCCACTCCCCTCTAAAATAATGTGAGGTACTTTTTAAACCAACTCTAAAAGATGGATATCAAAGGTTTCCACAAAAGTATCACAAATTACTTCATATTATGATTCTACGAATTAACTTTACTGACGTAATTAAATAAACAATTTTAAAGCTCCTGAATGTGTATTAGATTTGACATTTAGATGATTTAACGTACCACCATTTTGTTTTTAATTCAAGATTTTTCGCATTCTTCACACCAATTTAATTTTTTTTATCTACTAAATAAAAGAATTCAAGGTTTAGACATTTTTAAATATAAGTTGTATTTTTTGAAAGTACTTTGATAATATGTTTTTATTTTTCAAATTATAAAAAGTTTATGGAGTTACCAATATCTTAGAATTTTTGAAAAATCTAAAATTAAATTACGCTAAATTTGAGGTATTTTAGAATATAATTTAAGTTTTTTTTGTCGAATCTAGTTCCGAATCTTATTTGTTGAATCTAGAAGCAATTGTCAATGAAGGCTAGTTTTTAAACAAGTTTTAAATCAAAGGAAATTAATAATATTTCACTTTATAGTGGGAAGTTCCTAACTTCTGGGGTTTGGCATTTTGAATAGAAATGATTTGTTTTAAATGTATAAAGAATTTAAATTTGAAAAACCCGAGTTTCGGAATTCTCCCAATTAGTTATTAATCTTAAGAAATTAAAATAGAATGAATTAAAATTAAAGTTCTTAGAGTTGCTCTTTGTTACATCAAGAAAACCTTTAAAAATTCTTATAATTCAATTTTTTTCAAAAAAAGTGTAAACTTTTTAAAAGCGTGTATGAAAAGAAAATTTTTTGTTTTTTAGAGAACGAAAAATGATATTTTCCCAGTAATTTTTTAAAACCTATAGATAATCATTCCAATAGATATACCTTAAACGATAATTGGTTAAGTTCTTTATATTAAAAGAAGCCAATCAACAGAAAAAAATTTAAATTTTATTTTCTTTTTATAAATTTATAAAAAAATATTTAAAAAAAAAATTTGGGGATATATTTTGAACAAATCTTATCACTTTCCTACACTTTCGATTCTTACCCAAATTTTATATGAATGAAATTGGATTTGCCAGAAAATTTTTTTTTCCCAGTGCAAAAATTGTTGTGACAAGAAAAAAGAAAAAGAAATAGGGTTTAATCCTTCTTTATTATATCTATATATATAAAAGCGAAAGTTTGTTTATTTGTTTGTTTGTTTGTTTGTTTGTATGTAACGAGTTGGCTCCTAAACTGCCCAGCCGATTTTCATGAAAATTTGTATATAGAGGTTTTTGGGTTCGGAAGGAAATCGTGGCCCAAAAATTTTGCTCTAACGGACCGCCAAGTTGGGGCTGTGGTGCAAGTATTTAAACTTCTTTGTTCTAAAATGAAAACGGTTTGACCGATTGACTTCAAATTTTGTATACGTGATGCTCTTTGAGAATTGAGTAGACACTATTAAGAATATTGGAATTTGTTAACCCATGTCGGGTCGACGGGTGGTCAAAAAAAATTTTGGGTCCAAATTTTGTCCGATTTTCTGAAATTCTGCTTTGGCTTAAAAGAAAGCCCCAAAAAAAATTTTGTTGAGTTCCATTAACCCATTGTGGCCCAACAGCTTTTTATAGGTTTTTTCAATACTTTACTTTAAATTCGAAACGGTTTGACCAATTGACTTCAAATTTTGTATACGTGATGCTCCTTGAGGATTGAGTAGACACTATTTACAGTTTTGGAATTTGTTAACCCATGTCGGGCCGACGGGTGGTCAAAAAAAATTTTGGGTCCAAATTTTATCCGATTTTACGAAATTCTGCTTTGGCTAAAAAGAAAGCCCACACAAAAATTTTATTGAGTTGCATTAACCCATTGCGACTCAACAGCTTTTTATAAAGTTTTTGGTTACTTTACTCTAAATTAGAAACGGTTTAACTGATTTTCTTCAAATTTTGTATATGTGTTCCGTTTTGAGAATGATATTAGCTCTTTTTACAGACTTGCAATTGGTTAACTCATGCCGGCCCGACGATTGACAAAAAAAAGATTTGGAAGAAAATTACTTCCAATTTATCGCAATACTGCTTTGCCCAAAGAGAAAGTATAGTTCCGTTAACCCAATGGGGCACAGTGGCTTTTATAGATTTTTGCGATACTTAACTCTAAATTAGAAACGATTTGACCGGTTGACCTCAAATTTTATATGTGTGAAGCAACTAGAAAATGGAGTTGAGTATGTTAACAGTCGGTCCTACGATTGGTCAAAAAATTTTTTTGGAAGTAAATTACGTCAAACTTTGGAAAGTAGTTTGTCCTGCTTTGAATTACAAAAAGTTTCAAAACTTTTTAAATTTACATGTGTAAACCGTGTGTAATTTTTGTGTTAACTTTTTGCAGTAACATCAACTTTAATTAAACCTCCATTGAGAGGCGCAGCAACGCGCACCGGGTATTAGCTAGTATATAATAAAGAAGGATTATATAATATATATATATATTCCTTTTTTGGATTGTGTGATTTTCAAAATTAGTCCTTTGTTTTGTTCATCCAGTTAGCTTTTATATATTAATACTAAATTAGAGACTTTGTTCTAACACAGTTAGAATTGCTTTTAAAATTGATTAATCTTAGTCTGTAAGAAAAGGTATTATATATATTGAAGGATTAGAGGGGGCTTATCTTTGGATCTTAACGTCCGACTGATAGCGTAGGGGTTAAAATGTCGTCGTTTCAAACGACGATTCTAACCCTTATCAAATCATATCAAATAAATAAACCACAAGAACAAAATTTATAAATTATATAATAATAAAAATCTACATTTCTAATTCGAAACAGGAGTTACAGCTAACTGGTCTATTTATGTACTATTTTGTTTTTTTTTCCTGATTTATATCCTGGGTGAGCAGAAGGCTTTCACAAAGCTTCTGGATGCGAGGCTCTGTTTCCGTTTAGTTAGCATTTTTGTTCACTAAGCTAGATAATTTGTCTGCTGTAGCTATTCTACATGATTTTTAATCTCACGCCTTGTGGAAAGGCGACCCAAAATTTCGCTGAAAGATGTCACTGCGTTTTCTTAGATTTCCCTCAAAGTGTCTTTACGATTTTTCAATACCCCCATGTCTTGACTTAAAGAATAGATGTTTTTTGTCGGGTTATGTCATGACGCATATGCATTTGTTAATGATGTCAATTTGACAGATGCATATGTTTATATAGATAAAGTTAACTTTTAATTTATTATTATTTCTATTTTTAAACTATGTATTAGATATTTAATTATAAGTTATTTTTATATAATTTTTTATATTGCTATAAACTATTTTATTGAGTTTACCCAGCCAGGGATCGAATCCGATACCTTTCGCATGAAAGACCGATGCCACAACAACTTTCCAATCGGCTAATGTTTAAGTAAATAAGTAATTATCTGTACTTATTTCTATAAATAAATATGGTGTATGAAACAGCTGAACAGGCTCTGTTTTGAATCCTAGTGCATGTGATTAACCTTTTAATTGATTTTGGATTCGATTCAGTTACAATTCGTGGGATTGAATTAATTTGATTACATCATATTACAATTACGGTTTTTAAAGCGCCTGCTATAAAATTTTATAGAGTTAAAATAATATTTTAATAAATGTTAATAAACAGAATAAAAATTATAAATTCAATTTTATTCAAGTGGAAAAAACCTTGAAATAACAAAATTCAAAATTATGGAAAAGGGAAAATGAAATCTGATTTACAGGAATAAAAAATTTGTTTTATTAAGGAGCCTAGAATAATATTTTAGATTCTCTAAACTTAGTTAAAAAAGGATTTTTTTTTTTTAAAGGGGAATAGTAATTTTCGAAAGCCACCGTTTGAACTGGGTCGTGTCCAACTTCAACACATCAAAAATCACATCCTTTTTTAACTAAAGCCACCGTTTGAACTGGGTCGTGTCCAACTTCAACACATCAAAAATCACATCCTTTTTTAACTAAACTTTATTGTAGCGACTTGTACTGCAAATGCATGTTTTAGTTACGAGGATAGGAATTTGGAAGGATTTTAGGTTTAGAATATTTTTATACCCGTATGACTAAATAGTCAAAGGGTATAATAAATTTGCCATTACATTTGTGACGCAGGGAAGGAGGGGGGGGGGGGGGGGGTAGATATAGACTCAAATGTATGGATCGGATCAGAATCGAAAAATAAATCGATTTAGCGATGTATGTCCGTCCGTCCGTCCGTCCACACGATAAGTTAAAAACTAAAGAAGCTAGGATCTTGAAATTTTCGCAAATTCGTTTTTTTGCAATAGCCGTCATCGCTATTTAAATGCAGCCATTTTGGTCCATGGGTTCGGATAGCTGCCATACAACTTCTTTTTTTATATGAGTATTACTCTGTACCTATTACAGATGCGTGTCTGAAATTTTGCCAAAAGTAGTTTAGTTTTATGACCAAAATTTGTGCAAAATTTGGTTGGTCTACTGCAGTGGGTTCGAGTAGCTGCCATACAACTCCTCCTTTTATATGAGCATTACACTACACCTAATGAAGCTGGGTGTCTGAAATTTTGCCAAAAATAGTTTAGTGTAATGGCCAAAAATACTGCAAAATTTGGTTGGTCTACTGCAAAGGGTTCGAGAAGCTTCCATACAACTCCTCCATTTGTATGAGCATTACACTCCACCTAATGAAGCTGGGTCTCTGTAATTTTGCCAATAATAGTTTAGTGTAATGGCCAAAGTTTCTGCAAAATTTTGTTGGTCTAATGCAGAGGGTTCGAGTAGCTGCCATACAACAACTTCTTTTATATGAGCATTACACTACACCTAATAAAGCTGTATGTTTGAAATTTTGCCAAAAGTAATTAACCGAATGATATAATGTATATGTTACGGTCATACGGGTATCCCAGAGTTGACACAGTCTACTCTACTATACTCTTCCTCGTTTTAAAAGATTTTCAGATTATAAGGCATGGGTAAAATTAAAATGTAATTATATTCATAATAATAAATTTATAATTTTAGTAGATTGGCCTATACGTGTAATCAACTGTGCGATAATTTCTAAAGTAATATATCGATACATCAAAAATTGCATGGAATTTGTGGACATTCACAAAATGTAAACGGCAGAAAGCAAAACAAAAAGGAAAAAAAAATTTTTTAAATTTTATTTCCTTCTATATTGAACTTGTGTTTCAATATTGTCCTTCAAATTTTCTATTGCAAAGAATGACAAACTTTACGTCACGCTTGTCAGCAACGTTGCTCAAAAGCCATCGCTTGATCATAATGTTAAGTAATATGGAAATTTCAAGGACTAAATATATATAAATTTTCAATCACGTTTTTTCTCAAATCTTAAAGTCTAAAATAGTTCTTAAAAAAACTAAAATCGCAATTTAATTCAAACTGATTTTTATAAGACAAAAAATAAGTAGTAAATTTAAATTTGAAATCATACTCTAATAGAAATGACGGACCCTTAATATTCTTCATTTCAAATTTGATTGAATAATTAGGCCTAACACACAAAATTCTGCGTTAAGTTTTATCTCTTATTCTCTCCTTCTAATTAAATATAAATAATACATTAATAATCTAAAAGTATATCATTTGAACAAATTTTGAAAAAAAACGATTAACAGTGTACAGTATTCAAACCTACTGCACTAGACTGATCTAATTTTGTCCAAACTTTATCTAATATTGCATTTTCTTGCCACCGCTGACTTTTGATTGGATTACTTTAAATAATATTTTCTATTATGGTACCTCAAAAATAATTAAATCTTAAGAAAGTTAAGTCTCAGAGCTGACATGTCGCAAGATATTTATACCCGTATGACTATTAGTCAAAAGGGTATACTAAATTTGCTATTACGTTGCGGTAGATATAGACTTAAGTGTATGGATCGATTCAGAATCAAATAAATAAACCGATTTAGCCATGTATGTTCGTCCGTCTGTCCGCTCGATTGTCCGTCCGTTCGAACGATAACTCAAAAAATAAAGGAGCTAGGATTTTGAAATTTTCACAAATTAGTTTTTATGAAATAGCCGTTATCGCTGAGTCGAATCCATTTTGATCCACTGAAGTACCTGCCATACAACTTCTTTTTTTATATGAGCATTACTCTGTACTTATTAAAGCTGGGTGTCTGAAATTTGCCAAAAGTAATTTAGTTTTATAGTCAAAAATTCTGCAAAACTTGGTTGGTCTTCAGCAGTGGGTTCGAGTAGCTGCCATACAACTTCTTCTTTTATATGAGCATTACTCTACACCTAATGAGGCTGGGTGTCTGAAATTTTGCCAAAAACAGTTTTGTGTAATGGCCAAAGTTACTGCAAAATTTGGTAGGTCTACTGAAGAGGGTTCGAATAGTTGCTATACAACTCTTTCTTTTATATGAGCATTACACTACACCTAATAAAGCTGTATGATTGAAATTTTGTCAAAAGTAATTAACCGGATGATATAATATTTATATTTTGGTCATACGGGTATCCCAGAGTTGATATAGTCTACTTTACTACACTCTTTCTCGTTTTTTTTAAAATTATTAATAAACCTAAGCATGTCTATTTGGTTTCGAAATTTTTTGTCCAAAATTTTCCTAAATTTTCTAATAGTGGTTTTTATTATTTTTTTAATGAACAAAATTTAATATAATATGAGACGTGACATTTTTTCTGATTTTATTTAAGTTGTAGGAACCCTATAAAAAGAAGTCTGCTATAATTTATTTTAATGGATGATATATGGTCAATGACATTCTTACAATTGAAAGTAATAATTTTTATTTACAAAATTAACTTCAGTGATTATACAAGATTTCTTTAAAATAAATAAAACCAAAATACAAAAAAAGTTAAAAAGAAGGAAGAGGAGACTGTGTCAACTCTAGGATACTTAGGCAAGAATAAAATTAACTGAATTTAGAAGATCTTAAGTTTCGAATAAAAAGGAAAGAAGTTTTCAAAAAACTATTCGCATCTTCTGTACTAGATAACGCAAATTACGTCTCACAAACATTCGAGATATGTACCTATGGACGTTTGTCGAAGATATCTTTGACAGATCACGTATCCAGCATTAAAGTTCTACAGAGGTTACCAAAAGGAAGAGAATTCATTTTAATAATTAAAGAACGAAAAGTATTCTATTTCGGTCGTATAATGAGAGTATCAAAATATGAATTGAAAAGCAAGGCAGAAAAGCAGGAATAGGAGGAGTAGAAGCAATTATTTTGGCTGAGAAACATTAGGGAGTGTAGTTTTTTGCGTACAATTGGATACTTAATTCATATAGCCACAAATAGAATGAAGTATGTTAACATTGTAGCTATCTTAACATAAAATTAGCATGTCGACACCCAGTAGTGGATAGACACCAGAAGAAGGAGAAGAAGAAACATTGGTCAACCATGCAGATTCATAAAATTAAAGTTATGCTCATATGAAGAGAAAAGATGTATGGGAGCTATTCCAAGCCGTTGACTTCTTTTAGTTTTTATCGTACAGCAGACGGGCAGATGGAAGAACGGACTAGCAGACACATATTTCTAAAAATTCTGAACCTATCGATGGACTTGGGTTTATCACCTTAATCCTTTACCAGTATCACAAACGTATTGGCAACAATGTTGAAGCGGGCATCAATAATAAAATATTTAAAGTCTTAAGAACCTATGACACTTTGAGTTTTTATATAAAACCCCTTTTTGTTCGTTTAAAATATCTTCACCCTTGAGTTAGGTATATATAGAGGTAGAAGCTTTATATATGTTGTAAATTTTCCTTTTCACATAACCCAAATATCATAAAATCTTTTCCCCTTTACATTTTTCAAAATTAAAAAAATCAAAAACATAAACCAAAACATATTGAACTGTATTTATTTTAAGGGACTGAACCTGCACCATAGAAAAAGTTTTTCATCTAAAAGAAAAGGAAAACCTAAACTGTAATAAAAAGAGAATATAAATAAGTTAATTCGGACTATAAAAAAAAAGGGATTCAATGTTTTCCTTCTTGAAATTTGCACAAACTCTATCTGAATCCTATTTACATCACTTTAAAATTCAAGAACTTTCAATAGTTCAAGATATAGGTATAAGAGAAACTTATTTAATATTGCATACACCTACAAATATAAATAAACTAATAATAGTTAAAAATTTTATGACTGGTGATATAAAAGTCATATAGGTGAGAAAAGTGAGAAAATGTTATTAAAACTATAAAAATATGTTATTTGGAAAATTATAAGTGTAAATAAAAATAAAAAATATGAAAACTATTAAAATTTTTTTATTTTAATTTCTTAACATTTTAACTTTATAACAGAATAAAGTAAATGAAAGAGTCCCACAGACCTTTTTTATGGAGATTTTTATACCCTAATCTCTTTTTATACCCTACCTACTTTGTTTTTAGTTTTATAAAGAGTTTTGGAAATTGAAAAATTTTTCAAAAGGTTTGTAAAACATCCCTGTGTTATATGCGTTCAGTCTAATTCTACTGAAGAGTCCTATGAACGAATCAACTACTATGTTGACTTTAGTTTAATAGACTTTTAATAATATATTCATTTGAACACTATCGGAAATTAATTGAGAGTTTTAACAGCTTGTTGCATAATAATTCTCAGTTGTAAGTGCCTACATGAAAAGTGATCTTTTGTCTTTCGATCAAATGGATATATATGATATTTGTATCATCTTACTACGTTTACTTCGATGACATTTAATACAAATGTCACATAAGTGACAAGTATTTACTATAATATTTGACTCTGCATTTCGCCCTGATAAAACCATGGAGACTATAAGATTACTATACTATACTTTAATTCGTTCTGCTTTAGTCATAAATGGAAATAATTTAACTAAAATATGGCGACTTCGGTCAACACATGTGCAGACGGAAGCTCTTGGAAATTAACTTGTTCTTGTTTCTTAATAACTGCCTATTTAAGTAAGTTTAAAAATTTTCACAAAAAAATATTCAAAAAGCAAAGGTCCAGGTTCGACTTCTGAATAAACTGAAAAAGACTTGTATCAGATTTTCGAACCCCACTCAGCTACAATTCGACATTTGGTTCAAATTAATGACAGAACTAATAATTAGTAACTCTGTATCTTTAATATAAAAAAAATTAATATCAAAATATAAACAAATGCAAAATATAAACAAATAATTTAATTTAATAATATAACTCACAGATATAGAATATCAAATAACTCAAATACAAAACATTACAATATAAACAACAAAAGAATTGTATTAATTGAAAATCTAAGACGTTTCTACATGTTATAAAGCCTAGTACTATCTCATGTTTAAATTGTATGTGGAATTCCTTAAGATCAATTCTAATAATAAAATATAAAATGTAATGGGACCTGTTAGACAGGTTTATGAGTCTATCAGTTGAACATTAAGCACTTAAAATAGTAATCTGTTTGGACTAAAATATAAAATGAGTACGTGTCTGCCAAACTAACAAATTTACATATCCACATAAAAAGTTATAGGTACCTATTTAATATTAAATTGGTTGTAAAACGTTTTACATTTTATATGCACATGTTCAAACTTCAAATGAATGATATGTGTTGCATTTTAATCAAACTACTTGTAAATATTTTTAGTTTATTTAAATTATAATTTGGTAATGGTTAAAACTATTTTATTAACTTTAAGGTTTGATTTTGATTTGGTTGAGTGATATGTCTCGATTAAAGCAAAAATAAAAGAAAATGGTCCACTTAACCATGATTTAACAACAATTTTTAGCTTAGGTTTGGGGTAGTGAAAGTTTAGTTTAAAAACCTTTAAGCTCTAAGTTTCCGGTAAGAGAAATCATTTTAGCTCAAGTGATTTCAAGGAGCAAATATAAAAGAACCAGAAAGGATTTAATATGTAAGTGTGCGTTTATGTTGGAGCTGCAATAAGGAATAAGAGCGTCGATACGAGCATTGCGGAGAAAATAAATATAGTTTATCGATGATCAAAGCGATGCTCCAATATAAACACCTCTATTTAAATCATGTATATAATTTTCTACGCTATGCTCTTATCGGCGCTCTTATCACTGAACGCAGCTCCAACATAAATGCACTCTTAAGTGTGTAATTCAATTAAAAATGCTGTGGAATGAGCATTATTTGTGTTTAATTATAGTTAAACACTGCATCCGAAACAGCTTCATAATACCATTCTATTAAGCAATTTTATAACGTAATACAAAATGTATAATGCTCCTTAGAATCCGATATTCACAAGATGAGACTGCCTTGCTTTACAAAAGTAAAGAACATATTAAAGAATGAATTAACTTATATAAAACTGAATGGAATATAGCTTTTACATTCGGGTTGAAGCATCACAAACCTTTGCAAGTTACCTTGAATAATCCAAATCCGTAGTCTAAAACGGTGCAATCCTGTCAAATAAATAAAACTTACTCCACTTACTTCTCGTCGATTTTCCAATTGTGTATATATTTTGTAAGTAGACTAATTCTTACAAATATTTCACAAAGGAGTTTCAAATACTAATTTATTGTGGTACAGCTAAAATTTTGGGCAAACGTCCTCGTAATATTATATATGACAACCCATTCTACAATTAATCGAATAATCGAGCGAGGAATTGATTGCTGACTAATTATATTAACATGGAAAAATGGAATAATCATCAAACTTCCAAAGAAAGGTGATCTGACCAAGTGCGACAACTGGAGAGGCATAACAGTGCTAAACACAATCTACAAAATTATGGCAACAATAATACAAACAAGGCTGCAAGAGAAACTTAAGAACCAAATAAGAGATGAACAAGCAGGTTTTCGTCCCCATAGAAGTTGCATAGACCAGGTTAATACGCTCAGAATCATCGTTGAACAGTCAATAGAATGGCGAGCCCCATTATACCTGGTTTTCATCGATTTCAAGAAAGCGTTCGACTGTATAAGCAGAAAAGCCATATGGAAAGCACTTAGAAACCGAAATGTGCCGGAAAAAATAATAGATATAATACAGAACATGTATGAAGAGACACAACTCTCAGTACTCCACAATGGTAATACCAGCGAACCATTCACCACCAACATAGGAGTAAAACAGGGTTGTCCACTGTCACCAATCCTCTTCACAGTAGTGCTAGATGACATAATGAAAGAGATTAGTACCAAAAGAACTGGATTAACATGGAATCTCTTCAGGCAATTAGAAGATCTGGACTATGCCGATGACATCTGCCTGCTATCACACACAATAAATAATATGCAAGCTAAAATAGACCATCTAGCAACATTAGCTCGAAGTGAGGGCCTGGAAATAAATATCGAAAAGACGAAAGCGATGGCCATTAACATCAACAACCCACGCCGTCCGGTGATAAACAACACACCAATCGACTATGTAGATAATTTCCACTACCTAGGCTGCACCATAAATAACAGCGGTAACATAAACGCCGACATCGAAAGCAGGATCAAAAAGGCCAGGGCAATGTTCGGTCGCCTGCAGCCAGTATGGAAAAGCGCACAAATGTCCAGGGGGACAAAATTAAGGATATTTGGAACCTGCGTAAAGACCACCTTAACATATGGAAGTGAAACCTGGTTAGTGACAAACAACATCACACAGAAACTACAGGTCTTCATCAACAAATGTCTAAGGATAATATGCAGAATATACTGGCCGAACATAATAAGTAACCAGGACCTATGGAAACTTGCCAAAACAGAACCAATTGGGCAAGAGATCAAAAGGAAGAAGTGGAAATGGATAGGGCACACACTGAAAAACCGCAAGATAGCATAGCAAGGGAAGCACTAGAATGGAACCCACAAGGAACCCGAAGACGAGGCCGCCCTAATAACACCTGGAGGCGAACGATTTCGGAAGAGCTAGTTTCAATTGAGAAAACATGGGAGGATGCAAAGATAACTGCTCCAAATAGAGTCAGGTGGAGATGCCTAGTAGATATCCTATGCTCCCAAGAGGAGTAATAAGGAAAAAAAAAAAAAAAAAAAAAAAAAAAATTATATTAACGGCTAGATGGCACAGTGGTTCGAGTGCCGAAAATATTGTTTTAGGAAGGAGTTTTCTTTTTTATTGCTCCTGCCATTAATTGAACCCAATGGCGAATGGTAGCTGAGCTTGGTTCGAAAATCTGATAAAAGTTTTTTCACTTTTACCAGAAATCGACGCGAACCGTTACTTTTTAATATTTTTAGATTAGTAAATATAGGTTAGCCAATCGTTATTTCTTCTGATTAAAAAATCTTTGCACAGGTTTTAAGTCTCCTACTATTCAATATTAATTAAGATATTTTAGGAAAATACTTTTAAGTAGGTACTTTTTGCTGTAAATTTCATAGAAAAGAATATCTCTTGATAAAATTTTGTAAAAAATTCTTAATCATATATAAATTTCCTTCAAATAAATTTTAAACTTTAACTTTCATAATTCGCTTTATTTCTAGCTTTAAAGTGCTTTTCTTTTATGTGATAAACATTAATAATGTTTAAGATATATCAAACATCAGTATATACGCGTTATTAATGTCAATCAAGATGGTTACATAGATAAAATGTGAACAAACAATCTTTAATAGCATCCTAATAAAAATCGTTGTAAGATATTTTAAATCTATTTAAATATTTTCATAACATGCATACATCCTATATAGGTGTAATTTGGAGACATGAAATAAAGCTCTGCGTAATAAGACCCCAGGCTGTTATTTTTCATGGTAATTTAATTCTCATAGTAATCTAATCTCCGGTATCACAAAAGATAGAGTGCCGGAAGTCTTAGTTCTCTTTAATCTAATATTCGATTTCTTAAAGCGGCGGGGTGTTATTTCTTTTTCAATCTAACCCCGAACCCTTGGGAAATAAAGCCCAGGAATGTTAAATCTAATATATAAATGGTATTCTGGGGCAATCTTAAAACTAGGTCCAAGAGCAGGGTAGATATTCCCCTTTTCAGAATTTTGAATACAATCTAAAATCTCGGCTAATTCTAAATCTGACCCACACATATATAAATATTTTTGGAAAATTCAATAGGTACTCTGATTTTGAATACTATTCTAAAAGTTTTCCTTAGTTAAAGTCATTCATATACAAAGATATAAGAAGTAGGGCGTCGGTGTGTTATGCTCTTTTATTCTGTTTTAATTCTATCTTCGAATTCTTGAGGAATATTCGGGGAAATCCTCGGGTATTAATTTGTCAAAAGGGCGGAAAAAGTGTGTTAGGTTTTACTATATTTCGGAGGACCTTATTTCATGATTCCGTGTAATTCAGTTAAAACAGAAATCGGGATGGGATAAACACTCCAAAAATATTCAATAACACATAAAAAAAAAAAAAAAACTGAAGAAAAATAATGTTTTGTTCAAGGTAAAAATATTTAAAAATAAAAATATTTTTAAGAATAAAGAACAAATAATTCTTTTGAGTATAAGGAAATAAAAATGAAATATATGTTATATAAAAACATTCCTTCAAGGTCTAATCAATGAACCAAGAATAGAAGTTCATAAATCATTTAATCCCTTATATAATACAAAATACCTTTATGTTAAAATTCAATGTGCGAAAGTAAACATATGTGAACCCTAATGCTTATATGTGTTAAAGTAATACAAGTTGTCGATTTAATATACAAAAATCACCTACCGTGACAATTAATGTTTAAAAGAATTTGAGGAATCCCTCATATGGGGTTAACTTCTTAAAGAAAACAAACTGGAGATCATTGATGTTTTGTAAAAAAAAATTTTTTAACCTGTACCTTAACAAAGACTTTTTTTTTTATTGAGATGCCAAAGAGGTAGACAAAAAAAAAAGGTCTATGATATTTGAAATCAAAAAATAAAATGGGAATGGGGATCTAATAAATAATCAAATTTAAATTTACAAAATTCTTTATCTAAACTAAGAAAAATCAGACACTATAAATAAATTCTATTTTTTGAAATGGACGAATCCTGTTTCAGTGGATACAGTTGGTGACTTCATATAGTTATTAATACGGAGGAAGAAATTTGGCCCAGTCACTTTGAAAGAGAAATACAGCCACATTCTCGGATTCCATATTCGGTAAAAAATATTAAAAATTGTTTAAGACCGTTAGGAATATTCAGATTTAACAGAGGGCTACAAATTTGGAATTGGAATAAAATAAAAATAACGTAATATTTCTAAAGGGAAATAACGTCAAAGGGCTCTTATTGGATTTAGAGTGGGAAAAAAGACCTACTGAGAAATTTCGTTTAAAAGGCAATTTTTCTCAACTTAATTATGAAATAATCTCTATTAGGCCTATTTCACAATTAAGACATCCTAGATGATGTTTAACACTGCTCTGTGGTTGTGACAAGAAAATGAGCAGTAAAGCTTTTGGACTTTCGCAACACGACATGAAAGGTTTTTAAATATTTAATAGTTTTTTCTTTTTGAACTACAAGCTTAGTATCAAATTTTGTTCATACAATCCTTCTTGACAGTAGACTGAAATTACTGAAATGACTGAACTAGAAAGTTATTAACATCTTCCAGAAAAATATTTGGCAAAACAAATTTTATAAGTGAATTATATCAAATCAATTTTACAGGACTTTTTAAACTATGGGGAAAATGTTAACAAATTCTTTGACGATTCGAACGAGGCTTTACATTATTCCGTTGCTGTATGAGATAATGGCACATATTGTTTTGCTTTTGTCCTATAGTTCTTTGCAATAATTACCTTCTACGTTGGGTTTATGAGAACATTCCCCAAGAAAAAAATTCCCAAGGCCAAAAATGAAAAAATTCCCCAAAATTTGTATGAAACTTAAGAAATATTTGAGGTCTATTTTCCTTTATTTTGTAAAGGTTTTGGGAAATGGTATTTTAGGAACCTTTTTGACATATAAAGAGTGTCCGCAAAAGTATAGATATTAGTAGTAGATATTAATATTAGTAGTAAGATATAGATTTTAGTAGTAAGTAGATATTTAATATAGGTTTGTGTAAAGTAGGTATATGATAAGTAAATTCAGTTAGTTGAGAAGAAACTTTGGGTTTTTTCTAATCAAGTTTAGTTTTTGTTGTAAAATTGGTTCTTTGAAAAAGCAAAGGTATCCTGAGGTAATATGCTACAATAGATATTGTTTATTTAATATAATGGTGCAGAAGATTGATTACAAAATCAGTATCCAATAGTTTGTTTAGCTGGAGTTTGGCAGTGGTCGGCCCGTTTATATTAGACTCTTTTGTTGCTAACCTATTATTTATGAAAAGAAATCAGGAGTTGAAAACAAAACTCTTAGAGAGTTGGTTATAAAATCAGGAATCCACAAAAATTGTTTAGCAAGATATTGGGATTGGCAGCCGCCATTATATTAAATAGAGGTAGCTACAAAAGGGATAACCATAACTGTTTAATATTTTCTGGGAAAAACGATATCTCAAACAACCAATTTTGGAACGAACACTAAACTTGTTATATAGAAAAATTCAAAGTTTTCACTCAACCAACTGAATCTAACTTGCTGCTACCCACAAAATCTCCGCTGAACAGTTTGATTTGAAAAGGTAACTCTTCCCAAGTCCCTTTTCCTAAAATTGGGTATATAAAACCAAACCGCTGTACGTTCTAAATAATAATGAATATAATCAGATTTTTAAATGTACAAAAATATGTACAAAAAATAGCAGTTAACAAAATATCTACAATATTTGAGGATTGGATATATATATATTTTTTTTCTATCAGTCATTAAAAATAAATCGCTGTTTTTTTTTGCTAGCGAAATAAATAAAAAAAATTTTAAATATTTCGCAATACTGCTTTCCATTAGTAAAGTCATTATTCAATTTTTATCAGGATAATGCTGTCAAGTTACGATATTTCAATCACATCCCATGCTATTTTATTATTAGGTACTTTATTTTCTCTTTTTTTTTTTTTATTTTACACGATATTTTCACTATTTTCTGTTTTTTCTTTTTTTTTTCAAATTTATTTCGTTTTTCGTACATCATTGGCTTTCAGATATTTTTTTTTTAGAATTTATTTCACCTTGCTATTTATTTTATATCTAATAATGTAGATAGGGAGTACATTGATATATATTTCTATGCATCGTATAATCATACATAATATTATGTATATTGTTATATACTTTTAATGAAATATTTAATGCAATTTTTTTTCTAAATTTTACTTAAGAACTGTTAATTCTATAATTTTTTTAGTGACAATCTTGTTCTCCATTTTGTTTTATTTTTTGACATTATGACGCATTTTTAAAAATCATGAAGCTGTCGCTGTCAACAAATATGAAGATGTTTTGTGATACTTTTTGAAGAGAAAGTTTTGATTTACAGTTTGGCTTCTGTAACTTAGTGCAGTTTGACGGGTTGCAGCATACATGCTTCATGGGTAGTAAAACAGTGTCTTGAAGAAGAACAGGCCTCACCTCAGGAGAAAACATCCGAACATTTGCCGTAATCTTGAATTCTTTGAAAAAATATACCCTTTTACAAATTAAATAAATTTTGTTACATCGGTAAGATGTTAAGACTTTTGAATGCTTTGAATTCATCTCGCTCATAATTAACCGAGTTAGACATCAGATTTTGGTTTATATTCATGACCCTTTAAGTGCCTTTTGGTTTTTTTAAAAATAAACAGTGTGTCACCAAATACAAATAGTGTGACAATACTGCCGTTGGCGAAACCATGAATTTCAGCTTTCTAATTATATTTTAATAATCTTCTCTAATAAGTTAACATTCCTTAGCAGGTGTCAAGTTTAAATTTAACCTAACATCGATTTTCGAATCCCCGGCAAATTTTTACGACAATTGATTCCACACTTTTATAAGGCCTGGAATACCCAGATATCAAACGAGCGATTTTTCTTTTGAAATGTGACATTTCGCAAAGCGATTTTTTTACAAGCAAATAGTTTAAAAAATTTGCACTCCTTTGTCGCTCATGTGGCCGAAACTTATTCAGTCGCTGTCTGCGTGTCCGACGCTTCAGAAAAGAGGAAATCGGAATTATGTTAACTGGGTTGTTATTACTTACATGTCTGTCACTAAGTAGCAATGAGTACTAAAGGAAAGTTTCTTTATGAGAGCTACGCTAATACATTTGTAATCATTAAGCGTATTACGAGATTCATTACACACCTCTAGTTTTAAGGTGTGTAATGAATCTCAACTAATACAATTTATAAAGTGGACAGGATTCAGAAATTTTTTTCAAAACAAAATTTATTTTCATTTTTGTAATGGTAAATAATAAATGTATTTGTTATTTTATTGTACTTTAAAATCCTTAAGATAATCATAAGATTCAAGATAAGCAGTTAATAAATGGATAATTATTAATTTTATATTATATATGAAAAATGTTTATGATGTTATAAAGATGCAAAGAAATAAAATTTAGATAATCTTAAGTCTAGTAAGAATAAATTTTAAAACATAATCTACTAAATAAGAATTTGAATATTTATATTAATAGAGTTTTATTTTTATTTATTTATTTATGAACAGTCTCCTACCACATACAACGTGATAAGTGAGTGAATCAGTCTTTCTTTTCCAGGTGCCGGAGGTATATTAGAATATAAACTATTATTGATATAAAATATAAATTATATTTTTTATTTAGAAATGATCCGTCCAAGG
The DNA here is from genome assembly GCA_963082915.1 of Dolichopus griseipennis. Classification (NCBI taxonomy): domain Eukaryota; kingdom Metazoa; phylum Arthropoda; class Insecta; order Diptera; family Dolichopodidae; genus Dolichopus; species Dolichopus griseipennis. The sequence goes on along the minus strand of OY720441.1, from coordinate 315,326,192 downwards.
TTTGAAACCGAAATCTTTCGGTTAGAAGTCTGACATCCTTACCACTACCCGGATAAATCTCGATCTCGATCAACCCAGATCGGATAAAAAAATATTAATATTATCTTCGTTTTATATTAATATAATTATAAAACTCATTCAAATTTTTTTTAGAATTTTAAATTGTTTTCTTTTCTGGACGTGGTCACCTCTGTAGTTGATTTAGCCATGTATATCCTGCAGGTTTGGACAGTCCGTAATTAAAAAAATATAATGCTATGTTAATGGAATTTATACAATTTCGAAAATGTATATATATCTAATCATATTTTATCCCTTAATTTAAACTTCTTGTACAAAGTACTACCAGTCAATATTCTTCTAATAGTTCTGCTGTTGAAGAGGAACTTAGATTCCATCAACTTTTAATATAACGAAGAGAAAATTTTTTTTGGTAATTTTAAATGATTTTCAGATAAATACAAAATTTAAGCAATCGCAAATCATCAGCGAAACTGGTAACTAATTTTAAAAGAGTACAAAATACTAAGGAACTAGAAGATATACCCGGCGAGTAGGATAACAAAAAGTTTCAAAAAACTTCATTGGGCTGTCCATGCCCAAACGGATTAAAAGACCGGAACCAAACTATATAATTTAGCTTTTGCATTATTTCAGTACAGCGCAAAACTTAGCCTTATTAATTGAGTGTGCTTTGGAATAAACGTTGACTTGTGTTAACTTTTAACTCAATTGGTTAAACCGGTTTTAAACAGGACAGCAAAAATTCAAAAAATTCATTGAATCTTTGTGCCGAAACGGGTAAACAGGTTATAACTAAATTAACAAGGTGAGCTTCTGTAATAAAGAAAAATACTTGTGTAATATTTCCAACTCAATTTATTAAATCGTTTAAGTGAAAATATTTTATTGAGACGTTGTGCCTAAACATGCTAACCTAACTGAACAAAAATATGTACTAGCCCTTTTGGACTTTAAAATTGCTGAGTAAAATTGGACTCAAATCATAAACAAAAAATGGGTTAATATGAGTGGGTGCCAAAATTGGTTAATATATTCCAATCAATTTTGTACAATAAATTAATCCGTCAAAACGTTTCGGCTTAACATTTTAAAAAACTAAACTGCTCTGGTGCCGGAATTCGTTGATTTATTAAAATTTAACATAACCTATGTCACTCTGGGCTTCCACAATTATTCCTGTAAAATATGGTGACAATCAGACTAGTGGTTTTCACGTGAATCTTGGACAAACAAAGAAACAAACAAACAAGCAAATTTTCTTCTTTAGATATTAGATTAATAAAAATGAAAATAATTGCAACCAAAATTACAATGAGTTAATTTTAAAATCTTTTTACATTTTAGATAGATGATTTGACCCATGATAATCATAAGCCCAAAACATATATTATTAATCAATTCAAAATTGCTTATTTCTATAAATTGATTAGATATTATTTAGAAAAAAAAGGTTTAAAATTTACCCAACCTAAAAATCAATAGTAAAAACTTAACAGTTCATAGTCTTTTTAATTATTAAGGGCATTTAAATTTGCTTACATAATTGGTTTCCCTGAAATATTACCCTATGAAATAACACTTTTTTTCGGAAATAATACAACTATATGTAAGTAAATACTTTCTAAGCCATAAAAATATTTATATATTAACTTAAGAGGAACTAGATAAATTACTGCAAAAATGAGGTTTATGCTTCTGTCTCTCTCTCAGATTACTTCTAATTCAAAAATCTGTATATACATATATATTCTGGAAAATACGTATTTATTTGACGTTTATATTTTAAACTGTCATTCAACAAAATCATTTATTAAAAATAAAGTGACCTAAAGAAGTCGAGTAGACTGTGTCAACCCTACATGAATACATATACCAATATTATAAGATATGGAAGAAAAGAAGTTGTCTGGAATACTCTTGTAATAGGGTAACCAAACTGTGTAAAGACATTGGCTATAGAAATAAAAATATACTTATGGCTAGGTTTTTCTAAACGTACCCCGGCTGTATTAAGTACAGAGTTAAAATAATAGAAAAAGAAATTTATATGGCAGCTCCTCAAAACCGCTGAACAAACCTATTCAATTTCAACAGAAAAGAGTATGACTCAATAGTATATAAATTAATTAATGAAAATTTTACGTACAAGTGACGTACAATATGACCGCGTGCTCCCCTTAAAGGAATGGGAGATGCTGCATCTGTTACCACGTCCGGTTAATTAAAAAATATAAAGTATCCTCCCTTGTAATTTTCAACATTAAATAAAAAATAGCTCACAAGATTCCTTGATATCCTTTAACCATGAGTTAGTTCAATAAAATCATTTAAATATAACTTCAAGATTTGGTGAGTCTTAAAGATTTTTGCGGTCTTTTGACTTATGTATATTGGTGGGATATATTGCTCTCCAAATTTCACCATAGTTTTGTCAGCGGTATTGTGGCTCACCATTGATATGTTATATTGCCCGGGAAATATTTGGCCAACCCGTTAAACAACCCGGAGACATATGGCACGTCGTCAAAATTTTGGAATCCAAGCTGTTTTTTTTTTTTATTATTTTTAAGTTATTGCCAGACCGGCTCACTTTTGAATTCAAATCTTATCCAAATACATGAGTCTTCATTTATGTCATGTAGCACCTACTAAGATAATGGAAAAAATTTTAAGCACTAAGATCTGACAATTTTAAAAGAACACAATATGAAATCAAAATTTTATTTCGTATTTAACGGCAACGATAACGTTGCTTAAATACGGAAATAATTCTAAAGTTGTTCAGCAATTTGAAAGATTTGCAATTAACTTCCATTTTAAACAGGTAAACTAATGACTTAGTGATTCGGTCTTATACCTTGGAGTATTATTTCAGGCACCTATATCTTAACAACAAAAAGTAAAAATTCGAAAATTGGTTTTCCTTTTTTGTGTTAAAAATTTTCTTTTACAAAACCAAAAAATTGTTTTTTTATGATGATTTGCCCTTTAATCAGTACAAGAAAACAAAAATGGAAAAACTATTTTTGCTCATATTTTTGATATTAATTTTGAATAAAATTTAAAAAAATTTCTTTGTAAGTAAAATATATAATTTTCAGGAAAGATTTAAGGGGAATTTGTTTTTCTTTTCAATTTTAAGGAAAACTCAGCAAAATTTTCCATTGAAAAGTTCTTTTTGTTAAATTTTTTTGAATATCATTTCTTTTCCGTCAATTGAAAGGTGAATCAATATGTAAAAAACATATTGACATGTGAAAGGAAATTATTTGGGATTTATAAAATATTTATTTAAAAAAAAATGTTAAATGATTTACGAAAAAAAATATTATGAACAATTTTTTGATAAATCTTATTTTTATCGAAAATTTTCATTATAATAAAATCCGATTAAAATCTTTTTACATAATTCCAAAAAAAAAAAAATATATTGAAAAAATTTAATACAGAAAATTAAATGGAAAAAATTTATTGAGAAACTTACCCTGGCTTACTTTTATGGAGCGTTTGTAATGCCCCAGATTAACTTAAAGGTAGAATTTCCCCAAAAATCTTTGGATTCAATAATTTTCTGGAATTACGTCACTACGTTTGAAAATCATCATTACTTAAATAGGCTATCATCCTGGTGTCCCAATAAACCCTCCATTGACTTTTATGTGTTATCGTTACTTTGTAAACAAGCGGGTTGCCACGCAGAAGGTTAGGTGATGATCTCTTTATTTTGGCTACGAAGAGAAGTTGGTTTTGTGAGTCAAATCCCACACTATTACGGAGTTTAGTATTTCAAGTGATTTTTAAAGGTTTTTTTTCCCCTTAGGATGAGTTTCTGAAAAAACTACTAAAGTGTTTTACATGATTTTTGGGATACAGCGAGTAATGATCGATAAGAGTTAAACAGCCGTTTATTGAATTTTTTAATAAGGACACTGGGTACTCAATTTTGTGGAGTTTTTCCATAAAAGTTTTTTCCTCTGTTTTTTCCTGAGTTTCTGAAAAAAACTTTTAGACTGTTTTATATGATTTTTGGAGTCTAGAGAGTAATGATCGAGGAAAATCAAACAACTGTTTATGGAATTTTTTAATTAGGATGTTGTGGACTTAATTTTGTGTAAGTAAAAAGTCCTCCAAAGCCCCTTAATTTTGTGTTAGTAAAAAGTCCTCCAAAGCCCCCCAAATACACTTTTTACAAAAGTTCCCAAAAGAAAGAAAAAAAGTCCTTATGCTTTGTTGCGTATATATTATTTATGAAAAAAATTTAGAAGGGTTTTTAGAGTTGGATACAAAATCAGAGTTCCAAAATTTGGTTGTGTGGCAACTTTTGATATTTCTTTAAAAAGTATTGATTATGTGTAAAATTGGCTCTTGAAAAAGTTAAGACATCGGTTTTTCCAGCATATATAAAAGAACTATAGTTTTTTTCTATCCCGCTGATCCAAACCCTCACTAAAAAAATTAAAATAAAAATTCCGCACAAGCAACGGGGTGCCACCATTATAATACTTGCTTTATTGTTTACTCTTTATTAATGAAAAAAGTTTAGAAGGTTCACAGAGTTTGTTACAAAATCTGGAATCCAATAATTTGTTTAACGTAGTTTTGGAAGCGGTAGCTATATTCACTTTACATTAAATGCTAAAAATAGTTGTAAGGAAGTTGATCGAATCAGCTGAGCAAAATTATTAAATTTTAGTAAATCTTGATGCAGCTTTTGTATATGAATATGTTATTGAAAAATGCAAAAATTTTTATATTTCCGCATAAAGCTACAAACAGCCAATCGGATGGACGGACTCTTAGGTGAACCCTTAAAATTATATTCGTTTGGGTATAAGAATTTTTATAAGTGCTGACAATTCAAATATTTGGCTAATATATGACTATGTCTATACCATAATATAGGTATATGTTCGAACAGTAGGGAAGGAACTTGACATATTATACTCATATTAGTACAGGATTGTGCTTAATGAATGAAATTAATCTCATGCATACTAATATGCCTTATAAAATATTGAAACACTTTAGTTTTTAAAAGGTACATTTTTATTTGTCCACTATTGTAATAATTTTTTTATTTATACTATAAGCTAGTTTTCTATCTGTGAGTTGTATTATTCAATTAAATTATATTTTTATATTTTTGGTATTTGCTTATTATATTTACAAAGTTTTTTATAAAATATATAGCATAAGCAAATGGCACCGGATTTTCACTTTTACTGAGATTCAAGTCGGGCCTTTTTAAATGAAAAGGCTGGAATTTAACCATTGTGCCATGCAGCTGTTCAACTTGCTTCCGTTTGAACCACAGCCCAGCCTTACTTTAAGTGCAAAGTTTAAAAAGAATTTTTTTTTTTCTTCAATTTCAATGTGTTATTTTATTACAATTTAAGTATATAATATATTAAACATTTATTTTAAAAAAATCTTTTTAGCACATTTTCAAAAAATTTTGTAAAAATGTGCCTATATAGCTTCACTCTGTCCGTCCGTCCCTTTTTACCTACGGCTGACTCAAAAATATCAGAAATGGGTAGGTATTGCAATAAAAATAATTTAATGTTAAAACTTTTTTTGTAGCCCCCCCCCCCCCCCCCCGTTACGGAGCTACAGTCCCACAAAGTCGAAAAAATCCCTATATTTAAACAGTTATAATTAGAGTTCTATAAAGTATATTTCCAACCTGAAAACGGTAACAGACAACATAACAGTTTTTATAAGCTTTACATTTTTTTAAAAACCAATTGTATAGGGTAACTATACGGTATTAAAATTTACCGTTATTCAAAACTAAGTTTTACAAAATTTTTGGTCCTTCATAACTTCGGAACGGCTAAATCTAGAAACTTGAAATTTTGGGAGAAGTTAGATCCTTAGTAAGAGTCAGTCAACAAAATTTTTGGTCGCGCCCCCTCTTTAGGAGCTGTAAGGGGTCGAAAATTGAAATTTTGCTAAAAATTTAGCTTTTAAACACCTATAACTTGAATACCTGTTAAAATTTTTTTTTATTTGTATACAAAATTGAAAGCTCCAAAACAAAAGTTTCAATAAGTGTCAAAGGTTTTTCTTAATTTTGACTTTGTCCGTCCGTCCGTCCGTCCGTATGTTTACAAAAACTTTTACACCGTTTGAAATAGAGTAAAAAAATTTTAACCACGGGTAGATATTACAAAAAAATTTATTTCGTAGAAGAATTTTTTTCTGTAGCCCCACTCTTTACGGAGCTACAGCCCCCCAAAGTTGGAAAAAGCCCTATTTTTAAATTGGTATAACAAGAGTTTTGTTAAGTGTATTTTCAATCTGAAAACGGCAAAAGATAGCTGGTTTTATAGGCTTCACAAAAATATAAAACTAAAATGTATAGGGTTACCATACGGTATTAAAATTTACCATTAAGCTAAAATCAACTTTTGCAAAATTTTTAGCCCCATATATCTTCTAAACGGTTCAACCTAGGGTTTTGAAATTTTGGGAGAAGTTAGGTCCTCCAAAATTAGTAGGAGTCGGTTTTCAAAAAAGCTATATAAAGGCTCGAAAATTGAAATTTAGCTATTTTCAACCACCAGTAACTTTATACCTGTTCAAATTTTTTTTTACAAATATACAAAATTTACAGCTGCAGCATTATATTTCAACATGTGTTAAAGGTTTTTCTTAAAATTGAAAGGGTCTCTTTAAATTGAAGAAATTGTTTCTTAGTCTTAACCATTTTTGGTTAGATAATAATATTCTAGGTAAAATTCCAAATTTTGTTGGAGTTCAAAATTGATTTCCTAGAACCGGAAAAAAATGGAAGGGTGAAGACAGGAGGAGGTGAGCAGATCCATCATAAGTTTGTTAAGCAAAAATTTGGGAACCTTCCCCATTGAAGGGCTACTAGGTCTTCAAAATTAAAACTTTTATGTTCTTATAAAACAGTAACTTATTCACCAGTGTAAGTTTTTCCAAAATTAAACGTTAACATTGAAGCTACAACATTATATTTCGCACTTATTAACAGGTTTTCTTGAGTGCATTGGGGTTGTATTCTAAGTAATTCACTATTAGTCATATAATTAATAAATTAATGAAAAAACTAAATTATCATATTATCATAATATATATTTTTATAAAAATAAATGATAAAATACTCAGTAAGAAACCGTATATAATTTTGAAAATGTGCTTTTTAAAAACCCTTGGTTTTTTTCCCTCACTTGTTTAAATAAAATTTAAAATTTAAATATTTTCTATTTTTTTACTCCAGTTTTGTACTCATAGGTACTTTAATTTAATCTTTTTTTTTGTTTTAAATAAAAATATGTTCTAAAGAAATTAATTCACATTTAAGTTTTAGAAATGCATTTATTTCACTTTTCAAATATATGTTATTTAATGAATAATGGGTTCTTTAAAATACTTAGATTTATTTGTATGTTCACATTGATTCAATTTAAAATTAAATAAAATGTTTCATTTATGAATACCTTTTTGAATGTAATTGCATATATGAATTATAAATTTAATATTTTATATTTTTCAATATGGAAAGATTCGGTTATTTACTTTACTTTGTCGGTCCTTCTATCTATCCATTCATCTTTTTTATAAATATTTATATACATAAATTTCCACTTTACTATCCATTTCATGTAACAAAGAGAGTCAACACACAACTCGTGGCGTACGATACAGATGGCGCCCTAAACTGTCACTGATTATAAAGAATGAAACGAGTTGTTGAGAAAACGTCGTAAAAACTTTTCAGCCATAATACTGAGCAAGCAGCTTTCCATTAGATCCAGATTATTCCATTATTTTGTCTACGGGGGGAGGTTGTTTTAGTGTAGTAAAAATCTTACACTACCTGGAGGATTAGGATATTTCAGGTGCTTTTTGAAGGTTTTTTCTTTCCTTAGGAAAAAAAAAAACAGACGGCGCCGGAAGCTGCTTGTGATTCAAGATAGTACTATCATTTATTTCACTTTGACATTTTAATTCAATGTTTTTTTTAAAAAGAAGATTAGGACCCCCAATGAAAAATTAATTAGAGCCCCAATTAGAACCCCAAGTTTCAGTATCTCCTTAATGCAACAGTATCTCCAGTACAATGTAACAGTTATGGATGACTAAATATTTTATAGATTCAAGCATCTGGAAGAACTTCACTTTTTATAAATTTTGCCAAGTGATGATGTAAAAAACCATTTTTAAGCACTAGTTTTCATAGGTGTAAAGGCTTTTGTTAATAATTGTAATTAATATTATGTGAAAATCTTTAAAATACTTGAATACATTTTTAAAAGTACGCCTTAAAAATTCTTTTATATTTCATGCTTTCTTGTTTTTTGTTTTAATTCAAAAAACTTTTTTTAAACATGATCATAAAGTCTCTAACTTTTCTATTTTCAAAGTGAAAATGCAAGAGATGCTAGAAATACAAAAAAAATTTTAAAATTTTAATTTATTATATATTTTTTTTTATTCTTTTTGTATTAAAAAACTAAAAATGTCTATTTTATTTTTTTGGGGTTTTTTATTTCAATTATTCTATTTCAATTTAAGTTGGTTCTATAATATTGTTTTTGTAGTGTATGATATTAGGCGGGTACGGCAGTTTGCTTTAATTCATGTCGTTAAAAGACATTTGGTCAAATGGCATTTGACACTAAGAACTTAAAAACATTTTAAGCTAAATGTAAACCTCGAAGAACGAATTTTAGAAAGCATCGTAGAGTTGTAAAATCTTAGATTTCTTGGGTTCCAGAATGTATTTATACATAATGTACAGGGTGTACATAATAGAGTCTTCAGGAATTAAAACAAAACTTTAGACCTTATTATCGTGAGAACGATTGGAAATAGACATCCTTTAAAAATCAATTTGACCTCGTTTTTCACCGCAGAAATACACCCAATAAATGTTCAAAACTGTTAGGGAATCACCCTGTATATATTCATTATCAATAAATTGTTTGTATTATTTTTTGTGGGAAATGTCATTTTTTAAAAAAGCTTTTTTCGTAATGTCTCCTTTATGACTTTTTTTTTTGGAAATAGGCATTAGATATAATGTATTTTTGCGAAATGCATTTATGGTAACTGTTACAGACCAATGACGTATGTAACAAATTGTAATATAGATTTTTTTTCAGTGTTATTAAGTTGAATGTTTAGGTTTATTATACATATCTATAGAATGTATCAATGTATACTATACTTATTGTATAACTATGTACTTATAGTGTAAAAATTTTTAATTTACTCTTGTGTAACAAATTCTCTTGTAATATATTCTATGGTAAAATTAATTTTCTCTAAAATTATATATGCGGTGTGCAACTGTTATAATTTTATTATAAAAAAAAAGTTTGCATTATCATTAACATATAAATATATCAAGCCCTTACACATGTTTTGTAAAAATTTTTGCGTACATACTTAAATGTTACTTAGTATGTAATTCGATGTTTCATGATGACGATGCATCGGTTTTCAGAATAATATTTTCCCTTATTACAATTAAGTTCTATTAATATTTGCCAGTTTTGACCCTGGCCTGTTAGAATTAAGTGTTAGGAAGTTTTTTGTTGATGTTGAACAAATTTGCTATAATAGATAGTCGAATGGAATTGAGCTAAATCAATTCCCTTATTAGCACAACTTAACTTCTAAAAGCTGGGTATTTAAAATTTTATAACATACTAGCTAATACCAGGTGTGCATTCCTGCGGGCGGAGGTTTAATTTTAGTTGATGTTATTGAAAAAAGTTAGAAAAAAATTATACATGCTGTAAATGTTAGTTTAAAAATGTATTAAAGCAATTTTTTTAAAACAATTTTTTTAGGATTACTCTAGTAGTTTTTAAAACAAGTTTTCAATAAATTTATCAAATTTCACTTGAAATTTTTCATAATTATTAATAATGCGCAGAAATCATAATTCATTTGCACCAGAAACCCACCATCCGCAACTGCATCATCAAGGAGCACCACGTACATGAAAATTAAAGATAATGAGCATCACGTATAGAAAATTTAAAGTCAATCGGTCAAACCGTTTCTAATTTAGATTAAAGTAAAAAATAATCTGTAAAAAGCTATTGTGCCGCAATTTTTTTAAGGCTTTCTTCTTGGCCCAGCAGTACTTGGTAAAATTGAACACGTAATTTGTTTCTGCATGAGATAACAAATTCCAAGGCTGTTAATAGAGTGAACTCCATTTTCAAAGAGGAACACGTTTCCGGCCGACATGTGTTAACAAATTCCACATCTGTTAAAAGAGTCAACTTCATTATCAAAGAACTTAATGTACACAGAATTTAAAGTCAATCGGTTAAACCGTTTTTAATTTAGAGTAAAATAACCAAAAAATTTTAAAAAAGTTCTTGTGCCGTAATGGGTAAACAAAATTTTTTTCAAGCTTTCTTTTTGCCAAAAGTAGAACTTCGCAAAATGGGACGTTATTTCTTTCCAAATTATTGATAATATCTTATGCATAGCTTTATTGAAGTAGAATAAATATTTAATTATTTAATGTTGTTTGAGGTAATTGCCACAATCAACATTAATGTATTTATCTTACAATTTTTATTTATTACAATACTTAAAATTTTTATTTATTACAATACCATTTTAAAATGGTTTTGAAGGTGATTTAAAGTATTAGTCCTTGAGCTTCATCTAGCTTGATCTATCTTAAAATTTATAAATTTGGACTCCTAAATGTAAACTTAGTAAACCTGTGGCTAAATTGAAGGTATGCTCCCGAGTATGCAAAAAAATATTTTTTAATTACTTTAATACCAAGGGTTGGGCAAAATCAGATTTATAAATGTGAAAAAATTTCTCAATTTTTTTAAATTATTTTATTTGAACCAAAGCTTTAGCTCAATTGTTAGCCCAAGAAATGTTAGAACACACAAGAAGCGTACATTTTTTTTGAAAGTGGGAAGGTAATGTTAGGAAGTGAAAATATCCCGGTTTTCGCTTTATTTCAGTATATATACTATAGAAGAAAAGGTTATATGCTCGTCGTAAGTTGTCGGAATGAGCTCAAATTTATAGTTAAAATATATATAATTAGGTACATATACATGTTAATTGTATTATAGTTTAAAATGATAATTTCAATCGTTTTGAAAAAAGTTAAACGGAAGTCTTTTGTTAATATGTATAATTTAATGTTAATAATATATATATATAGGAAAATGCCAGAAGACATATTTAATGAAAATCTATAAGTGGAAAACAATGAAGCATGTAATTTTCTTTTAAAAAATTTTTAACTGTTAAGCTAATAAGCTTGTCTATACCATAGGTACATGTTGGAAAAGAGGGTCATATTATATTCGTGTTATTAGAATTGGTCTTATTGAATTCCACCTTACAATTTAAATATGAGATAATACTAGGCCTTATAACATGTAGAAACGTCTTAGATTTTAAATATTTACAATTCTATTTTTTGTTTATACTGTAATATTTTGTATTTGAGTATATGGTATTCTGTATCTGCGAGTTATAGTATTGAATTAAATTATTTGTTTATATTTTGCATTTGTTAATATTGTTATATTACAGTATTTTTTATTAAAGATATATAATTATCAGTTATTAAATAAGCCATTAATTTGAACCCAATGGCGAATGGTAGCTGAGTCGAGTCGAAAACCAGAAAAGTTTTTTCACTTTCACTAGAATTCAAACCCGTGCCTTTCCGCATGAAAGATCGGCACTCAACCACTGTGCCAACCAAGCGGTAAATTATTACCGTTTCAAAGTTATCGATTTTTAATACACTACGATCCTACTACAATAAACACTTTTCGGTCCCAACTGATCTATACAGGTGCCTACTTATTCTTTTGAATAAGTTCACGAACTTGGACCTTTATAAACCTATAAAACCTTTGTTGACCTTTGTATACGGGTATAAAAATTAACAATTTAACACTGTTTAAAATTATTCAGGGATAATTTTATATGGAAAACTTCTATTTTTCTTATAAACTCTTTCTATATACACTTTATTCGATACACCAAATTTTCACTTTTCTTTTATATATTATCACAGTAAAGCATTTACAATTATAAAACGAGGAAGAGTGTAGTAGAGTAGACTGTGTCAACTCTGGGATACCCGTATGACCGTAACATATACATTATATCATCCGGTTAATTACTTTTGGCAAAATTTCAAACATACTTTATTAAGTTTAGTGGAATACTCAAATAAAAGAAGGAGTTGTATTGCAGCTACTCAAACCCTCTGCATTAGACCAACCAAATTTTGCTGTAATCTTGGCCAATACACTAAACTATTTTTGGCAAAATTTCAGACACCCAGCTTCATTAGGTGGAGAGTAATGCTTATATAAAAAAAGAAGTTGTATGGCAGCTACCCGAACCCATGGACCAAAATGGCTGGATTTAAATAGCGATGACGGCTATTGCAAAAAAATGAATTTGCGAAAATTTCAAGATTCTAGCTCCTTTAGTTTTTGAGTTATCGTGCGGACGGACGGACAGACGGACGGACAGACGGACGGACCGACATACATAGCTAAATCAATTTATTTTTCGATTCTGATCCGATCCATACACTTGAGTCTATATCTACCCCCCCTCCTTCTCTGCGTCACAAACGTAATGGCAAATTTATTATACCCTTTGACTATATAGTCATACGGGTATAAAGATGTAAGAATTTTTCATGTACATTTTATGTACGAAAATATTTTATTCTACATATTTTGGATATCCCTATATATTACTATATATGTATATAATATACTATAATATATATATTATACTATAAAAATATGTAGGTACTTAGCAATAAGATTTTGTACTAAAAATATTTTTAGTATAATGAAAGCAAAATAAAACTAAAATAAAAAGCAGTAGATTTGGCGCCATCGTTTGCTAAGGGAAACATTTAAGTACCACATCGTTATCATAAAAAATAGTAAAATATTGTAGTTACTCCTATCATTGCTTGGATAATTATCAAAAACGTAACACGATAAAAATGTGCAATGCTTTATAAAAGCATGATTGTAAGCAATCTGGAAGATATTGTAAGATAGAACACGATATGATTACATTTAATTCCATTCAAAAAGAAAAATTTCATTTTCACAGAGCCTGCCGCCTAAATCTCCTCTAAAAAGTGCACTTCACAGAAATAAATTTTTCTTAAATAGCTCATGATAATTTCTAAGGATCTAATTTTTTCTAAAATTTCAACTTTCTACATCAATCCATTTAGAAAATATGAGAAGTCGAAAATTTTGAATAATTTGAGCTACGTATACGTATACGTACAGTGAATTAAAGTAACGTTTGACAACCTTATTTATTTATTTTTTATATATTTATAAAGTTTATAAAAGCAGCTGTCATTAACTGTTTCCAGATTGAAAAAATACGTTATAGAAGTCTTGGTATGACAATTTAAATAAAGCACTTTTTTGAAAGAGCTCGCTGAACGGACTGGCATACAGGAGGACAAAGTAAAACTATATACATATTTTTTGATATTTAATGCTTATTGCAATTTTATTGCATTACAGGGGATCTCGGTGTATTAGTGGGTAAGCACTTGGCTTACTAACTGAGGGGGTATGTGTTTGATTCCCGAAAGGGTCATTAATTGAAACATAACTTTTTTTTACAAATCTCCATGGTAACCAAGCACTTATAAATATAAAATATATAACATAAACCAAATAAATAATATTACTAATAAAATTAATAAATAGTATAATCTGCCATGTCTGAAAAGGAAAAGCATGCTTCACTCACTTTTCATCTTGTATGAGGAAAGTCGCTTTTTATAAATAAATAAATAAATAAATAAAATTGTAATACATTAGATAAATTTTGAATTTTAAGCTTAATAGTCATTAATTAAAATTAGGTGTTTTTAAAAATTTATGAACTTAGTTCTACGTTTGAATTATGCAATTCCGTGTTGATAGCAATATTTGGTGAATTACAAACGTCAGGTTATTTTTACTATACGTTTAAAAAAAACTTAAATATTTCAATTTTTTTTTGGGAATATACAAAAGGATAAACATGCTACGATACGACATCTGTGTCCAAAATGATAACGTTCAAAAAGCCAAGTTAAAATTTTTTTGATTTCACAGTTTTTTTTTTATTTTTTTGAATTTTATATTTTACTTTTATTTTGTTTGTTGTTGTTTTTTAAAACTGATTCCATCAGTGAATTTGAAATACTGAATTAAAAATTTTTTGATAATTCACAATATTTTGTTTATTCACAATAGATATTATTATACCCGTATGAGTATTAGTCAAAAGGGTATACTAAATTTACTATTACATTTGTGACGCAGAAAAGGAGGGGAGTAAATACAGACTTAAGTGTATGGATCGGATCAGAATGTATGTCTGTCCGTCTGTCCGTCCGTAATCACGACAACTCAAAAATTAATGGAGCTAGGATTCTGAAATTTTCAACAAATCGGTTTTGTGAAAAAACCATCATCGCTAATAAAATTCAGCCAGTTTGCTCGACGGGCTCGGGTAGCTGCCATAAAACTTTTTTTTTTTATATAAGCCTTACTCTGTACTTATTAAATCTAAGTACCTGAAATTGTGCCAAAAGTAGTTTAGTTTTATGGCCAAAGTTTCTGCAAAATTTTGTTGGTCTACCGCAGTGGATTCAAGTAGCTGCCATACTACTTCTTCTTTTATATGAGCAGTACTCTACATCTAATGAAGCTGGGTGTCTGAAATTTTTCCAAAAATCGTTTAGTGTAATGACCAAAGTTACTGCAAAATTTGGTTGGTCTACTGCAGAGGGTTCGAGAAGGTGCCATTCAACTCCTTCTGTTAAATGAGCTTTACACTACACCTAATAAAGCTGTATGTTTGAAATTTTGCAAAAAGTAATTAACCGGATGATATAATGTTTATATTATGGTCGTACGGGTATCCCAGAGTTAACACAGTCTATTCTACTACACTTCTCCTCGCTTTTCATAATATTGAAAGAAAAGTATATAAAATATATTAAATACTTTTTTAATATATTATTTTAAATAATTAAAAATTAAAGATGTCATTCAGATTTGCTTAATTAATTAATTCAATTTCCAGAGCTTTGCAAGCGTTTTTAAAAATATAATCCTTAGTTCTTGCAACGCATACAAAATTGGAAGGACACTGAGTTAAATGGTGAGATAAGTTTGTTCTCATCGCAGGTTCCTTTGGCCTAACATCGTACATATATTAAATTTTAAATCAATGTAGATGCTTTTAGATGGAATTTATATATCTAATATTATTTTCGATTTGTGAATTATTACGTTAGGTTGTCACTTTCGTAGGATGTTGGGACATGGAAATTAAAATATGAATAAATTGAATACCTAAGTCTAAAGTGTGATTTTGTTAGAGAATGCTAAAGATTTCATACACTACGCATTTTACAAATGGGAGGGTTCCAGATAAAAATAGAAATATAATGTGAACGAGCCCAAATAGAAAAGAAGAAGATGCTGTGGTTGCACAACATCACAAATTAACAGGCATTTAAAACATTGACAATCTCATTTACACTGCATTGCTGACTGAGGCCACCATCATGATGTTGTAGTCATTGTAAAGCCATATCATATGTCCGCTAACATCCAGAATTGAAAAGGCAGGAAAATATAATTAATTTAGAGACAAAACATCCTAAAAATATGCAAATATTGTTATCGTGAAAAAATAATTTTCAGCGACGTTTTATTTAATGGAGGCCTAGGTGGCCTTATTGTTGAATAATTGTCCTATAAGTAAAACGCAAGTTTTTTTAAAGGCAAATTGCTGAAAAAAAGTAATTTTCATTACATTCCCCCTTACGATAACCGATAATGATAACAAAATCGATTAAAACGATTAAGTAGCAATTGAAGATTTTAAAATTTTGGATAATTTACGAAAAACAATTTCTTTATTATATTTCAAAGTAATTTTAAAAATTTAAAAATACTTTTATTTTTGTGGTACATACATACTTAATTTATCACACGTTATAAAAAATTTCTCCGAAATAAAATATGTTGCAAAAATACCTATACTTTTCTGGAAATATGGAATACATGGAAATTTTCTCAAAGAAATTCTTATGTCGTCTAAATTTCAAATAGATAGAAAACTTAAAATGATATTATCTGTCAAATTTATATTAATAAATTTCAAAAAATTTGACATGAAAATAAATAAATGAATTTTAGTTCTAGGTTTTGAGACAAAAATTTGTCATTGAATTTAATTTTAAAGACCAATATGTGTTCTTTTATCTTTAATAAAAATGACTTTAAATGAAAGCAAGTTAATTTTGTGAGAGACATTATCTAATTTTAAATTAAATGTAATTTGATTACTTTATTAAATAGAAGGATGGAGAATATCAAGCTAGTACATAGAATTTAAATATAAATTTGATTTGAAATTTTGCTACATAACCTTTTACTATCTCTATATTTCTTATTTGCATTATAATGATTTGCATGTATGATTTAATTACAGCGATTTATATCTTTTATCTGACGTTGTTGACGTTGTTTATATCTTTATGATGACGTTGTGGTAAAGACGGCGCCTTTCATGTAAAAGTCTCGGGTTCAAAACCCGGTCAGATCACATCTAATAAAATATTATCGTAACATTTTATAGATAAATCGTAATATAAGATAAGATTTAATATAAATAACTCTTGTGCAGGATAATAGATGGCGCACAAATTTAACATTTGCGTATTTATAATCTTGTACAAAAGCTATAGCCGAGTAATTAACGAGTAATCAGCCTATTCTGGAGAGGCCTATAAAGGAGTAGAAAAGGAATAAAAAAAAACAAGAAAAAAAATAGTAGAAAACTATAGTCAAGAAACCTTTGATAAAAAGAGTGTGTTTCTTTATATAGCCTGCATATTAACTAGGTCCTCGAAAAATATCAAATAGATTGCTCTTCACAATATCTTCACATATTCTTGCTACACTAGCATTTCATTAATAATTTATACAATAAATATAAAAAAAACTGCAGTATTGTACATATATTACCTGTTGTATGCATTGCTGTGTGCATTGTATGTATATTTTCAAATTTTTGGGAAATATATATGAGCTAGTGTGTATATAATATTATTACAAAAAGGGTAAATAAATACTTTTATTTATTAAGTAAACAAAATCTTTTCTAAAGAGAATAACTGTGCACTAATACAGTCAAAACCTTGAACATCTTATATTTTTCTCAAATATATTTTATACTAAAAAAGTTTTTATGAATTTGTCGCTATTCCTATTATCTTTACAGTCTATGATTAAACTGATTAATTCATAGCTGGATGGGTTGATCAAATTGTCCTTACTTACTTGTTACTCACCTTTTGGTTTTTATTGACCGTTTTGACGCTGTAAATGAATCACCTCAAAATTCATCAACATTTTTTTTTAATAAAATACCTACCTTAAAAACTGTACTTCGTACTTAATAAAAAATAAAGATTCTTACCAATTTCCAAAGGATTGCTTTTATTCCCTCCCCTTCTATTTGAAACATCGACAATTTATGTAATATACCTAAATTAAATAGCAATTAAAATATTAAACTTTATTTGTGCAAATACCACATAATATGTCAAACACACTTCATTCGATTAATAAACCCGCTTTACCTCCGCCCCCAATTGACCAAATAATTTAAGTGTTCGACTTCAAATTTTTTCAAATATTTGACTTTCGTAAAAGTTATAATTAAACTGTAAACGCATTACAACAGACATTCTTAAATGCTCTATAAAATTTCCTTCACTCAGAAATAAAAACAGTTTGACAGATGACATTTATATTTTGTATATGTGTTACTTCTAGGAATTGGAGCTGTATTTGTATCCAATAACAGTAAGTAATCCGTTTCGGTTAGATTTTTGACAAATTAAACTATTTTTTTTGAATACGTCCCTTTTGTCAAATGTCATTTGGCAAAATGTCATTTGACTAACAGAATTTAGGTAAAATGTGAGATTCACCACATTAACAGTTACAGAATTTGAACTCCTATAATTTCTATTAATAAACAGTACCAAATTAAAAAAAATTAATATACAACATTTTATAATTTGTTTTTATAATAAATGATGCAAATTTTTATTTAATTTCTCAATTTTAACTTTTTAATTTTATATTTTTTTTTCTTGTTTTTTTTGTTTTTTTTTTTTTTGCTTATATATATATTATATATATATATATCTATATTTTTTTACTTTATTTGTTTTTTTATAGTTTATCTTAGTTTATTATAAATAATTTTATTGACTTTATTCATTTTCTTTCATATTTTATAATATATTTTATATTATATTTTATTAGATATTTTTATATATATATATGTATATCTATTTCATTTTTTAGTTTTTGTTTTACTTCTTCTGGTTTATTTTTATCTAATGTAAAAATTAATCATACAATTTTCACTCTACTGGTTAATTAGTTTTCATTTGGTTTTTTTTTTATTTTTTTTTCCTTTATTTTTTAAAATTTTCCATTAGAATTTCAATTCCCTTATTTTATTATTTTGTTTTTTTTCGTTATTTTTTCTACTATATTTTTTTTTTTAAATAATAATGACTTAATATTTATTTAATATCTAATTATTATATATAATAATTTTTATAACATTTTCTTATTTTTTTTTTTTTTTTTTTTTTTTATAATTTTTACGTCCATTAATAGGTAATGTAATTATTTTATTTAAACTATATTTTTATTTATTTATTTAATATTTCTTTTTATTTTTATACTTAACAATTCGTAATAAATTTTCATTTGGATTTTTTACTTCTTTTGAAATTAAATTATGAGTAATAGCTATACCTATTGTTTTTAGTAAACTGTATTTACTTTTTATTAATAACTGAAAAAAGTCATATATATGTCATATGAATATGAATTAAACAAAACATATAAAAATATAATAATTAATGGATATAATGAGGTTATCGAACCAGCCCATTTAAATTAGTTTGAATTTCAATCTTAGATTTTGTGCAACTGTTAGTCAAATAAGATTGTGATCTATTACCTACGACATTGGTATATGTTGGGACAGGAGAAACCTAATATATTCTTATTATGAGAATTGATCTCAAGGAATTCTACATACTATGTATAAACATGAGTTGGAACATAGTAGTTAGTATCTCTATGAGTATTAGTACCTAATTATATTTGTTATATTTTCGTAATTTTACATTTTAATTACAAGATATTTTTATATCTGTGAGTTATATTATTCAATTAAATTATTTGTTTATACTTTGTATTAATTTATATTAATGTATTTTTTATTAAAGATATATTTTTATTCAATATAACCGAATGGAAACTGAGTTTATTTAGAAACCAGATAAATGTTCTTCAACTTTTACTGAAATCCAAACCCGCCCCCTTATTTTTTTAGTTAACTGTATTAACCCATTAATCTGTTCGTGGACTAAAGAGATATAACATCTATCATCTATCTTCGTTTATAGAATGGTAGACAGAACTTGGGCACAAAATATATTTTTAAATTTATCTATAAGAAAAGAATCTGTCTAACCGAACTACACTTTGTTTCATTCCGTATGTTTA
The DNA here is from genome assembly GCA_963082915.1 of Dolichopus griseipennis. NCBI lineage: Eukaryota > Metazoa > Arthropoda > Insecta > Diptera > Dolichopodidae > Dolichopus > Dolichopus griseipennis. Next base: position 315,306,522 of record OY720441.1, on the reverse strand, counting down.
CAAATTCGTAATAATATCAGGCGCGGTGTAAAAGATTCAATCAAAGATGTATTAATATGCAATTAAAACATATGAGTCTTATTGAGCTATTGAATGAGAAGCACAGCCGACTATTCTTTGGAAAAGGTGAGCACCACAGACTATTACCAAATTTTCAGGAGTTAAACTGGAATGAAATTCCTGAAGTTTTATGCAGTTCACTTTGGTGCATACGGCATTGAAGGGCTAAAATTTTATACTGGAAAAATGTTGGACGTGTTCATATAAATATATAAATATCTCCAAAACAATAACATTATCTCATTACTCAAAGTGTCAGAGGTTGCTCTTCGAAATAGTGTGTAGATACCATAATGGCACATGTTGTCCCACTTGCGTCCTGAAGTAGAAAAATTAATAAAAAATTTATTTTTTTACTATTTTTAATAAAAACTAGATTAGAGATTAGGGATAGTAATTACTAATTATATATAGGGCATAGGTAATGATTGCTCAAAATGATTGATTCCTAAGATTTCAACATAAAACAATATTCAAAGAAAATTTCATTGAATTGCAATGTTCCATAAAAGTTATTTATTAAATTAAATTTAATAAAATAAAACAATATTTATTCCATTGGAATAGTTAAGATTTTTTTTTTGTTTTTGTAAATAAATAATTGTCTGTAATTTTTTGATTTAATGCTATTACTGTTAAATTTTCTTAGTTTTTGATTTTGTTGTTTCTTTTATTTGTTTTTATTTTTTATTTTTTTTAATTAAAGAAACAATTCTTTGTAATCTAATAGTATCTGAACTATATATCTTTAGTATTAAATATATCTTTTATATTAATAACTGTATAATTAATTTTCATTAGGTATTTTAATATTTTATATTTGATTTTAATAGTTTTTTTTTTATTTTCTAAACTTTTTTTTGTTTTTTAATTTTTTTTTTTTTTCAAAATTTTGATTCGATTCATTTTTTACTTTAATTTTTTAACTATTTTATTGTTAAATTATCTTTTTTTTTATTTTTATAATATAACATTAATATGTATTAATTTTATTTCTTAAAATATTTATTTCTTCTTTTTTTTTCTATTTTTTTTTTTATTATCTTAAAAAATAAATAAATTATATTCTTTAGTGTTTCTATTATTATGCTTGTAACTGTAAAAATCTGTTATATTTTACAATTTAAACTAATAATTAATTTATAAATGAATATTTAATTAAAAAAAATATAACAGTTATACGAGTATAATAATTATTTCGATGCGTCATACACTTATCGAATTAATTAGTATAACAGTTTTAATAAACTTATATACAAATTTTTACAGTTAATTTTTGTATTTTTAAATTATCTTAGGGAATTAACTTTCAAATATAGCTAAGCCATTATTCGAGATATTAATATTATATTGTATCTAATATATTAATTATTATATAATTATTTATAATTATTATATAAATTATAATTATTTACTAACCTATTAATTTATAAATTAAATTTTTAATATTTACAATTTATTAATATATATTAACTATTTAATATAGTTTCGATTGATTTCTTTTTTTTTTTTTATTATTGAGTGTTATATTTTATTCTATACATATTAATTTTTTTAAAAAGCAGTTTAAATTAATTAATTGATTTACAAAATAATTTTATAGAGGTAAATTAAAATGGCAGTTATAAATTTCTGGTTATAAAATAGTTTAAAAAAAAATTAAATAATTTAATTTTTATCATAAGTTGCAAAATTTCTATGCAAAAAAATATATCAATTAATTTGAAAAATTAATATTAATTATTTTTTTATTAATTAAAAATAATTAATTAATATTATATTAAATATTAATTATAAATTACAATTAATAACATACGTAATGATATATTATAACAGTTTTTAAACTTTTAAGTTTCACTTACAAAATTTATTATAGTGCTTTAACAAAAACTTAAAAGCTAATTTTTTTTTTTTTTTTTTTATTTTAATAAATTAATTTTATATATATATTTTTTTTAATTAATTTTCTATATTAATTTATGAATTAATTTATATTAATTATTTCCTAAAATGTGCTGTTTTTTTTTTTTGATTTTTTTTTTTATTGTTTTTGTATAAAATTATTAATAAGTTTTATTATAATTTATAATATGTTTATTTAATAAAAGTAAAAATTTTAATTTAATAAAATTAATATAATTATTAAAAAAAAAATAAATTTGTAAATTATTTTTATTTTTTGAGCCAAGTTACTGTCCGGTATATTTTTGTTGAATGCTTTAAATTTTTTTTTTGATGTAAATTTTTAGGGTCGGTTACCAAAGCTCGAAAATCGAAAACTTGAAAATCAAAATTACGAAATATCAAAATCACAAAAATCAAAATCAGAAAATATCAAAATATCAAAGAACAAAATCTCAAAAATCAAAATCTCGAAATTTAGAAAAAAAAATCGGGTGAATAATAATAATAATTTCGATTTTTAAAAACTAGTTTTTTCAAGTATTCATAAATATTCCGATTATTTTATCTAATTCAGAATTTCTATTTAATTTAGTTCTATGCGTTTTTTCAGAATTTTTAATTTAATTTATTGTATGTGCATCGCTGTTGGACACGAACAGAGGAATAACTGCCTCTTCCAGAATTTTTAATTTGAATTAGAATTAATTTTTCTCTACAAATCCTCATGGTGACCAAATAAAATTTAAATGTACAAATATTATAATATAAACAAAATAATTAATATAGTGGTTATAAATAAATAGAAAGTTTTAAGAAGCTCAAATGCCAAATAGGCAATAATAATAATATAGACTATAATAATATCAATCAATATTTACTATAGTCCTGTTACTAATTATAAATAAATAAATAAATAATTTTTGAAAGCGGGAAAAGGGAGTTAATGACGAGTAAATTTTAAAAAACCGGATCTCCGGATGATATTCAAAAAGGATGATTATTATTTTATATATATTATGATATTTTTGAAATTTTGAAATTAGGAATTTCGAGATTTTGATTTTTCGAGATTTTAATTTTAGAGATTTTGATTATTCGAAATTTTGATTTTCGAGCTTTCGATACCGACCCAAATTTTCAGTTCCGGAACTCTTCGGAAAAAGTCTTCTTTTGAAAATTACTTCTTGTCGAATATTCGGATAGAAATTCGTAATCAATGTTCGAAGAGTTTGAATTTTAATGGTTTTTTGATTTTTAACATTCTAAAATGCATGAGTTTTATTTAAAACGTATCTTTTAAATTGTATCGCTGTTAGTGGGCACAACTCATAAGAATTAGAAATTGTGTATAATTAATATAATTTGCAAAAAATTGCGTATATAAACAGTTTAGTAAGCTAAGGTTTCGTAGGGGTCAATTGCCTCTACGAAAGACCGATTCAGACCGATGCAATTCGTCCGCCGTCAATTCATTCAAGGATTTATAAAAATTATTGTAATTATTAATTTGAATTTGCATTTTTAAAAACTGTATTATAGCAATTTATATTAAATTTCATAAGTATTGGATTGGAACATTTTGTTTTAGTTTTGGTAAAATATACTTTACACTGATTATAAAATTGGGCGGATATTATTTAGTATATTGTGGTTTTATTTTAAATTTAAAATATTATTGTTGTGTCCACTATGATATTGTTGTTATTAAAATAATTTTAAAATATCTTTTTAATATATACTTATTTTAATTATTTATTATAAAAGTTATTTAAAAGTAATGTTGAATAAATTTAAACTATATAAATAAATTTATAGAAGTAGCCCTGTTTTAAATTTCTTTCAAATTTGGAAAAACTTAACTATGCTAATTATTCATAAAATTAATGAGTACTGGAGCTGGATTGGTTAAATTCGTAAATTATTTTTCGGAGGCAGTGCAAATGGAAATATGACTTAAAAAAGCCTTGTACTAAATTAATTATTTAATTTATTTCTGCATAATTAAAAGTACTAACTATTAAAATTTTTTTATCGTTATTATGGAGAATTATACCTGTAAAATCAGAACCCCATTGCCTTACCAATTATCGAATAGTCTAATAAACATTCTTTTGAAAATTTTTTTTAACTAATTAATTTAACGTTTCAGAAAATTATCAAAACAAATATTATTTGATTAGTATTAAATAGTTGATGCAATGGGTCCCGGATCTTTTGAAAATACCGTTTTGCATAAAATTATATTTTGAATATACAATTTAGTAAAAAAATTAATTTAATGATTTTACATATTTTGATCAAGTCACACGAGCACTTTTAACATGACCTCAAGCCTCTATTTGACTGTTCAGTTTTACATGACAATACACTCAATTTGTTTTAAAGTCATTAATGTTATGTAATACTCTTTGTAGACGTATAATATTAGTTGTCTCCCTGGATACGCAATGTTATTTAAGTAACAAGTGTGCATTTTTGACGGATGTAAAATTTTTGTTGAATATTCTAAATTTGCTAAGTCCAGATAACAAAATTAGTTTCTAAACAAGTAATGAAGATGTGAGTCGTAATCGACCTAGTAATATCCTACACTTTAAAAATTAAAGTGTCAAATACACGAACTCCCACTTTTATTAATCTCAGATTTTGGGAACATTAAGCAGACAGGAAAGAACTATCTTGGATCAAAGGCGCTGACACATAAGTGAATTTATTTCAAATAATCTGTGCACGCGTAAAATTTTGTATTGAGTTTTTTCCAAAATTGACTTAATAGTAAAGTAGATTTTTTGGTTGACATTTATTTTTTATACGGACTAAAACGGTATACTAAATTAGCCATTACGTTTGTGATGCAGAGAAGAAGTAGGGTAGATATAGACTCAAAGGTCTTCACTCTTCCTCGTTTTTCATTTAAATATCCCTTTAGCAGCTTACGTTTGTTAATAATATTTATTTTTGAAATGTAAAATTTAAAAATGTAGAAATTTAGTTGAAACAACTTGAATCAATTAATTGAAACTAAGTTATACGCCTTAAGTGACGCATTGTCTTTTTTTAGTTGCTTTGGAAAATGTCAAAATTAACCATGGTGACTCTCCGAAACCACCTCAAATTTCAATTTTCCTACTTTTTGGTATGCGAACCACCACCACATTGATTCCAAAACTGAAAAGGTATAAATGAAACAGAACAGAACACGCTTTTTCCAAATTTCAAGTTCCTGCATCGTTTTTCAATCTTGGGAGAAGCGTGTACCATGATAGTTTATTCTAAAAATATATATATATATACTTTTTTTCTTTAAATTCGTGGATTTATTTTGGTGGAAAGAAACACAGTATACCACAGTTAATATCCCACTATACTTAATTTAGGTGTAGAATATAAAAAGATGGTATTAAACGAAAAGTAAAACATTCCTTATTCCCCATCCTCTGCATGGCCTAGATGAATGTCTAAAAGCTGATTATAATCTACATGAGACACACGCACAATTTATATTACAATTTCAAATCTATATAAAGAATCAAATTATAAAAGATTTTTCAAAACTTAAATTATTGATACAAAATGTGAATAGTAACGAATTTAAAGTATAAATAAATTGAAGTTCTTAAATTATGAAATCAATATTAGAAATAGTTTTAAATTTTTGATAAAAAAGAATACAGTGTTGAAAATACATAATTAACAATGAAAAATTCTTTAAATATTTGTTAAAATGAACAAATAAATGTGGTTTTTTTCAACAATTTATCAAACTATTAAATAATGTTTTCTAATTATTATTTCATGTAATAATATTTAAATTAATTGCAATTATTTAATATATAAATAAAAAAATATATAAAATAATAAATTGGTAACAATTTCTTTACAATTAAAAAACTTAAAGTAAATATATTATTAAATTATTTGAAATTTAAATACTATACACTATATATTTATGTGTACAATGACGTACAAAAATTTGGATTCATATTTATTTGTCCCATATTTTATATTATTTAAATTTTTCAAAGGGTTTTATAGGAAACAAAAGTAGTCACAAAAAAACAACATTGACACTAAGGGTTTCGGGGATTAAAAGTTGTTTTAAAACACTTAGTTTAATTAAAAAACTTAATTTACAAAAAATATTTGAGATTATTGTTACTAAACACACTGTTAAATATACCAATAGAAAAAGATTAGTAAATGAAGTTTGATTAAGCTTCTAACAAACTCTTATATCGCACTCTATTATCAGATGATTTTTAGATTTATTCTCATGTTATGGTGCGTTGTATCTCAATTTAGTAATCTAGCGACATTTTCCATATTATTACCTCACTAATTTTTTCATATAGATTCCAGTTCAGTTCCTGGCGCGTAAACGGAACCAATAGTTGGCAATGGTTGTCCATCACAAACCTGTATTTCTTTTAACTGTATATCATTTGTCTGAATTTTATTTACTTCAATTTTCATTTTCCTGCATTTCTTTTGTTTGCCTGTATACATAAACATATATATATAAATATTCATATAATCATATATATAATTACATAAATATAGATATATATATATATATAAAAACTCTGAATGTTTTGCTTGCTCTTGCTTTGCAAAATACAAGCAAATGAAATAGAGGCAATTGACGTTAAGGTATAACGGAATACAGGGATATGACACACTTCTGTTGGCAGTAAATCAATACTAAAATTAATACTGTTGTTTTTTCCGCTGCATAAATACTTTTCATTATCTTTTTTTTTTAAGCGTTATCTATTCAACTGTTAGGCTAATAAGCCTGTCTATACCATAGATACATGTTGAAAGAGAGGGCCATATTATATTTGTGTTATTAGAATTGATCTTAATGAATTCCACATACAATTTAAACATGAGATAGTACTAGGCCTTATAACGTGTAGAAACATTTTAGATTTTCAATTAATACAATTCTGTTGTTGTTTATATTGTAATATTTTGTATTTGAATATTTTATATTTGTCAATTATATTATTGAATTAAATTATTTGTTTATATTTTGTTTTTGCTTATATTGTTATATATTGATGTATTTTTTATTAAAGTATATAATTATTAATTATATACCAGCGGTTATATCAGTCGTCGAACTTCTAATTTCTTTTATCAGTTTAAAATTTCATTTGTATCCCAGTTATAAAGTCGGTCTCAAGTGTCTGTTAAGTATGAAATAGTTATATAATGTTTGGATTGTTTGTAAAATTATTTAAATCGCACGAAAATTGGTAATTTATTCTTTAAAATCATAATATTCGATCAATTAATTGTGTTACAGATATATATTTGCATATATCATTTTATCCGCCACTGTATTTAAATAATAAAAATTATTCTATAATTTTCATTTTAATTATTTCTATTTTTACGCTTTACAAATATAAACAATTTTCTAAATATTTAACAATTTTTTTTTTTTTATTTTTTTTTTGTTTTTATTTTTTTTTAAATAATTTATATTTTTTTTTCTATTATTAAAATTTTGTGTTTATTTTTAGTAACTTCTATTAGTGATGAGATACAAAATTGAATAAATTTTGTATACTACATATTATATTTAAAGTATAGTTGTTATTTACATATATTTAATCATATTTGTAATTATAATAATATATATATATACACTTTTGGAAATTTATTTAGATACAAAATTATATTTAAAAAAAAAATGATCCATAAGTTTTATTTAATTAAAATAATTAAATAAATCCCCGTAATTAAGTTCCAGTAGATATTCGAAGTCATATAGCCATCATAGATTCATATTTTTTAAAAACTTACCTTGTGGTGTGAAATGCATCAACTTTGAGCTTTATTTAAGAAGACATTGCATAATTTAATTAAACGTATAATTAAATAGCTGATGCAGTTTTTAATAGAGTGATGTTCTATATATAAGATTCGTTGCTATACCAATTTTATACTTCCCACAATCCTCTTGTTGTAGAAGACTTATTTCATCAGCTTTACATTTTTAGATAAAATTTTCTAAGACGGAAAAATAGAGATTAGTATTAAGATTTAATATTTTCAAAATTTCAGAATGAAAACTTGCAATCGAAAGCGCATCATGATTTAAAAATTTTAAATTTGTTGCCAATTAAATATGTTGGTTTTGAAATATGTTCCGGGTATGGTTTTGGGATTTATGATGAAATTTTTAGATAATGAAATTAAAAAAATTTAGAAAAATATGGAAAATATTTTATTAATATGTAATAGTTTTACTTAATAACTTTTTATCGCATATAATAATAAAGATTGAAGTATAATACTTGTATAAATTAAAACTTTCTTTATATTATATTATTAAAGAATACTTGAAACCAATCAATTTAATCATTACCAACCAATTAGCTAGGATCTGAACTTTGAATAAATTCAAATTTGTGAAACATCTTCACAGCATAAGCACAGTCAAAGCTGTTTATACCCGTGCATACATATATGAACATCAGGTATATTAAAATTACTCCTCCGTTTGTAACGCATCGAAATATAAGAGCTAGATATAGTGTCAAGGGTACGTATCGAATCAGCATCGAAAAGTGAATCGATCTAGCTATGTGTGTCCGTCCGTCCGTCAGCACGATAACTCAAAAACTATAAGAGCTAGAGTTCTGAAACTTTCACAAAGTAATTTTTAGACAATTTGTAGGTTCCCTATTGTTTTTGGTTAAAATCGGAGAAAGGCTTCGGGTAGCTGCCATACAAATTTTTCGATATTTTATGAGTATTTTTTTTAAAATTAATAACGAAAATAGAAACCAAATATAAAAACAAACAAATTGTTGTTTAATTATAAATAGATTCGTGGTGTAGTGGTTAGGACATGTCACTTGTAGCAAAAATGTCTCGGTTCGAATGCAGGCTAAGGAAAATTTTTTTTTTTTTTAAATTCATTTTTTTTTTTTTTAATAAAATATATTATGTATTTATTTTATGTTTGAAAAAATTTTATTTTATAGAAAATTAGACAGAAGACTCATTTATATTAAAAATTATTAATTTTTTTAATATTTCTATAAAAAAATTCAAAACTGTTATTTAAAACAAACAATTGATACCATCGCAACTATAATAATTTAAAAAAAAAATTAAGATGAATATAAGGTCGGTGGCTTAGTAGTTAAGACGTCGACATTTTAATTGAAAAGTGTGGGTTCGAATCTCGTTGCGAGCATATTTTTTTTTAAATTCATCTTTTTTTTTTAATTCATGTTTTTTTTATTAATTTTTTTTCAATTAAATATAAAAAACAAATATTTTGAATTTTCTGTCAAACAGTTCAATTGCAATATAAGAATTTCTTATATATTTAATACACGCACGGGTATCTAAAAGTTGACAAGGGCAACTATAATCTTCCTCGTTTTTGTGAAGGAATTGCTTTTGCTATGCTATGCTGCGATCATTTCAAAAAGCAAAAGGCATTAAAAAAAGCTTTTCATATATTTTTTTAAAAAGCAATTGTCAAACGAAAAGCTTTTGCTGAATAGCAGATAAAAAATATATCGTTGTATTTGAAAATGTGTTTTTTATTTTATAATTCTGTAATCCCTATCTTTTGAAATTAAATACTATCTTTGTATTTGAAATTTTCTTTTATCTTATAATTCACCATTTGTTTTCGTTAATTTCTGTTTTGACGTTTTATTTTTTATGCACAATGTTCACTATTTATATATAACCTTTTCAGCAATTAAGTTCTCAGTAAAAGCTTTTTCTTACTTTGCTTATAAATAGTAACAATAAAAAGCACTTTTTATAGTTCAGTGTTTGATTATTTTAATGTGCTGAAAAGCAAAAGCTTTTGTTTTTATAAATAATAGCTATCGCTTTCATTTTCTTCTATAGTATTTTAGCAGCATAGCATAACACATTTTTATTTATTAAATTGAAATGCTGTGACTGTTCAGCAAAAGTACTTATTTCATTGCTTTTACTGCTTTAACTATAGCATTTCAAACCCTGCTTACAAGTACTTCACAAGTACTAGCAGGACCATACCTGTACCACCCATATCATTAGAGTACCACTAACCCTTTACTAGTAATTTCTAATAATTTAAATATTATTTTACTAAATGAAATTGGTTTTTACTTAATATTTTAATTTAATTAATCCCAAAATCTATAAATTTAAGAATCAGATCAATTTATTAAAACTCTAACTATATGACCTATTTTTAGACCTCCATAAGAACAAAATTGAATTAAATTTGAATAACCGTATAATTTGGATCAGATTATAAATAAATCCCGGGGTTAATGAAATTAAAAATATAACTTTATTTACATTGTTAATTTAATAAAAAAAAATTTAGTTTTGAAAAAATTTCCAATTTAATTGCCGTAACTGTATTTAGTTTTTAAAATAATATTATTTTTTAGTTATTACTTATTGGTTACTAATATAAATATTTTTATTTAAATATTTTATCAATCTAATGAACTATGCTTTAAGCAAGAGCGTAGTTTGTTTTCACTTTTCTATTACATATACTACGAGTATTGTGTAATTAAATATATTTTGTTGATCAGACATATTATATTAAATTTTAATTGGTTATACTAACAATACTTTTAGTATTAAAGTAGTTTATTAAAATTTATTTATATTTGAATTTCAATAGAAATTATTGCATATAGTAAACTGTACAGAAGATATTTCATCTTTATATTTATTTATTAAATTATATCGGTATTGTTTTGTTTTCTATTTTTCATTAAATTTTTTAACAATTAAAATAGGATGGAGTAAAATTTTTTTTTATTTAAAGTTTTATTTATTTTAGCAGTTATTCAGAAGAATTTTATCAGCATTTTCGGATTACGTTTGGAAGAAAGAATTAAAATCAATTATCTTATTAATTCTATAAAAACCTTTATAGCATTTATTCTTGGAAACCTTTTGTTTATTTCGTTGTAAATGTGGGTTAGGATCTGTAGTTGAAATTTTATTTGAATAAATTCGAAAATTTTCGATTGCTGTTAATCATATCTATAACTTTAATATTCATAAATTTTGTAGCATAAGGTCATTAGAGTTAGGTCATATTTTGATAAAATACTTCTTATATTTGAACTTTGCAAAGTAGGGTATTCTGAACTTTATTAAAAGAAATAATAATAGCAATTTACTCTATTTTAAAAACTTAAATCTTTAGATTAGATAGCACTAAATATCAAATTATTTTTAGCACTTATCTGAACAATCACAAGCAGGCAACACCTGTATATTGTGTGATTGATTCAGTCATACAATTGAACAGTCTATATTGTATATATGTAGCTTATAAGCGCGCTCGATATTTGAATTGATGATGTGTAAAGTTATGCATATAAGTCCGCAAATTTACAACCCTGCTTAGCATAATATGCCAAGAAAATTTTTGACAAATACTTCTATTATTAATTTTTTATTAAAAGTAGTACAAACAAATTTTACTCCATCCTATTTCGAAAATTCATTTAATTTTATGTTATCAATATTATAATTTTGAAAAATAATCAATACTTTTAATTAATTTTTTAAACGATTTTATTTTCGATATATTTCTTTTTGATTTTGATTCGATTTTTTTTTAGTTTTAATTATTTTGATTTTCTATTCTTAAAAAAAAAAAAAACAATTAAATAAAAAAAATTAATAAAATATACTATACACATGTATATTATACTATATGGAGACGTTAAATGTATATGTATATGTTATATTTAAATTATTATTTCCAATTTATTAAAATATAATATTTCTATACCAAAATTTTATCCAAATATTATATTTATTATTTTATATATCTATTTTTTTTTTTTTGCCTATAATATTATTAATTAACTATATTTAGTTATTAACTAAATTATTATCTAATTTTAAATTAAATTTTTTTTTTTTGGTTATTTTTATTAGTATCAATTAACAAGGACTTAAATTTGTTCCTAATACAACATCAGATATATAATTTGGATGATTATTACTTATAATATTATTATTATTATTAATATGATTTTGATTATGATGCTGATGTTGATGTTGATGATATTGTTGATGTGGTTGCTGTTGTTGATGTTGATGCTGATGTTGATGTAAATGTGAATGATGATTATGATTATTTGTTGTAACAGCTGCAGCAGCAGCAGTAGCAACAGCAGCTGCTGTATCATTATTACCCATTAATGTTGATACTGTATTACTGGTACTACATGGACCACTATTTGCAGTTGATGTTGCTGCTGATGTTGCACTTATATGTGCACCAATACCACTTGGTATACCAGTTGGTATTGTATTACGATTTATTTCTTCATTTGGTATTGAAAAATGTCTATATGTAATATATTCAGGTGGTACAGTATTTTGACGTTTTGAATTTTCTAATCGTTGTTTTTTTAATTTAATGTAACTAAGTACTGATATTAATACAATAAATACAATAATTCCTAAACAACAGCCTACAATTAAACCTAATCTACGTGTTAATATTGAATGTATTATTCCTTGACTTGATAATGCATTTTCATCAGTAATTAAATTTGGTGTTGCTTCTAATGTCCGTACTTCAGTACATTTTGATGTTGCTGAATCTTTTAAAACTTCTTGTAATTCTTCTGGTAATATATTATTATTATTATTACTATTATTATTTTCATTTATATTATTATTATTATTATCATAATGATTAAATATTTTTGAATTATTATTATCATTCATATTATTGATAAGTTCATTATTTTGATTTTGTATTGGATTTTGATTTTCAAAATTACCATACATGAATGTATCATTATGATGAATACGATTTAATATTGTTGATAATTTTGGTGTTAACCAATTTCCAGTACCAACAACACATATTAAATATCTAGTATTTGATAATAATTTATGTAATTTTGCTGAATTTACTGAACCACTTAAAGTTTTACCACGAACCTGTAATTAAATTTTAAAAATAAATAAATGTGAATTTTACAATATTAAAATCAAAGAATATTTTATTAATGAATATATTTTAGATAATTTGAAGAGTTTATCTTCAATTAAATACCATAATACATTCTATATAATAATTACTTTGAATTGTTTTTTGTATTTCTATAGTTTTGTAATTTTAATTATAAGTTCAGAAAATTTTATTAAATTTAAAATAAAATTAATTAAAAACTATTGTTATAGTATCAAAGTAATATTGAATATATTTTAAATACAAGTAGATAATGATTTAATATTGTTCATTTATTGAATAATTTTTTTTTTTATTTAATAATATGATTTGTATAAATTTTGGAAATTAAATGTAGACTTATTGGTTTGTAATGTGTTGAATTTAAGTACTTGAATAAATATTTAAGATGAATTTTAATAATTAAATATTTATGTGATTTTAATAATATTTAATCAAATAACTTTTAAAAATTTAAATTTTATTTATATAAAATTTTTCTGATTTAAATCACCCACAAGCAGTTTTTAAGACCATATTGAGTGTTAAAGAAATAAAAACTGTAGTAAGAAATAATGGAATAATAGTAAAACATTGAAGATTATCTTCTAAACATAGTTCTTGTATACTTTTGGTTTTTACATAAAGTTGATTGCAATTTTTTTTTTAGTTCTTAAATTTAAAGCATTCAAATTTTAATTTACATACAAAATTATTGTTTTTAGAGAGATACTAGCTGACAGAGAGGCTAGTCGAGTTTTTAACTAAAATAACACAACTGAATGTCGCTATCTATGCGAGCATCGAAGCTTGTGAGACAGTGTCAGGAGGAGTTCGTGGCCTCAATTAATTCAAACATTAACATAACTTTAATGTGAATGCCGAGGCATAACAATGTCAACGGCAACGAAAGAGCAGATAAATTAGCGCAGAAGGGAGTTATTCTGAACACCAAATCTCCTATGAGGGCTTGATGTCTCATTGATGACTTGACGGAACAAGTTCTTTCTTTGTATGGATCAAAATCATTAGAAAGATGAATTAATTTAAGCAATTGCACCATATCTATAGAACCTTGTGGCCCACCTACAACAAAGGGTTACATTTAATAGAATGAATAGATTCCCCAATCGGATATGGATGTTGCTAGATTAGTGTCAGCTAATACAAGCCCCTAGCCAGTAAACATCCATGCAACCAAATTATGAGTTTCTTACAAAACCTTCTGCAAGATGTAAAGAAACAAAAGAATTACGAAAGTGAAAATCGTACACTCTCTTTGCAGATGTCCGACGCTTATAATTGAAGAAAAATAAATACTCTGTTTAAAGGTAAACTCAAATACTACCGAGAATTTCACACAAAAACTATATTTAAATGTTCTGAAAACGATGTTCTGAAGAAGACAAATGTTCTGAAAACAATCTGGTTAAATAAAATACAGACACATATTAAACTCCTATTGCCTTTGAAAACATAAACGCTTCTTGAAAATGTAAACCTGAAAGTTCTTGCTCTCATATCATATTGCCCAGTTCAATAATAGTTCGTGAGTTATTACTGATTGATATTTCTCTTTATTTGTAAATTATTATATAGTGTTACAAACAAATGACAAGAAATTTTTTTTGACAAGAACTTGTAATTTAAAACTGGATAAAGGCATCAAAGGTTTATTGATATATAAAGGTGTTGACTGACGACAACTCACTGAGAAGAATCTACAAGGCAAATGAGTATAACTAGAAGAAAAATTAAAGATTTAAGAAATTCTTTGGAATTAGATAACCAAAAGTAAGTAAAATTTTTTTTCCCAAATGAGAGAACTAGTTTTTGAACCAATCCTCCGGCAATTCCTAAATTATTCTGAATCAGCCTACTAATTGGTCGCCTGTTATATGCTATTTTCGTCCTTAAGAAAATTTCTACTCAAACACTTTTTGTTAAATCTAACCTAAATGTTTCCATTGATTTAATAATTGACAACCGACAACTTGCTATAGTGAATAGTAATTTTGAATTAATAGTTGATAGTTGATAATCAATTCACAATTTTTTCAATTAAAAAGTTGCAATTCACAATAAGTACGATTTCAAAAAATTGATTGATACTTTTCAACTACAAAGTTGATAGATTTCTGGAATAATATAGGCCAAAATTCCTATAAATTTCTTTAGTTCAAGAAAACAATTGTTACATATAACATTAAGAATTAAATTATTTCTCAACACACCTCTCTTTTACCCTCTTCCAACTCAAATAAACCAAAGAACTTTAAATTAAATCACAAGAACAAAAGAATTCATTCACATTTTTCGACAAATCGAAACCAAAAATTACTCTTAACAATAGTATATATTGTTATATTGTATTATCTTTTTATATAAAATTTATTTTTCAACAATATTTCATAGGTGTTCAATAATTTCAATAGGTAAAATACAATAAAAAAATAACAACAACAACAATAGAAGAGAACCGTTAAAAACCGATTAATGCAAAATCTTCTTTATTATATTACAAAAAAAATAAACCCTGCATTCTGTATTTACTTTTAATGTTGCTTATTACACACACATATATATATATATTTATATGTAAAACTACTTTTATATTTAATCTGCAATATTGTATTATTTTTTTAGTTTTTTTAATTTCATATTTACCTCATCAACACCATCTAAAGCATGATATACAATTTTATAACCATTTAGACCAGAATGTTCTCGACTTTGCCATGATACAACAACTGAATACGGTTGAATATCCTGTATTGCTAATTTAAGTATCAATGGTGCATCACAAAATTGTTGTGGTTCCATTTCCAAAAATATTTTACCACGTAATTCTGTTGGTTGTTCACACCTTAAATAATGTAAATTGTCATCTGTGGTCCATTTTTGATGATCCCTTAACCATTCCCAAAGCTCTTGTGAATCACAGGTACACTGTAAAGGATTATCTGAAAAAAAAAGAAAAGAAAAACAAAAAAACAAAATCAATGAGTAAAAAAGACAACAATATATATTATTATTCTACAAACTTTTCATTGTTATTATATTTTGTTATCAATTTTTTTTTTTTTTTTTTTTCTTGTCGTAAGTTTTGTAAAATTTTTTTTTATTTTTCTTTTTTTAATTTATAGAAAATTGCACAATATGAAAAAAAAAATTAAATTGTAATATATTGTATTTATATATTGGGATAAATGACAGAGAAATAAAGATAGAAAATATGTTTAAAAGAGAAAAAAAAAATTTATATATAATTTGAATTTAAGAGGATAACAACAATGATAGTTTTTTATTTTGTTTTTATAACTGAACGAACGATGATAATACTTTAACGAAAGATTTATTTTATAACGCGAGTAATAGAGCGAAAGAGAGAGAAGATGTTTATAATAAAAAAAAAATACAATATTATAACAATTGCATTTATTTTACATTGTAAAAACTATTGTAAAACAAGTGATGAAAAAAATTAAGGGGTTTTAAAAAAGCATATTTTCAAAAGTACATAATGCTTCATACTGAGGTTTCGATAAAAGATATAAATAGAAAAATTTTATATTGTTATAAAAATTATGAATAATTATGAAACTGTGTCGAAATATAATGTTAGAACTTCAATGTTGCCATTTAACCTAGGAAATATATACGTAACCTAGGTTACAGGTTTTTGAAAATGGGAATTTCCCAATTTTGGACTCATTACAACTCATAAACAATGAGTGTCACAAAAAATTGTACAAATGACTTATATTAATTTTTAAGGATTTAGCTTAGCCCAAAACTTCAAGTTCCTAACTTAAGCTGTTTGGAAGATATTAGGAGTCAAACAATTTGCATAAATTGGGTTTTCCATATCTGTATAGATAATTAATGTACAATACGGTAACTCTATACAGCAAAAGCAGCTATCAACTCTTTTTATAACAATTTAAATATAAGGCTTTTGAAGACTTGGAAGGCCGTAACAATGATAGGTAGGGCTACAGAAAGAAGTTGTCTATAGTTGAAAATCGTTTAATTTTAGAAAAACCTAAAGATAACATCACCGATGATAAACTCATGGACAGACGGACAGTGTGAAATTACATGGTCATATTTTTTCAAAATTTTTAAAATGTACTAAAAAGCACATTGTAGAATCAAGAATATGGAATATAATTCTACTAATAATATTTTCACGTTCAATTGAATGCTTTTTATTGGATAATTTTTTTAAGGTATCAGCAGCTAATAAAAGATTGTTTTTTTCAACACAATTGAATGTGTTTTCATTGTATAATTCTAAAAAAAAATGGTAACCATTATAATAACATGATAAAGTTAATATCCCATAAAGTTTTTTTTTTTTCATATTTTTGAAAACTGCAATTTTAGTGTTGAAGTACCTTTTTGAGTTTTAAAAGTTCTAAAGATAAGCTTTGACCAGATTCAAATATTAAACAAAGTTACATGAGTGGAGGGTGTCTGAAACCCAAAGATCAGAAGGAATCACCTCCATTCCTTTATATGCAGAGATATTCATATTCATTCATACACGCTTTCCTAAATAACCGTGCAAAGTAATTTCCTACACTTTTTAAACCAAAAGCAACATCTTCACATCTGTACAACACTGAAGATTCATTTAAGTTGCTGTGGCTAGCTGCAGTTATGGGCTTTAATAATATTACCCTGAATTTTCATTCTCTTTCACAGATAAGGAGTCACAAGGGTTTTAATCTAAAAATTATTAATTTTTTTCACTGCTCTTATTAAATAACTGTAAGTTTTGCAGGAAATACCGTTATTCTTATGAATTGTAAATTGAATTAGATTATGATAATACCGATTCGAAGATTTTTCTTATATTAAGCAGTTTAATTGGTGATTAATTCCTCAAAAGGGTTAATGGTAAAAAGCATCTGATCCAGCAAATGTAGTTAAATCCTATAAACTGTTTACCAGTGTAGTATTAATAAATAACCTTTATTAAACAAGAAAAATGATAAGAAAATAAAGCACGAAAGTCTTATTTCCAAAATTAATTCAATGGAAACCCTTAATCAAATTTTTGAAAAAGTAGGAAATTTAGAAAAGTCGGAAAAGTTAAGATTACTCTTTTACTTGGACCTATTCTTCCTTGACTAGGAAAACAGATCTGAGTAGAAGCATATTTAACGATTCAAGCAATCTAACGGTTTAGAATTTTAATATTATCGTTTCCGTTATGATTGTGCCAGTAAAACTTTTCAATAATTTTTGTGAATTCTGAGTTGATAGAGGGTATCAGTCTTTTAAACCAATCTTAGTCTTCGTATAAATTGAAGTATATGTTAATTTATCTTATGATTGCAATACTAGTGTTAAAAAATACAAGTTAAAAGCAATTTTCTACGTTACTGCATATACACATAATTTAAAATACAATAAATTATATTCTTGTATTTACAAATCTTTCAATCTGATAAAGAAAAAAAAAAAAACCTCGAAGTAATTGGTCCATATGGAATTGTACATTTTGCGAAATGGTTTCCCAAAAAAAATGTACCAAAACCTGTGAAATTTATTTAAACATTTATTTTTTTGCTAAACTTTATGATTATGAATATTTTTACCTTAAAATTATTATCCTGCATTATCTATAATTTTACACAACCATGGTTATATTACAAGCATGTGAATGAATATTTGCAATTTCGCAATTTTTTTTGTATGCGCGTTAATATTTTAAAGTAATATATTCGTGTCGTAGCCTTTTTAAAGTTACTTTAATAGATGATTATTTTGTGGAAATAAATTTAATGGTTTTTCTGTCCATTTGTTTGTTGGTTATAAAATCTAACAAAACTTCTGTTTCTCACCCAAGGTTTTGCAGACGAATTGTAAGTTTTTAGATCTTTAAAAAATTTGATCTGCTTATTTAATAAATGAACAATACAAAAATTATTAACATCTTTAGGCTACCAAGGCCATTATAGATTCGGTACTATTTTACTTAACTATATATATATATATATCATTTTTAATATCATATTTATATTTTATTGAGTTAATCAGACTTTGAACTGGACCTCCTAGTTATTAAATCACGGGTTTAACTATTACGTCTTTTAGAATAGAATAATACATTTAGTTGTACCCTTCAATAAAAATTGCATATTTAAAGGCGCAAAACAAAATTATTCTCACAGTTATTAAGACATGGATTTAACTATTACGCCTTTTAGAATGTTGCACCTTTCAATAAAAATTGCATATTTAAAGGCGCAAAATGAAATTTAAAAGTATTTTACTAAAAAATTGTTAAACACTTAATGACAGAATTGTGAAAAAGAGTTCGAAAATATGAATACAAGCGTCTCAATGTGTAACAATGGATATTTTTATTATTATAGCTTCAGCTTTATCAAAGCAAACATAGTGCATTCAATTAAAATTGAAAATTATAACCTTTAATAAAATTTAATTTATAAAACATGTTATCTACCGCAGTGAAGCTTCATTTATTTTTATTAGTATTTTTTGCTTATTTCAACAATTTAAATTGTTAATTCGATTATCGGGATTAGGTATATAATATTGTAAAGATTTTTTGCTTTATATTTGCACTTATATATTCTTTATACCCGTATGACTATATAGTCAAAGGGTATAATAAATTTGCCATTACGTTTGTGACGCAGAGAAGGAGGGGAGGTAGATATAGACTCAAGTGTATGGATCGGATCAGAATCGAAAAATAAATCGATTTAGCTATGTATGTCCGTCCGTTTGTCCGTCCGTCCGTCCGTCTGTCCGTCTGTCCGTCTGTCCGTCCGCACGATAACTCAAAAACTAAAGGAGCTAGGATCTTGAAATTTTCGCAAATTCGTTTTTTTGCAATAGCCGTCATCGCTATTTAAATCCAGCCATTTTGGTCCATGGGTTCGGGTAGCTGCCATACAACTTCTTTTTTTATATGAGCATTACTCTGTACCTATTACAGGTGCGTGTCTGAAATTTTGCCAAAAGTAGTTTAGTTTTATGGCCAAAGTTTCTGCAAAATTTGGTTGGTCTAGTGGAGTGGGTTCGAGTAGCTGCCATACAACTTCTTATTTTATATGAGCATTACTCTCCACCTAATGAAGCTGGGTGTCTGCATTTTTGCCAACAATTGCTTAGTATAATGGCCAAAGTTTCTGCAAAATTTGGTTGGTCTGCTGTAGAGGGTTCGAGTAGCTGCCATACAACTCCTTATTTTATATGAGCATTACTCTCCACCTAATGAAGCTGGGTGTCTGAATTTTTGCCAAAAATTGTTTAGTGTAATGGCCAAAGTTTCTGCAAAATTTGGTTGGTCTACGACAGAGGGTTCGAGTAGCTGCCATACAACTCTTTATTTTATATGAATATTCCACTATACACTTAATAAAGCCAAAAGTAATTAACCGGATGATATAATGTATATGTTACGGTCATACGGGTATCCCAGAGTTGACACAGTCTACTCTACTACACTCTTCCTCGTTTAATATTAAAATTTATGTTGAACGCTATAGGTGCATTGTGATCATATTTATACCAAGCATAGTTTAACTCAAATATTTATTCATAATTAGTAAAAAAAAAAAAAACCAAGAAAATTCCAAAAACAAAACCTAAAAGTGAACATTATTTAAACATTCACCTGAATATTTAATATCATATAAATATACCCCTATAGATTAAAAGATTTATAATCCTGAATATTTTTTCCTTTAATGGCTTTTTGGAGTTTCCAATTATTGCATATTTTGTATATACAATACTCTCATAATCGAATAATATATATATATATATATACGAGTATAATATATATAAATTAATTATTATATGAAACTATAAAGATTCCATTAAAACTTAAGGAAATATATTCAAAAGCATTTAAGGGGTCAGATTTTATTAGATTTATTATCAAAATATTCAAAGTATGCAATAATTATGTTGGCACTATATTTTGCATAATAAATTTAAATTTTATATGGAGATAATGAATTTAAGGTAATAGTTTAAAATATTTTAAATGTTTTATTAAAAATCTATATATATACATTCAGGTACATATGAATATTTAATTGAAAAATATTTAATTTATAAAATTATTTTTTAGTTCAAATTATTTTATTAGCCTTAGTCACTTCGATTTGAAATAATATTGTATTTAGTTTGGAAATGTCAATTTTATATTTTTGACAGTTTCAAACAATTTTTACTTCGTGATGACGTGACACAAATTTAATATTTAAAGTATCATTTTTATTTATTTATTTATTTATTTATGTACAGTCCCCTTACACATATAATGTGAAAAGTTAGTGAATCTGACTTTCCTTTTCAGGCATGGCAGTTAAATTTATTTTATATTATGATATAAACTATTACCAGTATTTGACACTGACACTTTCATTTTTATTTAAACAACCTTTCATTTTTATTTTAATTTCAAAAAATATGAATAAATAAAGGAAATTGAAAAAACCAAGGCTCATTTTCAAAATTAAACAATTTTCAATAATAAGTTTTAGATAAGAGAGTTTTGAAAAATTATAATAATTTTCTAGAAATTTTGTAGAAATCAATAGATAATTTTTAGAAAATCGTTTGTAATTAAGAATAGCCTTTAACACAAGTTAAAAATGAACTTTCATATTTATGTTTAATTTGGACAGGTGTTTAAAAATATATTCCAAAATTTTAATTTTTTAACTCAAGCCGTTTGGAATATATAAAAACTCAAAAATTTAGATTCGAATAACGGTAATTTGAAATATCAAACGCAACACTATACTTTGTCATACAGAATATGTAGCTTATAAAAACAGTTATCATTTTAAGATAGAAATTATTCCTTCAAGTTGTTATTATATTTGAAATAGCTTTTCCCAATTTTGGTGGGCTCCAGCTCGGTGATGGATGGACGGATGGATAGACTGATTGTGCTAAAAAGTATAATTTAAAGAAAAAAACAATTAAAATATTTTATCAATTTGAGGGTATCAAGCCCAATAACCAAATATATAAGACTCAGATTTTTGCTTTAAAATACAAAAGGAAAATTATGTATAGTCAAAAATACGAAAATGACATTTCCAAGCAAGTTTCGAAATGATTTCTTATCAATTTGGTAAAAGCTAATATAGTTTGATAAAATATTTCTTTATATTCAGAAAATATTTTACTAGAAAATAAATAAATTAATATTTAGTATAGATAGATACTAAAGGTAAGAAGCGACTAACTATTCTACAGAAATTAAACAATTAAGTCCTAGACTAACTCCGCCGTAGCCGGTCCCAAGCCCGGTTGAGAAAGTAGGAGGGAAGAATAGTTGCAACCTGAATGGCCACATACATCGGCGTCTCAGGAAGTAGGAAAACGCTATATAATGCAGTTGAACTCGTAACATAGTTATGAGAACTTCAACGCATTATATTGCAAATTCTGAAGCAACTCTTCAAACCCAACGGCCCTCCAAAGATGGGGGTCTGGCATACGGTTAACAGCCCTATCCAGTAAAAAATATTGTTACGAAACCTAAATCAAAGCCTCGGATACAAATGGAAACACGGCACCGACCCACAGGAGGCCAAGGTTCGACAACGGACTGTTGCGCCATAGAAGAAGAAGAAGTCCTAGACTCAAAATATTCTTACGTAGTGCAACAAGTAGTGCAACGATGATTATTGCTAGCTGAATCTAAGCTTTGCGATTTTTCTAAGGAGCAAAGTTTGGAATGAAATTTTACAAAATTTTTTTTTAATTTTTGTTTGATAAGAACATTGCTTTTGTTGTTTTATACGGCGTAAACTGTATGCCATCCAGCACCTAGAACTTGCGATTCGTTGTACATCCCACTTCCAAAACTTTGTATTCATTTATAAGTAATATTATTTATTTTGCTTATGTTATGTATTTAATTTTAAAATTAAATTTGGTCACCAAGGAGATTTTGTGAAGAAAAATATCGAATACGTCCTCCTGTTTAGTAAGCTAAATGCATGACAAAGGCTTCTTATATGAACATTAATTTTTTCTCTTAAGAAAGCTTTAAGTTTTTTGTATTAAGAGTTTACATAATCAAAGTATATAATATTATTTAATTTTATATATATACTTTATAAAATAAAAAAATAATTGATTGAATTTTTAAAATTGGATTGGTTATAATAATGTGGTATTTTTGAAATACTTCATGATAATTTCGATAATGCCTAATATTTAGGAATATGGAGTTTTTCCAAAAACTTTTTTTTTAAAAACCTGTTTAATATAAAAATATATTTTATAGCTTGCAAAATCTTGAGTTCAAAAGCAGTAACATAATATAATGCGAAATATTGAAATTTTAAAAAGAAAAACTTACCCTCAATTTTTAATTTCCTTAAATTTGTCTCTAATGGTTTAATTGCTTGTAATGGCAGGAGTTCAAAATAATTACGACGTAAATCTAAAAAGTGTAATTTTCTTAAAAATTTGAATGCATCTGGTGATACAATTGTAATACGATTTCCCATTAAATTTAATTCATTTAAATTTTTCAAATTACGAAATATATTTTTAGCAATTCTTGTTAATTGATTATATGATAAATCAAATGTTTGTAATTCTTTTAAATCTGAACTAAATTCTTCTAAATCTTTTAAACTGTTATGTGATATATTTAATAAACGTAATAATTTCAAACCTTGCAGTCTTTCTTTTGGTATCAATTCCAATTCATTTATACTCAAATCTAATGTTAATAAATTTGAAAGTGTATTAAATGCACCTGGTGATATACGTACAATACGATTTTGCATTAAATGTAAATGTTGTAATTGTTGAAATGCTTCAAAATCTTTACTTGTTAATATTGTTAAATTTGTTTGACATATATACAATTCTTTTAAATATGGATATTTTTCTTCTTTAACTGTATAAATTTTATTAATTGGATTACCAGTTAAATTTAACCATGATAATCGTGGTAATGATGTATCTGATAATGCTGAACTTGGTATTTGTAAAAATCGATTATTTGATAAATCGATACGTTGTAAATTAATTGAATGTCTTAAAAAATTTGCTGGTAATGATAATAATAAATTACCACTTAAATTAATAAAATCTAATTGTGTTAAATTAATTGCATTAAAACCTTGTAATGATGTTATTGTATTATCTTTAATATCTAAATAACGTATATTTGGTGTACCACTTAATTTAAAAAAATCAATATTACTTAAATAATTTTGTGACATTGTTAATATTTCTAATGTTGTAACATTATATAATGGTATATGTGGATATTCAATTAATTGATTACGATCTAAACGTAATTCTTTAAATACATTTAAATTATTAAATACATTACGATTAATTTGTCTTAATTGATTATCACTTAAATCTAATTTAACTAAATTTGTATTTTTTGTAAATAAATTTTCTGGAATTTGTTTTAAACTACAATTAGCTAATGTTAATTGTTGTAAGGAACGTAATTTATCAAACATACCAGTTATTATACCAACATTACCATTACTGTTACTACTACCACCACTACCACCACCATTTAAACTACCATCATTTATTATATTTATTTTACCATTATTATTATTATTATTATTATGATTTTGATTTTGATTAGATGATATACCAACACCAATATGACTAAAATTATTATTTGATAATTTTAAATTTCTTAATGATGGTACATCTAATTTTAATATATCACCAGTACTTAAATAATTATCTTCAAAATTAATTTCATTTAAATTTGTTAAACCATTAAAACTATTAACATCAATTTTTCTTAATGAACAATTACGTAAATTTAAATTTGTTATAAATAAATCATTTTGGAACCAATTATCTCTTATTTGTATTAATGGATTACTGGATAAATCTAATATTTTTAATTTTTTTAAATTTTTAAATGAATGTCCATCAATTGCTTCAATTTGATTTATTGATAAATTTAATTCTTCTAATTGTTTTAATGCTTGAAAATAATCACGTCTTATTGATTTTAAACGATTACCACTCATATCCAAAAAACGTAATTCCTTGATTATTTGAAATGCATCATTTTCAATAACACGTATCAAATTATTTGACAAGTAAATTCTTTCAATATTTTTGACATCTTTAAATAATGTTTTGTCAATTTTTTGTAATCGATTTTCACTCAACCACATTATTTGTATATTCTCTTGATTACTGAACGCTTTCTCATGTATACCACTTATTAAATTTGTATTTAATTGTATTGATAATAAATATGATGATGATACTTTTTGTGAATTTTGATTTGTATTTGAATTTGCATTTGAATTTTGATAAAATTGATAAGTTTTTATTGTTTTATTATTGGGAAATATATCACCAATAAATGTTAATTGATTATTTTGTAAATTAATATGTTGTAAATTGATTAAACTCGAGAATGAATTTGTTTCAATTTCTTCAATTGAATTTTTTTGTAAATGAAGTTCTTGCAGGGCTGGCAATGGTGAAAATACACCTTTTGGTATTCGACGAATATTATTATTATGTAAACGTACTTCTCTTAAATATTCCAATTTACGAAACATACCAACTTCTAAATTTTGTATTTTATTATCATCTAATGATAATGATGTTAAATGTAATGTTTTATCCAATAATGTAACTGGTATTTGTGGTATAAAATTTGAACGTAAATATAATTGTGCCAAATTGCCTAATGTATTAAATACCATTGGATGTATATGTCTTATTGCATTTGATTCTAAATAAATTACATCAATATTTGTTGAATTTGTAAAGGCATCACTTGGTAATTCTAATATATTATTTTCAGATAAAAAGATTTCTCTTAGTTCTGGTAAATTTGAAAATACACCACTTATTAAATGTATATGATTATAACTTAAATCAACTGTTTGTAAACGTTTATTATTTTCAAAAATTTTTGAATCTAAATAAACAATACGATTACGGCTCATATCCAATGATAATAATTCTTTTAATGATTTAAATGAATTTTTATGTACCAATTCAATTTGATTTGAATATAATGATAGGGTTTTTAATTGTTGAAATGAACGGAAGCCATCATCAATGATTTCTTCAAAACGATTTGAACTTAAATCTAATAATATTAATGAATGTAATCTAGCATTTATTAAACTTCCATCTAAACCAATTGAATCTGAATAAAATTTTGATATTTGATTAAATGATAAACGTAATATTCGTAAATGATCTAAACGTTTTAAAGCTGACATTGGAAATAATTTTAAACGATTTTCAGATAAATCAATTTCACCCATTGTATCTTCTAAACCCGAAAATGCATTCTCTGGTATTAATTCTAAACGATTACCTTTCATATTTAATTTAACAATACGTAAACCATAAAAACTATAATCTTCTATTTCGGAAATTTCATTTGAATCAAAATCCAGTGCCATTAGCATTGTCATACCAGATAGGGCATTTTTTGGTACCTGAAAAATAGTAAAATAGTTAAATAAATGTTAAAAAAATTTTTTAAATTGAAAACATGTGCAAATAGGAAAAAAAAATGGAAAATAAAAAATTCAATTTTTTTTTTTCGGAAATTGAATCAACACTTCAGTCCATATGTTGCAATTTCTGATGAAACAACAAAGTTTTGGAATTTACATTGCAACAAATGTAAAAAAAAAATTGAAGTTACATTATTTTCGAGTTCAGTGTTCTAAAAAATTATTTGAGTTCAAAATAAAAATGAATTTTATTAAACTAGTAATGATTGCTTGCATTGCAAGCGTTCAAACATTTTGATTTCATCACATGACATTTTAAAAAATCATTTTATTGCTGACACTTGTAGTATGGGTATAAAAACTACCTCAAACGGGGTGTCCAGGAACCATGGCCCCCAAACAAAAGCTGTAAAGCTAATTAGTACTTCTTCAATGACACCCCACATGAAAGTTTATTGCTGGCATATCAGTACCCAAGCAGGGTGACCTGAAACCATCATCTCCAAACAAAAGTTAGTGAGCTTGGTAAAATCCTTTTAATGATAGTCCATGTATATCCATTATATATCGCTTACTTTTTCATTAAGGGCCTATAAACAGTCTCCGCGCTCAAGCAGAGCGATCTGGAACGATCACTCCTAAACAAAAAGCGAGGAAAAATCTTTTAATGATACGCCAATGATAGTATATCACTGAATTTTATGGTGCGGGCCTAAAAATTCACTCAGCACCCAAGCAGAGCAAACTAGAACAATCATCCCCAAACACAAGTTGTAAAACCTTTCTATGATAGTATATGCCAGCGCTCAAGCAAGGCGACCTGGAACCATCATCAATAAACAAAATTTATTGAGCTCGGCAAGACCTTTGCAATATACCCCACATAAACACATGCGGTAAAATTAATGAAATCCCCATATAATTTATAAAAGTCTAAATGGGCTTCTTTGAAATCCGAAAAGTTCAAATATCAGATTTTTCTGAATGATTTTACGCTAAACTCTATCAAATGCTTCCACTGCAAGTCTCTAACGCATCTAGAAGTGCTTCATCATTTGGATACGAAGTGAGAGAGTGAGTGAGTGGTTTCAAGCATTTGTTATATTTAGCAGCTTTATATTTAGGAGTATAAAGGGCTATAGTGTTTCTTTTTTTAGAATGTTTGAATACTTTGATTGTATGAGTTATTTATAATCTGACATATAGAACAGATCGGTCAAATATTTTACAGATTTCTAAAGGAACAAAAGATGGAATTGTTTTCATTCAAAAGCTCGTGACAAAGTAATTTTATATTGCAAGACAAAAGAATTTTAAAATAGTATTTGATGTAATAGCTTAAAATTAAGTTGAATCTTTATTGTATCAATTTCTAATACGAAGACTGTCTAAATAAATATTCTATAAAATATTTTACAGTATTTGTTATATTATTCTGATTATCTTTCATTTTTTAAATTATATATATATATATATATATGTATAGTGAATGAAAATTGAATAATAGTAAGTATAGATTTAAGAATGCCAGTATTTAATTTAAAAGAGGCCAATGCCTTAAAATATATTGCAGTTTCATTTATTTAAATCAAACTTTCGTATTTCATTAAATCGTATGGTGATAATATGAAAGTTTCAAAATGTAAGAATAAAAAAAAACACCTGCACTTGTTGAAAATAATAATTTTATTTATTTATTTGAATATTACATGTTACACTGAATTACACAATATTGGTAAAGCCTTCGGCTGCCAGAGCCGAAATTAATTTTAATACGTTTTTACATGTAAAACTTAAGTTAGTCGTATGTTACAATTTCTTTAATTTTAATTTTTACCGCAAGGAGATGAAATATGAAAAAGTCTTATGATTGGCTTAGTCTTATGTCTTATAAGCTTTAGCGCTGCATCACTACAACTCCAAGAAATTTCAAAGAAATTAAAATGGAAACCACATAATGAAAATTAAATTGCATACTTTTAGGAGATTTAAAATAATTATTAGAAAAACGTTAAATATGGGGGGTTGCAAGTAGGCAAAATTGAACCATATGTTTGAATTCTGCAAGCTTTTATTCGAAGGTAGGGAAAATGAGCTTGATATCTCCGATACCAATACAAATTAAAGCTTCAAATTTAGTACAAAGGTGTTTATTTAACTATTATATCCTTTAAGTTTGATATGAATTGGATTAATGATTCGGGTACCTTCCACACACCTCCCAAGATTTAAAAGCTTATCTTCAAAATTAATAAATATAGTAATTTGAAATTTTGTGCAAGAGTGTTCTATCCTATTTATATAATGTTTCTCAGATTTCGGATGAAATGGAGTAGTTGTTCAGATACCTCCCAAGCACCTTTATAAGCATGTCTTCGAAATTCATAAAAAACGAGGAAGAGTGTGGTAGAGTAGACTGTGTCAACTCTGGGATACCCGTATGACCATAACATATACATTATATCATCCGGTTAATTACTTTTGGCAAAATTTCAAACATTCAGCTTTATTAGGTGTAGAGTAATACTTATATAAAAGAAGGAGTTGTATGGCAGTTACTCGAACCCTCTGCAGTAGTTCAACCAAATTTTGCTGTAGCTTTGGCCATTACACTAAACTATTTTTAGCAAAATTTTCGACACCCAGCTTCATTGGGTGTAGTGTAGTGCTCATATAAAAGAAGGAGTTCTATGGCAGCTACTCGAAGCTTCTGCAGTAGACCAAACAAATTTTGCAGAAACTTTGGCCATTACACAAAATATTTTTAGCAAAATTTCAGACACCCAGCTTCAATAGGTATAAAGTATCTTCTAATATATAAAGAAGAAAATTTGTTTGTTTATTTGTTTGTTTGTTTGTTTGTTTGTTTGTCCAGGATTCACGTCAAAACCACTGGTCCGATTGACACCAAATTTTAGAGGAATAATTTTGGGAGTCCGGGGGGTGACATAGGCTATGTCGCATTTTTATAAGTCAGCAGGTTGCGGCTCCAGAGCCGTTTTAAGCTTTTTCGTTTTTTTGATGTCGAGTCGAAACGGTTTGACCGATTCACTTGAAATTTTGCACGAATGTTCTTCTTATTACACGGAATTAATGGTATAAAACTGGTTGGAATAAATTAACCCCTTTCGGCCCGGCGGGCTTCCAAAAAATTTTGTGTTTCCGATTTGTGTCCAATTTTACAGGGTGGTTTTGCAGTCAAAAAGAGAGGCTGGCACAAATTTTTGTTGGGTTCGGTTAACCCCTTTGGGCACGAGGGCGCAATGAAGCTTTTTCAATGTTTTTGATATCGAGTCAAAACAGTTTGACCGATTGACTTGAAATTTTGCACAAATGTTCCTCTTAGCAACCGCAATTAGTTGCATAAATTTGGTTGGAATAATTTAACCCATTTCGGCCTGGCGGGCTTCCAAAAAATTTTGTATTTTCGATTTGTGTCCAATTTTACAAGGTGGTTTCGCAGTCGAAAATAAAGTCTGGGACAAATTTTTGTTGAGTTCGGTTAACCCGTTGGGGCGCGAGAGTGCAAAGAAGCTTTTTCAATGTTTTTGATGTCGAGTCAAAACTGTTTGACCGATTGACTTGAAATTTTGCACAAATGTTCCTCTTAGCAACCGCATTTAGTTGTATAAATTTGGTTGGAATAAATTAACCCATTTCGGCCTGGCGGACTTTCAAAAAATTTTGTGTTTTCGATTTGTGTCCAATTTTACAGGTTGATTTTGTAGTCTAAAAGAGAGGCTGCAAAAAATTTTAGTTAAGTTCGATTAACCCATTTTCCACGACGATGATATGAAGTTTTCTATATATTTTATTTCTTATACGATTAAAAGTATTTTATTGAAAATTTTGTACCAACATTTTAATTAAAACCCACAGGGTTAATTTGGTTTTGACCTGTTTGTGCGTTTTGAACAAAGATTCAATGAAATTTTCAATTTTCTTCAAATGAAATCTAAAAATTAAAAAATTCAATTTGTTATATATAATGCTTAAATAAATAGTATTTTAAAACAGTTTTTCCAAAAAATAAGCCTACATTTCTCTCATAAAATCATAAAAAAACGAGGAAGAGCGTATTACAACTTTCAGGTGAGTACTAAACAAAATATAAGTTGAAAAGCGAATTTTTAAACCTTTTCTAAACCATCGACTATATTTTATTCAAGCGTTGGCAATTCAAGAAAATCCCCTTTTGACCTATAGTCATTTTAATTCAATTAACATTGTTCACCGGAAACCTACCATCCTCAACTATATCGTCAAGGAGCACCAAATTGTCAAGAAGCAGCATGTATAGAAAAATTAGAGATAATCGTTCAAATTGTTTTGCAAACTGTTTTTTAAAGTTTTTGTTTCGCAATCGATTAAAAGAACTCGACAAACCTTTTTTTTAAGTATTCCCCTAATTCAAAGAAGTTGTACCTACTTTCAAAAATTGGACGTAATTTACTTACAAATTTTTTTTTGAACAATCGTCGGCAGGGGTTAACAACTTTCAAGTCTGTTAGTAAATTGAACTTCATTTTCAAAGAAGAACACATATACGAAATTTGAAGTTAATCTGTTAAATCATTTCTAATATATAGCAAAGCAACGAAAAAACCTATAAAAAGCTGTTGGGCCACGATGGGTTAACGGAACTCCACAAATATTTTTTTGTGGCATTTATAGGCAAAGTAGTATCTCAAAAAATTGGCTGAAACTAGCTTTTTTACAATTTTCAAGCTTCCGAGCAACGCCGGGTAAATCTGCTAGTACTCATATAAAATAAGAAGTTGTATGGCAGTTACTCGAACCCTCTGCAGTAGTTCAACCAAATTTTGCTGTAGCTTTGGCCATTACACTAAACTATTTTTAGCAAAATTTCCGGCACCCAGCTTAAAATTTGACAGGAACAAAGTACTAGTGTGGATAGTTGCTGAAATTGATAAAAGTTTAGTGAGTTAAACTCTGATATGAATTAAAGTAGTGGTTCGTGAAACACGCGTCTTCCAATAATAATAAAAACTTTAATGTTTTTAATTTTATCCTAGTTAAAAGGAACTTACAGAATTATATTGAATATTTCAAGTGTTTGGTATTAATAGTTTGATTCCGTCGACGTAATGGTATTTCATTACTTAACCCCACTACTTAAAATCTTACTATTTCTACTACTAAAAATCTTAACATAAGTTTTAAACCCTTTTTGATTACAATCAAGTTTTATGTTAAATTAAAAATGGAGTAGTATTTAGATTGACTCTTTCACAGACTAATTATTAAACTTTAGTTAAGTATGTTAATTCTGTTAATTAGAAATTCTTCAAATTATCTTCAAAATAGGATCTATAAAACATAATGATTATAACAAAGTAAAAACTTAAATTAAGTTTTATAAGGGTTAACATAAATACAAGACTTTTTAATATTACTTAATGTTAAGGAATATAGCCTCAAAATATATTCACATAGACCGCCATTTAAAAATTTAGTCTGTATATAGCTATTATGATTTATGATTGTTAATAAACATAAATATGCACATAAATATTACAAAATTTAAACTATAAACTAAATATGGTAATTTTGATTTAACAAAATTAAATAAAAAAAAATATATTATAATATGCAAAACATTCTGTTAAATAGATTCCCAAAAGAAGATACCACATGTTTTTTTTTGCCTCCTAGTTCTATTCACAATGGAAAGTTATCACATAAAATAGAAAAAATTCAACATTTTTTTTTTCAGTTTTTCGGTTCTTTTCAACATCTTCAAAACTAGAAGGAAATGGAAAATATAAAAAAAAAGTTGAAAGAAACGTGAACTGTTCTAACATTTTTTTTTGGAATTTTATATGCACATATTTAACATAAGAGAAGAAGAAAATGAAAGAAAAAAAAAGTTTAAATAAGACATTACAGTAAATTAGATTGAAAAGGGGTTTTTTTTTACTTCGGTTTCGGTTTAGTTTTTTTGGTAGACAACTTAAAAATTTGTGCAATTTCTTAGGCTCAAATTTGGTACTTTTCAAAATGTTTCCTTTTAATTTTTTATTCGGGTTTTTTTGTTGCTCCTAAAAAAACCCCATAAATAATTTTTTACTTTCCTTTTTGTTTTTGAGTTGAAAAAAAAATTTTATTTAACAAGTTTTTTCAAATGGGTCAGAAAAAAATTTAGGAGCTCATTTTGAAGGGGAATTTAAGTGTAGGCAAAGAAAAGAATTACTTTTGGAAGGAGCACTATAACATTTCGGATAACTATGGCTAAGTTTTTGAGTGCTTATCTTTCAGTTTTGACTTAACGTTTGAATCCTAGATAGCAGGCAGGTAAGATGGGGATCTTCACGGCCCTACGTAAACATCTCAATTAGCACTAGATTGCTACATTTTGATCCCACTGCACTAATGTGACCTGCGTTTTTCTTTCGGTTTTATATTCAACACGTAGGGTTCACTTACGAAATCAGTTCCTTGACCCTGTGTTTAGAAAGCCCATTAAGGACGTGAAAAAAAGGGAAAGGTTACCAAGTGAGAAAAATCTGCAACTGGCTGGGGCCGAATATCTGCAATAAAAGTGCTCTATATTTTCACTTTCATTTGCTTCTTTTCAGCTCCTGCAATAGTTGCTGTAAAGGATTCCCGATTTCGCTGAATTGGTGCCTACTGGTCAGTGGCCTGTGATAGTTAACAGTAACCTGGTTATATATATATACGCTATTTGGAATCGATATTTATTATAATTTGATCTACTTTTTTTTAGGTGAGGCACAATGCTCTGGATATGGTGCAATTATGGTGTATGGATTATTACTATATCATTGTTGTGATTCTGCTGTATAAAAAGAAAGAACCAGTTCCATCATATCACAGAAGAATAGGTTACTACCTCACAAGCTTTCAGCTTGTAATGGTCGTATTAAAAGCCTTAATAGTAGATTGACTGTCTATCTGCCACACAGATAGAAACAGACATTGGGTGATTCCTAGTAAAAGGAAAAATTTTAATCTAGCTTTAGAATGGACTCAGTTCCAAGGTGCCATTTCGTATAAATTAATAGTAATATGGTGAATCTACATAATTTGACATATATAACTCACATATAAAATTTTTTTACAATATGAAATTGGACATAATTCAATCGATATTAATTTCAGAAAACTACGATTATGTCTAATATTCATAAAAAGAGATTGTGTGCGATCATGCTCTTTCCTACTACAAATATTTAGATGGCTTCGATATATTACAACAAATAGTTCTACGTGATCTATAATGGGTTTCGAACATAAAAAGTTACTGTGTGTAACGAAAGAGTTCTTAATATTTTGATGCCTAAATTGTGCTACATCCTGACATCTTAGAATTCGGCTCTTACAGATAATTTAAAATTCTCACAAGTTTTCTGTCAGATTTTTAAAAATTTATCAAAAATAACAAATTAGAATGAATTTTTTTCTGCAATCGACAGACAGAGTTCCATTCATTTTCTTACTTAATAAAATGTTAATTTAAATGGAACACAACTAAATTACGTGTGTTCCACTAAAGAAGTCCTTTTTTCTTTTTAATTTTTTTAAAAAAATTATGAATTTTTGTTTAAAAAATAAAACAAAAAAAACCAGCCTCCAACAACATACCAAAAAAAAAAAAAAACAAAAGTAGGATCTAAAAGGACATTACATCTTTCAGAATACAACATTTGTTTTTAATGGGCATTTTTTCTGTAGGACTCTCTCAAATCTTCCAATTTGTTTAACTTATGTTTAAACAAATATTATAAAGTTTTATAAAATTTTTTAACCCAAAATGAAAAGGCATAAGTTGCGCTATTTTGAATAAAATCTAGATAAATTTTTTGATTTTAGTTTCATCTCATATTTTGTCTTCCAGTTTTTTTTTAAATAAAAAAATAAATGGAAATATGAAATGAATATTTTTAAAAAGAGTTTAGAAGAAGCAATTTTGTTTTTTTTTTTAATCATAGATAAATATAAAAGTTTATGATAAGTTTTTTTAAATTTTGTTTTAACTAAATTTGCCATAAGGTATTTCTAAGGCTTTGAGATGAAAATACTTAGTTGACTATTTTTTATCTTTTCCATCTTCATATTCATTTATTATTTGTCGTGGATACACTTTCTAGAAGTACCTTTTCATGATTTACCTGTTGGATGTTACTATTACTAGCTCATAAATTCATTTTATATTTCACCTGCGTGTACTACGAAAACCGGTTTACCGAAATCCAGTTAATGTAATTCCGGTTTTTTAAAATTATGCTAAGCGAGAAAGGAGGAGGGAAGAACAGTTGAACTCGTAACATAGTAACATACTCAATATATTAAAAATTCTGAAGCCACCTTTGAAACTCAACGACTTCAAAGATTGGACTTTGGCATACAGAAACCTAAGGAGCCCAAGGTTCGACCACGGACTGCAACACCATAGAAGAAGAAGAAGAAGAAGAAGAAGAAGATTTTTTCAGCTTTTTAAAATCGAGTTGCTTTTATTTTCATTTAATACAAACGCAATTTGCAACTATATTCATAAAACTTTTGAAAAATTCATTAAAACTTTGATGCTGTTACCACTTCAAAAGTCTCTCTTAATTCGGAATCTCACATATACATTTATCTAAATATTCAGGAAAAAGCGCTGCTTTTGAATCCAACTTTGATATCCCTTTTAATTGAAAACAATGTAAAAACCGAGTTTTCAGCAAGAACTGGACTGAAAAAACCCACTTTTGAAAAGCCGCATACTGCATTTTAAAAAACTAATATTTAAAAGCTAAAAAAGCTTGATAATAAATAGAATTTTACCTCATTTTTTTTTAAATCGAATTCAAAGCAAACTCTAAACCAATTTTAAATACTGTGAATATGTTATTGGATCAAACTCAATCAATAAGGGCGGTCTCGTATTTTAATCTCTCACAATCTTAAACAGGTAGACAAATGCAGACGATTTTTTTTAAATTATTACTGATTAGTATATAATCACTTCAGTTTGTGTTAAGGGCTGCATTAAGTGAGGAATAGTTTATTTTATAATATTAAAATGTACTCTACTACTTCTGACGAATTAATTTTCTGCCTTTAACCCAAACCTTCCACTAGCCTACGCTTAAGAAATTAAGCTGGGGAACGAGTTATACAAGATACTTATATTACTCAATTCAGGATCTGAGGTAGAAAAGATTATTCAGAAAAACTATTTTACCATACCAGGAGCGATTCAAATTTTGGATATCTTTCGAAGATCCACAACTCCCTAAATAGATAGAATCATCGTTATGCGCTGTAGACTTTACAATATTATTATAACTTGAAATTCAGAAAATAGAAAACAAACCAACTAACCGAAATTTGGCTTTATAATGAAAATATATATTAAAATTTTAATATATTTAAAAAAATAGAAAAAGTTTAAAATTATCATATAAAAAAACTATCAAATTTAGGTCATTCTGAAAAAACTTTGTTTCTTTAAAAGTTATGCAAATAGCGAACAAGATTGTATTTTATAAAATTACATATGTAAAAAAATTTTCCTGTCATGTTTTTATCTAATTTTCTTTTGTCCTTTATATGAAAACAACTGATTAGTTTTTGCCAAAGGGTTTTTTTTTTCATTCTGATCAAAATAGAATGACTAATTAGTATGCAGTGTAAGGGTTTTTCAGTCACAAGTCAAAATTCCCATAAAAATTTAAATATTTTTAAGACATTTTGTTGAGATCATAATGTAATACAATATTTTAAAAAAATACTTATTATATTATAAATATTTTTGTAATAAAATTATAATTTTATTGCACACTAAAGTTTGCTGCCTTAAACTACATATCATATAATTGAATATCATATCATATAATATTTTTAGGAATCGTCTAATTTTGAATGGAGTTTTAAGACTATAACTTTTAAGAATTTTTATTTTTATGAGAGAAAAATATTTAATGGAAATTTTAAAGTTTATAGTATGGCATTGGGTCTTTCTTTGTAGGGTAGAACTTATATTCAAAAATTAATTTTTACTTCATACAATTGTAAGCTTTTTGAGGGAGGGGATGTCAATTACCTTTTGCGAAAAGATTTCGATTAGGACCTCCTATTTTTTGGTTTGGGTATAAAATTCCAAAGACACAATCTTCAAAGACATATTCCTTTAGACAAAATATCCGAGACAAAGCCCCCAAATCCAAAATCCAACACAATCTCAGTTCCCAAAAACCAAAATTCTCAAAACCAAAATCCTCATAATCAGCAATAACATCTTTCATAACTCAGAAACTAGACAGGTATGTTTTTTAAATATGAGAAAGAGTTTAAATCCTATATTTGGAAAACAACCGGGATCAACAAGATTGATTACAACACACTGTTACTGCTGTAAAATCTCGCGAATGACTACTGTTCCGAAACTCTCTGTCCAGGGAAAAACTTTGCATCATACACGATTTGAGCATTGTGGGAATCGAGGTAAATCAAAAATTGACTGAGCCAAATCATATTTCTGGTGTAGATAAAGATGTTATTAAGTGTTTGGGTTTTTTTGTATCGCTGCAAAACTTACTTCTCCTTTTTTGATTTTTGAAATATCTATTAAACATATATTAGGTCAAAATTGAAGTATAATATGTTTGGGCTGGAGCCATTATAACAACTGGGATATCTCGACAAAGTGCAAAATAGAACTATTTTTATAAGTGATTCCAATGTTACCTAAACCTTCGCTCCACTCAGGCGTACAGTGAGTTCACTAATCTTATTGCATTGATATCTAGTGTAGGGATTAACCCCTGTTCTAAACAAATAAAAGAATTAATGCTTTTACTCAAAATTTTCCATCGAGAAACAATGCCGCTCCCTATGCTAAACCATATACATTTGAACTATTCCGATGTCACAACACGGCTTTAACGGAACCATATCTCATAAATAGTATATGTGTACGATAGAGGTAAATTTGTAGATCCTTCTTTTCAATATTGAAGAATTTTTTGAAAATTGATAGGTATAGATATAAGTCGATCAAGTTATTAGATTAACACACCACATTTCTAATGGGTGACTTTTGAAGCTTTCCATTTCCTTGTAAGCAAAAAAAAATAATGCACCTAAAACTACCATCGTTCACCAATGCACCTAAAACTAAAGTGACAAAGCTTAACTCTGGAAAACCCTGTACAGCATTTATTGTTTAAATTTATTTAAAATTTTAAGAAGCATTATCACTTGAATGCATCAAAATTACTAAATAGTGATATGATTCTTAAGATTCTATTTCCGTATTTTAATCCAATTAAAAAATTGATAAGCCTATTATAATTCTCTTAATATCATTTTAATAATAATATTTTACACACATTAGCGAAGTATATGTTATACATATATATAAAAACTTTTTGATTAAATTCATGGAAAATTTAATTTTCCGAGTAAAATATCATCTATTTTTCCATATCTCTATTAAATTTCATTATCAATATTGATTTACTGTAATATTATTATCAATACTACTATATGTAGTATGTATAATTATATAGATAATGATATATCAACTCTGTTATAGTTTAATTAAGTATTTTGTTATAAATTAATCTTCATTACATTAACTGTAATATATCCCCTCTTAAAAACCAAAAAAAAACTTCCTGTCAGATTTAATGTCAATTAAGCATTTTCGTTGTTTTTTTTTTTTTTTGTTACTGAAATAGTTATTTTTGATTTTATTTCACAATAATAATCTTTCATAAAAACTTTATATCTTTTTATTAATATATATTATTATTTTATTGTATAATTTTATTGGTTCTGTAAGTTTTTGAAAATTCAGAGCATTTAATAATATAACAATTCTTGATATTTTTATATTAAAAAAATAAATTTATTTGAAACAATAAAGTTAAAAGAAATCAAATTTTTTTGAGAATAAATTATTAAACAGTAATTAAAGAATTGGAACAATTATTTAGATGTTAAAAAAAAAAAACAGTTAAAATGTTTTATTGAAAAAAATCTGGGAGAGTATAGAGTAACAAATTCCGCCCAAATTCATATTTGAGGAGAGCGAATTAAACATACAAAATATAAAATTTAGGTAGATTTGACCAAATCCATAAAATTTTAATGAAATTGTTATAATAATAAAAAAATGAGGGGAGTTTTTGGGAATTTATTACTGTTTTAATATAGAAGGAAATTGCTGGTATAAGAAGCAGTTCTTTTAATGTTTGAAAACTTTTAAGCTTAAAATATTGAAAATTTTCATTAACCAAAAATTGATGGTATATCTTTTGCATTTAAAAGTGTTTTAATATAAAAGTAAATTGCTGGATTAAGTTTAACAAAAAAAGAACAGCCTCGCATTTTATTACGAAGAATTTTAGAATTATGTTCGAAATCGTCGTATTCTGCTTTTCCAAAATTTCAATTATGTATTTATAATATTTGAAATTAGGAAAAGGATAAAATTTATCCTGTTTTTGAATCTAACTCTTTCTAGTTACAAGTAGAAATGGGAATTAAAATCCCGGAACTTTGTTCACATAAACTCCTCCCCCTCCCCTTCTTCTACTTATTTTTTTTATGCCCGTTATACATCAAAATCATTTAAATTTAAGGCGAATCAATTAAATTTGAATTGATTAAACTAATTAAGTTTTTATAAAATATTTTACCTTACTTTCAATTTTAAATGTATTTATATATCTTTAAAAAATTTTAAAGCATTTGTTTCATAATAGGATTCTTTGAAGGAGAAAATTATTAAAAGTGTATTTGTATTTTAAAATAACTTTTAAACTTCAACAGTGTCCGCCAAAATTCACCCCCCGAAAGTATAACATCACAAGTTACAACCTAATACTCTATAATACAAATTATCATTTTTATGTTTATTACCCCATAAATTACCCCAATAATTTTCGAAATACAAATTTAGTAAAAGCCCCCTTTATTCAGTCATGTCTCCAAAGTTAATAAAAAGTACTAATTACTCACTCCACTTTCCTTCTATAAAGGGAATACAAAACTTTCATCCATTTCTAGTTTCCTTAAGCAATACATCTTTAACAAGGTTTATACATATTTAAATGAAATTTAAAAATCATAAGAAAATTAAATTGACATAAACTAGTAAATTT
The DNA here is from genome assembly GCA_963082915.1 of Dolichopus griseipennis. Lineage (NCBI taxonomy): Eukaryota > Metazoa > Arthropoda > Insecta > Diptera > Dolichopodidae > Dolichopus > Dolichopus griseipennis. The sequence continues at coordinate 315,266,941 of OY720441.1, read as the reverse complement.
TTTTTCCATCTAATTAAAAGTAAATAATGCCATTAGATGAAATAATTTATTTTCATGGTATTTCCCATCAGTTTACCTTAAATATAAATACATTATTTTAAAAAGTTAATGTACCTACTTTATATAACTTTAATGCTAGTTTTATACCTTGACATTTTTTTTATGTTCTATATTAGATTATTTCCATCTCTTTCTATTTCTTTATAATATATTTAATATCTTTTATCTTTCTATTATATAGGTATAGATATATATATTTTTTACCTGTGTTAATTTTCCATTTACAATACTCAATGTCTCAAGGGAAGATCGTATATTTTTTAGGCTGTTATCTTTTAATGTTTCTAAATGTGAATGAGAAAATTGTAAATGTCTTATGTTCACACCTGGCTGGAAGACATCTTGTGATAATGATACAACAGAACGATCAAAATCATATATTGATAATGATTGTATTGGTGATGTTATCAATTGTAATGTTGAACGTAATGACATAGCAGTTGTTCCGGGACATTCAAGAAAAAGTCCTGTAAAAATATTTAAAAAAAAAAAAATTTTAAAAATATTATTTAAATATTTGTTTAATAGAAGAAATTGAAACTGTGGTTTTTTGAGAAAAGAATTGCCTCAAAATTAAAATTATTATTTGTTCTTTTTTGGTGTATGGCAACACCTTTTTTTTGTATTTTTAAAAAAGCCCCACTATAATACTTGTAGTATGTTTGACCACCTCTACGAGACGGTGAGATATATAATTTCTCAATATAACTCAAATACGCTAAATAACTATTTAAAATCGTAGTAACCATAGAAACCAAACGAGAGATGTATTCAAATATAATTAATTCTATCATAAAATTATCTAAATCCCGAAATTTCAGAAATTTTAACTGTCACAAATATTTTGTGACTAACTGCCTATTATATTCAGTTAACCAAGTCCAAATATTTAATTAATATTATTCGTTTATTTTTTTGGTATATGGCAACACCTTTTTTATTCTATTTTTAAAAAATCGTTTGTGAAGATTTGTTTAAGTATAATTGTTAATCTTAATACGTGATAAGTTCTTAACTAAAGACACTTAATTTAATTAACCTCCGCGTTGAGGAAGTAGAATTTGGAAATTGGCTTTCGGAAAATATCGTTCCTAGTCTTTGTGATAGTGAGGGTTCTTAATCTTTATAGGTTTAAAGGTTATTAATCTTCTAAATGTAAAACGTTTTTGAAATATTTTATAAAACATGTTAATTTATTAAACGCTTCGTTGACAAACAGTGTTATAATAAACACAACACTATTGACAGATGAAGATGTAAGGATACGTGGAAGGATGACAGGCTTATGTTTAGTTCATTTACAGATTTTCTTGTTCTAATTAAAACATTATTGCGTGAAATCACATTTTGGGATTTTAATAATTGGGTTTTAAGGATGACAGTTTTTATGGAATAAAGGTAAAGGTTTTGCGCTTGTTAACTATAAACTTTCATCAAATGTGTGGTTATGAAATATATAATTTTTAAATTTTTAGATGATTAGATGAAACTTGAACACATATGGTAAACGAGCTTGTCTAAAAATAAACGAAGCTTAGACTAAAAGCATGCGCACAAAACACTCAACACATTAGCTTATTCTACTAGAAGAAGCTAAATTGAAGAAATAGAGCAGTTCAATTATTTAGGAAACATGGTGACATCAAGTGGGGGAACGAAAGTGGATATTAACAGCAGAATAAATAAAGCTAGAGCTGCTTTTGGAGCAATTTCAAAAAAAACATATGGCAGTCAAAAAATACCGCCTTGCAATCAAACTTAAAAATATTTAAAGCAAACATCAAATTAGTATCAGCAAACTTACATGGAAGGTAACCGCTAATATCACCAAAAAGTTTCCGACGTTTATAAACCGTTGTTCACGCCGCATTTAAAGAGTTCGTTCGGCAGAAATCATTACAAACACACTCCTGTGGCAAAAAACGAACCAAAATATGATTGAAATGGAGATCCGAGAGAGAAAATGGCGATGGATCGGACATTACTTGAGGAAACTAGAAAAAAACATTGCAAGGCAATGTTTTGAGTGGAATCTACAAGCCAAACGACGAGCAGATAGACCAAAGAAAACATGGAGTAGTAGTGTTTTGAAAGAAGCAGAAGCGCAACGCAAAAAGTGGTTAAAGCTAAAAGGAATTGCTAAGAATTCTGAAAGGTGAAGAGCATTGGTTGACACCCTATGTCACCAGGCGTTCTAGGATCCAATAAATAAGTAAGTAAGATCATTACAGAAACTATTAACTTAAATTAAACTAAAAACTTAAATTGAAACTTACCATCATCAAATTTATAACAAGGACAAACAGAATTTTGTGCAAATGTTGGACATTCTACAACAACATTACTTTCACCATACGATGATGATGAAGTATGATGTGTTAAGTCACCATTAAATTTTGATTTATCTTTTGTTAATGTTTGCACAAAAGCATTTTCCATATTGGTTTCAATTGGAAATAATAAAATTGATATCCATAGTAATGCTCGTAACCAGAGCTGATGTATTTTCGTATGGTCCAGCATTATCATAAATTTTTAACTTTTAATCACACCGATTTCATTTCGAATTTAAAATTTTTTTGTTTTATCTTTTTGATTTTCTTTTTCGTAGTTTCCTTGTATTTGCTCAGCGTTTTACATCTTCTTGCATCTTGTGTTTAGCTATGAGATGTTATCAAATTTCTATAAATACACAAAATAAACAATTAATTGAAATTAGCAAGATAATATTTAATATAATATTTATAAAATGTATATTTGAAAAATTAATAAAAGAATACGGTAATTCAGAATCTAGCATATACATATATATAAACATCCTTTAAATGGGGAATGCATTGATTTTTAATCGAACTCTAAAATATCGTGTTTAATCTAAATAAAGATGTTAGAGTTGGATTCAAAATAAGGGTATTAATCTTTTCCAGAATATTTTTAAGTACGCATATACCTAATAAAGTCATATCATTTATTAATTTCTGCCCCATTATCTCAGACAATTGACTCTGAATATAAAGGGATGAAAGTAACAAAATAAATTAGAAAAAGAGAGTAAATAGTGCATAAGGAATAAGCAAAGTGTCAACAGGCTTATGGACAAAACATTAATTAAAAATTCTTTTCAAAAGACAAAGAGAGGCGGCGAAGAAACAATATTATCAGTCATGCATCAGTTGAGTTGAGGATTCGACAACTCCTAATGGTAGCTGTGAAATATATTTTAATATGTAAATAAATAATGTATGTAAAATAAATAATTTTATATGTAAATAAATAATGTAGCGTATACACTAGTTCTATTTTCTTAGATACTTCTCCTATTCTTATGAGCGGAGTTGAAAAGAGTTAGATTCAATTACACTATATATTTAAATTATTAACTTCCAGTGACATGTCACGAAACTCTACTTTGTCAACCTAATTACCTCCAAATGTATATCTCCAAAAATTATATTTTTGAAGTTAAGGAATTTTCAATATTTTCATACTTCTCTGTATCAAATTCTACTTCTCTGTATCAAATTCTATTTATCCATATTAGACTAAGTATGTAAGAGAGTGTAAAAAGAGTTATGTAAAGAATATAAGACATTAAAAGCTTAAATAAAAACTTAATTTAAAAAACCCCCTAAAAAAATAAATAACATAAAAATTAGCAAACTAATGATTTAATTATTTTATAACTATTAATACATTAATAAATTAATTGATTTTATATGTAAAGAATATAGTTTTTCTTTTTTTGATTTTTTTTTAATTTACATAAAAAACTACAAGTCATTTTCGAAAATATCCCAAAAAATTGTTAATCTATGTTTTTTTTTTCGAATTTCTTAATTTTAATACTGGCAGATACGGCTTATGATAACTTTTATATATTATAGCAAAAATATATATATACAATTTGTTGTTATATTTATTCAAATTGATATATATAATATATCTGAGATATTTTATATCTATACTTCAAATACATAAAAATTATTATATTATGTATATACGAATATACATATATAAATGTTAAATCAAAAAAAAACATTTTGTTACTAAATTTCTAATAAAATAACTTGATTGAATTATAAAAGATTATATCGAAAAAACATTGAGGAAGGGACAATTTTATTTAAATAACTATAAAGTTTGATTGCTGTCCTTATTTTATTTTTATGTTGTCCTTTTTGTTTTCGTTAATAGAACAATTCGAAAAAACAATCTATAAAATCTTGTACTATATATATTGGTATATAAATACAGGGTTATCCAGAAATGAGGTTCGTAACTTCAGGGAATGCTTGAGGTGATTTTCGAATTGCAAAATTTTTTATATAGTATTATAGAGCTTAAAATTCTCTTCAGACTTAAAAGGCCAAAAGATTCAAAATGTCAAAAGATTCAAAATGTCAAAAAATTTAAAATTTGAAATGTCAAAATGTCATTAATTGATAGCTTCCAAAGAGGAACCAATTAAGCCAAATCTAAATTTTATGCTCAAAATCAGGAATGGTTCCCAAAGATAAAAACAGTTTTTCTAAAATAACTTGATTCAGGGATGGATCAGTTGAATTGAGGATTCGACGACTTCTATTTCCTATGCTGGTGTTGCCTTATTGTTCTCTTTATCATACTTACAGTCTTGCCTCATTGTTCATCTACCAAAATACTTAAAGTGTTTTTAACCATTTCTACGAGGCATTTTAAATATAATTTATAATTTCTCAATAAAACTCCAATACATTAAATAATTAAATAACTATTTAAACTATTTAAAATCGTGGTAACCATGGTAACTAAACAAGAAATGAACTTAAATATAATATTAATTTTATCATAAATACCTAAATCCTGAAATTTCAGAAATTCGTATCATTTCCAATATCCTGGTAATTTATTGTATTCAGCAAACCAATTGCATATGAATAAACGTTTAAAATGAAATCCAAGAGAAATGCCATGGCAGTCAATGTGTTAAAGACAATTAAATCAGCTTCAATGTGATAAAAATTATTCAAACTAATCGATAATTTGATTCCATTTTGTAAATACGAATTTTTCATTCTTCATTTCCGGATCTCCCTTTTTCTTTGTAATATAACAAATCAAAGGTCCCACTATTTTACTTGTACAGTTTGGTTTTATAAATTACATTCAAAAGTGTCTTTGAAACTTTGCGTGAATTTTTAAAGAAAATTGAAACTTTTGAATTTTTTGATATACAGGTTGTTTATTTTCGAGAAACCAGAAGATTTATTTATATTTATTTAAAGTTTTTATTTGTGACTTTAAAAAGTTATAAAATTTAAAATAAATTTTTCAATGATTTATTAAAGTTTTATATTTTATATAATAAGTTACTTTTAAACTAGTTATTTAAAACTTATTTTTTTTATATATTCCATGTATGAATTTATTAAATTAAATTTTAAATATTTTGATACAAATACTACAGGTATTTGCTTTAGTTGAATAAATCAGTATAGAAAGATTATTATAACTATAATTTATTTAGGAGAGGTGGATTTACAATTTAATGGTATCCGAATTATCCTTATTAAATGAAAGGAGTGTGTTACTTTGTACTTAATTAGTCGTATGTAACTATGATTTTTTGGATTATGATATAATACAAAAGTGTGGAAAGCTGTTAGAGGTAAATCTATGATAAGTTTAGGTTTTTCTTGGGATTAGATAAACTATAAGCCAAAGGATCACCAACTTTTGAGTACCTATACAAAATTGGTTATAATAAATTTCAATTTCTTCTCAATTTCCCTTGGTTAGGAAATTAAAATAAGTTTGAGAGTAAATTTTAACATTCCGACTGTATTTTCTGAATTTTGATTCCAACATGTTTTCTGTTTAAAGGCATTAAATTCCATTTGATTATTAAAGCATTTTAACAGGTCTCCAAAAGACCTTCCACATAGGTGCTCATACCAATTAACAAGGAAATTGACAGTTGTATACGAACTTAAAAGATTTATATCGTCAATAATGTTGAGTTCAATTAGCAGAATAAATTTGGTCTACGGCTAATTCAATAATGTAACTATGGAAATAATCTTAAAGCAATATGAAAAATTCTTAAAAGAATGTTATTTAATTATCTAAAGATGTACCAAAGATTGCTTGAATAGCCTAATAAACAGGGTTGCGAAGTCTTGAAACAAAAATACTGATTCTTACATTGACTCCAAATTTTGTTCATCCTACCCTGACTCATCAGCCTTACTACACAATTGAAGATTAATGAAGGTCTTTTTCTACAAGGAAATATGGAAAGTATCGAAAGCCTGCAGTGTGTTTTTGGCTTTGTCGCTGAAGTTTCTTTGTGTAATTCTAGTATTAAGAGTTTTCACTACTATCTTTAATAAAAATGTACAGTTTGATTTCGAGGATAGGAAAAGAATTTGGGGAATTGGACTTGGGAAACTTTGAGTAAGTAGAATTTAGGATTTAAGCAATGTTTAAGAACTTAGTAATTATTAATATAAAATTTTAGTAAAAGCGCAAGCAGAGATTAAATTAATTCCAATTCTTAATTGGAGTTGCAAATTACTATCATTTTCGGGATAAGTTTTATTATATTCAGTGTTCCTTTACAGTCTAATTTTTTTCAATTTATGTGTTTTGTTTTCGTCATTTTCATCGCATTCGACATAGTGAATGTTTTTTTCCATTCAAAAATACTAAATTTTTGTGGTGATAGGATCCATTTATTTCTCAATGTGACACAAAAACCAATAAACAGAAAAAAAGTAAATAAAAAAAAACCCAAAATCAAAATTAATTTTTGTTTTATTATAGCTATTTATTAAACCAATCGTCTATCTAAATTTAATAACTACCAAATAAAAAGAATATAAAATTTTTTAATATTTCATTTTTTTTAACTGGTACGTTGCTTGGTTGCGGTTTTTGTTTCTATTGTCATTTATTCATTAGTAAAAATAAAATCAATAATAATATTTTAATAATTTTTATTGATAATTTTCTATAATTTAAAAAAAAAAATTAGTCTTATAATATATTCATACAGACTTTTGCTATCATTAATTTGTCTGGCTTTTTAGATTGCTATTTGTTAATAAAATTTTTTCTTCGAAAAGTGTTAGTCTAATACCCAAAACTCGATTGTAGAAACTAATAATCTTATACGACTTGAACTCCCATGCAGTTCAAATTGAAACCGCATGGTCAAATTTCTAAGGCATGCGGGTTCTATAATAGTTTCCAAACTAGAACTATATTTAATCTTGGCATTAGAAAACCGTCACACTTAATATCAGTAATTAAAGGCTGTTAAATAACAACATCAATTGATGGAACTTGTATTCAGATTTCAAATACTTTTAAGCTTCTTTACTTTATCACACATCCAAAGTTTTTAACTGTAAACCATCTTCTTAACATTAGTCGAGAGTGAGTTATAAGAATGAATTGAAAATATTTTGTTATAATTTTTCTGCTTCTCCTTAATCTTCTCTATTCTCATTTTTTTGATTCTCCAATTCTCCATAACTCTAAAACTAAAGAAGCTAGGATTATGAAATTTTTTCAAATCTTTTTATATGTAAGAGTCGTCATTGCTATTTGAATCTAATCGGTTTGCCTAACAGGTTCGGGGTGTTGCATTCAATAATTACTTTACATATATCAAAACTGGATGGCTCAAATTTTACCAAAAGTAGTTTTGTTTGATTGCCAAAGTTTGTGGAAAATTTAGTAACTCTAGTGTAACGGGTTTGAGTAGCTGTCATACAACTTCTCTTTATACCCGTACATACATATATGACATCGGGTATATTAAAATTGCTCCTCCGTTTTAATAAGGAAATAACTTATAACCTAATGAAGTTGGTTATCTGAAATTTTGTCAAAAGGAGAAAATTTCAATGACTGACGTCCAAATAAAAAATAGTGGGTGTAGTGAAACTGGTTTGCAAAGCTGCCATACATAACTTAAAGTCTTATAAGCTGTGAGTATTTGGAATTTTGCTAAAATATTTTAGTTTTATGGTCAAAGTTTCTGTAAAATTTGGTTGGTTTACAGCAGTGGGTTCGAGTAGCTGCCATACAACTCCTTCTTTTATATAAGCATTACACTACACCTAATAAAGCTGTATGTTTGCTAAAAGTAATTTACCGGATGTTATAATGTTTATATTAAGTTTATGTGAGTATCTTTGAGTTGAGATAGTCTACTCTACTACACACTTCGTCGTTAAAAATTAAAAATTTGCTGCTGTTCTATACTTCCAAAAACAAAATATAACACATTAAATATAACCAGCTTCCATCTAACGAAGATTGCATGACAATACTTTTTTTTAAAGCTAAAACAAAGTATCTAGTTGTTTTAATTCAAGCGTTTAATTTATAACAATCTGCTTTTTAAAGAAGTTTTATTAAATAACATTTTTGATAAAGGTTAGAATACTAATCATGCTGCAAATCTATTATGACTTAATATGAGAGGACAGTCTAGGAAGCAGTTACAATTCTCACGCAGTGACAATTTGACAGTGATGCAAAATTTTAAAGCTAATAACTGCAATACAAGACATTAGTAAATTGTTAAATTTTTGAACAAACATTAAAAAAAACAACACTCTACTAACAACACATTCACCAACAAGTTCTTAAGACCCCAACACTATATACAATATTTGTATACCAAAAATGTACGTTGATTTGGCAGTGATAAATTTAAAAACTTCAAAAACTTAAAATTGAAATACTTAAACCTGTCAATTTCAGAGTTTCTATTGGTAATTTTAAGAAGAATACTATGCAGTCCTTTAATCTGTCAATTTCAATGATTTTATATGCAAATGCATTTGATTTGTAAGCCCATGTATATATTATATAACATATATATATATATATATATATATATATATATATATATATATATATATATTTATATACATATAAATATACATATATACATATATATATATATATATATAAATTTATATTTAGAACCTACATTTTCTTGAACATATTTCCCTATAAATTCTCTTGCGATATTATACATTTTAATATAGGGTAACATGGTATATGTAGTCCAAGATTATTTTTTGAAAAAGTTAATATATTATCTAAATAAAGTGATAATGAAATCTTGTAGAGACAGAAAATGATTTCTTAATTTTTTTTTTTAATAATGTGGTCTTGATAAATTGGTAGTTTAAAATCCAACTTTCATTTTTTTTTGTCTTTCCAAAAAAAGAAAAAAAAAAAAGATTTTAGTTGTCAAAAATAGTAATTTATTACTTTTTTTCGAGAAAACTTTATGATTATAATTTATAGCTGAATGAGTTTAGTGGATAGTTTTGTTATATTTTAATTTATTTCCATTTTTGTCTTAAGTTTTGTTTTTATTTTTTTTTTTTGTCAAAATATCTTCCAGTACAAAAAATATCTTTATCATCGTACAATATTATTTTATCATATAAGTATGTGTGGATTTTTGCATATGTAGTTATAGTTTAATAGAAATATATTCTGATTATATTAGCGAAAATTCTATACTGATATTTATGAATTTATAATAAAAGTTTTGGTATTTTTATACCCGTATGACTATATAGGCAAAGGGTATAATAAATTTGCCATTACGTTTGTGACGCAGAGAAGGAGGGGGGGTAGATATAGACTCAAGTGTATGGATCGGATCAGAATCGGAAAATAAATCGATTTAGCTATGTATGTCCGTCCGTCCGCACGATAACTCAAAAACTAAAGGAGCTAGGATCTTGAAATTTTCGCAAATTGGTTTTTTTTGCAATTGCCGTCATCGGCAGCCATTTTTGTTCATGGGTTCGGGTAGCTGCCATACAACTTCTTTTTTTATATGAGTATTACTTTGTACCTATTACAGCTGCGTGTCTGAAATTTTGCCAAAAGTAGTTTAGTGTAATGGCAAAATGTTCTGCAAAATTTGTTTGGTCTACTGTAAAGGGTTCGAGTAGCTGCCATACAACTTCTTCTTTTATATGAGCATTACACTACACCTAATGAAGCAGGGTGTCTGAAATTTTGCCAAAAATAGTTTAGTGCGGTGGCCAAAGTTACAGCAAAATTTGGTTGGTCTACTGCAGAGAGTTCGAGTAGCTGCCATACAACTCTTTCTTTTATATGAGTATTACACTACACTTAATAAAGCTGTATGTTTGATATTTTGCCAATTTTTCGGATGATATAATGTATATGTTACGATCATACAGGTATCCCAGAGTTGACACAGTCTACTCTACTACATCTTCCTCGTTTTTTTTTATAGAAATACCCTTAAAACCATTTCCTTTTACTTGATGACATTTTATCTTAAGATACCAAAATGTATATGTATTTTTCTTTTTGTATAAATAGCTGTGCTTAAGTGTATGTATATGGTATATATATATGTTCATTTTAACCGATTATCATTTTAATATATCATTTATTAAATTTGAAATGTTTTTTGTTTTTTTTTATTTTTTTAAGTAAAAATTTTTACTCTAGGATTAACTTGTGATTCTGTCATCAAATAAAAGGTAATATGGACAAAGGTACTTATGAAAGTGACAATAATCATCTTATAATTTTTGATTCCTTTTAAGTATATATTGGAATCATAATATAAAATTTATATTATTAATGTAATAATAATATGATATGATATTTGTTTTATTAATTTTATTGTACGTTGATATGTAAAATGAAAAACTGCTACAAGGAAAATTAGGAAAAATCATTTATAGAAAATTAGAAAGCAGGATTAACAGTAAGAAGTTGGTAGAAGTAGTTTGTATAGGAGATGTAGTATTCATTAATTATTTAATTCTGTGTCTATCTGTAAGTAAATACTTTGGAAAAGGAATAGGTGATGTGAAATAGGTTGACTCTTCTTTAAATTTGAAAATGGACTGAACGAGGTGTAGCTTAACTCAAGCATCTTTGATATGGATAATATTTAGATTAGAGCTTCTTAACTCATTAGATTTATAAAAGTCAAAAGAGCATAGGTATTTAAGACATTTTATAATTCCCTTTAAAGTGAGTGACTTGTTACGGAAAGACTATTGAATGGAATTTCTAAAGGGGTTTTCAATTATACAAAGTTTCTTCTAGCAGAATATTAGGTCAAGACTTAAATAAATAGAACAGGTTGCAAAAAACTTTTTATTTTTATATGAGCGTTACATAGAGTTAGTTAACTTTAATTCCCAACGTCTTAATGAAATATATTTGGTGTACTGGAAGGCGTTCGAGGAGCTACCTTTCAATTTTTATTTATTTTTGTATATGACTGAAAGTCTATTAGGTTGTGTATTTTAAATTTTGCTATGATGATATCGGCTATCCCATAGTTGATACAGTTCATTTTATGTAAATGTTTCGTTAACCGTAGGAGTCCGATACCGCTCATAAATTTCAAGGATTTTTTATTCTCGTGCTTCAGAAAGGTGGTATCAATTGGAAAAGTGGTTGAGGAATCTCACACACACCTCCTGAGATCTAATAAGCATATCTTCAAAATTAAAAAAGATAGAAACTTTAAATTTGATACACGAGGGTTCTGTTTTGTTTCCATTACGTTTCTAACATAGGAGATTTGGCGCCTCCCACACTCTAACAAAGATTTTTAAAATTGGGGAATGAAAACTAATATATAAAATAATTTTAATTTATAAATCTCCTTGGTAACCAAATGAATATATATCGCAAGACATAAAGCATAATATGATAAATAATATTTCTTATAACTTACTATTACAGTATTGTTGATTGGGATGCCTAACGGGTTAGAAGAGGGGTTAGAAAGTCTAACCTTTTGAATATCAGTCTTCATTAATATCAACAATAAAATTGAGGATTCGGATGCACAACGGAATAAAAGACTTAATCAAAACTATATAAAGTAGGATTGAAATCTTTGGTATAAAGTAGAGGTTTGGCATAATTAAAGGTTAAAGAAAGATAGCAAAAGATAATCAAAATCACTTAATATATATATTTACTGTAAGGCATCCCTTTTTCATTTTTATTTACCTCAATAAACTTTTGTTACAAATATAAACATTTCCTAAATAAAATTATACTCTGACATTTAATTGATTTTAATATCTGCCATATTTTTCATATTTATTTGAAAGTAATAATTATTTTGACATCATTGATATTATCTTTCTTGTATGTGTATTCTAAAATTTTCAAAATATCATTCATCCAACTGGGATGATAAGCTGTTTATGGTTTTCTTTTTAAAAGATTAATAAACATTTTATTTGGAACCAGCTTCAAGTAAATATTATATTAATATATTCAATATCATTCACAATAGATAGTTTTTATATTATTGTTTTATTTTCTAGGATTTGAAAGTTTTGAAGTATATTTTATTATACAAAAAGATTCTTTATATTTTTAGATGTTAATTCAAATAAAAATTAAGAAGAATATTTTTCTAGGTCCTGGGGTACAAAAATAAATTAAGAAATATAAAAAGTAAAACTACAAGAAATTAAGGAATAAAATAAAATAAAGAACGTCTAAAATACTTAATCTTCATAATTTTGATGATGAATTATATTTAGACAAAATAAAAGAAAACATACTTTTCATTTTTATCTTCTATGTTTAAAAAAACAAAAAGACAACATCTGACAACACTGTTATTTTGTAAATAAAGTAGCAAAAGTGTAGTAATTATTTAAGCAGCAATTTTGAAAAAATGTATGAATAGATGCAGACGATATGCTAATAAAAACTGTTTGGAGAAAAATTTTGCAATTAGTTTTAGAAAGTTCATGAAGCTGCTAATTTCACTATTTCACAGCCTGGCAACTCTCGTAGAAAATTCAAGGCCTAGAATATGTTGATGATTTTGTTCTACATTGTTTTTAAAAATGCAAAAGGCTGCCGATAATCTCGCAAAAAAAATTGACAGAATAGGTCTGCGAATAAACACAAATAAGACCAAATGCATGAGAATGAAGAGCACAAACCGAATACACATAATCAAGCTCAATACTCAATTCGAAAAGTATCCCAATTGGAATACTGGGAAACGTACAAACAATAGATGGTCGTACAAAAAGAGATATAAAACACCGAGAAGTAAAATTACATTAGGCAGCCTTTGGGTGACATAAAAGTCAACACATATAGCACACGAAACGAAAATTAGTATCATTGAGGTTTGACTCACGTCAGTTTTGCTATAAAGAAGCTACCTAAAACTTGTATCTAGAAATAATGTACAAATAAGTAAATACCTAAGAATAATAATACGTCGCATATTTTGGTCTAGGCGAATTATGAATCGTAAGTGACGAAGCAAATGCCGATATGGTCATATAAGAAAAAAGAAATGCAAGTGGATATGAAGTGTTAGAATAAAACGTCCAAGGCAGAAGAAATATGGCGAAGCCACTGTAAGAAGAACTGTGCAAAGAAAATTTAACTTTTTTGGAAACACATGGTCAGAAGTAAAGATATTGGCGCACAGTAACTATAATTGAAGGGGATATATGTAATCAAGTACTCCCTAAAGGGATAATAAAAAAATATAATATTCCTGTGTATTAATAACCAATAAGCAAATGCCTTTTCCTTAAAATGTTCAACTTTGGATAAAATGGTTTGAGATAAAATTTGTTTCGAAGGCGAATATTTATTACAGATTAATATACCTTTAAGTTCCTTTGCTCTAAAGATTCTGAAAATATTTGAGATTTGTTTTAACATATACATACACTAGAGATTTAGGTATAAAATTTTTGTTCAGTAAAACCATATCAATGAAAATTGGTTAATTATGGAAACTTATGATTTTAACTTTATATATGTCCAATAAGTTGCGGTAAAGATTAACTACACAGTTTCAGAAGTTTTCTACAGAAGATTAGTGACAGCCTCGGTTGAGTGATGAAATATTTGTTGCCCGAAAGCGACGATTTATAAATACAATGTAATATTTTAAGATTACTTTCTTATAATAATATAAACGTGGAATCAAAGAAATTCATTATAATTTGTATGCTTCTGAACTGCTTCTGTACATTTGAAGCAAATCTTATCAAGAAACAACATACAGAAAATACAAGTCTATGTGAATAAATGTCTACGTATAATATGTCGCATATTCTGGCCTAGGTGAATAATGAATGAAGAACTCTAGATAATGACAAGGCAAGAGCCGATAAGGGTCCAAATTAGAAAAAAGAGTGCAAGTGGATTGGTCGTATTCTAAGGCGGCCAACAACATCAGTAGCACGCCAAGCCCTAGGTTAGAACACGCAGGGTAGGAGAAATGTGGGGAGACCAAGAACAACCTCAACAGTCGAGAGAGAGTGTGACCTATCGGGGAAAACTTGGTTAGAAATAAAAAGACTAGCGCTAAATTGGGACACTTGGAGAGGCTATGCGGAAGCCTTATATTTCCTAGCGGAATAACACCGAAAAAAAAAAATTAAAAAATATTCTTTAAAAGTACAGACGAGTTTTTAGATACAAAATATAACATAAAGAGATATAATGTAAGCTATTATTAGCACTGCATGGAATAGCTTGTCAGATTGACTATTTCTAGGATAAATTTCATTTTTAAAAAATATTAAATTGTTAATTTCAACATAGAAATTAAAGAACAAAAATGTACAGAATGATATATTGAATTAAAAATTACCGAGGGCTTTAAATCAAATTAAATGAATGACAGGAGCTAAAATACAAAAAAAAAATAATAAATAAAAAATTATTAAAGTAAAGAAAAAAAAATTTTTTTCTGAAGTTTATTTTAACAAACAAAAAAATACATAAACACAACAAAAAATAAATTTCTTATTTAGATGACATCTTACAGATGCTTTTTTTAGAATCAAAGAAACAAAAAATCTGATAAAGAAAAATGAAATTTTCATACAAAGGACACAAAAAAAAGTCTTTTACTGAAGAACTCATAAGAAACGCTATTATAAGATTTAATGAGATATAAAAAAAATTAACGTAATAATAGTAAGAATGACTAATGTCTTGAATACAACAAAAGTTAATGAGCGATTTTATACAAAAACGAGGAAGAGTGTAGTAGAGTAGACTGTGTCAACTCTGGGATACCCGTATGACCGTTATATAAACATTATATCATTATTATTACAAACATTAATTACTTTTGGCAAAATTTCAAACATACCAGCTTTATTAGGTGAAATATAATGCTCATATAAAAGAAGGAGTTGTATGGCAGCTACTCGAACCCTTTGCAGTAGACTAACCAAATTTTGCAGTAACTTTGGCTATTAAACTAAACTATTTTTGGCAAAATTTCAGACACCCAGCTTTAATAGGTATAGAGTAATGCTCATATAAAATAAGAAGTTGTATGGCAGCTACTCGAACCCTTTGCAGTAGACCAACCAAATTTTGCAGTAACTTTGGCCATTACACTAAACTATTTTTGGCAAAATTTCAGACACCCAGCTTTAATAGGTATAGAGTAATGCTCATATAAAAGAAGGAGTTGTATGGCAGCTACTCGAACTCACTGCAACAGACCAACCAAATTTTGCAGAAACTTTGGCCATAAAACTAAACTACTTTTGCCAAAATTTCAGACACGTAGCAGTAATAGGTACAGAGAAATACTCATATAAAAAAAGAAGTTGTATAGCAGCCACCCGAACCCATGGACCAAAATGGCTGGATTTAAATAGCGATGACGGCTATTGCAAAAAAACGAATTTGCGAAAATTTCAAGATCCTAGCTCCTTTAGTTTTTGAGTTATCGTGCGGACGGACGGACGGACAGACGGACAGACGGACGGACGGACGGACGGACGGACGGACATACATAGCTAAATCGATTTTTTTTTCGATTCTGATCCGATCCATACACTTGAGTCTATATCTACCCCCCCTCCTTCTCTGCGTCACAAACGTAATGGCAAATTTATTATACCCTTTGACTATATAGTCATACGGGTATAAAAATAATATGAACAAGTGATGAAAAAAATTAAGGGTTCTTAAAAAAGCACAATTTCAAAATTATATAGTGTTTCATATTGAGTATTTTGTAGAAATGTAATGTTGGGGCTTCAATGTTATCGTTTAATTTTGGAAAAAAATACACTGGTGAATAAGTTACTGATTTATAAAAACATCAAAGTTTTAATTTTTCAGTCTTAATATGCCTTCAATGGGAAGGGTTCCCACATTTTTAGTAAGCAAACTTTATAATGATTCTCGAGATTGAAAATATACTAAACAGAACCCTTAAAAACTGTTATAAAATTTAAATATAATACTTTTCCCGACTTCTGGGGGCTGTAGTTACGTAGCGGGTTGGGCTACAGAAAAAAGTTATTCCATGAAATAATTTTTTTGCAATACCTACCCGTAGGTAAAATTTCTCTTCTTTATTTCAAACGGTGTAAAAGTGTTTGTAAACAAAGGGACGAACAGAGGCAAACTAATAAGCACATTTTTTAAAATTTTTTTGAAAATGTTTAAAAATTGAATATTTATGTACACCTACATATTCATGTTTATAACCAGAGGAGATAAAAATATATTCCTGCGTCTCATAATTGACAAATCTTACGATATTTTAACATTAGAAAAAGAAACATTTCAAAATTGAACAGATCCATGACCTATGATATTATAATTACAGTTATAATTTAAGTGAGGGAGGAATAAACAAAATATTATTTTTGAGGATATACCGTTATTAATATCTTCAAATTTCGATTTCTTTTGTGTCTCAATTTACGTCAATAGAACTAAAGTTGTAGGCGTGTTAAAGTTAAGGAAGCATTTTAAAAGAGTCGACGAGAATTATATTTACATTTTTATAATCAAGTAATAGTGCAAGATATGCAAGTAATGTGGCTTTGTCCGTATTCCTATACCCACGGAAACAATGTCCTACACCATTATGCTCTGTTCGAACCCTTACTAAGCTCGAAGATTTTCGCTAACAATCTTAATTTTTTAACGATACATAAATATGTAGCACTAGGTAGGAAGCTCGTCCCACGACATGTTCAAGTATAAAAACTCACAAATTAAAATACAACCTAAAAACTAATATAATTAGTAGACACCGCTCTAAGCACCCAACAACTTGGTTACTTATATATTGGTTGCTAAGTGTTTCTTTTGATCATTACAGTACTGCTTTATAAAAGCTGTAAGATCCCTATGGCTTGAAGACAGGTATTTTATTTGAAATTTTAGAAACTCTATTGCATCCAAACCAATGGCAATAGTTCAATTTAAAATTTCTAAAGTAGGATTACTCAATGGTTAATCAGTCTAATTAATATCATTTAAGGAAGTTTTCACTTATTTTATTTTTGGAAGTCCAGAAACTCTAAATAATAGAGTAAAGTTTTCAGATGTAATTAGCCTTAACTCAATTGTAAGGAATTACCCAAATTTTTTACTTAATTTGAAAGTTAAAAAAGATTAACGGAGGTGTTTAATTCCTAGAAACTGATAAATAAATATTAATTTAAAAGGAAATAATAAAACATTAAAAGATAATCTCTAAATGGACAACACTAAATGGAATTATCACTTTATTAGTAAACATTATTAATGTTTTTTAATATTTTATTTTAGATTTATTCAGAAAAAGATAATTTAATAATGATAAGTAATTTAAAGACATAATAAAAATGGGTGAAAATTTTTAATTGTACTATTATCCTAAAAAGTCAACAAATGGTTAGTTTTGTACAGAGGAGTAGGATTCTTTTTAACAAAAATATTGACTTTAAAAATTATCTCTAAGGTCTTTAATTTATAAAATCTTTCAGTTTTCGCCTAATGCTTTAAGGCTTTAAAGGAATTGATCATTTAAAATTTTATCAAGTAAAAAATCCATAACAAAGAAATCCAAGAAATAAAATTCCAAAAGGCAAAATCTCCAAAACCGAAATCTTAAAAGCATGAACATTGTTCTTAAAGATTTACATGTCGAAAAATTCCTCAAACTAACTGAAGAATATTTATCGGGCAGAATATTAGAATCTAGTGGGAAAGGTAATTCCTTGCGAGGAAGATTTGAAGAAGACTTATCAGTGCAAAAGGGAAAGGATTGATCTGAGGACCATTATTCAATTTAGGCTTGATAATGGTGACTTATGAAATGGAAGAAATGCTTCACACCCACTTAATTGGCAACAATTATAAACGCATGATTAGTGTAAGAATAACTGTAGGCTTCCAGAACTATAATATTTGTGGTGGACATCGGAACATGTTAACTTTAAAACTTTCCTTTTTTTATTGACTTTATTCTTTGATAATTTAAGAAGTAACTTACCAAATTAATGTAAAATGGTTTAAGTAAATTTAATTTAAAATTTACTTTTTAATATATTTTTGGTTAACGAAATTTAAACTTTAATATAAGTTCTACGGTGTAATTTTGTTGCAAATTAATGTTTCAGTTTCTTCTCATATCATAATATTTAATCGGCTTATTTTTTCCCATACAAATATAAACATCCTTTTTTAGGACAAACTATTTGACCAATTTTAATGAAACAACAACCAAAAGAAAGGTTTTTATTGTTTTCATAGGACAATGATATTTTTTTTTTAGAATATTGCGTTTTTTCAGGTGAAAACCCGTCTTTAATTTAACATAAATTTGAATTTAACGGTCACGCTGTTAAAAGTTAAGGCTTATGACTCTAATATTATGCGCCGACTTTCTGGGTAAAAGTAATGCATTTTCGGTTGTATTCGCAGCTCAATCAAACTATATATTATAGGCGCCGACTTATGTCTTTCTTTTTTTTTTGTTAAGTTCCAAATGTTCAATGAAAAAGGAGATTTAAATTTTTGTAAAAATTTTTTTTTTGTTTTTGTTTTTTCTTTATCTTAAAAAGTGAACGAAAAAAATTAGATCTGTTCGAAATGAAAAGTAAAAACAATACATTTGGTTTATACAGTAGTTTTCATTTATAACGAACTTGGTACAATTTTAATTATAATAAACTTTACACTTTTTGCTAAAAAATTAAATTTTACCTAAAAATGAAAGTTTTTTATTACATTGATATTTCTTTTATTTAAAATTATTATATCTAATTATGTTGCTTGGTGATTAATTTAGTATTTTTTTATTTATTTTTGCATATAAAAAAAAATCATAATAACGCATCAAAAATACAAAAAAAATTTCATTACAAGAAAAAGCACTATACTTAGGCTTGAGGCTGACACATCAAATAAAATTCTAGCAAATGAGTTCGAAGTGTCCATTCTAGAATCAGCACATTCTACAATGTTCAAGTCTTATACTAATTTTTCAAAGTTCACAGCATTCTTTTAAAACGACATTCGTTTATTACGACGAATATTTTCCGTCCCATCATGGTCGTTATAACCGAAAAGTACTGTACTTTGTTTTCGTTTGCTTAAAATTTTTTTTTTTTTAAATCGTATATTGTTGTTGGTTTTTGTTAAGTTTTTTGTAAAATAAGAAACCGACTTCTGATAAATAATATTTCTTAAGAAAAATGATTTGTTACTTATGGATCAACCAAATTCAGCGTGTACGGCGTTCAGTTTCTGTCAAAAAATTTTGAAATAAGTTGTTATGTAAATAAATTTACATGAAACCATACGCGACGTACTGTACCTCGGAGTTTTAAAATTTAAAAATTGACAAAGCGTATAAAAATATTGTAATTGTTTTTTCTTATGTTGCTACGATTAAATTTTAAAAATAAAATATTATAAAATAATATTTTTTTAAAATATTTTTTTTTAAAATATATATTCAAAGTAGGTAATTGAAATATGTTTGCAAAAAATTAAAAACGAAAAATCTTTCTTAAAAAAATAATTTGCAATTTAAATGATTTGTTCCTTTGGGCCTAACCAAAATCAACGCTTATGGTGTATAATTGCTAACAAAAAGTTTTAAATTAGTAGTTAAGTATGTGATATTACATGAGAATAACTTACTTTACCTCGAATTTTTAAAATTTAAACATTGACAAAGCATATAAAAAAGTTATTGTTTTTTCTTATGTTGTTATTGTTCTAAAAATAAAATATTTTAAAATAATATTGTTTTTAAAAATACCTATATTTTTTTAAAAAATACTTTACATATATACATATTCAAAATAATTGAAATACCTATAGTATGTTTGCAGAAACAAAAAATAACATTTCTTAAGAAAAATTATGTGTTCTTTACAGATCAACCAGAATAAACGCGTACGGCATGCAGTTTCTGTCAAAAAAATTTGAAATAAGTAGGTATGTTGTGTACTGTACTTCGGAATTTAAAATTTTAAAATTTGACAAAGCGTATAAAAATATTGTAATTGTATTTTCTGATGTTGCTACGATTTAGATTTCAAAATAAAATATTTTAAAATAATATTTTTTTTTTAAAAAAACACATTCAAAATAATTGAAAATACCTATAATATGTTCGCAAAAAAAAACTAAAAAATAATCTTAAACTTTAATAAAAGTTGACGTATAATTTCTGTCAAAAAATTTACAAATAAATAGGTACATGAATTTTCATGAGAACAACCAAAATACGCGTAACGCGATGTACTGTAATCGAATTTTTAAAATTTACAAATTGACAAATGGTTTTTGGTTTTTCTTATATTTCTAAGATTATGTTTTAAAAAATATCTTATATTGGAAAAAATTCAAAATATACCTATTATATGAAATTAATAAAATTTTTTGTTCTAAATTAAAACATTCAAATAAATTTTAGCAAATGAGTTCGAAGTGTCCATTCTAGAATCAGCACATTCTACAATGTCCAAGTCTTATACTAATTTTTCACAATTCACAGCATTCTTTTAAAACGACATTCGTTTATTACGACGAATATTTTCCGTATCATCATGGTCGTTATAACCAAAAAGTACTGAATTTAGTTTTTGTTTGCAATTTATTATAATACAGTTATAAAAAAAAAAATTTTTTGTAAATCATAAATTGTTGTTGCTTTTTGTTAAGTTTTTTGTTAAATAAAAAACCGACTTCTGAAATATAGTTACCATTAAGTTTGAGAGTAATGATATTTAAAAAATATATGTATTTGCAAAAAAATTTAAAAAAAAATAACAAATAATCCTTCTTAAAAAAATAATTTGTAATTTAAATGATTTGTTAATTAGGACCTAATCAAAATCAACGCGTACGGTGCATAATTTCTGGAAATTTCTAGAAAATTTTTAAATACATAGTTAGGTACGTGAATTTACATGTAAGCAACCGAAATACGCGACGTTCTGGTACCTCAGATTTAAAAATTGACAAAGCGAAAAATAGAAAATTTAAAATAATATTTTTGTAAAAAATTTGTTTATTAAAAAATACCTGTAATATGTTTGCAGAAACATAAAAAAGAAATAATATTTCTTAAGAAAAATGATTTTTTACTTATGGATCAACCAAATTCAGCATGTACGGCGTTCAGTTTCTGTCAAAAAATTTTGATATAATTTGTTATTGTAAATAAATTTACATGAAAGCAACCCAAATACGCGTAACGCGATATACTGTAACTCGGATTTTTAAATTTTAAAAGCTGATAAATATTGTCTTCGGTTTTTCTTATATTTTTAAATTGTACGTTGTATGTTTTGATTAAGGTTAAGCCCTGATAATTAAAAATTTTATTTTACATTTTAAACATCGAATAATGTTTTTTCATGATAAAAACTTTTTTTAATTTTACTTTGACATAACGAACAAATATTATACAAGGCGTTTTTTTTTAAATCACAGCAGAGATCTAGGCACGCTCTAAACAACATAAGCACGTTCTAATGAACAGAGCATGAACAGAGTACGCTCATAGCGTTCAGATTTGATAAAAAAACACGAAAAATTAAATTAAATTAAAACATTTTGATTTTTATTTTACAAGTAAAATCTTAAACAAACGTCAAAATGTCTTTAAGAAAAAAAATGAATCTCACGCTCTGAGCGCAGTTCAGATTTAAAAAATGCCTTTAAAGGAACTGAAGCATGTATTCATCAATTTTTAATTAGGAAACAGAATACATACGGAACGGATACAAAAAAATTCAAATCGTACTAAAATGTTTAGTTTTCTATATAACGGACACCATTAACTCGAATTTTGGCTACTTGACTTCAGTAAATATATGTATATGTTTAGAAATTAAATCAAATTCTCAGAACATTGTATATTAGAACAATATTTATATTAAGAATTTAAATCGCTTTGTTTTGTGTAATAACTGTAACACATTATACTCTCTTTAAAGCGACTTTAGCTATAGGAATAAAATTCAAAAATACAACAACGTTTTTATAACTGAAAAAATTATAAATTTTTTTTTAGCAAATTTCAAGCGCAAGAATTGTTGACAACATTGTTGCAATATATTTTATTACGTATAGGAAAAAAAATATAATTTTTCGTGTTAAATTAGTCTATTATAAATTTCAAAAAACTAATTTTGTATGTAAATTTAAAAGCAAAAATAGCTCGAATCTCGAGCACAGGGCGATACTAGTAATTTTATTAAATTTCCTTTTTATCTTTAAAGAATTATTTTATCTCTCCACCCCTCTATCTGCACAAAAAAATTATATTAAAAAAGAATGAAGAAAAATGTGAAACGGAAAACCAAAAATTTAAAAGAAAATGTAAACTTTTATTTTCTTTCCATTTAATATTTTCCCGTTCATTTTTAGTACATTTTCAAAAAATTTTGTAAAAATGTACCTATATAGTTTCACTCTGTCCGTCCGTCCCTTTTTACCTACGATTGACTAAAAAATATCAGTAACGGGTAGGTATTGCAATAAAAATAATTTAATGTTAAAACTTTTTTCTATTACCCCTCCCGTTACGGAGCTACAGCCCCTCAAAGTCGGAAAAAGCCCCATATTTAAATAGCTATAACAAGAGTTCTATAAAGTGTATTTTCAATCTGAAAACGGTAGAAGACAGCTGCTTTTATAAGCTTTAGAAACTTTTGAAAGTCAAATGTATAGGGTTACCATACGGTACTAAAATTTACCGTTATCTAAAACTAAGTTTTGCAAAATTTTTGGCTCTTCATAACTTCTGAACGGCTCAATCTAGAAATTTGAAATTTTGGGAAAAGTTAGATCCTCAGAAATAAATAGGGGTCAGTTAAGAATTTTTTTTTGTTTCGCCCCCTGTATAGGAGCTGTAAGGGGTGCAAAACCTTAAATTTTGCTATAAATTTAGCTTTTAAACACCTACAACTTGAACACCTGTCAATATTTTTTTTTATTTATATACAAAATTGAAAGCTCCAAAACGAAAGTTTCAACCAGTGTCAAAGGTTTTTCTTAATTTTGACTTTGTCCGTCCGTCTGTCTGTCCGTATGTTTACACAAAGTTTTACACCGTTTGAAATAGAGAGAAGAAATTTTAACTACGAGTAGGTATTGGAAAAAAAATAATTTCATGGAAGAACTTTTTTCTGTAGCCCCACCTGTTACGGAGCTACAGCCCCTCAAATTTGGAAGAAACCCTATATTTAAAACGTTATAACAAAAATTCTTTGAGGTATTTTTTCAATTTGAAAACGTCGAAAGATAGCTGCTTTTATAAGCTTCACAAACTTTAAAAAAACTAATTCATTGGGTTGTCATACGGTACTAAAATTTACCGTTAACCAAAACTCTATTTTTGCAAAATTTTTGGCCCCACATAACTTCTGAACAGCTCAAGCTAGAAACTTGAAATTTTGGGAGATGTTAGATCCTCAGAATTTAGTAAAAGTCGTTTCAGAAAATTTTTTTGTTGCGGCCCCCGTTTAAGAGCTGTAAGCGGTCCAAAATTGAAATTTGGCTTTTTTTAAGCACCTGTAACTTGAATACCTGTCCAAATTTTTTTCTATTAATACACAAAATTTAAAGGTCCAACATTATATTTTAACATATGTTAAGTGTTTTTCTTAAATTCAAAAACGGTTCTTTAAATTGAAGAAAGTTTCTCTCAGTTTTACCCATTTTTGCTTAGATAGTAAAATTCTAAGTAAAATTCCAAATTTTGATTTAATTCTTAGAACCTAAAAAAATGGAGGGAGGTGGGGAAGCCGGGTGGGTGGGATTAGATCCTGAAGAAATTTGGTAAACTACCCCATTGAAGAGCTATTAGGACTTAAAATTAAAAATTTGCTGTTTTACAAGTAAGCAGTGACTTGGTCACCGAGTATATATTTCCAAAATTAAACTGAGTTTTTAACACAATATAATTTTGAAAATGTGCTTTTTTAAAAACCCTTGGTTTTTTTCATCACTTGTTTTTTAAGGTTTTATAGTATGAGTTTTGACAAAGAAACATAATTCCAGTTAAAACAGCTGATGCTCGTATCCTTAATGGTTTCCTCATTTAATAATTTGAATTCTGATTAATAACTTGATTAAAAAATTTGGAAAAAGTTTATTTTTTAATTACTTAACTTTTTTTTGTCTTCTTTTAGATATCTAAAAGATTTCTATTTCTATTTCATAATCTAAAGCAGAAGTAGAAGAAGGGAACTAATCTATTAAAATTAAACCCAAATGATAAAACATACGATTTAATTTTTTTCGATAAGTTCTGGAAGAGACGTATATATTCTGTAGACTTAGAAGACAGACTATACAGAATGGAAGAACTATTAAGATATATTAGGGCCATTTAAAATTTAAGCCTTTCACCTTCTCTTGGCTTGATCGATAACCAATTACGCTTACTTCAAGATTAGAATAATTACATAACAGGTATTACATAACAGATATAAAATGATATGAAGTAAATCTAAATGCGCTGGAATATCTTAGACATAGCTAAAGAAAGTATCGATAGGATCTAGTGAATTATTTAAATATATTTAGATTTATTAATTTATCGCTGGTCTTTTGTTTTTAGATTTTTCAAATAAAACGGGGATCTGATTCTCTATTATCGCAATTTCTGTTGTCTACCTATACCTAATGTTAGGGATTCTAATATCATTGAACAGTGTTGCGAAGACATTTGTCTCTAAAGCAATACACAGAGAAATTTGCTGACTAAAATCTGCAGACTTGTGAAATGGGCAACAGAAGTCGGATCTAAAATGAATATGAGGAAAACTAAGGCAATGAGAGTAAACACTATAAAAAACAACACAGATAATTTAAAAATTATATAATGCTTAAAGGTGTGACGGAATACAACTATCTGGGATGTATAACTATTAGGAACGGAGCTATGAAAGACGTTTTAAACATAAAATTAAGAAAGTAAAAAGTTAATTTTCAAGGCTATAGTATACAGAGCTACAAAACTTAGGAATTTAAAAGCATATATAAAATAAGTCATGCTGTCATAGCGAAACATGGTTGAGCGCAGAGAAATTAATCCCAAATCTTCAAGTATTTGTGAACAGATGTTTGTGCATTATATGCAGGTTATTCTACCCTTACACCATCGTCCAGAAGATACAAGTCTTCATTAACCACTGTCTGCGCATAATCTGCAGAATATTCTGGTCTAGCAGAATAAGTAACGAAGACCTATGGAGACTTACAGTAGAGGAACCCATACTGAGGCAATTAAGAAAGAAGAAATGGAGATGGATAGGCCACACGCTAAGAAAAAATCAGAACAATGTAAGCCGTATGACCTTGGAGGCGCACCATAACAAGTGAGCTGAATCAGTGCAACCTTACTTGAGAGAATGCAAAAACAGCAACAGGAAACCGGGTGAGACGGAGATGTCAAATGGAAGCTCTATGTTCCCTCGCGGTGTGAAAGGACGAAAAAAAAAAATTAAAATTCTGCCCACGGAGATTTTCAAGCTAATACCTGTGGAAAATTACATAACACAAACCCATAGAACTAACCATCAGGAAAAAAACACGCGCTAATAAAAAACATTTCAATCACCAGGATCAGATTCCTTGTGGAAGTACTATGCTACCCAAGGTAGCAATAATAGAGTATTGATTGCTTAAGACAATAATTCTGCAAAGATTTTTCAGAAATCTTCTTCGTAATCTGATGAACTGAAAACATTCAAGAAATGGCAAAGTATTTCGCCTGTCTGTAATATATCAAAGCAGTATATCCCATTTTAAGGGTCTATTCAATTTTGATAAATTAGTATTAAAATTATTGCTCCTTAGCATTTCTGAGGAAATTAATAATATAGACATCAAAATGAAATAAACAGTAAGTATTTAAAATAAATATAAAGAAATTTTCAAAGAAATTCAAATAAAGAATATAATATTAAATAAAAGGAATTTAAAAATTTAAAATTTTTTTTTAAACATATTTTTTGTCTAATTAAAGCAATTTCAAAAGAAATGCAAATATTTAAAAATTTTATTGAATAATTCAAAAAGATTTTATTAGCCTTATTATATGTTATAACTATTCCCTTACATATTATGAAAAGAAAAAATGCAAGTATGTACTTAATAAAAAAAATTTGTAGTACTAATAAGCTTTTTTAAGGTCCTATTCAAAGAATTTCACTACAAAAGATGGAAAATGTTGATGTTATGTTTTACTATATTCTTATATGCTTTGGAATTATTTACTTAAAATGCATTTCCTTTATGATGTCATATAACATAAAAAAGACTAGGACATAAAAAAGCCAAGGGCTTTTAAAAAAGTACATTAAACAATGTTTCATATAAAGATTTGGAGGAAGAACATTTTCAGAAATACTTTTATAATAATTTCCTAAGAACATGCCTTAAAACTTCCCGAATCCAATTTTGACTAAGCAAAATATATTTCCTTTTAACAAGCTGTTTAAAATTAAAAACAGCTGCTAACACATGTGGAAGCTTAAGTTTTAGTATATTAGTTCAAAAAAACTTTAAATTTCAAGTTGTTGACTTCTTACTGCGGTAGAAATGGAGGGTTATACCAAAAAACTCATACATCAACATATTTACATTCATTTGGCCTCAAAATTTTAAGTTACTAACCTAAATCATTTTGATCATAGAAAGGTTCAAGAATATCGCTAAATTTGATTTCCAGATAACGGAAATTTACTGTACCTTATAAAACTTGTGATATAACTTAAAATATTTCGAATACAAGTCTTTTTCGGAAATTGGGATCTGGTTGCTCCATAATAGTTGAGACTACAGAAAAAACCTCAGAACGCCCGGACAGACAAAGAAATAGGAGATAGCTTCTTTTCAAAATTTTTTCAAAATTTGCTAAAAAGAATAAAAAAAAAATTAATAAATAATAAAGACAGAACCCACTCTTTTAAATTTTTTTTTTTGAAGATATTTTCTTCCTACTTTTTGATGAACAATTTGTGAAGATTTATATTTTCGCTCCATATCGCACAAAATTTTATGAACCATACCAAATTTTTAACATTTCTTTTATATCTTTTTGCCCATAATATGCATAATACAAGTACAGAGTGTTTCAAAAAAGTATTTATTAATTTTTCAATAAAATGAAGTCCTGACGACTTGTTGGAAACTTTGGTTCTCAAATTGGATTATTAAGCCAATTTTTGTAAATCTCTCTTTCTTACATCTTCACAAACGACGTTATATTCTTTTTAGTGGGCTTTAAATTCCCATTGTTATATATAAACAAATAAATCCTACTCATTGATTATGAAACTTATCCTTAAAAAATGCATCAATTTTCTATCTATCCCTATTAAGGTGTTATAATGTGGAAAGGACTAGGGTGTTATTTCAATAAATCTGTTATTTTGTTTACGTAAAGAGCTTGAAGTTTATTCTCCACTACGTGGGAGGAGATTGTGGTTATTCCATAATTTGGTTTAGGTTTGCAAGTAAAGTATAACTGATAGCAGAAAATAAGGAATAATAACTCGGTTTTATCTTAGAGAATTGCTGTGGGAATTGGAAGATAAAAAATATTGTTATGTAATAATAAAAGACACCAGAAAAATTCAGAATCAGATTCCTACAACAGAATTTCGAAATATGAGTATTAGTTATATAGGAAACATATTTTCGAAGACAATTTGGCAAACAAGAATACTGAATCTTTTGCAAAAGAATCAATCAGCCTCAAATCAAACCAGCCAATCATATTTTCACAAAACATTTGTTATTCGGGTAAATTATATACGAACTCCCATGTGTCATTTGACTTTTTAATTTTAGGACTGTTGTCTTATAGTGAGAAGTAACTACGCTCGGGACTTCTAACGCTTTTCAAAGAGTCAAACTCCGGTGGAGCTTCTGACCATGGAACTTCTAACATGTCACCTAAAAATAGTAATAGAATATATAGGGAATAATGATTTTTTAAGGGGGGTATGGGGTAAATTAAAATCACATTATAACAGTTATTACTGCCCGATGTCGTGGATCGCATTTAAGCTTTATGAGATCTCGGAAAACAATTTTAAAGTTTGTGAATGAAAGGTAACCGTTGATAGTTTGAATGACTGTGTGGTCATGTGTCAGTTATTCGAATAAAAAATGTTTAAAAACACTGGAATTTGGAACACTTTAAGGCTACCTACAATCTGCTGGAGGACTTATGACGGAAATTACCGAAGAAGCGGTTTTATTTGGTTCACAAGACATTACAAAATACTATTTGCATTACATATTTTAGAGGGAAATATTATTGTTAAATAACCGACATTTGTCAGACATCTAACCCTAATTAAATTTCTAGTAATTATTGTTTTCCGGGGATGCTTCTGCACTTTGGAAATCTCCATTGCTCTTTGGGAAAATATTGAAATAAGTGTATTTGAACTTTCATTGACAAAATATTACCGTTAGAAAAAAATATTTTTCAATTTGATGAATTAACCCGTTATTTTTGCTGGATCTTATTCCTCCTCTGGATCGCATTAAAGTGCAGAAGACTTAGGGAATACTGTGTTATATCTATTTTCATCAAAACTGAAATACTTTATTATGTACTAAAAATCTTTAAAAATGTTATGTACTTATGCAATGTCATTATAAATTTGTCCTTTTGCATATTGTGTGTATATAATAAAGGAACTTAATAAATACATATATATGTACATCCATACTATAATTTTTGAAAATTAATTTTTCTGAATATTCTTTTAGTTAAGTGAACAAAGCAAAAACTTTTAAATAAAAAAAAAATTAGAAAAAAACTAAAGAAAATTGAAATTTATTATTATCTAAGCTTGATATTTTTACAAAAATTTTGAATTTTAAGAAAATCATACTGTCAGTCACAATAATATTGATTTAATTTTTTAAATTTTACATTTTTTTTTTTTAAAAATAATTTATTAATTCTAGAAAATATTGTGACCACATCTAATAAATAAAGATTATAGTGAATATAATTTATTATAATATGTTGTAGTATATATTTAATGTAATTTTGGTTTATTAAATTATTCAGAATAATTTTTTATTTTGTATTTTATTTTTCTGTGATGAATGAATCTGACATTATGAAAAAGTTTTCCTTTAGGAAAACAAAAAAAAAACTGAAAAAAGTTGTAAACTAATTTATTGGATATAATCATTAATATATGTATAGAAATTATACATAATATGTAGAATTCTATTTACCCAGCAGGAATTTGAAGAACTTGTGGGAGATAAAATTTTGAACAATTCTTAAAATTGCACATGATTAGAAGTTTTTTATTTTGAAAATTACTTAAATAAATTATTAGGTTTCGGAAGTTGGTCCTAGTTCTTTAAAGTTGTTCAAACAAAGACCGTTCGAACTAATAAAATAATATTATTCTCTCTAAAAGAATAATAGTACTTATATACTCCTTCTACATGAACTTGGGTCTTTTTTCACATGACATTTGTCGATTTACAAAGATTCAAATACATAGCTCTAATTGAATTGATATTAATTGGATTTTTTTCTAATTATCCCAGTTTTTTAGGATCCAGTACCGGATCAAAATATTTGAAAACAGGTACCCACCGATTTAATAGTAGAACCTATGAATACAGCATGAAAAATAATAAAAATTTTGACTCTTTAAATTAAAAAAGCTTAAAGCCCGCACCCCGAGGTAAGCCCGTCCGACCTCTAGGCCGTCGAATATTTAGTAGCTATTCTTTGGGACTTATATCTTAACATTTTTCCAATTTTCTAAGTTTTATTTGCAAAATGGGGGATTAGATCTTTCAAATCATCCAAGTTCGACTTGTGGGTCCCAACATTTTAGAAAAAAGACAATAAGATCAACTTCATTTGAATAGTTGCATGCAATTTGCGACACATTTCATGTGCAAAAGACCAAATTCATGTGAAAAGAATATATATAGTTACTATATGGTTAGTTAGTATATAAATAATTTTTTTTTAGCAAATAAGGGTAATAAACTGGGCGATGACGATGATGATGATGATGATGTCCGACATGTATCTAAATACTAACAAACTCTAAAATAAGGTCGAAAATTTTTTATAATCGATAAGCTGTTATCATGCAGTAGGTTTACTAATTGAATCTGAGGATATGAAAACTTTTAATGAGAAAATATTTTTAGAATGTAAAAAATACTTTAAATCAACACAGTTCAATAGAAGGATTTATCGTTATTCTGGAATATACTTTTTGAAACATAATTATTTAATTATCTCATTATCAGTTTAAGATAAGGCGAGAAAGAGATAATAGTAGACTTCAAGATATTACAGAAAATTATTATGAATATTAAATTATGATTCGGTTTAAACAATCTAACTTGATCCAGTGTTATAAAAAAATTTCAACCTTTGGCCTTTAAACTTAATTACTTTTGGAAATATTGCCAACTACATTAAATATGGAAATTCTTTTTTAATTTTGAACAGCAAAACCATCTGTTGAAAATAAAAGAACTTGTGAATGTATCAAAACCCTTGCTCTTTTAGTTTTGACGCTATAGCGCGGACAGGCGGACAGACATTCTAAATTAAACTAAATTAACCCCTTCTTACAGCATCTGAAAAGTAGTAGGAAATTTGGTATACCTTCCGAAATAAGTTGGTTCGTTGTTGGTGTCAATACAATGTTCACGTTCTCTAATAGAATATTGCTTGAAAATAAAATTATTTTGCTTCAGCCAATAAGGCCAACAGAATGAACAAATCATAATAAAAATTATTTCTGTGTATTGTACAAAAAATATTTATGAACCTGTTAGAAAACTTTTAAAATAAATAAGTTATTACAGGTATCATGTTGTTAAAAATCCGGAAATGAAAATTTTAATGAGAAAATACCATTAGAATCTAGATGATATATTTCATGCAATTAGTCTTCAATATAGTTTTTAGTTATAAGGATTTACCGTTATTTGCATGACAATACCTTTTGAACCTCAATTATCGTCTTAAGTACATGTACATGTATGAAAATTTAAATTTAAACAGATTAAGTATATTATTCAAAATACATAAATCTTCCCAAGAAGATAAAAAAGAAATACTTTCTTTCAAAACACTTATTTAATTTTAAATTTTAAAAATTTAAACTACAATGTTATACAAATTATCGGTTTTATTATTTTTTCATCAATATTTGCTTAAGAGAAAGTCTTTAAAGTGGGAGTGTATGCAGATATGTTCTAAAACAAAAATGCTGTACAATATCCCCGTAAAATTCATTGCACATAAAGATTCCATTGGATCAAAGAAGCTTTTAATAAAAATTTTACATTTGCCATTGCTGAACAAGATAGATTGTACATAATATGCATGAAACTTTAACTAAAAATCATATTCTAACCAAACTACAGTATATTTAGACTTACCCTTGTGATTTAAATGTTTTCTTCATTTCCATCAATATCTGAAAACAAAAAAAAAATAAAATGATGATAATAATAATTTAATTTATTTATTTATATATTTTATTTTATTTATTTGTTTATTTATTTATTTATTTATTTCTATTGCAAACAAAGTAAAAAAACAATTTACCCTGAATTTATAAATAATGTGAACTGGAAGTGTTATATAATAACAAATACAGAAGTTTAAACTGGTTGTCTTATCTGTTTATTTTGAAATTTATCTAATAAAAAGCTTACGTCAATATTTTATCTTTAAACGTCAAAATTAATTTAAGGAATCCCTGAAGAGGACCCCTTTAAGCCTTAAATTATTTAGTGTATAACCGAATTAAATGGTAGATCTCTTACGTGTAAATTTTATAACCTTGCATTTCACAATGCTTATTTCAAATTTATTACAGAAGCACCGTTTTTGGAGAGAATATTGATTTGCTTGAAGTAATCAGATGGTTGGGTGACACTGTGATTATAGGGCCGATCTTTTATACAAAGGGCTCGGGTTCGAATCCCAGTAAAAGTGAAAAAACTGGTACGTGGTTTTCGACTTGACTTAGCTTCCATTCGCCATTAGCCTCAAATTAATGGCTTAATTAATAATTAATAATTATATATCTTTAATAAAACAATACATTACTATAACAATATAAACAAATAATTTAATTGAATAATATAACTCGCAGATATAAATACTCAAATACCAAACTATTACAATATAAACAAAATAATATTGCATTTATTGAAAATCGAAGACGTTTGTACATGTTCTAAGGTTAGGTACTATCTCATGTATAACTTGTATGTGCAACTCACTAAGATCAATTTTAATAACACAAGTGTAATATGACCCCCTGCTCTAACATGTACCTATAATATAGACAGCTTATTAGTTTAACAGTTGAATAGTTAGCACTTAAAAAACAAAAAAAGCAGATCCGAACTATTTTTAATTACATGGTAAATCTTAAAATCGTCAACAAATGCAACATGTGGCTTATTGCATTGTAAACTTGTCTTGATCAGAACTTGTGAATGATCAGAAATGAATATATTAAACAAAAGTGGACAAAAGTGGCTGTCTTGTGGTATTCCTGATGTACCATAATAGAGGCCCGACCTTTTTGTAATATAGGAGAGTAGCTAGTAAAAAAAGCGCCTGTAATAATATATCTATTAGAATATGGTTTCATTTATTTCAGTTATTACACTAAAAAAATAAATAAATGTATAAGAAAAATAAGTTTATTCAAAGTTTTATGAAATATATGATACTATAGTAGAAGAATAGTAATTAAATGTATTATCTAATGATTGGTAGAATGAACTACAATTTTTGTAAATTGAAAACATAAAAGAAGAGCTGTAGCTGTAATTTACAAATTTTTCAATTAAATCAAAAGCATTATATTACTTTGAAAGGTAATCGAAAGGCCTTGATTTGAAACCCTGGTCAGATCAAATCTAATAAAAAAATATAATATATAATTTATATTACAAAAGCTTATATCATAATATAAAATTTTATTATTATTATTTTATTATTATTAATTAATTAATATGTTTGTCTAGAATGAGGTTTAACAAACGCACTCAATTAAATGTGTTTTGTTGGATGTGTTTAATTATAAAAAAATAAAATATTAATGTTTTGTTGAATGTGTTTTATTTAAGAAAATAAAATATCATAAATTATCATAAGCAGGCCAAAAATATTTAATTTATTTTTAATAAAAAACACAACAAAAACGAAAATAAAAAAAAATTTTTTATGAATTTAAGTAATTTTAAATGTTCATGAATTTCTTCATTAACATTTTAAAACTCACAGAAGATTTTCCGGAAATTTTATATAAATAGTAAGACATTTTGAAAATAAAAATTAAGAAGACTATGCTTCACAGGAACATTGTGTTGTAAGTCTTAATTATTTTCAGTAAAAATCTGAAATCAATGTACGCTTTGTTGCATTGCTTGATTTGCTTTATTTTGAATAGCAAATAAACCAAGCAATGCAATCAAAGTAATTTCGAAGTTCCTTATCTCTCTCTCATCCCTGCACCTTTCCCTCATAATTCCCTTTAATCATTTTTTCAATTTACAAAAAAGGTAAAAATGGAAGAAAATTGTGTAAACCCAGCACCATAGAAACCAAACAAATATATTATTTTTTAACTTAATTCGGTGTATTAAAAAAAAATCCAAATGAAGTTTATATTTCAAAATTTATAAATAAAGCAAAACGCAATTCAAAAATCAACAATTTAATACAATTTTACATACATATAAATAGGTACATTTAAGCATTTTGAGTAGGTAGATTATAGAATGTTAGCAACAAACAAATATTTCGCTTTGGAATCTAAACAAAGGTTGTGAAAACTATGTATAGCAATATTTTTTAAAAATATGTATACAAAACATGAATTGATGGAGAAATAGATCATTATAGAAAAACAATAGACCTATAAAAAAAATTTCAAATCTGTTATTAATTTATTTAATTTAAGCAAGTTCGCATTTAAATAAAAAAGAAATATTAATTGAAATTTAAAAAAAAATTGACAAAGAAGGGACTTGACTTAAAAACTCTAACATTTTATCAAATTCAAAACATACAAAAGGTAAACCACGCAACTTATTCATCTTCAAGTTTTTAAGATACAACAAGAAATTATGTGAATCAATTGTTTTTTTTTTGTGTATCTATTACTAGAATCGAAGCATAATCTGCGTTATACAAAAAGTAACGGTTGAGATATTATTTAAGAATATGGTATTGATGTGCAATATATGTACATGTATATAATGAAATTAGAAGTAGTTCTTAATTAGAAAAAGTTTTTCTTTCAATTGACCTTCCGTCATTTTGTAAATTAGTTTTATACAGTTTTATCTATTACGAATAAAACTCGAATTTTTTTTGGAATTAAAACTCGGTTTATTTCAGTTTAATCGTCGTGATCGAACCGAGCTTAAAACTCAGAAATATTAATTATTTATTTACAATATTTAAATTCTTAAAGTAACACTATCAAATAACTTATATGTAATTGTAATCTAATTAATGTAATTTTAATCATTATTTAATAATTTTTATATGAAAATGTAATCTAATTAATTATGTATCGCTTGATAAATGGTGTGATGGTATTTTTGTGAGAATAAATGCAAGAATCACAACATATAACAGATTCCATTATCAAGTGTACATTATCAGCATAATAAATATGTTGAATGATAATTCTATGACAGTCACTATTATGAATTTTATGCAACAATATAAATAAATAATTAAATACTTTGGAAGGAGTAAAAACACTGCATCGCTAATCTCCGGGACTATTTGTTCCTGTTACAATCAACGCCAATTGTACATTTAAGTAGTGAGCATTGAAAGGACATCCAGCAGACTTACAAAATTAGTAAAATTTTAACAAAAACAAATAACCAACCGACTGGAATAACCAAAAAATCATGTTAAAACACCCATAACCAATTTTTAATATAAACTGATCCAAATCTTCAATTTTATCTTAAATTCCAAAAATATTTTTCGAAAATCCATATCAAAAGTGACATCAAATTAAAAACGAAGTGTTAACGGACTTTACATTCTATCATGGAACCCTCCCTCTCTCACTCTCATTCATAGTGTTTGTTTCTTCTGATTCAATTCTATTTAATGGAATTTTTTTTTTAAATTTTTATCACTTTTGTATTCAAAATAGAAGTTGATACATTAAAAATTCTTCAAATGTTATTTTTTCCAAGTTTCCCTTAAAAACTAGTCACATTATAAGAATTTTTTCTAGTTGTTTTTTATTTTTGATACCATTTTAAATCCGGTCAAATATTAAAAATTCTTTTCCTAAGTCTTTTAGAACTTTTGAAATTCTTGTTTATATTATATTGGAAACATTTTCTATTTTCTATTATTTTTTTCATTTTGATTTTTTTAAGGGTTTATTATTATTATTTTTTTTTTCTTTTTGCTAAATTCTTTGTATATACCTTTGTATACCTTTGACCATAAAGAAAGATCCCGTAAGGGGAAAACATTTGAAAGTACATAAAAATAACTTCGAATAGATATTGATAGTGGTCTGTGAACAGCAAAATAGGATCAGCAGAATGCCTAAACTTAATTCACAAATGGAAGAAATAGAAGAGAAATAGGTAGAAGACTAAAGTTATTGCAAAAATAGTTGTCAATATTTTTAATTGAAATTTAAAATTTTTGACCGCAAACAATCTACTGATAACTTTAACTATAGTTAAATTTGAAAATAGCAGATGCCTGCTCAGTTGGAAAAAAGCAATAAAACAAATGATGAGTCTTTTAGTATAAAAGAACCTTTCAAATCACAAAAGATTAAAAAAAATGTCGAAATACAAATTAACAAAGTTTTTGTATAAATAAAATTGTCATTATTTTATAGTTTTGTGATTTCTGTTAGTTCGGGGCTCCAAACGGGGATACAAAGTTTATGACGGTTTAACAAAATAATTGTTATATGAATGTCGGTTAAATATAAATGCAGAATTATAATTGGGAAATATTAAAAAGAATGAAGAGAGGAGGGTTGGAAAAAGAAGATAAGGAAAGGTAGAGGAGAGGAGCAAATTATTTTAAAAAATTTGGTTTAAACCAATTGGTTTGATTAGATTCACTTACCTCTAAGGAACAGTTGTACTATATAGAAAACTAATAATTTATATTCTTAATTTTATTTAAAACATAACCTCCTCTTGGTAGCATATAGCCTCCACTAGACATTTCCAATTCTATTAGGTGTTTAGTCAGCCACGTCTATTAGATTCTTCCGGGTACCATTCAAGGTCCATTCTAGCTATATATGCTTTGTGTTTTCAACCTCCTTTTTCATTTCCTTATTTAATGCACTATTGGTTTCTCTTTAGTTAAGTTAAAAATTCTTAAAATTTTATTTGTGATTGTTCTTGGGAGATGGAAATATTCTAATATGATTCTAAGGCATTTATTTATGAATGCTTGCAGTCTGCTGTTAGTAGCATACTCGAAGCTATCAAGGTTTAGCTACCACACATTGGGATATTTGACCTAGGTCTCGCTATTATATAGAATTTTAATTTGGTTTTAGAAGGCTTGATGTAATTTCATTGATAGATATTATTTTGTTTTTAAATTCCAAAATGCTTTTAAAACATTTTCGATAACTTCTTTCGATCTTTGGTAAGCACCATTAAAATCTGGATTTCTTCACATTTTTTCCAATGTAAATACTACAT
Source organism: Dolichopus griseipennis (assembly GCA_963082915.1). Classification (NCBI taxonomy): domain Eukaryota; kingdom Metazoa; phylum Arthropoda; class Insecta; order Diptera; family Dolichopodidae; genus Dolichopus; species Dolichopus griseipennis. Next base: position 315,229,813 of record OY720441.1, on the reverse strand, counting down.
AAATGTACACAAAACATTTTCCAGCCTTCCTATGGATTTGTTCTGATACTTGTGGATTTCTTTCGATTTTGGATTGCTTCTAAATTTTTTCTTATGTAGTATAAATGTACACAAAAAACTTTGAAATCATCTTCCGGAACCATCCACTGGAATTTATTCGTAAGCTTCTTTTTTTACGGTATTCAACTGAAAAGTTCTATTACAATAGTATTTATAACATTTTTTCCAGGAAAATCGAATGGACAATAAATGAAACAATTTGTTCTATTGAAACATTAACTCATTTTAAATGAATACTCTTGGTATTAAAGCAAAATTAGTAAATCGAAGATCACAAGTGTGAAGTTTGTGAATTTTTGAAGAAGAAGGTGTGTAAAAAATTCATAATTATCATCGCACTGCCGTCATTCCCAATTCTATTAACAGCTTTTCACTTACCACCTCTAACTGCATTGGTGTCTAGGATTATTTAATAGAATAAATGGCATAATTAGTATTTCCAAATCTAGTTGTAACAAGATTATATCTGACTAGTAACTACTAAATACTCTTTCTTTTAATCTAGCACGAATTGGAACTGTTCAACTTTAAATTTCTTAGAATACAATGGACAAATATTACATCACAAAAAAATGTAAGAAATCGTTTTTAATTCAAAGAATTTCTTAAAAGAAATTTGAAGTATACATTGTAGATTGGGTACCTAACATGTATTATAATAAATAGAAAATGGGGATAACAAAAAGAAAAGTTAATATTTTGTGATTTCATGACCCCCTAAAGAATGAATGCAGAGTTTTTTTTTCTATCGGTATTTCCTCTATTTTATATTTACTATTTAAAAAAAAAAAACAATTCTAAAAAAATAAACCTTTTTTTTATTCAAAATGTCCAACTATAGAAAGTTAAAAAAAAAAAACTAACAACAAAACAAATAAGAACGGAATGGGAAAAACTTTGAAAACAATTTTCTGTAAGTAAACTTCAAAGAAGTCCTAGTACAAATTTATTTAGGAGTGGAAATTAAAGTTTTGAAATAAAAAGTTTTCTTAAATTGCACTAAAAAATCGACGACAATATAGGTGCTTTGGATACAGAATTGAGTTGATTTAAAAAATTGAGGAAAATGGAATCGGAGTCACTATATTGTCAGAGCACCATTGTTTTAAAAGCTTACATTGTTGCAGATTCGTTTTATTTGAGTACTACTTAAAAATTTTGACTAAAAGTCGAAAATATTTAATACTGTTAGTATGATTGTTATTTCCAACCATATTATAGCTCAGCATGGGTGCTGATTTCATATTGAACGCTCATCGAAACATAAACCTTGATTGGAATCTAGTGGATACTTATCTTATAAATGTCCTGGATATAAGAATGATGATAATAATGTTCATTGAAATTTAGATGTTAATAGCGATGGAAACAAATTTGGATGCTGATGGTGATGAGCATTTAAATTCGGGCGGACAGAGATTGATACAAATTACTTCGGTAATTATTTACTTGCTTGTGTGTTGTGCATTCGTGACTAAGGAATTTCTTAGTTTAGAAGAGAGAAAGGAAAGTACAACTTTTAAAATTCTAAATAGTATAATAATTTTGTGATATATTGCATCAAATCAAACTTTAAGTTGATATCAGATATAAGCTGGCAGCAGATGCATTAAACAAAGTAAAATTTATTTAGTACTTAATATTTAAATCACAAATAAAACACAGGTACCTAAGTTCAAGTCCACTTGAGTACTTAATAAACCTTCTTGTTATAGTAGCTATTAAGTAATATTTATAGTTAGTTATGCTTTACGAATAGGTATTTAAGTGGTTTACAAATATCATCAAAGACTAGAAACCGATCAAATTCCAGGTTCTTACAAACGTAAAAAAAAACGCGAAATTCAAGTACATTGGTACTCAAATAAAGAAGCTAGTACTAGTACGATTACTGGGAAAAATCTCCAATAAAATTTAGATAGTGTACTTAACAGTATTACCAGTACTTACCACTAACAACCAGTACATTACAAGTACTTACCAGTACTTAACTAGAACTACCAGTATTTACCAATACATTCCAGTATCAGGACTGATACTTGACTCCTGGTGCTTGGAAAATGCGACCCCTGTTTATGTGTAAACGTGCTAGACAGACGTTCTAATATATTAAAGACAGGTTATAACATTTCAAAATAGACGATTAGAATATAATATAAACAATTTTAAATATGTTCTAAAAGGTGAAATAGAAAATTCAAGCATAAGGTTTCTTATTTCGAATTTAATTTTAATTTTTTTTTTTCCGAATATTTTCGAAGCAAAAAATAAAAAAAAAAAAACTTATTTTTCCCTTTGAAATATATTTTCTCGTTCTAGTTGATAATTTTTTAACTTTATATTTTCCTACATTTTTTTTTTTTAATATGAAATTCAAAGTTTATATTTACAAAAAAATTATAAATAATGGAATAAACAGGTTGTCTCTTTCTGTTTTCTTTTTTATTATAAATTCCAGAGGCTATTGTAAAGTCACATGGTTTCTTTAGTTTTTAGTTTTGTTGTTGTTTTTGTTCCTGGAAATATTTAATTTTTTTTTTTTTAATAGAAAATTGTCCTATTTTTAAAATTAATTTTGGTTTTTAAAATATTCAACTAAAGCCTTTGTCTTTTAACTTTTACAATTCTTTGATATTTGTACTAAAAAAATAAAAAAAAGAAATTTGGAAATGAAGTTTTAAAGATATTCTAAAGAATTTTTTTTTTTTAATTTTAAGAAAAAAAATTTCCATTTTCTTAAATAGAAATTGTTTTAAAATTGTACATTTGATTTTTTTTTTTAAATTTAGTTTTTCTTTTGATAAGGGTATTCTACATATTATGGGTATTGATTCAGTGAAGACTAGGTGGTAATATAGTATTGAATCTAGTAGTATTTTGTTGTTATATCTTAAGATTTGTGTGAAAACCTTTTTTAAATTATTTAAAATATATTTAATATAAATGAATCAAATGTTTCAAAAATTGTAAATTAGATTAAATTTTATTAAAAGATTTAATTGAATTGTTATAAATTCAATTTTATAATCGAAATTGTTAATAAAGCAAAGTAATTACAATACCATATATTTTTTCCCATTCCCTTAATTTTTTCCAATATGCTTTAGAAAAAATAAAGCAATATATTGCTTCTGGGTATCACATTGAATCCTTGATGAATAAAATACGGCTTTCTTTTTCCATTCTTACTTCTAAGTCATTACACTGCCCAAGTGGTTTGGGAGCATATGCCGTTATTTTGGATACTAAGAAATCGTTTTTTTTTTTTAAAGTTTCATAGTACTAGGAGGTTCAGCTTTCCAGATGCCTTATGAAGGCTTTCATCTACCTTAGAACGAAAAAGATACCATAATTTCTTTTAAGATCACTTATTTTAATAAGGCTTACAGACAGGAGTTGCTGAACTTACTTTTTTAAGAATGCAACAAGAAGCAAATAAACACGAGTCAAAATGCTTTTAATCAGCTTCATTTAGAGTGTCCTGAAAATAAATGGAAACTCTCGTTGAAAGATCATGTATTTTCTGTCACAAAAGATGCAGCGGAATGCATGCAAGACTTAAACAGGAGTTGGAAAAACATTATATTCTACTACCAGATCTATTCCATATTAACCTACATTCAGCAGTGAATTGAATATAACTATCATATATTTGTTGGAGGAACCAGTAATGCTCTTTAATATTTCCATAAGAATAAAATAGTAGTTCTATTTAACATAAATGAAGATAATGTCATTTAAGATTTAGCTTATTAAAGGCACCGCTAAAATTAGAAGCTTTTTGTGTGCTCTATATAATAAATCTAGTTGCGCCAAAAGTCCAAAACTTCTGTTATAATACTTTCTTAGCAACTCTTCGTACAATATAATTTATATCCGATAGAGACTTTTCAATATAAGATTCTTGTGAATATAAGATTCCAAATTACCATTAAGTTCTATGTGTTTTCCAGTACTTATGAATTTTTAAATTTTGAGCTATGAGTTAGTAAGTCTCAATATTATAAAGTCAACCAATAAGTTTTTCCAATTTCCATTCAATCCTTTAGGTTTCTTTTGTATCTTTTTCTCCTCAAGAAGATTTTTTTATTAGTGTGAACTAATTATTCATACTGCCAGGAGGAGGACTGCCTTTTATTTGAACTTACCAAAGAAAAATTGATAAAGTTGGGTTAGGAAAATGTAACTTTTAATTAAAAATATCACCTTATATACAAGAACATAAATATAATCTATGCGATTCGTTAAAGTTTCTTACTGTATTTAAGAATTCATACCACCAAATAATTTATTAACTTAATAATAACTCCCGAGGTATCCAAATTTCCACAATTCACTCAATTTTAAATAATAGAAAAACGGAAAGGATATGGAATTGAATGAGAAAAGGATGAAGAAATAAAACAATATTAAACAAATTAATGTTATCTGATTTGAATTTTGAAGACAAAAACCAAAACAGAAGAGTATGTAAATTTTGTCCCTGAACTTTTGATATTAAACAACGGAAGGTATTAAAAGTAAAAATGAAATTTTATTTTATTTCAATTTCTGACAGTGTTTAAATAAAAATAAACAATTTTTTCTAATTACTTCCTCAATAATAAATAATTAAATTGTAAAAACAAAAAAAGAAGACCTTCCTCAAGAAGAGAAAAAAAAAAACTGAAGTTAAAAAACTGTGAAATCCCTAAAGAATAAGACAAAAAAACACGGAACCTTTTAAAAATAATAAAACAGAAAAAAAATGAAAAAGAAAACAACATATTTACAATCCAATTGCTTTTTTGTCCCTTTTCTTTTTTTTGAATAAAAAATTGCCGCAAATTACGATGAGGCAATAGAACGGTCAGAAAATGTATACTTGTAAAAAGGTCATCATCATCATCAACACAATTTTACTAAAACAATAACATTTAAACTCTGGTCGGTTTGTTTTCTTAGATTTTTATTTACCTCGGATCTTAACCGATTTTCATCAGTTAAAGTAAAAATTTATTATTCGGTTCTTTGAATTTTTAAGTTTATAAGAAAAAAAAAAAAAAAATCGCTCATCTTAGATGCTCATCAAATTCATATTTAAAGAAATGATTTATAAACATATTTATGCAAATAAAATTCTATAGGTATTGTTTTTGGTTTTTGAACCAAATATTTCAAAATCTTTTCAGAAAGTCCCTTTGAATGGCTCTGCAAACTAACGCCAGAATGAACTAATGCTTCAACACTGACAATGAACTAAGTGTTTGTACATTGCATTCTGGAGTTAATTCATTGCATCCTGATGTTGGCTAAATCTGGTGTTAGTTTATTGCATGCTGGTATTAGTCCGTTGCATTCTTTTGTTAGTTCATAGCACTTTGCTTTAGTTGCATTCTGACCTTCATTCACTACATTCAGATGTTTCCTTTCCTCTGGTGTAAATTTATTGCATTCTGGCGCTAGTTCATTGCGTTCTGGTGTTATTTGAATGCATTCTGGTGTTAGTTCAATGAAGTCTGGCGTTATTGCATTGCATTCTGGTGTTAGTTCATTGCATTCTGGCGTTCAATCACCGCATTCTGGTGTTAGTTTATTGAATTCTGGTGTTTCATTCATTTACACTGTGGTGTTAGTTCTTTACACTCTTGGGTTACTTCATTGCATTCTGGCGTTACTTCTCTGCACCTGGTTTGAGTTCATTGAATTCTGGCGTTCATTCACTGAATTCTGTTGCTACTCATAGCACTCTGGTGTTAGATCATTATATTTTGGCGTTAGTTCATTGCGTTCTGGTTTCAGCATTAAACTATCTTCAATTATGGTGTTAGTTAATTCTGGTGTTAGTTCGCAGAACTCCTTTGAATCCGTTAAATGAAAATGGTTTCGCACCATAAACTAAATCGAATACCAAAGAAAATTAATTTGCTATTTTTATTTTATTTTCTTTGCTTTTTTTTTACTGTTGGTTCGCGAGTAATAATGTTTTTTTTTCTCTCTTTCTTTTCTTTCATCTTTTCTCTCTTTCTTCCGAAAAAAGGGATAATAAACGGATATATAACATTAAGTATAACCTTCATTTCCTTTAAAAAAAAAAAACAGCAAGCTAATCAAAAAGGACCCATCAAATCTTTTCATCTTTACAAAACAATAAACAACTAACAAAAACAGAAACTGAATTAAGCTTGATGTTTTTTTTTTAACAATATTCACGTTGTTTTGATAGCAGTTCAACAGTATTGTTTAACCTTTGATCTCAATAGTATTGTACACATCAATCAATAATCTATAAGAAATTGCAGTGTTTTGGATTATGACGCTCGAAATAGTTAAGGGTCTACATTCTATATTATAGCCTCTATATCATAACATTAAATCCCACATCAATGGAAGCTTTGAAACCTTTAATGGTTTAATATTTTAGAAGAGGTGTTCTTTTGAATTTTTTTTTTTGATAATCTTGCATATCAATATAACGGTGAATAAGTGGGTATAAAGTTCTTAGAATTGTCATAGTAACTGAATTAAACTCATGTTTATATTGAAGGCAAAAACGTATTTTGTCTGTCGACGACAAATGTGAATTGAAAATTTGCAATGTGCATAAAAGCTGTATAATAATATACTACTTTACTACTTTTAGAATAGAATATATTATACGAGCATTAATATAAAAATTTCACAGCTGAATTTTTCGAAGGTACATTTTAACCAACAATATCTTAAGACCAATTATAAGACATTAATAAAAACGAGAAGTTATTTTTAATATTGAAAAGTTCTAAGCAGCAAATTAGTTTTTTCGACGACAGGCAGAAACCTATAAGGCCGTCCACGAAAATTTATACTCTTTCGCTTTTTCGTAGTATAAGACTTATATTCACAAAATCCACCTGCCTCCCACCTGTTACCAAGAAAGTGAAATAACCAGAACTACTTGCCCTGTATAATAATTATGGAGTAACGAGTACAATTTGGTATTATTGTGATTTCAAAGGACTGTTAACTTTTTATAAGAAACTATCGTATATGACTTCTTGGAATATAGTGAGATAAACATACAAAATGATTTCTCAATATAAAAGCGAGAAGCAAGGGATAGGCCGATAAGAACTTATGTTTTAGAATTATTAAAAATATAAAAAGTTATTAACCTTTAATAGAAGAGAGTGACTTCTTCACAAAATAGAAAGATGAACAGTCGAAATATTTGCTTTGTACTAATAGCTAAGAAGTGAGTATTGGAAGGGATAAGAAGTGATACTTTAGTTTTATTAAGGATTAAAAGTGTCTTTTAAGAGAAGTCGATGATCACTTTCCAAAATAGTGGGAATATGAACAGACGAACAGCTGGAAAAGCGTGCTCCGTAAAATAGCTGAGGAAAACGAATGGTAAAGTAAAAATGGATTTTGTATTTTCAATTAAGATGTTAAAGACTAATAGATGACCACAACTTCTTGCAAAAATAGTGGGACAAGCACATAAAAAATTTACTACGTAACAGTCGAAATAGTTGCTCTGTATTAATAGCTATGGAGTGAGTAAGGTAGATAATGCCCCTTAAACGGAAAATAGTTATGAGGATGGAGAGGAATCGGAAGTAATATTTTATTTTAACTAAGAATTTTAAGGGCTGTTGTCTCTTAACAAAAGCCCATTACTTCAATTTTTCCTTAAACAGTTAGATAAATCCCCTAAACGATTACCCCGAGCAAATACCTATGGAAAGATGATTAAAAGGGACAGGAAGAGATATTGATTTTTCATTAAAGATTAAAGGGACTCTCGAGTCTTAGGAGAAGACCACGACATTTTTCCAAAAAAAGTGGGATAAACATCAGAAGTTGAGAAAAAGGGATTGGAAAGAATATAAAATTATATTTTATTTTCAATTAAAAATATAAAAAACTATTGACTTTCAATATAGACGACCATGATTTCAATCAAATAACAAACTGACTGAAAGTTTATATTTATTCAATATGTTTCTTTCAATATTAAATACAATTTTTTTTTTGCTGCAAAAAACTTTGAAATTTAAAATGAAACGGAAAGGATGAAAAAAAAAAAGAAAAGGAAAGAAAATAATAAACCCAAAAAATCAGAAAACGGAAAAAATTAAGTGTTCCTTTTTTTTTTGTCATTGTTTTCCCAAAATCGTATTTACTAAAAGAGTACAGTAGTATTTGTTGTCTTTTTCTGTTTTTTTTTTTTGCTCCTAACAATTTTTGTTTAAATAAAAAAATTTTTTTTTTTTTTTTAAATCCTTGAAGGAAACAGAGTCTATACCAACTGTTTTATTTGTTTTGTTTATTTATTTATATACTTGTATACATATTTATATTAGCTGTACACTTGAAATTTTCATTTTCATTTTAATTTTTTTTTAATATGCATTTCAAATACAAAATGGAAAAAAAAAATTTAAAAAAAAAAACTGAAGGACTAAATAAACTAAAAAAAAGGAAAAGAAAATAAAAAAAATAACAAAAATTGAAAAAAAAACTTCAAAATCACTGGCAATTCTATAATATAAGAAATTTCTTTAAGTAATAAAACGTTAGCATTGTTTAGTGAGTGAAATGAGAATAAGAATGAAAGAAAAAATCAAAATCAATTTTTCAATGAAGAAATATCGCCTTAAAATATTGTTTAGCTTTTTCTCACTTATTTAAATATAAATTAAAAAAATTAAAGTTAAATAAAGGATTCAATACACAAAACTTTTTACTTTACAAATATTATTTGATGACAAAATTTTGTCAACAGTCTCAAGAATAGGTTGACTATACGATATTCTACGTTTTACTTAAGAAACTGAAGTTTTGTACTAAAATAGTTTTAAAATATATAATTTTAAATAAAAATTAACTAAAATTTAGGTATTCAATTCATTTCTTCAAGTCTACATAAGCCTCTGGCAGTAAAGCTTGGCCAGACGGATGAATATCATTGAACAACTGACGTTACAAGTTTTCATGAAGAAACACCTAAGAATCACTTATTTATTTATTTATATACTTATATTTATAAGGTGCCATGGTACATTAATGAAGCTATAACATCTGCCCGTATCGAATTCGAAATTTAAGGCTGCTATTATGATATAAATTACCAGGATTTGAGCCAAAGACTCTTCACCTGAAAGACCGGCGTCTTAATCAGTACGCTACCGGTTGGATCCTAAAAATCATTTGTTAAGTCCATTCGTCAAACAGAATTAGCAATGATTTAAGGGATCCAAATTATCGTGGGAATGCAAATTACTGTAAAAAACTGAGGATAGTTATTTTGTAAAATGAAGATACTGTAATCAGAAGGATACGAAGAATCTGCATGATGGATCCGTAGAAAACTGGTGGTTTAGAGATATATTGAGATCTACTCCTTACGAAAAATACAGTAAAAATTGGAGACCGTCAATATAAGGAGAATTTTATTATAAAATCAGGGGGTTCTTTCGGAGGCTTTCCTTGCAAGTTCCTTAATATTTCATTCGCAAAGTGCCTGTCTCCTCTCTATTTTTGAAACTTTTTTAATTTTTAGGACTTTCTTCTTAGATGTTTCTTTCTTCTAAGATTCTTCTAATGTCTCCCTTTTCTATTCTTTTTGATTACCTTAAATTAAAATTAGGTAGGATCAAAAAGCTGATTTTGAATGTTATTTCTTTTCCTTAATCTTGTTGTTATTATTTAATATTGAATATAAGAGAAATAGAGGTCTAGAATAATATCGAAATCTAGTCTTTACGAAATATACTGTAAAATTTGGAGAGGATTTGCAGAGGAAGCGCTATCTAGCTCATCATTAAAGTTTTAGGACTCTTACCAGTGGAGTGAAAAAGAAAGAAAATTAACAGAAAAAGAAGGTGTTTACTTGAAAATTTTAGTATGAATAACAAAGTCTTGTGGTCCCTCTCAAAGAAAGAAAACTGACTGCTTACTAAAAGTGATTCCCGGTTAATGTTTTGGAGATTGTTATCTTTGCCTTTAAAATTTTCATCAAACTGTTGTTGATAGTATGGACGATCGATTCTAGATACTGCTCATGTTCAGTTGTGGTAGAAATCAATTGCGCTTGTATTATATAATGACCTTCATCCTTCAGATTTTTTAAAAATCATATTTTTATTTAATTCCTTAAAATTTTTCTTTAATTTTTCTCTCTTTACAGATTCTTAAATTCTTTAAACTCTCATTTTACCATTAATTTTTTTAGAAAATTTGGTGTTAAATTAGCAAAAAAATGCACATGTTTGTCATTTGAGTTATAATTGAAAAAAGTACATATATAATTTTAATTGAAAATTGAAAAACAAAAATTCAATATATTTTTTCGATCATTCATTATTAATTCTAGACATGACGTCTTACTACTGAAATATACACGTTTAATTTTACAAATTTTCAATTAACTTTGTTCAGTAAAACTTATAAAGGAAGCAAGAACCACACGTTTTGAAATTTTGATGAGGTATTCAATTTAATTTCCCTTTTCGTGAATCTATTATATGAAGAATTAGATAACATTACGTCACTAAGATTAAATAGCAGCAATGTTTTAAAAGAGATTTAGAAACGTATCGGGAAATCATTGATTTATTCTTTATATCTCGATGAAATCAATTAAAAAATGAATTATTACTCTAAAATTAAAATATTTTAAAGACTTTTCGTAAAAGTTATAGGAAAGTTAATAAGGAATAAGTTTTCTGTTAATATTATAACAACATATTCGAAAGAGGTTTAATACTGTATCATCCACACCTGGGTGACACAGGGGCTGGAGTGGTGACCTTTCATTCGAAGGAAATAATTTTATCTGGCATTAAATTCAACTGGGCTATCGTTAGTCATTGGGTTCAAATTATATATTAATAATTCTTTATATTTTTAAAAAAAAGATAAAGAATAATATATAATAATATAAACAAATAATTTACTTAGATAATATAACTCGCAGATATAGAAATACCTTATAATTCAGTAATAAAGTTATTACAACATTGAAGATATGGAATTTTATCTATTGAAAATTAAGACATTTTAACATATTTTAAGGTGTACTGTAATTCATTCAGTTCCATTTCATTCATAATAATATAATACGTTTCCTCTGTTCTAGTATGTACCTATGTTATAGACAGTATTAGTAGCCTAACAGTTGAATACTTTGCACTTAAAATAAAGACCGCGTTTAACACCAGATTGGTTCTAAGTATTTCCTACAATTGCCAAAAAAGTAAAATTCATTAGAGGGAACAGTTTTAATGCATTGAAATGCATTCATTAAGTTCCACTTAAATATATGTGAGAATTGTTCATATTTTTTAGTCTGTATACATATTATAGAGGAGAGTGTCATATGCCTCCATTTCATTTGCCTGTATTTCTTGCTCATTTCACTGTATTTCGTTTGCCTGTATTTCATTTGCCTGTATTTCATTTGCCTGTATTTCATTTGCCTGCATTTCATTTGTCTGTATTTTGCAGCGTTATATAGAATTTTTCAGAAATATAGGCAAATGAAATACATCCAAAAGATATACAGGCTTGTGATAGTAACCCATATTTCCGTTTTATAATTAGGCCAACTCGATATTTAAATATTTTATTAATTCTTTTGGAAAATTTATTTCTAACCCACATACCTGAAACTCAGTTAAGAATTGAATTTCTTTCCTAATTTTTCTAATTTATTTAGTATCTCATTTTACCGAATTCCCAGAATTTTTTGCTTAATAATGTGCTTAAAAATTGAAATTTTATTTAATACTAGCTAATACCCGGTGCGCGTTGCTGCGCCTCTTAATGGTTGAATAATACTGCAAAAAGTTAACACAAAAATTACACACGGTTTACACATGTAAATTTTAAAATGTATGAAAGCAATCTTTTTAAAAAGATTTTTCTAGGATTATTCTAGTAATTTTTGAAACTTTCTGTAATTCAAAGCAGTACAAACTACTTTCCAAAATTTGACGTAATTTACTTCCAAAAAAATTTTTTTGACTAATCGTAGGACCGACTGTTAACAGGCTTAACTCCATTTTCAAGTTGCTTCACACATATAAAATTTGAGGTCAACCGGTCAAATCGTTTCTAATTTAGAGAAAAATAACCAAAAACTTTATAAAAAGCTGTTGGGCCGCAATGGGTTAATGGAACTTAACAAAATTTATTTTGGGGCTTTCTTGAAAGCCAAAACAGAATTTCGTAAAATCGGACAAAATTTGGACCCAAAATTTTTTTTGACTAACCGTCGGCCCGACGTGGGTTAACAAATTCCAAAACTGTTAATAGTGTCTACTCAATTCTCAAAGACCATCACGTATACAAAATTTGAAGTCAATTGGTCAAACAGTTTCGAATTTAGAGTAAAGTATTGAAAAAACCTATAAAAAGCTGTTGAGCCGCAATGGGTTAATGGAACTTAACAAAATTTTTTTTGGGGCTTTCTTTTAAGCCAAAGCAGAATTTCGTAAAATCGGACACAATTTGGACCCAAAATTTTTTTTGACCAACCGTCGGCCCGACATGGGTTAACAAATTCCAAAAATTTTAATAGTGTCTACTCAATTCTCAAAGACCATCACGTATACAAAATTTGAAGTCAATCGGTCAAACCGTTTTCATTTTAGAACAAAGAAGTTTAAATAATTGCACCACAGCCCCAACTTGGCGGTCCGTTAGAGCAAAATTTTTGGGCCACGATTTCTTTCCGTACCCAAAATCCTCTATACACAAATTTTCATGAAAATCGGCTGGGCAGTTTAGGAGTCTACAAACAAACAAACAAACAAACTTTCATTTTTATATATATAGATATGCAAATGTTTCAGTTTTTTTTTTATTTTAGAAAATCATCCCATCAGTTTACACTATAACACAAAAACACCATTAATAAAAGTAGGATTTTATTATTAAATATAGGCTAGTTATTTCGGAGGCTTTCCTTGTGAGCTCTTTAACATTTCATCCTCCCGCCTAACATTCGTACCTCCTCTCTATTTTTGAACCTCATTAACTTTCCAGGCTTTTCTGTGAACTCTATTTCTTTTCGATTACCGCAAATTAAAGTTTGGTAGGATCAAAAAGCAGATTTTAAATATCATTCGGAGATAACAAATGTCAGCCTAACACCTAGGCTTTAAGCGAAGCGGACCGTTGTGTAACCCACTTAACATATTTTCTATCAATTTATAAGTAATATTTATATTCTTAATTAATGTTATATTATATTTTATATTTAAATTATATTTAATCACCAAGGCGATTTTGTATGCAAAAATTAATTTCCAATTCTTTCAATTAAATATTTTATGACCTGTACAGGAATCGAACCTGGCAAATGATGCATATCCATACACCAATGGGGACTCTTTTCTTTATATTAATTTGAAATATATATAATATTAATATACATATATTATTTATTAGTATTATACATATTTAAAAATAATTTGAAAGTTCTTTTCAGCTTTAAGCTGAAATTCTAAAATATCTGCTCCGGAGTTTTCCTACAAAATATTTTTGTTTTTCAAATAACGTTTATACAATCAGTTACAGACTGAAACTTAATTGAATTTCATTAAAAAACATATTAAAGTTCTGTTGAAGATTATGAAAACTTTAAACTGTCAGAAAAAATTTATTTTTGACATTTCATACAGATTATGCAATGCTGTATACAACAACAAAATAATACCATGTAATATATGACATGTTCATAGTATTTGTAGTCTATACAATACAATCATAAAAGTGTATAGGTATATATTACATCTTAACTTAACTTCTTCATTAATATTTTTGACGGATTAATTTTTTAATAAATTTTAGGCATTGTATCCTGTTTTTGAATATTTATATTTATTTTATTTTTTAACAAATTTTTTTTCCAATTTTTTCAGATAAAAGAATACATATATATGTGTGTTTATATTGTGTTAGTCCGGAAGGATATTACTTTTCAACTGAGTTAAATAAATGAAAGGATCTCTTCAAAGTAGAGAGTTGTTGCGGTTCTTTATTAAATTCGTATCCAGAGTGTATGAAACAAAAGAAGAAAAAAAATAACAATTGCAGTATGCATTTTCTGCAGTGATGTGTGCATTTTTTAACAAAATGAAGCTAACATTGACTTTAACATTCAATAGCAGCAATACTTTGTTTCTTTTATGATTGCTTTTTTTTTGGTGCAAGTAAATCATATTCAATCTCTTTATTTAGGAGTAAAATACAAAGAAAACTATAGAAACAAAAAATTGAAAAAACCAGAAAAAATGCCACATTTTAGACATTTTCAAAAGTTTTTAAGATAAATGTATGGATATAGTTTGACAGAGTTCGTCTGTCCATTTCAGTTTTTTTACTTTTTTGTTTTATTTTATGTACTAACTGTTCAAATGCTAAGTTAATAAGCCTGTCTATACAATATTTACAATTTGAGATAGGGAGGGGACATATTATATATGGTGTGTTTATAAAATTTTTACTTCATTAGAATTATAGGAAAACACGCAGTATTCAGATGGCAGAAATATTTTCAGTTAAAAATGAGAGTGATAGTAGATTGTAGTATATCCATTGCAGAAATTCCAATAAAACTGATAAGTTTTTTGGTATACAATTAAGATTTTTCAGTCCTTTCTTCAGCACGAGACTTTAGCACGGAACCTAAAACATATCTTTAAAGAATATAACCCTTAGTAGCTTCAAAATGTTGTATGTTGTAGGAGAGAGTGTAGCGTTTGCGGCATTTTACAAATAAAATCGCCTTAAGCAACTGAATCAGAAACGGTAGAGTTATCAGCCGCAATTAGCGGTGGAAATGACGATCCACACATATTGCTTTAACTGTTTTGAAATAAAACTACGGGTAGATCTTGCAAAATAAATAATTTCAAGGAAGAACATTTTGCTGTAGACCCTCACCGAACTGTCAAGGTGTGCTTGGAAACCCAAAATAAGGAAATGACCCTCTATTTAAATTTATATAGCAAAAGTTCTATATATAAGATGTATTTCCAGATATTTTCCCAAAAGATAGCGGTTTAATTAGAATTATAAATATAATATATGTAAACTAATATATTGGGTTGCCAAACGGTACTTAAACTTACCGTTACTTGGAAATTTAGCTAAATTCTTGAATTCTCATATTTTTCATCAACCTTTTGAGTTAGAAACTTATAATTTTGAGAAAAGTTAAAACTTAAAAAATAAGTATGGGTCTTTAAGAAAAACTTTTAACTATAATCCTCTATTTAGAAGCTGCAAGGGTCAAAAACTTTAATACAAAAATAAATGCTCCAACATCATATTTTAAGATGTATTGACAGTTTTTCTTAAAAAAAGATTGTTTTTAAAATGAAGAAGAGAGTCTTTTGATTTTCACGAATCTTATATGTAAAATAAATTTCTAACAAAAATTTTAAGATAATTAATATAAGCTTTTTTCAATTTACCTAATCTTTATTAATACCCTATTCATAATATCTATGGTCTATAGTAATCGTATAACATCTTTTAAAAATTTGTATTCACACTACGAAAATTTGACGTTTTAACAAAAAAGGTTTTGCTTGACGTATAAAAAGCATTGTATTTACAAATCATAATGGATTCTAAAAAAAAAAAAAAAAAATTATTATGATTTAATGAAAATGACAAAAAATCATTCAAGACATTGACAATCAAGGGAAATGAAGATCCCAAAAAACTTTAATTAATCGAAAAAAAAAACCGATTATACCAAAAAATTTAAGTACACAACCTTGAAAAATAACATGTTATACTGAATAACTAGTTTTTATCATATTATACTTGACAGCTTTTTTTCATACAATATTTCTAGTTATAGGACCTTATAACAACTATATAACAAGTTAACGCTGATAACATGTTATAAAGCCATAGTGTGAATAGAGTATAAGAATTTATTATAAAATATTGTTTAATTTCAAAAATGTGCTTTTTTAAAAACTCTTAATTTTTTTCATCAGCTGTTTTAATTTTTTCATTAAAAGAAAAAACACCAAAGTGATTCTTGTGTGCTATATGTGTATGAAACATAAAACCGAATAATATACAATAAATCCCAAAAAAAAAAATACACATATATAATTTATATATGTATAACAATACAAACAATACAATACTTTTTTTTTAATTTTTCCTTGCATTTTAGTACGTGTATAAACCTACATACATTGTATATCCGACATATTATATCAGCTTTATAAAAAAGAATTAAGTTTCCTCCAGCCTTCGTTTCGTATAACTATGTATAAATTTTCATTTAATTTTTTTGTTGTTTTTTGTTGTTTGTTTATTTTTTAAATTCAAAAGAATATTGAAGTCAAATTAAATTCGGCAGCAACAGCAGTAGCTTTTGTGTAAAAATAAATATTCAAAAAAATTAAATTTTTGTATATAAAAATAATAAAATATATATTATGTATATAATAACGGATAAATATTTGTGAAATAAATATCTATATAAAAGTATTTATACATTAACGTATCGATGTCGTACATTATATTGTGTTATATGTATTAGAAAATGTAAAATATACAAGTGTGGAAATTATTCAATGCCTAGGTTTATTCCTGTTAAAGTTTTTTCAATAATAATATTTGTTGAATAACAACAGTTTGTTAAATATAATAATAATACTAATAATAATAATAAAAATTGTGACGTAAATCAAATTTTTAAGAGTTGCCAATCATATTTCAAATTTTAATTCAATTTTGTTTTCTTTTTATTAGAAGCAAAAGTACATTTTAATTAATATCAGTAAAATTATTAAAATTTACATCTTTAATTAAAGTTATGTCTAACTGAATACATTTAATTTTAATTTCATCGAAGCTAATTTATAAGTAGAACTATCTTAGACTAGAAATCAATCGTCTAAAGATTAAATAAAAAGGAGCCGAATCATTAAATATTATTAGGTTTTAGTAGTGATATGTCTGAAGTCGCATGGGACTTTTGCCTGACTATACTGTGAAACTTGCGCGGCCAGAGTATGGAAAATAATTAATGTAGCTGTTGGAATATTCGAATTTTATAGTCAGTTACAAAATCAACGTTCTACGCTTTTTCATAAATATGTACCTATATGAAATATTGAATGGGATTTTTGAATCAATTTGGTTAAGTGCCATTAAACTTCTATTTCATTGCAGCGAGTCAAAAGTTCCATGGAACTACTGTCTAATTGTAGTGAGTCAAAACTCACTTTAGGATTTCTGGCCATGGGACTTCTGACATTTCACCGGATTTAGTATAAGCAAAATTGTTCACATCTATACTAGTTTCATGTTTTTGGAATTGGGTCTGCTGTATAATTGATATCAAAAACTTATCCAAACCATTTTTCCGACTAATGAACCTTTACAACTACAAGGAGGTTCTGCAGTATAATATGAAAGATTGTGTTATGAAATGTATAGGGAAGTGGAAATATGGAAAATGTAGATAGTATTTTTATTATAAGAATTGTTGTTGTTTTGATATGGTGGATAGTATGTGCCATCATAATATATAGGACTTGCGGCCCGTTGTGCACCCACTTTCATTATTGTCCATCAATTTATAAGTAATATTATATATTTTTATTATAAGAAGTAGTCGAAATATATTTCAGATAAAGAATCCGTTTGTTCCATCGATAGACTTATTAGTCACTTGTAGAATTCCTTAGATTATAATTAATCTATAATACATTATAATGCATTTTGTTAAATATTTTAATCATTTTAAGGAAAAAACACAATTCCGACCACCGACTACCGAATACCAGCTAAATTCGCTTCGCTCAACTATTTTTGGTCAGAAGAAACATAATTGTAGCGAAGCGAAATATAAAAAATATAAACAAAAATATCAAAAGTTTAAAAATTAATTTGTTAAAAATTGCATGAACTGTACAAAATGTTCGCAAGTATTCATGGTATATTGATTGTCTAAAAGAATTCGAAATCGTAGAAGAAGAAGATGGTGGGTACATGAAGTAAATTTAACCCGAGATAAATTTGAGTTTTTTGAAAAATTCTTCAAAGTTTAAAATTGAACTCATTATTAAATATTTAAAATAAAAGAGCTCGTTCTTTTTTTAAAAAAACTTATAAATAAAAACATTGAAAAATTCTGTCAAATTTAAAAATCTGTTTTTTACGCTTAAAAATGTTATCAAACTCGAGTACAGCGAAAAAGTTAGAAAATAAACTATTTCGACGACGACGAAAATTTGGTTGGGCGACGATCGTCACAATTATGTGCAAATACATAAGAACCCATATATTTTAAAATTTTCGCCGCGAATATTTCGTTGGTGGTCAGATTTGTGTTTTTACCTTAATATTTATGTTACAAGTTATGATATTTTAGATTTTTTTTGTGTATCTGTGCTTACATGCATGATAGTCGAATCAAAATCAAAATAAAATCAAATAAAAGTTATTACTTTAACTCGCTGTCGAATGGGTTTGTCATTTTTACTGTACTATCTAGCAGCAAGCAAAATACCTAATGTAAAAAATGTGGTTTACTACTCGTATATTATACTAATAACTTATTATTCAGTTCAAATACCTACAATAAATTATGTTCTACAAATATATAAACCGCATTATAAACTAGCCCAAATTTTTCAAGGTGTAAAATATTTAATTAATTTTGCTGCTCATTTATATAACTATCCTTTATATCCTTAATATAACTATGAATCCTATACAAACCTAATAAATATTAAAACTAGCTAAAAACTAAATATGTAAATTTGATTGCGGTGAAGGGCCCATCTTAACTATGTATAATTGAATACATATTTCCTAATTTTGACATTGTTTTAATTTCCCAAAAGAATTTTTTTCACATTTTTTTTCAATTTTTGTATATTCAAATCTATATTTGACCACTAGTCAATACTTTGCTCTACGGCCCATAAGTGGTAGAGAAAATGTAACATACTTTTGATCACATTGAATTGTTATAATAAAAACCGTTATATGTCAATTACATTATTACCAATGAGCTTAAAAACACTTTATTATTTCTATATACGTATTTAAATAAATTTTTATACCCGTGCATATATATATGAACATCGGGTATATTAGATTTGCTCCTCCGTTTGTAACGCATCGATCTAGACGAGCTAGATATAGTGTCAAGGGTACGTATCGGCTCAGAATCGAAAAATTAGTCGATCTAGCTATGTGTGTCTGTCCGTCCGTCCGTCCGTCCGTGTGTCAGCACGATAACTCAAAAACTAAAAGGGCTAGAGTCTTGAAATTCACACAAAGTCATTTTTAGACAATTTCTAGGTTCCCTATTGTTTTTGGTTAAAATCGGACCAAGGCTTCGGGGAGCTGCCATACAACGTTTTTGCACCAATATGAATTTCTTCAAAACTATTTATACTACGGGGATGAAAATTACACACGGTTAGTTTTATATTGACTCCGGCACTTATATGAAGTTTCAAAATGTTAGGGCCCCATTTTCGGGGGGCTGCCATACAACTTCCTTGCACCAATATGAATTTCTTCAAAACTAATTATACTACGCGGATGAAAATTACACACGGTTAGTTATATAATGAATCGAGCACTTATATGAAGTTTCAAAATGTTAGGGCCCCATTTATGGGGGGCTGCCATACAACTTCTTTGCACCAATATGAATTTCTTCAAAACTAATTATATTACGAGGCTGCAAATTACACACGGTTAGTTATATAATGAATCGAGCACTTATATGAAGTTTCAAAATGTTAGGGCCCCATTTTCGGGGGGCTGCCATACAAAGTTTTCGATTCAATAACTGTGAATCTAATAAAGCTACAAGGTTAAAATTAAAATTGGGCAGGTAAATTAATAGGGCAAGTTACTTGGCAAAGTTGGACATCACTCGGACCATCGGACTTTTAGGGTGGGCCAATTTTTTTTTTTGTTTTTTGTTTTGTGATTTTTTTTTTTTTTTTTTTATTTTTTTTTTTTTTTTTTTTAAGTTTAAGTTATGGGACAATGAATGAAAACTTTTTTTTTTTTTTGTGATTTTTTTTTTTTTTTGTGATTTTTTTTTTTTTTTTGTTAATTTTTTTTTTTTTTTTTTAAGCTAAAGTTATGGGACAATGAATGAAAATTTTGTTTTTTGTTTTGTGATTTTTTTTTTTTTTTTGTTAATTTTTTTTTTTTTTTTTTACGTCAAAATTATGGGGCAATGAGTTAAATGTATAAGGGAAGTAAATTACGGTTTATTTTATACACCATAGTGGGTATGCACGGGTATCTAAAAGTTGACAAGGGCAACTATAATCTTCCTCGTTTTTAATGTATAAATGAATGTATGCTTTTAAAATTTTAGCGAAATCAGACGTGTTTTATGTTTACAGTAATATATAGAAGGAAAATGTTTTTCTAAAATAATATTCAAAACAATTTTGTACTTATGTATTTGTAAGTGTGTTTTCATGTTTAACAACAGTTAATGTAATATTTATTTTACGCTTTTTTCATTTTTAGCACATTTTCAAAAAATTTTGTAAAAATGTGCCTATATAGTTTCACTCTGTCCGTCCGTCTGTCCGTCTGTCTGTCCGTCTGTCTGTCTGTCCGTCCGTATGTTTACAAAAACTGTTACATCGTTTGAAATATAGAAAAGAAATTTTAACCACGAGTAGGTATTACAAAAAAAATAATTTCGTAGAAGAACCTGTTAGGGAGCTGCAGCCCCCCAAAGTTGGGAAAATCCCTATATTCAAATTGTTATAACAAGAGTTCTATTAGATGTATTTTCAATCTGAAAACGGCAAAAGATAGCTGGTTAATTTTTAAAAAATAAATGTTTAGGGTTGCCATACGGTACTAAATTTACCATTATGCTAAAATCAATTTTTGCAAAATTTTTGGCCACACATATCTTCTAAAAGGTTCAAGCTAGGGTCTAGATCCTCTGGAATAAGTAGAAGTCGGTTAACAAATTTTTTTTGTCACGTCCCCTGTTTTGCAGCTATAAGGGTTCGAATATTGAAATTTTGCTATTTTTAAACACCTGTAACTTGAATACATGTCCAAATTTTTTTTTAGTAATATACAAAATTCAAAGCACTATAATTATATTTCAACACGTGTCAAAGGTTTTTCTTAATTTTGAAGGGTGACGAAGCTACAGCCCAGCAAATTCCGAAAAGGCCCTATATTTAAATTGATATAACAAGAGTTCTGATAGGTTTATTTTCAATTGAAAAACGGTTGAAGCGAGCTGCTTTTATAGACTTTACAAAAACACTTCGCTTAAATGTTTAGGGTTGCCATACGGTACTAAAATTTACCACTGTGCAAAACTCGATTTTTGCAAAATTTTGGCCCACATATCTTTTAAACGGTTCAAGCTAGGGTCTTTAGGATAAGTTAGATCCTCAGAAATTAGTAGGAGTCGGTTAACAAAATTTTTTTGTCGAGCCCCATGTTCAGGAGCTATAAGGCTCGAAAACTGAAATTTTGCTATTTTTAAACACCTGTAACTTGAATACCTGTTTAAATATTTTTTCCTTAATATACAAAATTTAAAGTTCTAACATTATATTTTAACATATTATGTTAAAGGTTTTTCTTAAATTTAAAAGGGGTTGTTTAAATTGAAGAAAGTGTCTCTCAGTTTTAACCATTTTTTCCTAAATAGTAAAATTCTAAGAAAAATTCCAAATTTTGGTGGAATTCACAATTTAATTCCTAGAACCTAAAAAAGTTTGGGGGAAGGGGAGTAGTGAGCATTATATCCTTGAGAAATTTGGCAACCTTTCCCATTCAGGGGTTACTAGGACTTAAAAATTTACTGTTATTATAGGTAAGCAGTAACTTAGTCTCCAACGTATATATTTCCTAAATTAAACGTTAATATTGAAGCTTCAACATTATATTCCGATAAAATACTTAGTATGAAACACTATATTATTTTGAAAATGTGCTTTTTTAAAAACCCTTGTTTTTTTTTATTTTTAAAGTATTGTATGTATAAAATTTTTATACATATATTTTATTATGTTATACATATTTCTAATAAATTTTTATATAAATTTTTTTTTTTTAATATTATATACAAACAAATATATAATAATATAAAAAAAGTATAAATATTTATTTTTGTGAAAATTTTTAATTCAGGAATCTCTTTTGTTACGTAAATGTCGTTTTTTATTAAATAAAAAAATATTGAAAAAAAAACATTCTGGGGAAAAATAAACCGTGTTTAGAAAAATAAAAAAACAATAATAATATTAAAAGCAAACAGTAAAATTTTCTATTATATACATACTGATAATTGATTATATGAAAATTTTTTCACATTATTCAAATAATCAAAATTAAATATAAAAATGCGCCGTGAAGTATGCAATGTTGGTGGAAGGTATTTAAATTAATTTTAAATGTTTTTCTAAACTAAAATGACATTAAAACGTAATATAAATATAAGGTCAATATAAATTTACAATAAGATCTTGATATAAAAACATAAATTAAAAGATTAAAAAACTGTAAAAAAATTAAATTACCATAGTATGTATATAGATTAGTTAATTAATCTAAAAAGTAGTCTCAAGATTGTAACTTAGAAAAGATAATAAATTTAAATAAGTATATTGGTTAATTGACAGACCTATCCAAATAGTTTTTTAAATACAAATTTAGAAAAGATCTAGGGGATGTAAAATAAATTAGAATCTACCTACAATAGCCCTTGCAGCCGAAGACTTTACCAATATTACGTAATTCGGTGTAATACTCAAATAAATAAATAAATGTTTTTTAGTCATATAGTCAGGATCTCATTCTTAGTATTCAAATAAAGATTTTCAAATAAAATGTGCTCTGTGCATATTCCTTTTGTGAGGAGAATATATTTAATTTCGTGGATGTGATTGGATAATCTTGTCCAAAATAGCGTGTAATGAATCAAGAGTATATTGATGCAAACGACTTGTTAATACCCAAGCCAAGACCTGGAAAATTTAATACAAACTTTAATTTATAAGTTTCAATTTGTAAGTGCTTTTAAAAGTAGTAAATTAAAACATTAAAGTTTTTATTAATATTGGGAGATGCGTGACAATTACATGAGTAGAACTACCTTATGCTAAATTTCAAGTGCCTATTTTCATCTACTTTAGAAACAGTTAAATCCAGTATTTTAATTTTATAAACTTAAAGTACCGTCTGAATAATTTTAAGTTTTAAACTTTATATTAATTTGGAGATAAGCTTTTAAGTTTTGGGAGCGGGAGCTACCCGAAATATATTAATATTCTAATATATTTCGGGTCGAATATTCTAGCTTGCCCCTTTAGGTGGTTAAAAAACCTTACCAAAGTATGTTAAAAAATTCTAGATTCTACCGCAGAAAACAGTTTTTGCAAATTATTTGATTCTATTTTAGTGCTGCCTATGAAACAATTATCTTGATATGATCTTAGATGTTTAAATTTGCTTTATTTTCCTCTATTAAAGTTGCAGTTTGTTTTAGCGTGTAAAACAAACCTTTTTTCCAATTAATATACAAATTAGAATTTTTTAACATAAATTATTGTTAAAATAAGTATTGTTAAATTTTTATAAAACATTCCGACAGATTAAAGTATTAACTGAAATTGAATCAATCAATTAATTTAACAATTACTAATATTTATTAATGAAGCGGTAAATGCTTATTAGTCTAAAAATTGTATACAATATAAACCCCTTCGCAGAAACAAAATTCACTAAAAACAAATTTTACTATCAAAATATTAGCAAAAATTCGCACTAGTAATATTAGAATAATAGTTTTATTTAATTCAATTACTTTTTGTTTAAATCATTTTCTAAAACCTCAAAACTTACACTACCTGTTACTTCTACTATAACCAATATTTGTTTTTATAGAACACAAAATTTAGTTTTTTATCGCTAATTTACCCATTTTTATAGAAACTTCAATCAGTTCTTCTGGAAGATCAATAAGAGACAAAATGTGTCGTATTATAGTAACGATACACATACAACAAATTCATTTTACACAAACACTTTTGTATTTTATAAAAAAACAATGTTCATGTATGAAAATATATATTTGTAACGTTATATTACATTTGACATTTAAAAAAAGTTATGAAACATCACTTTTCTACATATCGAACTCAATTACAAAAACAACAAGAAAAAACACAAAAAAAATATTACAATTTTTTTTTTAAAAGGGATTTAAAAGAAAATCGAAGTTTAATGACAGGAACAACGATATTACCATCATATAACTGATTCTGAAACTGGATGATAAGTTATAAGTTTGTATATGTTTCATGACATCTATATGTCATCTATATGTTTTGACACTGATAAGATTATTTTGAAACGGTATACAATAAGTTGTTGTTCACAGTTGAGTTTAAATACGATTTATGAATTTAAATTTACATATATATATATATATTTGTATATTTGAGTATATACAATATAATATATTTATTTTTTTTTAAATATTTGAATTAGAGAAAAATTAATTGGTTAGAAGATGTTTTGAAGGTTAGAATGTATGGGTGTTATTGATAAAATTAAATAAAACTAAGAATTATTTAAATTTTAAAATATTGATAGAATTTTATATTTTAGTTTTCAAAATTAGTATATAGACAAATTTATTATATAAATTATAGTTAAAACATTTAGTATAGAAATATGGAAAAGATATTTAAAACATTTAGTTTGTAATCGAAACTGAACATTTTTTAGTTTTAACGTGCAATTCAAGCTTAATTAACGGAAGAAAATTTTTAATTCATTGTTATAACTCACAGTAGATTTTCATGAAATTTTCTTTATATTAGAAAACTTGTTGAAGAGGTCAATAATACTGCAGAACGAAACACTCCTAAAAACTTTACAAAAAACTGTTAATCCTTTGTGAAAGATCCAAGTGATGACATGTTAATCACATTGAAAACAATTAAATGATAAACGATTTTTCTATTTATTGTTCAAACTTATAAAAACTTAAAAGGTAAGTTTTTTCAATCATTTTCAATTTGGGATTGTATAAAAATCAATTGTTATTAAACTATTTTCAAATTTAATTAGTTAATTAAAAAATTAGTTCAAATCAAATTGTAATTTAAAGTTTTTTATAATAAATTGAAAACATATTCCTTCATTTCTGTTTATTTTAAAGAACAACTAAAATTGGATTTTTTAAAATATTTAATTAGTTGATTTTAAGATATTTATTAGTTTGATTAACTTGTCCTACAATAAAGAACACAGGTATACATCTTATTTTCAGTAATTGAAAATATATTAATTTTTTTAAAATCTTGAACATTTTAAGATATTTATAATGGCTAAGGACTGTTTTTATCTGACCAATGGCGTAGTAGTAAAGACGCCGTCAGATCGTATCTAATAAAAAAATATGGTAAAATTGTATAATTACATCGTAATAGTTTATATCGTAATATAAAATAAGATTTACTAAAAATATATAAATAATTCTTGTGTAAGATTATAGATGGCGCAAAAAGTTAACATTTGTGCATTCATATTTCATAACCTTATTCAATAGCTACAGCGGAGTAATCAACGGCTTAGTGAATATTATGATTAAATACACTGAAGCCTAGTTTAAAATAAAACTTGGTGAATGCTCTGTACTCCTTAAAGGAGTGGAAAAGGAATAAAAAAAAAAAATAAAGGTTGTTTTTAAAAAACACTAAATAAGTTTCAAAAACTTATGTAGGAGTGTAAAATTGGAATATTGGACAAAATTGGATTAAAAATATTACTGTAAGACGACTGTTGTAATGCCGTCTCATTGGGAACTTAACTTCAATAAGTTCACAATACTTAATATATTTTTAATAAGCTATCATTGACAATTTAAATTTAAAGTAAAGTAATATAAAGGTAAACTTGTTTGAAAAGCTTTCAATGAAAAACAAAGGAGGAAAAAATTGAAACATATGATGTCATTGGAAAAATTTTGTTGCATTTGCGAATACATTTCAATATAAAAGTTATAACAAATAATTGATAAAAAAAATCAAACTATAATAATATTTAGTTCGCTTAATTACAATTGTTAAAAAACTATAATACTATCCTAATTACTTAAATTATATTATAATCGGCGTCCTAATAACAGTTGATTTCTTTGATTTAAGTAACTATATATATTCGTTTTTGCGAAAATTTCAATTATTTGATTCACTCTGTCAATCCACCTGTTTATAACCGTGCATTTAAATAAGACCACGAGTATATTAAAATTACTCCTCTGTTTGTAACGCATGGATGATATACTGTCAAAGGTATGTATGGGATCAGCATCGAAAAGTGAATCAACTCCGCTGAGTGTGTCCGCCTGTCAGTCCGTACGTCTGTATGTCAGCAAAATAACTTACGACCTAAAAGAGCTAAAATTTTCTTTAAATTCACACAGAGTTTCGGTGTGACAGTTTGTAGGTTCCCTATTGTTATACCCGTGCATACATATATGACATCGCGTCAATTAAAATTGCTCCTCCGTTTGTAACGCATCGATCTAGACGAGCTAGATATAGTGTCAAGGGCACGTATCGGCTCCGAATCGAAAAATGAGTCGATCTAGCTATGTGTGTCTGTCCGTCCTTCTGTGTGTCAGCCCGATAACTCAAAAACTAAAAGAGCTGCGGTTTTGAAATTTTCACAAAATATTTTTCAATCAATTTCTAGGTTCCCTATTTTTTTTGGTTAAGATCGGACCAAAACTTTGGGTAGCTCTCGAACAACTAACTTTTTTAACTCCAATATTTTCATATAAAAATTTGAAATTTTGCTATGCATCTTGTATTTAACATGAAATTATATGAATTTTGTTTTTTTTTTGTTTTGTTGTTTTTTTTTTTTTTGTAGATAACGATTTCGAGTTAGAATTTCATATGATTTAAATGATGCGTAGTTTATTTAAGATAAGCAAAAAAGAACACAAAGATTTTTTTTAAGTAAATGGCTTATTGATATTGATAGATATAATGATTATGAATATGATGATTATTATCTATCATGATGATCATTATATGAATATGATCATATGAAGCTTATTTTGCTTAAGTTTAATATATTGGTGAATTAAAAATTAATTAAAAGAGATAGAATTGAAAAATTAGAGCTAGAGCTTTGAAATTCACACAAAACATTTTTTGAACATTTTTGAGGTTCCCTATTCTTTTTGGTTAAGACCAAACCAAGATTTCGGGGAGCTGCCACACAACTTATTTAAACCAATATGAATTTCTTCAAAAGTAATTATACCAGGAAGACGAAAATTACACATGGTTAGTTTTATAATGAATCAAGCACTTATATGAAGTTTCAAAATGTTACGGCCCCATTTGCGGGGGGCTGCCATACAACTTCTTTGCACCAATATGAATTTCTTGGAAACTGATTATACTTCGAGGATGGAAATTACACACTGTTAGTTATATAATGAATCGAGTACTTATATGAAGTTTCAAAATGTTACGGCCCCATTTGCGGGGGGCTGCCATACAACTTCTTTGCACCAATATGCATTTCTTTAAAACTAATTATACTACGAGAATGAAAATTACACACGATTAGTTATATAATGAATCAAGCACTTATATGGAATTTCAAAATGTCACAAATGTCCAAGTTGACTAATCCTCATATAAAATTCATATTACCCAAATTATAAAGCATTATAACTTCTAAGAACTTTTTTCC
This sequence comes from Dolichopus griseipennis, assembly GCA_963082915.1. Classification (NCBI taxonomy): domain Eukaryota; kingdom Metazoa; phylum Arthropoda; class Insecta; order Diptera; family Dolichopodidae; genus Dolichopus; species Dolichopus griseipennis. The sequence goes on along the minus strand of OY720441.1, from coordinate 315,202,000 downwards.
AAAAACTAATATTAAAATATAATAATAATTTAAATATAAATATCTATTTCAAAATTTTTAGAATTAAGTTTTAATAATAATAGTGTATTAAATTTTTCATCACACTATTATTACTTAGTAACAATTTAATTTTGCAAAATAAAAATTTTTTTGGTTAAAAAATCATTAACCTCATATTAAAAACAAAATAATCAGACAAAAACGTAGTGCCAAGGGGTTAAATATATTTTTAAACTATGTATTTATTTTTAATTATATATTCCCTGAATACAAAATTTTTATAACTCGTTAGGTATGCAATATGGTAATATTCTAATTTTTTTTATTTTATAAAATTTTGTTTTTCATGAAAATTGTCTACCTTTAATCTGTTTTGATAGACGATTATATACAATATTTATACCCATTTTAACTTTAATATTGAATTTTTTTTTTCGTTCTTTTGCATAATTTTTATCCATTCCAATAACTTTATTTGTTGTTGTTATTATTATTTCTTTATTATTCTTATTCGTTCGGTCTCAGTATAGTTATAAACATTTATTTTATCTCTCGTTCCATTTGTTATGTTTTTTTTTTTTTTTGTTTTTCAGTTTTGTACTTTTTGTCAAAATTGATCCCATTTTTAGCACAAAAAATGTCAAAGCGAAAACAACAACGAAAACAATTACAAACAAAATAGGAGATTGAAGAAAAGCTGTTAAGGTGAGAACCCTAATAACATCAACCTAATCTTAATCTTACCTCCATCTTCTTAAAAAATAAAAAATAAAAAAAAATGAATTTAACAAAATACCAATTTATATGTGTAGGAAGAAGAGGAAAAGGAAGAGTAACGGTAAAACCTCTTCAACACAGTTTTTTCTTTTATCAGCATTTACCGTTATGCTGCTGTTGCTGTTCAAAAAAATTTTTCAACAACACTAAACAAATTTTCTGTATAAATTTACATTAAAAAAAAAAAATATTAACTTTAAATATCAGTAAAAAAAAAAAAATGGTAAGAAAATTGCTACCTATTTAAAATATTTCACATTTTTCTTCATTTCTTACACCTTTAAATTGTTCTGATTGCCTTCTTATATCATGATAAAGATAATAAAGAAAAAAAAAAGAAAAATATGTATATAATAATATAATAGTAGAAAAAAAAAATTGGGAGCAACTCTTTTGGGATTTTGGTATATATTAAGTACCCCTAACACCAAACCTTTTAACCAGCAACTAAGACAACAAAAATATAAAAAAAAATTTGAATATTTTCTTTTAAAGGATTTATGTAAATTAAAAGAAATGGCATTTAAACTCGAAATTCCTTTGAAAGAAATCTAATTTTTTTTTTTTTGGAATTTGCAAATAAAACAAAAAATGGTTTCAACTATCCGGAAATTAAGGAGTTTCAGAGATGCACATTTGGTATTGAAAAACTAATTGTACCAGGACATGATTTTAGAGGTTTTAAATAGCTGATTTTACTAGGAAGCTGAAGGCACCATTTACTTATCACTATTTAATCAATCTTTTTGAAATTTCATTATTGTTTACTAATCATATAACTCAAAACTTATCATGATAATGATTCTTTGATTAGTGATAAGTGATTGGTGCAATACGGTTCAGATGACATAACCATTAGCGAGATAAAGCTATGGAAGTGTAAAATACCTACTTAATGCATTCAATGAACAGTAGATCAATTTCATTAATTTGACAAGCCATGGCCTTACAAAATTATAGACATGCCAGGTAATATGTTAGAGAATTATAAAAATTGTGCCTCACAAATGTTGAAATATGATAGGTATGCAAAAATTACTGCATTTCTTTTCTAAAATTATGTAATCTCATTTGTCTACGTCAAAAGATTTGGAAGCTTCATTTTGATAATTTACCAAGCGACAGACAAAATAACAGTAGACAAAAATTTTTAATTGGAAATGTGCTAAAACCGATTAGAAAGTAGCTGTCAAATTTCATATTACCATTTATATTACCTGTATATTTTATAGATTTATAATAAATTTTCTTTAATATTACAATTCTATTCATCAATAGTGTTGCCACCATTCAATATTTTGTTATGTAATATATGGTAATATTTAATGTGATGAAAAAAATCAAAACACCTACGCAATATTATGAGAGTAAGGTATTATAAAAATCAATAAAGATTCTTTTATTTTTATTTAAATGTATTTAATGAAATATAATATTAGATTTTAGTGATTGTCTCAGTCTTAAGATAAGGGGATTATATTTTAAAAAACAAAATTGCTTTATATATGTATATCTGGTTAAAGACAGGGAGAACGTCTACCTCACTTTTTATTTGGGTTTTATTATTAAAATAGTTGTTAGAGCGTAATAATTACTAGAAATAAAAAGGAAAATAAAATTGTCGTAGTGCTTTCATAAGAAATGAACTTATGAGAAAAATTTTATTAACGTTAGACTCGTTTTAAGCAAATCATTTATGTTAATATAACATGCAACATTTTAAATAACGTGTGAACAAATTCTGTACACTAAAGAGCTTGAACTTCATAACCAGACTAACAACATCTAAGATTAACAACATGTTTATGAAGTGAAGTAGCAATATATCAGCTGAGTATAAATCTTAATAAAACTAATAAGAAAAGTTGGATGGTGCTGGTTTTGATTACCAAAGATTGTAGTAATGTAGTTAACTCTATTACATTTTCCAATGGACTATTTACTTAGACACAATTACCACATAAAAATGGTAAAATAAATATTTACAATAACTAAATGGGTATTAATTGCTTGTTTAAGATTACTTTCCATTTTTAAAGATAAGGCGACCTTACTTTAACCTATTCCTCTGCTGTTTCCTAGGCAATGCAGTGTGTTGAAAATTAGTCAATTCAATTTTATTGTGTAAAAGTCGAATATTAATAGTCGATCAACAATACCAAGAGATGACAACTCAGAGTTTTATGAAACACTAAGAGTTTTACGAAATGTGGCACTTAGAGTTTTAAGCAGTGGTTGACACTCTCGATGTGGTGCGCCAAGGATATCTATTACAATAGAACTCACGCCGCACCCTTAGAAATAAAAATAAAATACATTTTTACAAAAGACCTTCTTTCTAAAAACTTAGATATCCTATTATAAAAGGAAATAATATTGAAATATGATGGAGAATAAATAAAATTACCACGGTTCTGTCGATCCATATCAATTTAAATTTATAAAAAATTTTTTTTATTTCAAAATTTTCTATTCAAATATTCAATTTTCATATTCATTTTCAAATTGGATTTTTTTTTTGAATTTGAAAATTAGGTTTTAAAAAATTTTTTTAACAGAAAATTTAACATTATCTAAATCCAAAAAAATTTAAATTAAATTTATCTTTAAAAATGTTATTAAATGGAGCATATTATATAATATTTATCTGTATTTTAAGTATTTCATATATAAACTATTAATTTATATAATTCAGATATTATTGACAATCAGCTGTTTAAGAAAAAATCGATTACTTTTAAATATTATGTATAACAATTTTCAAGACTTCAATTAATTGAATTAGAATATGATTTAGAATTAGAAATCCCCATTTTTGGCTAACAATTTGGTATCGACACTCTAAAAAATGAAAGGTAGTTAAAGTGTCATAATTAATAATAACATAGTTTTAGCTTTTCTTTATCATATTTACCTTAGAATAGGTTATAAGTTCGTTTGTATGGCTTTGTGGGTGTATATGTGTGTGTATTAATATCTGTTAACGCGATATCTACTGTCAACTTCAACCGATTTTGTTGAAATTAGGCGTGAATGCTTTTTTAATTAAAAGTTAGGTTTAGTTTGTAAATGAACTAAGTCCCTCAACGGGATCGGAAGGCTTCCATAGAAAAAAATGTGACTTTTTAAAAGCTAAAGTGCTAACCATCGAAATGAGTTAAAATTTTGGTGCATAAACTATGAAGAGTAGCTTTAATAAATTGATTCTAGTATCATAGGGTCTGAATGTTGATATGAATGCTGTTTTTGCCTAAATACCACGAGGGGGTCTCATGCAAGAAGAGACGGCTGGTTTGGAGTGCTGACCTTTCATGCGAAAGGCCCGGGTTCGAATCCTAGTGAAAGTGAAAAAACTTTTAATGTGAAAGGCCCGGGTTCGAATTCCAGTGAAAGTGAAAAAACTTTTCATGTTTTCGACTCGACTAAGCTACAATTCGCCATTGCGTTCAAATTAATGGCATAATCAATAATTAATAATTATATATCACTTATAAAAAATACCTAACAATATAAACAAATGCAAAATATAAACAAATAATTTAATTAAATAATATAACTCACAGATATAGAATACTATATAACTCAAGTACAAAATATTACAATATAAACAAAAATAGAATTGTATCTATTGAAAATCTATACGTTTCTACATGTTATAAGGCCTTGTACTATCTAATGCTTAAAATGTTTGTGTAATTCATTTGCAATCTCTGTTATTTTTACGAGGCTTTTAAAAACGACGCCAGGATGTTATTCCTCATTGGTAAATAAAAAGTAAGACTCGCAGTCAAGAGGATGCGAAAAAAAACCCCAGTCTTATTTCTTATATATTTATGTATATGAATGTTTATAAATTAGTAAGAATTTTACAATTTTATTCGAAATCCGGGTATTCCTCTTTTCCAAAGTATTTATATATGTAAAATTAATGCAAAAGGGGAATATCTACCCTTTTTGGAATTTTACTCTAAGTTCTTTTAGAATATCGTCAATTTACGACAAATAACACTCCGGGGTTTTATTTGCAAAAGGTCAAAGTCTTAATTAAAAGAGAAATAACACCTTGGCGTTTTATTTCTTATATTTTGAGTTTTTTTTATATGATTATAATAACACCCAGTGGACTTTAATTCGCTTTTCGAACTTAGTTCACGGCTTGATATGAAAAGTATAATTTAAACAAAATAAATAAATATAATTATATGTTAATCAATAAATAGTATTCCTATCTTACCCACCTGAAAAAGAAGCTCATTCTTCACCCCATGTCGTATAATAATTGAAATTCTTTTACATAGCTCCTTCAAAGCACAATTTTATATCAGGGGAGCTAATAGTTCCTGTTGCATAAATCTGATTTCCACAATACAATATTATTACAAGCCAGGAATGATAAAATAAAAATTCGGCTAACACATCAATAAATTAAAAATTTCATAATTAAATGTTTACCGAATCTAGTGCTTCTATTTTAAGCTTGTTTTTTAGTATACTTAATACAAAACACAACTTTAGGTTTAACTAGAGATTTATAGTATAGTTATTTTTTTAAATTTCGGTTTAATATTGTCATAAAAAATATTTATAATTATAATCACAAAAATTTGTCATATTAAAACATTTTAATTAATTTTAAAATTGAATGTTTCTACAATACTATTTGATTTGTAATTATAAAAATAATTTTAAAATTATTTTGAATTTAAAAGATTCAAATGTTATAAAAATACATGCATTAGTATTGTAATATTCAAAATATAAACAGTCCATATACAAAATATCATTTACAAAAAATAATATTATAATTGTTTTTCAATAATAATATAATATTTAATTATAGATGATATTACAATAACAAGTTTATGTAATTATTATATACTATACATAATAATATACAAAAAATAAATTGTAATAAGTATATAAGTTTTTTTTTTAGTATTTGAAATTTAATTTTAAAATTTTCAAAATAATAATTACAATTAGAAATATTATTAAATTTAATATTTTCTATTATTATTATTATTAAATAATAATGATAATATTATTATGTCATAATAAACTTTATACTTATACGTATGTAATGTATAGAATACTTTGTATGATTTTAATAAACTTTATTCTGTAAATAATATTAATATACTATTTATATACTATTTATATAATATAAAATTTATATGTATATATATTTTATAAAAATGTATATATTAGTAAATAATATTAAAAATTTTTTTTTTCATTTCACTTAATTTTCATTATCACACAACTATTTTTAATTATTTATTTATTTATTTCACCAATGATATGTAATTATTAATAATAAATATTTTTAAATATACCATTTATTTTTTTTGAATTACCGTTATACTTTTTTTTTTTTTTTTTTTTTATTTTAATTAAAAATTGTAGGTACCTTGGTTATTAAAAAAGATAAAATATAAAAAATATTTAATAAAATATATTAAATAATTAAATATTATTAAAAAATATTATTAATTATTGAACTGTGTATATTAATATTGCAAATTTCTTTAATTAACTTATTTAAAAATTAATGAAATAATTTATTAATAAAAAAATGAATTATTTTAAAAAAAAATTTTTAATAAATTTAATTAACTATTTTTTTTAATAAATTTAAATTGAAATTTTTTAATTTCAAAAAAAACCACCGAAATAACCAAATTTTTAATTTTCTAATTTCAGTATTTAAATTTCAGAACTAATTTTTAAATAAAAAAATTCTTGTAACTTGTTAAATAATTTTGACAGACGTATCGAATTAAGTGAAAATTGATTTTCCTTTGAGTTTTTTTTTTTTTTTTTTTTTTTTTAATAGTCGTTGTTATTTTTCATTTGTATTAACACAAACATGTCACTACCAACAAAATAAAAAAAAAATTTTGGGAAAATTAAACCAAGTTCGCTCTTTTGGAAGTATGTATTGCTTTCCCTTTCTGTTTTTTTTTGCTTAGCGATTTTTTGTTTTGTTTTTTTTTTTTTTTTGGTTTTTGGTTGATTTATTCATGACTATTCAACATTATACTAATCATAAGCGTGATTAGACAAAAAAAAAAAACAGTATGTGTACAGGGTGAATAATTAATGAGTGCGTTGTGAAATGTGAACTATAGTTTAGGGAATATTGTGGAAGGAAGACGTTTGTAAGGTAGATGAGGTAGATTGTAGGAGCAAGGGTTTAAGAGCTGTGGGAACTTATGGGATGTTTGGTTACATTGTGTTCAGATTATGCGTTTACATTGTAAATAGTAAAAAGTAGTTTAAAAATTTATACTGAGTCCACCACAGTAGCAACCGCTATTACAGGAAAAATGTAATATGAAAAGCAGTATAACATTATACTTATAAAATTTTAAGTAAACTCGTTATTATATTAATAATTTCCAATAAAATTTCTGTAAAATTCCACTACATACATACAAAAATTTTAATTTTAAGTTTATCTTTGTCTAGTTTGAATTTTGTAATGTGTCTTCAACAAGGGCAAATCTTAAAATTTTTAAACATACAAAAAATTATAAAACGTAGAAATAAATCCAAGATGGATTGTATTATAAGCTTTTTTCTTGCATATCTAATGTGGTTTGTATTGCCAAGTCTTATAATTTAATAAGGGAGCCCCTTTTCCTCGAAGCCGTTTTTTATTTTGGCTAGAAAAGTATTCACCCCAAATTTTATTTAAAATTTCTAGACCCCCCATGATGTACATTAGAATCAATTTTCAAAAGCTACTCTTCATAAGTACTCACTAATAGCCTGTGTACCAAATTTGAGCTTATTCCGACGTTTGCCAAAAGAGATATCTCGGAAAGTCCAATAATTTTGTATGGAAGCCTCTCGATCACATGGTCTGATTTAGTCCATCTGCGAACTTAAACTTATTTAATTTAAACTTACCTTGACGAATAAATCATTTATACCAAATTTCATTAAAGGAGTTATCGTGTTCACAGGCACAAATAACTACTCACATATTCACATACACAAACACATAAACACATTTTCGGATTTACGTGATTTCGACAAAATGGTACAACTTTTGTTAGGATGAAATAAATTTTATTTTTTTTTCACGGATCACTTATAACCTTTTCTTCTATAGCACATATTATTCTGAAGAAAAGCTATAAAATGAGGAAATTTGGGCTTTTAAGGGGTTACATATGCGCGAAACCTAAAAACTACCGTAGAGAAGTTGAAATCAGTTCATAATATTAATTTTCAAACCTTTTATATGAAATTTGAAAGCATTCTCCTCAGGCGTTTAGTCTTTACATGTGTGCCCAGACAAACATGCATACGTGCAGACATACAGACGGACATCAAAGATAAAACAAGTATTTCTAAAAAATCTAACTTTCATATAAGTGGTTGTTATAAAAGCTTGGGCCTATTATAAAGTTGTCTCACCTTAATTTTGTATTACGTCCCAAAAAAAATACCAATATAAAAAAGGTTAATATATTGAAATTTTTAACTATAAACGCTTGAGAACAAAACTAAAAGAGTTTGAGATATGAATGAAAATTTACATTATAATTCTAAAAGTATTTTTAAAATGCCATAATCATTATTATAACAGCCATAAGTCATTTGACTATTAATAAAAACAAAGACTGTTGCACTTAATTTCCTTTGAGACTCCACAGTTTTAAAACGTTGACGTCCACAATCTAGCCTCCTTACAAAAGTACATCATTATACTAAACAAATTTATAAATTTGAATAAACTCTTCAACGAACAACCCTGTATTTAAAACATTATATCATAGGTATATTTATTATTATTTACGAATTTTATTTCATTATTTTTGTTATTATTATCTTTTTGTTTTTAGGTTTATTTCAAACAAATTTCAAACAAAGTGAAGTCATGGAAAATATAAGGATGTTTGGAAAGAGTTATACTTAATAATAATGTCCCGAATTATTTAGCATTTAGTTAGTTAATAATTAAGTTTTAGTTTATTATTAAACTTATTTTAATTTTATAGTATAGCTAATTATAATCACGAAAGTTTTATAATTTTGCGTTTTGTGAAAAATATTTTAATTTTTTTTGTAATTTAGTGGTAATTAATATGATGTGTTATACGATTAAATGGAAATTCCTGTGGTGCAAAATATGGATGGGCCATATAAAGAAATAAATTTTTAATTTTAAAAGAATTTTATGAAGTCGATTTAATACTATTGTCTCTCTACAAGTGATGGGAAAACACAATACACAAATATAAGTTTGTCTGTACTAGAAACAAAATCGTTTTAGATTTGTTTTCTATGCCGGTATTTATCCGAACTCATTTGTTTTTTAAAAAACCTTGAAACTTTAAATTTTTAAATAACAATATGATTATTAATTTCGTACAAATATATTATTAAATATTAATATGTTCAAAAGTTATAATTTTTTTATGCGTGTGGGTACGTTCACCTCCCTACATATACAATAAATATAAAAAATTATAATAAGATGATATTTTATATTTTTTACGATGTATTTAATTAGTTTTGCTTTTTTTAATTAAGTATGAAGTAAAATTACTACTTTTTCAAATGATTCAAAAGTTTTTCATTCCCATATTAATGAATTTTAAAAGTTCAATACAATTTGATGCTGTAATTTAAATCACTTATCATTTTAATTAAATGCTGAAATATGTCAAATACTCTATTCCTAAAACATGCCAAATACTCTATTGTAGTATATTTCTCTTGTATTAAATTTAGTAATTTTGACTACTTAATGTTTCAACTGTTAAAAGTTGATTTACAGTGTTAAAATTTGTACAAATAATTGAAAAGCTTTGTATAAGGGAACGTCACAAGCCTCCGAAAACGAATTCTCAAAGTCAAAATCCCCAAAACCAGATCCCAAAAAGTATTGGTGATTTCGTACCCAACTTGCAAGGCTGACAGTCTCCCCTCTACCTGCCATTCGTGGATTTTAAAATAACCTTCAACGCTGTAAAAAAATTAGCCTAAAGAGCCACTGTTAAAAGCACTAAAATTAAAGGTGTCCCGTGCAAATTAATCTAAGAATAATAAGAAAACTATATGAAAATTCTAAACTAGTGGTCCTTCACAACGGAAACATGTGCAAACCCTTCCAGATTATTACTGGCATCAAACAGTTGTGTTCACTTTCACCGCTTGTTTTCACTATTGTCCGTCCTAGACGATAATAATGTCCTTGGAGTTTTACTCGCCAAATAGAAGACTTTGACTCTACTCTATTTTATTATATTTTAAAGATTTGGAGTTTATTATTACATTTTAAATAGTTTCATTAAATATACTTTTATATGTAAACTCTTTCCTTTATTATTATCAAAACTTAAATAACTTTACGTAAACACTGTTTCATTGTTTTTTATTACAGGATTTTAATATCAATTAAATTAAAAATGTCTACAATTTTCCAAAGATTCCTAATGTGGACAACAACCAAATATAACAATAATCTTTATATAAAAAAATATTTAATTCTTATCATTGTCACCAATATAACAATAAAAAAACACAATGCACTGCTGTTTTGTTGGTTGCCATTAGGAATGAGAAATTAAAAATTAACTTCTCTGTACTTATACATATGTATATGAAATATAGAAATGTGTGTTGCTAAATGCTAAATTGTTTATAATGCACAAACAATAGAATGAGAATGTAAATAGTTTTGTTGCTTTGAGATTTCTCCAAAATACTCCGTTGTCGTTGACGTACCATATACCAAATACCAAATATGTACGCACTTAAGTCTTTAAATATAATATACGTTTTGTTTTGTAAAGTACACACATATGAAAATGTAAATAAATGTATACATATGTATTTTTATAATGTTTAAAGAAAACAGACAAAATTGCGAAAACTGTTAATTATTATTATTATTGTTCTTTTATTTTTTTCTTTTGTATATACTCACGAGTGTATATACTTACTTACTTACATATATATACTCGTAATATATAATAATAGTCTAAAATGAATATTATCCATTTCTTTTGTGCTGGGAATTATATTTGTTACAATTTTAATACAATGTTCTTCTCCTTCACCACAGTCTTTTTCTAATCCTTTATATACCTTCACTTTAATACAGGAATTTCCACATGTACAAACTTAAAATATAATAAAGTTCTTAGAACATGGATTAGTATATATAATACCATAATTTTTACATTATTAAAATGGAAACACTTTATCATAATTTTATCATCGTTTGTTAACTAAAGCTTGCGTATGGCAGCAATTGGAGCTTCATGCACTAGACAAACTATATTCTGCTCAGACGTTGGTCATTAATCTTACCATTCCAATTAATAAGCTATTAGAACTCGTTTAGGTAACTGGCTTTAATATCTAACAGGTCTTATATTAAAGCCAATTTGATAAAAACGAAAGTTCAGAATCCTAGATTCGTCAATTTTTGAGTAATTTTTAAGAAAGACACATATAGTCGACCAAATTTTTGATTTTGATCCGACCTGTATGCTTTAGGCTATATCTATCCCTTCACATACAATGTCACAAGTGAAATTGCAAATTTGGTATACCCTTTGAAGGTAATGGTCAAATTGGTATACTTTCATGAGGGTATAATAAAGAAGATCATGGTTGCATTTCTCAACTTTTGGATACCCTTTTTAACGCATTAAAGTGTTGACTATATTATTAAACACATTCCACTAAAGTTACGTGAACTTCAGATGCTCTGACATTTTATTTGAGGCTAAACTAACTTTATAAACTCCAGTATCTTTTTTAAAATATCTTCTACCTTTGTTAAAATTCTCATTAATACCTTCTCTTTTTGAATGTAAAATTCAAGCATTTTGTAATCTTACTTAAGTTTTTTCAATTTCAACATCGTAGTGCAACTGGTTTCAAAGTCAATGGGATGGAGAACTTTTAATGAAAGCTTTAGACTTAAATATTTGAAAGCTTTACAAATAGCTTGCACTTTTGCAACAGTTTCAATTTTCGATCTTTTACACTTATTCATGGAGTCTCAATGGTATCTACTTTTTACTCCGGAATTACCTAAAATTTGGAAAATGCTCTTGCATTTTATTTAACTCTAAAGATTTATGATTTAAAAACTATGGCATTTATTACGAAAAATTTACAAAATATTGATTAACTTTATGTTGCAATATACAGTATAGTTTGATTGTGTGGATGGAACATAATTTAAAATATTTTACTTACCGAATACTCAATTTGTTTTAAAATTGTTTTAGCGAAAATATAGTGGGTGTACTAACATTTAAAAAGCGTTTATTAAAAATGACTTTGTTTACTTAACATTTTTTGTTTTAAAAGACTTTTCCATTAAGTCGTCATGTGTGGAAAAGTACTAATAAAAATAATTTCATAATAATCTTTTATTTAACCAACATGTGTTGATATTAATGTTAATACACCATGTAACAGTGTAAGCTGTAAAGTTGTTATCAATTTTGTTTGTTATAAATTTAAAAGATTCTTATGTATGTGTGCAAGTGTAAGTTCTTTGTTGACAAATGAAATTGTTCACTTTTAAAAATTTAATTTCACAATTTTATTTTGTTAAAAAATTAATTAAAAAAAATGAAAAAATAATATAAAATTTATATATGTATATTTAAATATTTTAATAGGCTTATATTTATACCCGTGCATACATATATGACATCGGGTATATTAGATTTGCTCCTCCGTTTGTAACGCATCGATCTAGACGAGCTAGATATAGTGTCAAGGGTACGTATCGGCTCAGAATCGAAAAATTAGTCGATCTAGCTATGTGTGTCTGTCCGTCCGTCCGTCCGTCCGTCCGTGTGTCAGCACGATAACTCAAAAACTAAAAGGGCTAGAGTCTTGAAATTCACACAAAGTCATTTTTAGACAATTTCTAGGTTCCCTATTGTTTTTGGTTAAAATCGGACCAAGGCTTCGGGGAGCTGCCATACAACTTTTTTGCACCAATATGAATTTCTTCAAAACTATTTATACTACGGGGATGAAAATTACACACGGTTAGTTTTATAATGACTCCGGCACTTATATGAAGTTTCAAAATGTTAGGGCCCCATTTTCGGGGGGCTGCCATACAACTTCCTTGCACCAATATGAATTTTTTCAAAACTAATTATACTACGCGGATGAAAATTACACACGGTTAGTTATATAATGAATCGAGCACTTATATGAAGTTTCAAAATGTTAGGGCCCCATTTACGGGGGGCTACCATACAACTTCTTTGCACCAATATGAATTTCTTCCAAACTAATTATACTACGAGGCTGAAAATTACACACGGTTAGTTATATAATGAATCGAGCACTTATATGAAATTTCAAAATGTTGGGGCCCCATTTTCGGGGGGCTGCCATACAAAGTTTTCGATTCAATAACTTTGAATCTAATAAAGCTACAAGGTTAAAATTAAAAAATTAAAATTGGGCAGGTAAATTAATAGGGCAAGTTACTTGGCAAAGTTGGACATCACTCGGACCATCGGACTTTTAGGGTGGGCCAATTTTTTTTTTTTGTTTTTTTTTTTTTTTTTTTTTTTTTTTTTTTTTAAGCTTAAGTTATGGGACAATGAATGAAAATTTTTTTTTTTTTTGTGATTTTTTTTTTTTTTGTTAATTTGTTTTTTTTTTTTTTAAGCTAAAGTTTTGGGACAATGAATGAAAATTTTGTTTTTTGTTTTGTGATTTTTTTTTTTTTTGTTAATTTTTTTTTTTTTTTTTACGTCAAAATTATGGGGTAATGAGTTAAATGTATAAGGGAAGTAAATTACGGTTTATTTTATACACCATAGTGGGTATGCACGGGTATCTAAAAGTTGACAAGGGCAACTATAATGTTCCTCGTTTAAAAGTACATTTAACATTATGTGAAAAGTATTACCAGTTGTTGTCAATAAGAGTTAGAGGGGTTTTAAAAAAGCACATTTTCAAAATTAGGGTTTCTTACTGAGTATTTTATAATTTATTTTTATAAAAATATATATTATGATAATATTATAATTTTCTTATTTCATCAATTTATTAATTATGACTAATAGTGAAATCAAAACTTAGAATATAGTCCAAATGCACTTAAGAAAACCAAATAACAAGTGCGAAATATAATGTTGGGGCTTCAATGTTAATGTTTAATTTTAGAAAAATATACTTTAGTGAATAAGTTACTGTTTTATAAAAATATACTCGTAAAAGTTTTAATTTTTAAGTCCCAATAGCCCTTGAATGAGGAAGTTTTCAAAATTTTTGCTTAGCAAACTTATGATGGATCTGGCATCCTCCTCCTGTCTCCACCCTTCCATTTTTTTAGGTTCTAGGAAATCCATTGTGAATTCCACTAAAATATGGAATTTCACCCCTAATTTTATTATCTAAGCAAATATGGTTAAAACTAAGAGACAATTTCTTCAATTTAAAGAACTCCTTTCAAATTTAAGAAAAACTTTTAACATAGTTTGAAATATAATGCTGCAGCTGTAAAATTTGTATATTTGTAAAAAAAAATTTGAACAGGTATTCAAGTTACAGGTTTTTAAAAATAGTAAAAAAATTTTGTTAACCGACTGCCAATAATTTCTGAGGATCTAACTTAGAGAAACGTTTAGTAGAAAAGTGGGGCCAAAAATTTTGCAAAAATTGAGATTCTCATAATGTTAAATTTTAGTATCGTATGGCAACCCTATAAATTTTTTTTTGTAAGGTATTTTTGTAAAGCCTATAAAATCAGCTCTCTTTTGCCGTTTTCAGATTGAAAATAAACCTAACAGAACTCTTGTTATAATAATTTAAAAATTGGGCTTTTTCCAACTTTGGGGAGCTGTATCTCCGTAACGGGTGGAGCTACAGAAAAAAGTTCTTCAATGAAACTATTTTTTTTGCAATATCTATCCATATTTTAAATTTCTTCTTTCTATTTTTAAAGGTGAAAAAGTTTTTGTAAACATAAGGACAGACGGACGGACAGAGTGAAACTATATAGGCACATTTTTACAAAATCTTTTGAAAATATGCTAAAAAAGGTAATTACAAATTTTGTAGTAAAACTTTCAGAAGGCTAAGAGCTTAGATTTTTAAGTCCAATGTGTTGTGCCAAGATACGACAACTTTATTTTTAAGATAAACGCAGAAATTAACGAAGGGAAAAATGGACCGACGGATTAATTATTACCTATAAAACTTGACTTGTGTAAAAACAATTTATATTTGAATTAAGCAGTCCACCAAATATATTACGTGTTCTCTCAACCTTTAAAAATTTAAATCGATTAATATTAAATATTCTTAATTCTAATTCCCTTATCCATATGTAGTTAATTAGTATAACATTTAAAACCACACCCAAGGTAATTTCATATAAAATTCTTCAAACTTTTTCCAATATATAATAAAACTATGTATACAAATATGTGCCATTGGCAGGTTGTGGTATTAAAATTTAATTGTTTTACGTTAAAAGTTACTTTTTTTCAGAAATTTGCATTACAAAAAATACAATTCTTCAAACGAAGGGAAAAATGAACGAAATGAACGGAAAATTCATTCTATGAATTATATAAGACTATTCCACATTTACTTTTAATCTGGTTTATACAAAAAAAGCTAAATTTTTTGCAATGATGGAATACAGATACTTAAAAGGTTTTAGTGTGTTGAAACGTTTAAAAAGATTTATTTTTATAATTTCAGTTAAAAGGTTAACTTCTCAATAAACTGCTAAAGGGACTTATCGTCCTACATATAATTCTTTACAAATAAGTATTTCATTACAGCTTTTTTCAGCAAACTAACTAACTTGCCTCTAAGCTATGTTAGTATTCACCCAAACTCAAAATTTGGTATTTTAATTACAATAACTTCTTGATAAAACTCTTGTCAAGGTATGATATTTTTAACACTCGGGGCGTATTTCACGAAATTTAGAATCCTACAATTTGCAACATTTTACAAATTTGTAAATTTTATTGAAAAATAACATGTTTTTTACAAAAATAATTTATAAGAATTATAAAAGTTGTAGAATTGTAAATTTGATGAAAAAGGTCTTAGCTAATTTTAGATTTTCACTAACTAATATCACAGGGATGATTTAGATTTCGGTTGGAAAATACCTACTTGTATTATTTTTATATAATTTGAATGCTACGTTTTTAAATCAACCCGTGTCCATGATATCAATAAAGAAACTCAAAATTTAGAACTATATGAATGATATATAGGAGCTTGCTTCGGCAATCTAAGGGGAAGGCAAAGTAGTAAAAAGTTTACATGTATTATTCAACAATTTCCGAACCGCCTTCGTAATTGTTTGGATACTCCTGTATACCTATTTGAAACAGATGCAATTGATTGTTTTACAATTTAAAACAAGTTAGATTATAGTTTGATGTATAAGATAAAATAAACCGTTATTTATTTCCCTTATATGCTTCGAGTATTACATTATATTACAAAAAAAAAACAATATTAAGAAGTAAAATAGTTAAAAAAATTTGACTCATCCTACCCTATAATTTTTGCTTAAAAGAAAAAACTATAAAAAAAACGAAGAAAAAAAATTGGGCCACCCTAAAAGTTGGTCCAAGTGATGTTCAACTTTGCTAAGAAGCTTGCCCTATTACTTTAACTGCCCAGTTTTAATTTTAACCTCGTAGTTTCATTAAATTAACAGTTATCGAATTGACAACTTTATATGGCAGCTCCACGAAGCATTGGTCTGATTTTAACCAAAAACAATAGGAAAGCTAGAAATTGTCTAAAAATGAATTTAAGTGAATTTCAAAACTCAGACTCTTTAAGATTTTGAATTATCGCGCTGGCAAACGGAATGAAGGACAAAATTTATTTACTTTTCGATGCTGATCCGATACTTACTCTTGACACTATATCTAGCTCGTCTGAATCAATGCGTTACAAACGGAGGAGCAATTTTAATATATCCGATCCATATATGTATGCACGGACATAAAAATTTTTTTTACATTTCCTATATAACATTATTTAGTATAGAATTATATTATCTTACAAGATACTCAACAAAACTTCTTTTCATTGTATAATATTTTAGAATTAAAATTTTTCTTATAAAAACATTCATCTTAAACTCAAAAATTCTCCCTTAAATTAATAAAATAGTATCTATAGATAGATGATCTGTCTAACTTGATATTTATCTAAAATCTAAATAACATCCCAATATTGTAAAATAAATTAATATTATTTAATATTGTTATATCAACTTAAGAAAATTCAATAAAGTTCGATTGTAAATATCTACCATTATATAAATACATACTAACTTTATATACAATAATAATAAATATATACATATATCAATTTAATATAACTGTAAAGTATAATTTTGCTACTTCGCGCCAAACAATCTATAGAAAATTCAATTTAATATAATAGAAATGATGGGAGGAAAAAATAAATGCAATTGAAGTTAAAATGTGGGTGTAACAGAATAACGGTATATATGTATCTTTAAGATTTATGATGCAATTTGCAACGAATAAAATAAAAAAAAATTAGAACTTAATAGAAATGTTTCTTTCAAGTTAAATGAATAATTGAAATATTTTAAAAAAAAAATTTTAACGCATTTATATTATTAGATTTAATTTTATAATATAATGTAATAATATTTTATATTTATTTTAAGTATTTTAAAACTAAAGTAAATTGTTGTAAACAAATCAAAAGATATTAAATTAAATATTGGTATTTGAAGTTATTTGTTAAAACTCTTTTGTGAAAATTATTTCCTATTATTTATCCCACTTGCTTCGTCCCAATAGTAAAAATTCAAACTTTTCAAAACAATTCTATTTTGAAATTGAACACGATTATTATTACGATTAATAAAAGCGAAATCAGATTGCGGTAAAAGACATTTAACAAACTTCTAGAAGTATTCTTAGAATAATAATCTCAAAAAGCTGATTAGGGTCTATGACAGCTAGCATAAAAACGCTTTCCAAAATGTCATTTCACATAAATTCAGTCGGTATAAAAATATATTTAGCAAACTTCCTTTTACACTAATTGGACACTTCCCGAGATTTGGCATAAATTTTTTGTAGATTACATTTTAGTTATTAGTTATGTTATAATTCATACCTATTATGTATAAATATTCTCTAAAAGGAGAATCCTCTGTTTTTGAGTCCAATTCTAAAATTTCCTCCTTATCAGAATTTCGTGAATATGTATCCGTATAAATGTCTTGGAAAAGTTGTAAGCCTCTGATTTTGACCCAACTTCTAACCCTCCTTCTAATTTTTAAAAATATTTAAAAAAGAAAGCAATTTAATATTGAAGAGGCCCCAGTACCTAAGCCTCAGATAAACAAGTAATTGAAATAATCATCATCATCATCTTCATTGTTGTCATGATGACCAACACTACCAACCTTATTTCGTAACCAACACCTAAAAGTTTTACGAAAATATTAAATGTCACATTTGTCAATTAAATTTTATGCGAAGTGTCCATAATTAGTACAAATGGAATTTTGTTAAATGACTTTTTTTATGATAACTGGTTCTATGCTCAAAGTGTGTACCAAATGTCTTTTTCAGAAATCGATTTAGGTAAACAGGGGCGTTCCCGCTGGATTCGCTTTAGATTTTAATGTTTTTGTTTACTTTTGAGAAAAAACCGTTATTTTATTTTAGAAGAAAGATAAGTTAAAATTAAATTTTGATTCCATTTGAGAAGTTGTTAATTACAAAAATTCTAAAACATCTGATAAGAAGCAGTCTGCCTATTTTTAAAGGTTGGAGAAGTTCCGGTAGTGCAGCAAAAATTGAAAAGTCTCTGTAAAAAGTTGAAATGTAAAATCAAAATCTTATGAAACTTATGAGATGAATAGTACTTGTCATGGAATATAAGAAATTTTCTGCTAACTATGTCCGATCGTATCGGTTAGCAGATCATAATTTCATAGAAGAACTTTTTTTTTTGTAGCTCCACCCCGTTACGAAGCTACAGTTCTCCAAAACCTAAATAAACTCTATATTTAAACTGATACAACTGGTTGTAAGAGTTCTATATAGGTTATACTTTCAATCTGGAAACTGTAAAGTAAACCGCCAATTTTGTAAAATTTATGAATATATGTTGGACTTTAATTTACTGTTACACAAAAATCTATTTTTGTAAAAGTTTTGGCTCCTTACATCTTGTGTACAGCTCCCGTGAAATTTTGGGAGAAGTTAGATACTTAGAAAATAGTCATTTAAGGAATTTTTTTTGGTTGTGCAACTTATGTTAAGGTGTTATATAATTAAAATTTGGGTATATTTACGCACCAGCAGGGATTTCAAACTGCATTCAACAGTGTAATATTTAGAATTTAAAGTTCCAACATTGAATTTTAACATATGTTATGGATTTTCCTCAAATTTAAAGGGGGTTTATAAAATTGAAGAGAGTGTCTCCTAGGTTAACCCATTTTTGCTTACATAATAAAATTCTAAGAAATATTCCAAAATTTTGGCGGAAGGGAGTATTGGGAGACGTGGGGTTAGATCTTTGAGAATTATCATATGTTTATGTGGCGGTACTGCTATTTATATAATATTAGATCCTGTAAATGGTCTTTTAGTTTAATTTAATAAAGATTTATTTAAAAATTGTTACAAGTTACCTTAAGTAATACAAAATTTATTATATTGAAGTAGTATTGATAAAATATTTACTGTATATATATTGAAATAGTTTAATTATTATGATTAATTTTATAATATAAAAGCTCAATACCGCAGGAAGTTAACATTTATCCATTTATTTAATTATTTACATTCATATTATATATTTGTAAAGAAGATTAAAATATTTTACATTAGAATTTTCCATCTCTGGTGTGTTAAATAGATTTAATTTCAAATATTATATGAAGATAAATTATTATAGTAAGTATATAATCTATAAAATAAATACAATATTATTTCAAAATTTATATTATATTCTATGGTAAATGATTGAATTTCCACTTTATATTTGGATTGTAAATGATTTTAAATAAATTTTATCTCAAGAAAATTAAATTATATTTTGAAATTTTTGGAAATAGAGATTTTACTAATGATAGTTGTGGTTATGTTTATCTTGACTTAAGTCTATAAAATCTTGATTTTGTATTAACTATTTTTGATATTTAAACAATATAAGTCAGTATTATGATAAAATTAAAATTTTGAACTTAAATATTAATTTGAAATGTTTTACAGAAGTTGTAGGAGTTCATTTTTGTTTTTACTTCAATAGAAATATTTGTATATAGAGGCTAGAATGAGAAAAATTGTTGATTTTATTGAGTTATTATTTTGGGGTAATTATGATAGAGTATTTTAAGTTTTGAAATTATTATTTTTTTACTATCGAACTTTTCCTTTTTTTAAGCATTTCATCTTTTAAGATACAAATGGATTAATTCAAAGCAAACATTATACCACTAAATAGTATTACGTGGGTAGACATTGCATACTAGACATTGAGTCAGCAGAGAAATTTTAAAATACAACATGTCCCAGATCTGAAACACAAGATAAATTTCTAAAAATAAACTACAGGTATTAGAAATCCTAATAATATGTAGGGGACTATAATCCGTATTTTTTTCGTCGGTAAGCCACGAACTTAACCACTATACTCGTATTTATGGTAGTCTGTCGTTGGAACATAATTATTAATAATAATTAGTACGAGTACATATTTCTCGTATTTATGGTAGTCTGTCGTTGGAACATAATTATTAATAATAATTAGTACGAGTACATATTTCATACAAAGTTAATTATAAATATGTTTAAGATTGGTGAAGAAGAACTATATATATATCTAAGATTACTATACTAGATTAACATCTGACCGGTAGCTCAAAGGCTAAAGTGCGAGTTTTCAATACAAAATTTTCGAGTGCAAATTCTGGTCGGATCATATCTATAACAAAAAAAAAATATAGTGTACATATTATAATGGTTTAATAAGAAGTTCAAATAAATTAATTAACGCCTAAAATTATGCACATAAATAAAATTTTCAAATTAATCAAGTGGCCGATTAAGTTCTTGTAATATTCCAATATTTACTATTAAATGTAAATAAATATATTTATTCACACAAATATATTCACACGTAGTGTAATAATCGATTGGTTTAGCTTTCATTTTCAGAGCTATCATATTTTATACAGAGTGGACCAAAAGACACCATGGGCTTTAAAAATTTAATAAATTTACCTCTCTCCATTTAATGTCACAGCATTATTAACTTTCTTCCTAAAGAAGTATTTTATGTGACGCCACCCCACACCGTTCTGTTCATTTAAGCGAGTGTAATTGTCGCTGGTCGTCAACTCTAAGATTTTCAGTACCTCAAAAACGAATATTTTGCTTATACACGTCAATCATTAAAATGGAAATATGCTTCATTACTCATAACTAAATTGCTTAGTAATTTAATGGCCATTGTAAAGTAAACTTGGGTCCGATGCTTGTTGGTGTAATTTTGTATGTGTAAGAAGCTTCGATTAACAAAGCCTAAAAAAACGAAAAATTTATTAAATTTTTAAGCCCCATGGTGACTTTTTGCCCACCGTGTATTCTGATACAAGCTTTAGAATATAATTTATAAATTATATTTTTTAATTATATTATTATTACATGACCAGGATTTGAACCCAATACCATTCGATTGGTTTGAAATTTGAAATATTGGATATACAAAAAATTAATAAATAAACTTTTGTCCGATTAATTAACTGGAAGGGCGTATAACCAATATGTTATCACCATCTAAGACATTATTGTTAATAAAAAGTGCTACCGTATAACATTTAGGATATCTAATAAATTCTTCGATTATTAATACTCTAAAATGATTGGAGTTATATCATATTAATTTTGAATTTACCAAATATTCCTGAGTGCTGAATAAAAACTTCTTTAATTTCAGAGATGAATTTAATTTTATAAAACTGAAATAACTTAGACATAACGATCTACTAACGACCAATTTCTTTTTTAAATTTGGATTTTCTAAAAAGAAATTCTTCAAAATTTGTATACCGTTAAAAAAATATTTTTATATCGTTAGCACAAAAATTATCACCCTTAAAATAAACATTAAGACAGCAAAACTTATTCTGCGACAAAGAGAACATATATATGTATGTATGTATGTCATACAAATCATTGTCATAAAAAAAAAATTTTTTTTTACCAAAGTTATGTTTTGTTATGCTGTAAAATTTAAAAAGTATCATTAGAGTACCTTTTTACAATTACATGAATGCAATTCGTCAAAATACCTTATAATAAAAAGCAGCACACCAGCAGCATTAAATTCATTGTAATGTACGAATTTACTTTTTCTTTCTAAAGACTTTTTAAAGAGTTTTTCATCTTTTCAAAGCGTTTTTTTTCCGACATGTTTTTAACGAACAAAAAATTTAAAAATAGAAAAAAAAAAAAAATTTTTTTTGTAATATATCTTCTCTCCAAAGTTCATGTAATGTATCTAAACTATTTTTAGTTTTCTTATTTTTTTTCAAGAAACTTTTTCACCTTCATATTAAACTTCTTTTGTATATGTGAGTATTAGGTAGGTATACATATAAAAAAAAATTCACATGTGTATGCTTCAGTGTTTGTATAAGATTGCAATGCATGAGAGAACCATTAAACTCATGTATTAAAACTTAAGGTAAACTTAAAGTAAATGAAAAATAGAAAAATAACAAGATCTTGTTAGAATTTTGTTGGAAAATTCAATGTTATTATATACTTTTAATTGAACTTGCCTGTATCTATGGCTTTATTTTTCATTCTGTCAGTTAGTGATACATTTATATTAGAAATCTGACCATAAATTTATAAGAATTGTATGGTTCACTGGTTAGCAAAGTGGTACATCTGAGTTCGATCCTTCTTCATAGACAAAATTTTTAATTTTAAATTTTTTTTTGTTTTTTTTTGTAAATTCAACGGAAATAATAAAAAAAATTACAAAATTACAAAAATTTTTTATTTTCTACATTTTAGGGGGCTAGTACTACTTTAATAAAAGTATATATTGAAAAAAATATTTTTTTTTATTTTATTTTTTTTGTAGATATAACAGATTGGGTTATTATTTCTTTAAATTAACTTAAGATATATGTAGGTATACGAGTATATATATTTTTTCTATGTAATATGTAACTTTATGAATTAAGTGTTTTATTATCTATTAATTTAAATTGTTGATGATAAGCTTATTTTTTATTAATTAATTAGTTTGCAATCAGAAGCGATCCCTATGTATACCGATCCCGGTATCATCATCCGTTTTCTGTACAAAATGTAAGTTTAATTTATACTTTGATACGATAAAATAATAACAATAATAATTGAGGACAAAAAGAATACCACAAAGAATGATTAGTTTCTCTTAAGAAAAATATTTTAACTTGTTAGTTAACGCAATCTGACCATTGGCACAGTGGTGAAGACGATGCCTTTCATGTGGACAGTCTCCGGTTCAAAACTTGAAGAAAATCAGTCAAACTGTTTCTAATTTAGAGTAAAGTAATGAAAAAACTTATAAAAAGCTATTAGGCCATAATGGGTAAACGGAACTTAACAAAAATTTGTTTTGAATCTTTCTTTTTGGCTAAAGCAGCACTTCGAAAAATTGGACAAAATTAGCTTCCAAAATTTTTTTGACCAACTGTCGGGCCGACATGGGTTAACAAGATCCAAAATTGTTAATAGTGTCAACTCAATTCTGATGGAGCATCACATTTACAAAATTTGAAGTCAATCGGTCAAACCGTTCCATTTTAGAACCCAGAAGTTTAAATACTTGCTCCACAGCTCTTGGCGATTCGTTAGAGCAAAATTTTTAGCCCACAATTTCTTTTCGTACCCAAAAACCTCTATATACAAATTTTCATGATAATCGGCATAGCAGTTTAGGAGCTTTTATATATATAGATATAGATAGATAGATTACAGGTTTGTTTGAGCATATCATTTGTTAACACATTCAACTATATACAATCTCAGCACACACACAATCATTTTGATGTATAAAGTATTTTCCAACAAGAACAGAAACTGTATAGAACTTTGTCATTTTTAATGTTATAATTTATAACAATTGTAATATGCATTGTTAATATTAATCTACTAGAAGAGTTGCTACTTTTAAAGTAAAACAATGTCCAATTGAACCTTAATCTATAGCAATCAATACATGTTATATTGAATGATAGTTCTCGCATTGTAAATATTAGGAATGGATTTTTCAAAAGTGTTTGAGTGTCATATATGTAGAAACCAAACATACATATATAAATATATATATATATATATATCTATTTTATTTAACTGTTCAACTGTTAGACTAATAAGCCTGTCGATGAACATGTTGGAACAGGGGTGACTTGTTATGCTACTATTATTAAAATTGATTTCTAATTAATTCCAAATACAAGGCCAAACTATACTAGGTAATAATTATAAAATATTTTTCTAAATAATTCCAGTGAACCCATAATCCATAAATGTAATACATATATTCTACAAAATATTTTCCGAAAAATGGCAACACTAATTTACTTAATTATTTTGTTTAAAAAAAAAAAAACAAACTAAAAAAAATTTTAATATAAATTTTTTTCATTAACTTTTAGTATTTTAATATGAAGTTAGTAAAAGTTGATTTGTTAATACTAAAAGAATGTACAAATATACATTACAACTCAATTTATACCAGATATTAAAATTTAATTCCCAAAAGAACTACAAAAAAAAAAAAAAACAAACATGAATTAATGTTTTATTTTTTATTTTTAAATTCACACGTTTAGTTTTTAATTTGTAAAAGGACATTACAACTCTAATATTAAATGTCATCTTTTATTTAATATGTGTTTTATGTATTTTTTTTATAATTTGTTTTTTTCATTTATTGTTACATACTTTATTATATTATTTTTTTCCATTTATTTTTAAATAATAATAATAATGTATCATTAATATTTTAATGTCTTTTAATATACTTACCACAAAATACAAACAGTATGTACAAATATCAACATATATATATATACAATGAACCTACATATTATTATTATTATTATTATTAAAATATACCGTTAGATGGCTTTGTTCACTAATTATTGTATTTAAATAATATAACAATAATGACTTCTGGCTCATTATAAACACATATTATAATTTTTTCATTATAATTCAGTGACGTGGTGTGAAAATTTAATAAGGGTGTGGGAACAAAGACCATTATTTAAAAATTAACACCAAGTTTAATATTTTTTTGTTTGATGTGGTACTTATAATTGTAATTTAAAACCACATTGAAACAAAATAACATTAGAATTTCAATAATGTTTAAAAAGTCCTGGTTTGAAGTAGAACACTTAAGAAATTTTAAGGTTTTTTTTCTAATCCGTGATCCTTTTCTTTATATTAAAAACAATGATTTTGTTGTAATAAATTGCAGATAGACTGCTATTTGGTGTATTGTTTCTATTTAAATATTTCACAATAATTCGGTGTTTACAAATTCTTCTTTAATTTTTGCCCTTGTGTATAGAACGGTCGTTGTTAGACAACAAAGTTATTATAACCTCGTGTATAAACTTAATTATTGCATTTTAAAAACTTTTTTTAAAGGAGTAGTAGTAGTATTAGTAAAGGAGTAGGAGTAGAAAATATTATTATATATAGAGCGGGCTTAATATGAAACTGAAGTGGATCTTTAAATTAATATTAACAAAAAGCAAACCTTCAAAAGAAAATTAAGAAACCTGAGATGCCTTGAAATAAGTTATAAATACATTAAAGATGTAAATACATTAAAGATGGCGAGTATCTAGTTACCAAAGTGTGTAAGATTTAAATAAATTTCACAACAACTTTAGCATCTTTTTTTGAAATATCCCATCCAATTTACCCCATACCCCATAATCCAACAATTTAGAATAACCTAAACTGAAATCCCGAAATTCTACAAATATTACAACAAATTATATCATATCCACATCCTTAAAGTTTGGTAAAAACTTCCTAAAGGAGCGTCGCAGAGTTATAATAGGTGGTTTTCGAGCGTAAAGTGAAAGCTGCAGTTTTTAACAATGCAATGCATATCCGGACGGTGAAAGAAAAAAAAAAACACAAAGTGAATGGTTTTCAATGCGAGTATTTAGGAATGAAACATGGGAAATCAGTTAGCTAACTAAAGAATGAGTTAAAGAGAAGTTAAGGCTATTAGTCCGTCCAAGGAAGAAATAGAAGAGATTAAGTAGATTAAAATAGGTGGAGATATATTTCTATAGAGATAGATAAAGAAAATCATTTAGAGCGTTATATTAACATTTAAAATAAAAAATTTCAATTTAATTTCACTTTTTTTTTAATTTTACAAATTATTAAGACAAATTATTTAAATAAGGGTGTACATTGTACACCTTTCTTTCCCAGCGGAGATAACACTCATAATATTTTATATTAACATTCATACATGTATATGCCTGAAATTAAATATAAATGTATGTTATTTACAAAAAAAAAAAAAAGTGTTTTTATGACTCGTGGCTCATTATTTTTCCTTTTTGTTTCATATTTTAAGTACTGCGACATATTATATAATTATGAAAAACATTAAATATGTATACAGACCTGTAAACACAACATATTATTATGTTTTTATTTTTTTATTTTTGTCATTTCATTTCATTTTCAACAAAAACGAAAAAAAACAAAACAAAACCGAAAAACAACAAAGAAAAAAAAAAAAAATTGAGGTTATAAAGTTGTCACTTAAAAAATTTCATACAATTTTGAAGGTGGAATGGGTTTTATTTTTGGTTTTACAAAACTGTTGTAATTACTATACTTAAGGTGCACATTTATATAAAAATTATAGTAACGGTAAATGAAAAAAAAAAATTAAAACAAAAACAAAAACAATACAAATATGTGTTGACAGTGTTGTCATTTTAGAAAAAAACTAAAAACAATTTTTATGAAAACATATGTTTTTTAAAAGAAAACTTTTGAGAACATGTTTCTTGAAATGGAAAAACATAGAAAACTTTGTTGGAATTACTTTAAATATAGGTATTAATGAAGATTTATAAGTATTTTTTTTAACCTAAAGTTTTTTTTTAATTTTTCCATTTGTAGATGGCATTCATGTTTAATTACTACGGAATCTTCTTTTTAAAAGCTTCCTCAGAAAAATTTCAGGTTAGATTTATTGGTTTTTTTCAAGTCCCGGTTTTAAATAGGTTTTTGCATCTTGCACTTTATTTTAAATTTAATAAATGCGAAAAAATTTAATAATAGGTACAAATGAAGATTTTGGTGATTTATAATTTGAAGATCTTGAATGAGCAAAATCGAAATTTTCGTAGCTTATAATAAAAGTGCAAGATAAACGAAATCAGAAAAGTCTTAAATCAGATACCATTTTTCCAGATTTCAACTGGCAGAATGTACTTTTCGTCCTCTGATCTTCTTAAATTCTATAAAACTTTTATTAGGCCGAAAATGGAGTATAATGCACATATTTGGGTTGGTGCTCCCATTACGGAGCTGGGATATTTCGATAAAGTGCAAAATAGAGCTATTAGTTTTATAAATGATCCCAGTGTTACTTCAACGCTTACTCCACTAAGCCATCGTCGCACTGTTGGGTCACTGACCTTGTTTTATAGATATATTGTAGGGACTAACACATGTTTTAAAGAAATCAAACAACTTATGCCTCCATTCAAATTTTCCAACGAGAAAGGAGGAGGGCAACAGATGCTCATCCCTACATAGTTTGGCTAGTCAGATGGCGTAAGACGGCTCATGGAAATTCGTTTGACTTGCGCTCATCTCGTTTATGGATCAATATTCCACCAAATGTGTTTCCCAAAGTTGGTGATGTATATATGTACGATTTAACCAAATTTAAGAAGAACATTAACATCTTTATTCTAAATTTCCGATCCAATTTTCCCCATCTCCCATAATCCGGAAATTCCAAAAACCTTTCAACATAATACTAAAACCTTCCATATCCTCATCCCTGCAACCAAACTGTACTTTTGTATCACAGGTTCCCTCCTAAAGTTTAGTTCAAAAAGGGTGTGGTTTTGGTGTGTTAAAATCATACACTACTCAAAAGAAACACCACATATATCCAATTGTACACATTTAAATATATAAGTGTGTTCTGTCAAAAGATTGTAGTCCCTTTTTAATCATAACTGCAAAACCTTTCTTTATTGAAAGTCTCATATAAATATGTTGGAAAATGATTGTATAGTGATTTCAAGTCTTACTCAAATATAAATCTTAATTCAGAATGTCGCATGTACTTGTATGTATATAAGGGGCATTTACATGTTTTGAAGAGGCTATCAAAACTAACCTTAAATTCAAAATAAAGCTAAAGTAAAACTAAATGATGGTCCAAATTTTTTTTCAAATATACTTTCAAATATACTGAGAAGGTGAGATAAGCTTTTTTTGTAAATCCAATAACTTTAAAATCTAAGAAACAAAAAAATTTTGACTGATAAAGAGTAAACTTAACATTAAAAATAATAATTAAGTTAATTTAATTTAATTTATATTTTTTTAAGTAAATTAAATTGAATTTTTTGTTCTCGGTTTCTTATAACGATTTATGATGTTTCCTTATGGCTTTATTGCTGTTGATTTAGGCAAATTAAGAATTATTAATTCTTTAAAATTATTCTTGGAATTTATAAGTGAATTTAAAATTATTTTTTTTAATTCCATAAAAAAGCTTTTGAAGTTTTTAAAATGAACATTTAAGTTGTTCTTCAGGTTCTTAGGAAAAAATGTTTTAAAAAAATGTGCTTATCAATTTCCATTAGTTATTCTATTTGTTATCCCACTTTGTTCAAAACAAGGTGTTATTGATTAATATGTTTTTGAAGTTGCACACACCTATTAAAAAACGTTGGATCCCTAAAATTTAAAAAGTTTCAATGTTTAATTACTAGAATTCAAAGATAATATTTTGTAAGTAAAATTGATACTGGTAGTACTGGTAAAGACTGTTGGTACTGTTTTAGGATTGGTAAGTAATGGTATTGTACTGGTTGGTACTGGTAAGTTTTGGTAAGTTCTGATAAGTACTAGTAAGGTAATGGTGGCTTCCAATACTGTCAGGTACTAGTAATGTACTAGTTGGTACTGGTAAGTAATAGTAATGTAGTGGTTGGTACTGGTAAGTACTGATAAAGTAATGGTGGCTTCTAATAATAATAAGTACTGATAAGTATTGTTACTCTTACTTGTATTTTTCGAGTACCAGTAAGAATAATTCAATTTTACTAAATATTTTTTCCAGCAATAGTATCAGTACCGGCTTGTTTACTTAAATACAAAAGTACTGGAATTTCGATATCTCTGTTTTCATTTCAAGTTCAAATTTAGTAAAAAAAAACTATTTTAAAATTGACCTATAATTTACCGTTATAATATTTTTGCAAATTTTTGTACTGTAGCTCATGCATTTTTGAAGTCTCTAAATTGAAATTTCTCTAAGGTTTAGGAGATGATTAGATATTTAGGTTAGAAATTTGGTATTAAAAAAATGTTTTCAAATTAATTTTTCTTCCATCGATTTGTACAATATCTATAAAAAAGTATATAGCAATATAATAAGAAATGGATGTAGTGTATAACATGTAGTGTAGGAATGGGGCTCGTAAAAAGTTACTGTAGACACCTGATATTTATAATCTGTATTGCCACTGATAAACATATGAATAACATAGACATTACCATGGTTACTTCTAATAAACTCTCTTTACGATGTACTATAAAAATTTCTATTACCTAATTCAGCTTAAGTGTATAATAATAAAAAGTGTACAATTAATAGAGTTACCCACTTAAGAGTGATTCGATTCTTACTTATGAGTTAGAGAATAAATTCAGAAAAATTAGTTGTTTAAATTAATAAGTGTTTGGAAGAACTTAATAAATGGAATATCAGTTATTTTACTGCAGTGTTCCCTAAACCTTCACTCCATTTGTAAATGTAATTCATAATTCGAAATTATGAAACCATAAAAAATTAGCCTCGCCACCTAAAGGTTTCAAAGGGTTAAAGCATGTGAAAGGTTTTTATATTAAACATTTAGATTACCTACCGAGTTTTATTTCCCAATACATATTCCCCAAACCAAATTTAATTTTTATTAAAAGAATTTATTCATTTTAATTAAAAGTCTTATCCCCAGCTTTGATTTTAAAAAGAGGGTCTTTATGTGATAAGAGCATAAGACCCAGAGGGATATCTTTTAGTTCTAGTCCGAGTTATTGCAGTTTGATTTCTTAAGAAATTTAACCCAGTAGTGCCTTTTAACTTTTCAAAATTTTTTAATTAAAGACATTCTAAGAAAAGTAACAAATTGTAAAGAACCCGACCATTTTCAATAAAATGTAGGCTTTTAAAAATCTTTTCTTTTGCATTCTGCCTTATTTCCATAATTAAGTTTTGCAAAATAATAAAAAAATTAAGTGGAACATTTTATTAAATTATATTGTTAAAATTATATATAATTAACTTTTTTTTTTTATATTTTATTCATCTTAATATAAAATATAAGCGGTTGGTTAAATTTTGCAGGATTTTTATTCATTTTAAAATAAAAAGTGGTTGAATATAATAATTATATTATAAAGAATTATTTCTGAATATAAAAAGTTTTCACAAGTAATGGGGTTTTCAAGAACCCTAAATGGCTTTTATTTTTTATATAATTTCTTGAGAAAATTCTTTAATATTGTTGAAATTTAAAATATAAATCTTAACTTTTGCTTAAAAATACTAAGAAATAAGTACTTTAGTGGCTGAAGGAAATGTACAAGGTTAAAATAAACTAAAAATCTTGGATAAAAGGTCAAATGTCAATTTTTGTACGATAAAATTGTGTCCACGTAATATATATAACAAGTAAAGAAACAGTCAGTCGGTGCAACCGACTTAGAAATACCCTACACCTATTTGGTTCAAATTTAAGGACATATCCATAAGTCATTTTAACACCATAGAAGCTGTTATTAATTTGATCGTAAGACATAACTAACCAAATTAACTGTATAATACTAAAAACATTTTCTAATTACCCTATCTATTAAAAAATACTACAAATTCTTACTAATTTATCTATTTAAAAATATTAAAAAACAAACAAACTTGAAATAAATGAAAATATATTTATTCTAATTCAATTACAAAATGAAAAAATTCTAATTATTAAATTTTGTGATAAAAAGATAATCAAAGCATAATATATTTAATAATCCAAATTTTTCAAAATGGCAAATATTTTAAATTGTTAGTTTATGTACCTATTAGAAAAGCTTATAAACGCAAAATATGTTATAAATATATTTCTAAAGTACAATTACAATTTTAGAACTTTTCATATAATTCATTTAAATATAGAAATAAATTTTACATAAATGCAGCAAGTACCTTTGAACATAGCTGAACCCCTACAATTAAGTCTAGATTTTGGAGACACATAGGACATAGGAAATATATTCTTTGGCTTCGAAATTAAACTCGACCACAACCAATTCCCATGGTACTTTCATTACTAGTAACCTACTGTTAAATTTCATCTAAATACCGGCATTATTTTTTGAGTTATGGTGTTTTTAAGATATATGTTTGTTAGTCCTTGAACTTTTCAAGGGTTCCAGGACCCGAAATTATGGTACGATTTCGCCCATATGCAGTCCCGTCATACTTTCAATACTAGTTAACCCTTGTACACAATTGGAACGCTCTATCTTAATTTTAAGTTACTAGTTTTATTAATTTCGATGATAAGCTCTTACACATTGGGGGGTCTAAGAGAGGTTCTGAACCACCACTCCAATTGATCCCAAATTAGGGGGGCACGCAAGAAATAGTAAAGAACATCCTTGTGGCAAATTGGAAGCTTCTACATTTGTTTCAAGTAACTATCTTTATTAATTTCGAAAATATGTTTTAAGGGCCTAAGAACTGAGTGGCTGGTCCCCAATCCACTACTCCAATGGGGCCCAAATTTCAAAGACACTTACGAAATGGGAAGGGACACCCTGATACCAAATTTGGAGGTTCTATCTTCATTGGTTTCGGAATTATGCTCGTTTGGCCTAAATTCGATCAAAAAGTTCTAAGTTCCGAACCCATTGTCCAATCCTCACCGTACGTAATCACCGTCGTAGTTTCGCTGCCAATAACCTACAGCACAAATTTCATGAAGATAGCCTCATTAGTTGTTGAGTTATCGTGATTTTTTATATATGTTCCTTAGCCCTGACATCGATTAAAAGGTCCGGAATCCGAACCGTTGGGCTGATTTCGCCCATATATAGACCGCGCTGTACTTATAGTACTAGTTAACCCTTGTACACAATTTGAACGGTCTATCCTAATTTTAAGTAACTATTTTTAGTAATTTCGATTATAAGCCTTTAAAACTTGGGAGGTCTGAGAGGGGTACAGAACCAACACTCCAAATGATCCCAAATTAGGGGAACACGCAAGAGATAGTAAAGAACACCCTTGTGGCAAATTGGAAGCTTCTACATTTTTTCAAGTTGTTATCTTTAATAATTTTAAAGATATGCTTTAAGGTCTTCGGAAATGTGTGGCTGGTCCCCGACCCACTACTCCAATGGGACCCAAATTCACAAGACACTTAGGAAATAGGAAGGGACACCCTGATACTAAATTTGGAGGTTCTATATTCATTGGTTTCGGAATTATGCTTGTTTGGCCTAAATTCGATCAAAAAGTTCTAGGTTCCGAACCCATGGTCCAATCCCGACCTTACGCAATTCCCGAAGTAGTTTCATTACTAGTAACCTACAGCACAAATTTGATGAAGATAGCGTCATTAGTTGTTGAGTTATTGTGATTTTTTATATTTGTTCGTTAGCCCTGAAACCGATTAAAAGGTCCAGAATCCGAACCCATGGGCCGATTTCGCCCATATGCAATCCCATAATAGGTGTAGGGTATAAAAAGTGTTTTAAATGCGTTCATTTCAGGGTTGTTTGTGTCTAATATTAAGAAAAGCAAAGGAAATTTACTTATGCTACATTATTTCCCTTACGTTTTCTTAATATATGTTCAACGAATATATTTTTGACTTTTAAATAGAAGAAAATTTGTGTAAATCACTTGCTTTACGATAATCATCATAATTACTACTTTTTAACTATTACTTCCTAGATACTTAACTAAGACTTCTTTCTATCACCCCCCTTTTCCATTTTAAATCTTACAACAATTTTCACAAGACAAGGGATATTATGTCACATATATTACATTTATATGGGAATTTCATCCTAAAAGTATGCAAAATTGGTAAAATTGATACAAGAAACATGTTCCCGGAATATGTGTGAAGCGACATGACATGAGTATTCCTCATAAGGATACATTAATTAGGCAAAACTGTTGGTGGTTAGGTATATCATGAAATATATAGAAACCTATTTTTTAGTATGTATACTAGTGTTAGGTAGACTAAGTTTTCTAATTAGGTTAAGATAGTGTAGGCTCGTTTTAGAAAAATTAAAAGAAAAAACATTGTTTTTTACAACAATTTTTACAATGAAATTTTAAAGATATAAAATTATATAAACATATGTATATTAAAAATAAGAGTAAGCTAAGTTAAATCTCCTCCGTAGCCTAGGTGGTTAGAGCGCAACCTTGCAATCTAAACACTGTGGCAGTCCCGGGTTCGAATCCTGGTGGGAGATACCATATCCAGTAAAATTAATAATTATAATAAATTAATATATAATAAATTATAATATAATAATTCTATACCTAAAAATATAATAATAAATAATTAGTAACAAATAATATAAAAATATACCTATAATCGTGTTTCCAGCTATACTCTATAATCTAATAATTAATACTGAATAAAAACAATAACCTATATGTAATTGAACGACAATGTAATTGCAACTGTCATATGCAATTACAATGGCAGTACGCACCTAACAACATGACACGGTTTCTCTACTTGACCGATAGATGACACTAGGGAAGAAATTAAGAAGCGACATCTTGTAGATAGATTACAGTAGACCAATCATTTACTTAATTGAAAAAGGAAAAAACGATTCGAAACACAAGGCAGAGCCTCGATAAGAAAAAGCAGATGGAGATGCCTAGTAGATATCCTATGCTCCCAAGAGGAGTAATAAGGAAAAAAAAAAAAAAAAAAAAAATTAATATTGACATAATTTAACATAAAAAAACAATTATATTTTTAGATGTTAAAAAATAAAATACTGATAAGAAACTTTTTTGTAAACTTTTTTAGATTAAGGTAAATTTGATAAATTGGAATACTTAAATAAAGTTTAATTAAAAAAAAAAAAAAAAAAAATTATGTGAAGCTGTGTGGACGTTTTTAATGTTTTTTTCATATATTTTTGTGTTTTTTATAAAAATTGTATTCGGCGACTTTTTTCACTTAAAGAAGTTCGAAAGAAAAAATGTCATCAAAAATATATTTATGGAATGTATGACACTTAGATTCATTGGTTATGAGAAAGTTTTAAATTTTTCTATAATAGTAAGTTTAAAATTAGTTTTTTGGAATGTAGGAGGTGTCGCTTATTTCAGAAAATATAAAGAAATTATGCTTTTATTTCTTTCTACAGTCTGCTGCCCCCAAAGCTCCACTAAACAATCTATCCTGAAATTTTTGTATCCAAATCTTAAACCCAATCTTACTTTTGACATAGGTATATAATATTTCAGAAAAGCTTTGAATAAAATTCCTCCATTTACTATTCTAGGAAACGGAGCACCCTTAATTTTGAGTTTTATTCTAAACAAGTGATGAAAAAAACCAAGGGTTTTTAAAAAAGCACATTTTCAAAATAATATTGGGTTTCATACTGAGTATTTTATCGGAATATAATGTTGAAACTTAAATATTAACGTTCAATTAACGAAATATATACGTTGGTGACTAAGTTACTACTTACTTATAGAAACAGTAAATTTTTTAATTATTAAGTCCTAATAGCCCCTCAATAGGGGAAGGTTGCCCAATTTCTCAAAGATCAAATCCTCACTACTCCCCTTCCCGCAACTTTTTTAGGTTCAAGGAATTAAATTATTAAAGAACCGCTTTTAAATTTAAGAAAATCTTTTAACACATGTTAAAATATAATGTTGGACCTTCAAATTTTGTATATTAATAAAAAAAAATTGGACAGGTATTCAAGTTACAGGTGCTTAAAAATAGTAAAATTTAAATTTTCAAGCCCTTATAGCTTCTAAGCAGGATCTAACTTCTCCCAAAATTTCAAGCCCCTACCTTAAACCGTTTAAGAGATATGTAGGACCAAAAATTTTGCAAAAATTGAGTTTTATATAATGCTAAATTTTAGTACCGTAACGCAACCCTATAAATTTGGTCGACGTATTTTTGTTAAGTCTATAAAATCAGCTCTCTTATACCGTTTTTCGATTGAAAATAAAGCTACCAGAACTCATGTTATATCATTTTAAATATATGGCTTTTTTGGAATTTGCAGGGGCTGTAGCTTCGTAACCCTTCAAAATTAAGAAAAACCTTTGACACATATTGAAATATAATTATAGAGCTTTGAATTTTGTATATCACTAAAAAAAAATTTGTACAGGTATTCAAGGTACAGGTGCTTAAAAATAGCAAAATTTAAATTTTCGAGGCCTTATAGCTGCTAAACAGGGGACGAGACAAAAAAATTTTGTTAACCGAATACTACTAATTTCTAAGGATCTAACTTCTCCTAAAATTTCAAGACCCTAGCTTAAACTGTTTAGAAGATATGTGGGGCCAAAAATTTTGCAAAAATTGAGTTTTGCATAATGGTAAATTTTAGTACCGTATGGCAACTTTGTACATTTTAGTGATTTATTTTTGTAAAGCCTAAGAAAGCAGCTTTCCTTTATCGTTTTTAGATTGAAAATAAACCTAACAGAACTCTTATTATACCAATTTAAATATAGGGCTTTTTTGGAATTTGCGGGAGTTGTAGCTTTGTCACCCTTCAAAATAAAAAAAAACCTTTGACACATGTGGAAATATAATTAAAGAGCTTTCAATTTTGTAATTCAAAAAAAAAAAATTCCAACAGGTACTCAAATTACAGGTGTTTAAAAATAGCAAAATATCAATTTTCGGGCCCTTATAGCTGCAAAACAGGAGACGTGACAAAAAAAATTTGTTAACCGACTTTTACTTATTTCTGAAGATCTAACTACTTCCAAAATTTTAAGACCCTAGCTTTGCCTGTTTAGAAGATATGTGTAGCCAAAAATTTTGCAAAAATTGAGTTTTGCATAATTGTAAATTTTAGTACCGTATGGCAACCCTAAACATTTGTTTTTTAAAAATGTATAAAGTTTATAAAACCAGCTATCTTTTGCCGTTTTCAGATTGAAAATTCACCTAATAGAACTCTTGTTATAAGAATTTGAATATAGGGCTTTTCCCAACTTTGGGGGGCTGCAGCTCCGTAACGGGTGGGGCTACAGAAAAAAATTCTTCTACGAAATTATTTTTTTTGTAATACCTACTCTTAGTTAAAATTTCTTTTTTCTATTTCAAACGATTTAAAAGTTTTTGTAAACATACGGACAGCAGGACAGACGGACAGACGGACGGGCAGAGTGAAGCTATATAGGCACATTTTTACAAAATTTTTTGAAAATGTGCTAAAAAGGATCTGAAGTATAAATATTAATAAATATTCTGGAAAAGGAGAGATCCTTATTTGCTCAAACATACTAATTGTTGATTGGCTTCGTATTTAAATTTTGAATTTAAAAATTTGTTGACTGTTTTTTGAGGCCTTTTCTAAAAATGATAAAAAGAGTATGTAATCGGTGACTTTTTTTATTTTTGTATTGTGGACGTTTTCCGTACAACATGAAGGCACTTTTCTCCCAAGTATGTAATCTAAAACTTGTACTTAAACAATTTAATAATTTTCGAAAGTTCAGTACCTATTTCCGTGTTATTGGTAAATTTATTAAATAAACAGTGCTATCTTAAGACTAGGCCAGGAAAAGCGGTGGATGTTTTCAAAGAATCAGGTTATCCTAAATGCTTGCAATTTTGAACATTTTTCCCTGATGAAGCGACAGTTCTTTTCATCTCTATTGAAGCGACATTTCTTTATTTACTATCTTTTGAAAATTATTAGAGCTACTTAAGTATAAATCTCTAGTAGGGCCCTTAAAGTTAATATGACATTGAGCTTATAATGAAAATCTCTACATTTAATTGAAAAAATATTATTAAAAAATAAAAGTATCTTTAAAGTTTTCTGGTTATTTTTCTAGATTTTAAAATTTAATTCAGTTGCTGGTTTCTTTTTATGCCTTATAAAAATTGTGCAATAACATTTTATTAAAATACAGAAATACTGCAACACAAGAGAAAAAACACATTAAGCTTCAGACTTTTTAATATGTTATCTTTCTATAATATGTTAATATTGTTATCTCTTTTTTCTTATCTTTATCTCTGAATTTTTTTAAGCTCAAAAACTGATAAGAAAAGAATAGAAATTGCGCATAAAATGAATAATTTTATTTTAATATATCGGATTAAGTATTATTTTATTTGGGTACATGCAGTAAAGCCAAATGAAATAAGTCCAATCAGTCTTATATCAATAAAAAATCTGAATTATAGCCAAAAGTTTATTTTTTTAATGGCTAAATGCTCCAAAATTCCTCCTAATTCAGAATCTCACATTCATAATGTATAAATATTCTATAAATTAGTAGGGTATTTTATAAATTACCCTCTCTTAGCTTATGGCAGCTAAGCCTGACATACGCCGTTCTAGTTGAAACATGGAAGTGCTTCAAGTACTCACAAACTTCTTAAAATAAAAGTACAAAAAACCTTTTCCTAGGTGGTAAAATTGGAATTTTAGTACTTTATGTAAATATTTTTTGACTTTAATTCATTTTAATTTTGGCTTTATTTCCTTTTCAAAAATTTTTAAAGAATGATTGAAATAAACTCCAAAACGTTAAATGTGGCTTTATTTCATTTAGACTTATTGCATGGACTTTGTTATTCCTGTTGCTGTTAGTCCTAAAAATTGCAGAGACATACAAAACTTTTACAGGTATTATTATGATCTCAGCTGTTTAAACCGCATATTAAAATTTGATAATAATGAAAGCTCCCCCTCTGAATAAATCTGCTGCCTCACAATTCCCAGAAATCATCCTGAAGGATAATGAATATGCAGAATTGTGATTCTAAAAATATTATAATTTTATATGGGAGTTAAACTCATTTTTGGGGTGAAAGTTGCTGATAGTGAGTAAGCCCTGTACAAACGTTCTTCAACGCTGCAACATGTATTTATATTCCTTCCAGAACATATCAGATTTGCAAACGTGAGGTGTTCCCTTCTAGTCCTTTATGAAGTTTCGACTACAAATCCACGTAAAGTTTTAAATAAATTTTATTTAAATTTTTAAAAAATTATTGAATGAACTTCGAATTTGATAAATTTCTTTAATAAAAATCGCATTTTGGTGCCTATTTCTAAAAGCACTATGGTGTTAGAAAATTCGTCAACAATTGTATTTGCATATTTTTCATTATAACCTTCTCCCAAAATAGTTAAGTCTCGTTAAACACTTTGGTAGAAAACCATAAAACTCTTATCATTAATAGTTTTGTTATAAAAAGTATCTCATTTCTTTTTGCATTGAAATATTTAGACATACGTTTAACAGGAGGAAAATTAAAAGTGGAAAGACTTCGATAAAAAATTCTCGAAAAAATGTAATTCTTTTGCAAAGTAATGTTAGAAACATGAATGAGACCATGAGAGATAATAGTAGGTGCATCTAAAAAAAAATCCAAATTTTATACAAACGAATTAATGACTGAACGAATTTGTGGTAACTTGGTTTATAATATCTTTTAATATAGTCTGAATTTAGAAAATTAGACTATGTTTAACAAAAATATGCAAGAATCTACCAAATAGTTGTGGCTGTGAGTGATCTAATGTGATATGAGTGTTCAAAAATTTTAAGAGCAGTCTGCAATGTCAGAGTGTAATGTAATGAATCTACGTGTTTTCGAATCGAATTGGTAATTAATCATTTCAATCAGTTATAGTGTTTGTTTGATGTTTTCAGATTATTACTGACGTTTGAAGTCAGTGATGATTATTTTTGAAAACACGTTCACAGGTGGGTATAGGTTTCTTTTTTTTCTTAAAAAGAGGAATAAGTGGAAGCATCGAAAGCCTCCCATTGGAGCTGTACAAGGTTACTTTAGGTAGTTTGTGACTTTAAAATACTAAAACCAAACCTTTTCAGACCACACTTCTTGATGGAGCCTTTAAAACAAATGTACCGTTTGGTTTTGAGCATTAGGATTAATCTGTCCCACTCTTTGTTTTACGTTGGAAAACAAATGTACATCCTTTATTTTTAGTTTTGCGTCAAATTATGAAATTTTTTGTATCGGTTTTATTGATGATTTATTTTGATTATGTATGGGTTTTTGATTATGTATGTGCTTT
Organism: Dolichopus griseipennis; assembly: GCA_963082915.1. Lineage (NCBI taxonomy): Eukaryota > Metazoa > Arthropoda > Insecta > Diptera > Dolichopodidae > Dolichopus > Dolichopus griseipennis. The sequence goes on along the minus strand of OY720441.1, from coordinate 315,162,551 downwards.
TGATTATATTCGAAATTGAAATGTTATAAACGAGCATATTGCATTGCAGTTAATTTAGTGAACTTATTCAGCGAAGGGATATCCCTTTAATACTAAAAAGACACATAAATTCGTTTAGTGGCAGCTGTAGGCGCTAAAAAATTATGTTTGACGATTTTACGTGTCGAGGCCTCAATTAAGTTATAACTTTTACATGTTACGATTCTTGGACAGCAATTATGCCAATGTAATTTTTGCATATGCCCTAACAAGTTTAGGTATCGAAGCACGGAATAGGTTTTACATTGCTTGAGTTTTTCTTTCTGGACAGGGATAATACTAAATAATGTAATTTTTGCATATGTTGTAACGACTTTAGGTATCGAAGTATTGAATTCGTTTTAACTTGAATGTGTTACTATTATTGGGCAGGGATAATGCAAATCTGATTTTTACATATGTTTTGACGATTTTAGGTATCGAAACATTGAATCGGTTTTAACTTGTATGTGTTATTATTCTTGGGTGGGTATTTTCTTATTCAAAGTTTTCCATATGTTCTACCGGAAGTAATGAGCAGATGATAAAACAGAATAATGTACAGGAACTAGTTCCAGACATATGGTTGATTTGTGTAAATATTCTGGAGTTAACTACAAGTTTATTCATCTTTCATACCGTATACTAAATAGAGAATAATTATTTTTAACTTGACCTAACTTTCTTTTTTTGGACTTCTCTTTCTGATTTTGGCGTACAAAAAAAATTTGCAACATTATTATCATTTTTTATTAAAAAACAAAAAATTCTTAGTTGGTTGGATACTTCATAAAAGAAGTAACCAAAAAACCGTATCTCCGGGAATAAGATTTTTAAAGTTTAAGAGTTTATTTTTATTTTAAGACTTAAAATTTAAATTCAACAAAAATAGAAAAAAACCGAGGAATAATAATGAAGTTAGTTTAGTAGAAAAACTAAAATAATAATAAAAAAAAAATGCAAAAATTTTCTTCCTAGAAAACAAAAGAAAATTGTTTTTTTTTTTTTTTTTCTTTTTTTGGACCGAAGCCAAAACATACTTTTCTTTACCTCAATGGTTGTTTTTCCATTAATTTCCATTTTAACAATTTGTTTTTCTTAGTTCTTTTTCCTGTGTTTATTGTTTTACGTTTTTTAAGGAATTTTCTTCCCAAAAATAAAATATTCTTTAGTTTTTCATTATTTTTCTTTTTTTTTGAAATTTTTCCAAGACACAATCCATCATGGTTTCCTTTAAGATTAAAGTTATAAAATATTTATAATGAATAGCTTTTAACTAATTTTTTTTTTAAATTTATTTCATCAAAAAGTTTAGTTTAGTTGTAAGTTTTTACTAGTTACTCTAGAGTTCAGATAAATTGTGCAATTTTATGTATTTAATACAATCGGTTATCTTCTTTCGAAGATTTAATCTGACTTTATTGCACATTTTAAAAAGTTTAAGTTTTCTTTATTGTTTTTAATTTATGCACTAGACAAAAGTTTATTTAAATTTTAAGTTTTGCACAGTTTAAAGTTTTAATGAAAGTTAAATGAAGGTAATATATAGTTTACAGGAATGGTTTAATTTAATTTTCACGGTATGTTTTATGTTATCTTTACTAGTTTTTACCATACTTTCTGCGAAGTTGAGTTCGATAAGTTTTTTAAAAATTAGTTGGATAGTGTTAAGGATAGAGCATGACTGACTGGATATCAAACAATGACTATGTTTAAATAGAGAACACATAGAGGAGAAATACTGACACAAGTTACCATAGTTGGCCACAGTTATTAAAAGGATTAATTAATTAACATGGATGAGATTCGATGGGATGGTCAGTATAGAATGTAGTTTTGAAGATTATTATTGTGAAGTATTTTGGATGTTTCACGGTACAAATTTTATGTGTGTTATGTGTGAGAATGGTAGATATTTCTTTTAAAATCCATAGATTAATTGTTAAGCTAAAAATGTTCAGCACCTAGGTATCGTTTTCCTGAAAGGAAAGATAATTTGACATAGTTTTTAAAACAATATTTCCTAAAACACTAACTGTTAAAAACTATGGTTCATGCGACTTTTTTGTCAATGGAAAACGTGAATTTACCATTTTTATCATACTATACATTAGAAAGTTTGATAAATTTTCCAACTTTAGGTATTTAGTTTAGTAGGTTCTTGTGAAGCAGTCTTTGATACTGACTTCATTTAAATAAAGAACACATAGATATGAATTGCCGAAACAACCATGGTTATTAAAACAATTAATTAGTTATCAAGGAAGGAATTCGTTGTGATAGTCTTTACTTGAAGGCGTAACTTGGGGCTTATTAGATTAATTTATTTTGGTTATTATACCATGTTAATTTTATTATGCCTCTAGCTAGAGACAGAAGCTTTTTTTGAAAATGTTAGCTTAATTGTAAAGCTTCACATTTCCAGCAGTTATGTCAAATGAGTGTTTAAGAAAAATACTGCATTAGACGAATTTGCAACAAGGAAAATCAAACTGAAAAAAGGCTTTAAGGAAAACAACATTATTAAAATAATCTAGTGGTATGTAAAACTTTCATTGTCCAAACTTCCTTTGGGTATTATGAAGTATTCTTTTATTTGAGACTATGAGGCTGATTTTTATAACTTAATATTAAAATCATCCTAGTTCAGATTACTTCAATTTTTTCTATGTAAAACCAATTAATGGTGTTTTGAATCAAGTACTATCAGATTCGTGTTTTAAATGTTAATTACTGAGAAAATTAAATTTAAAATGCCCGATTTAACCAAATATACAGGTAATATAATTATAAAGTATGTATAGTTAATAATATTAATATTATAAATATTCGTAGTATACTTGTGGCCCTTGAAAAGAAACCACAAACATCACACGCTTTTTATATTGGATGTGATTTAGTGCTATAATTATTAATGAAAGTGATTGAGTGTTTCCTAGATAAATTTATGAAATAATTGAAAGTATTACTTAATGGATCTTAACTATCATAATTAATAAAATACAACAAGTTTACATATGTCCTTACCATTTCCCAAAGTTTCTGACATAGCTTAAAAATTTTATTGATTTGATGTCCTTACCTGAAAAAATAAAATAAATATTATTATTTAAATTTGTTTTTTTAAATATTTACAAAAAGTTTTTTTGGTAAATTAATAAATACTTCGGTTTAAATTTATACTATTCTTAAAACCATAAGAAGTGCCGGAATAACAAGGAAGTTACATTATTTAAAAGTTCAAATCAAAACCTTAAATAAATCATTGGTCAAGCTGTTGTAGGTTACTCATTACTAACTAAAACCTTTTCAAATAAAGTGAAATAAAATTATCACAAATAAATGTACACATATATTAGTATTTCTTAGGACTTATACAAAACAAAATGTATAACTACTATATGTTGATTTGATTCAGAATAACATTTTCCAAGGAAGTTTCTAATTCCCAAATCAAATTTCAGATTATAGTAAGAATTAATAAGAATTATATTATTAAGAACACCACCTACGCAATACACTTTTGAATAGTAATCTTGAATGAGAAAGTATTTCATATGAAAGATTTGTAAAGCAGTATTTGTCATACTTTCTGGGAGTAAGTAGTTTCCTAATGAGAAATACTTTAATTTATTGAAAAAGATTAAATAATAGAAAAATTATTGCAAATAGAATATTTAAGGTAATCAAAGGAGAATATGCTTCAAAATATTAGTAATAATTAGGATTTAAAGTTATCAAAACGAAAGTAGCCTGGGCTTTAATGGAATCCAGTAAAGTTTAATAATCAATGATGATTCTATCTATGCCGGCCTGGTTTTCCACTTGAAGGTGTGCAGTTAAATGTGAAGCTTTGACAACTATTTCAATAATTTATATGCGAAATTCGTTCTAAATTGTTACTCTTATTCTTTTAAAAATAAATTTATATAAATAGAAATAAGGGAAAAACTGAAGACAAATAACGGCAATTCCTTATGTTTTTTTTTTACTGGTTAAATGTGAGATAATTGAGTTGTGATTTTAAAAATGCAACACATAATTCATTTTTAAAAGTATTTGAAGCCAACGAATAAATGTTATCATTCATTTCAAACAATATGTTTAAATCAAAGTGGAAGATGTTGTGATATGACAAAACCCGGAGTAAAAAGACCCCCCTTTCACTTATTCGAACTATAATCTCTCGTGGACATTTGTCTTAGTTTTGGAGTCATAAGTTCTCGGGAGGAATTTTGGTTTCGGAGGATCTTTACACTAGAACAATCTACAAGCAGTACATCTCCTTAATTTCATCCGTTGTTCAACAATCTTCAGTTGTACTACAAACTTAGGAAGCTGTTTTTGAGATATCCTAATTTCATAGATTTTTTTAAACATAATAAATGTCAAATTGGTATCGATATATTATTAAAATGTCAATTGATTGACGTTCATTATGTTAATCTATTCAAAATATTCTGAAAATTTGGTGTATTGCTTTTGGCATTTATAACACTTTCAATAAATTTGTGTCCTTGAATCATTTTAATTCAATTATCCAGTAAAAAAAAAAACTAATTAAAGATTTATTCCATTTTTTGTTGTATCTATAAGATTCACATTCATTTGAAGTGGAATTTTTTTTTCATATTTTTTTCTTTAGTTCTTCTTAAACTATGTTGTTTGTGTGTATGTATAGTGTAGGAACTTTTTTGCAAAATAAAACTTTATCCTGACAGTAGTTGTTACTATCTACTACTACATACATTTCTTCCGGAATGTTGCATTAATTTCTTTCAACACGGTATAAGTAAAATGCGAAAAAAATTTTACACAATATTTTTTTTCAACTCTATTAATGGGGGGGTAAAAATAGGTAAGGTGAAAAGATTGTTGTTATCAACTCTCAATTAAGGATTATTTATAACAGTAAAAGAAAAATAATTACAAAAACAAAAAACGGGAAATAAAATAGTAAGTAACTAACCAACTGACGGGAAATAAATTTTGTATTTTTTTTTTTGCAATATTAAAGTGGAAGGGTGTGACAAAAGGAAAATTAATCAAAGGAAGTAAAGTAATTGTTAGGTACACTTATAATAAAAAGAGTGTATAATCAAAGGGATTTTAAGATTTAATAAAGATTTTTATATTTTCAGTATTTTTAGGAAGTAGGATTTATTGTTCTCAACAGAATTGTGCGGTATATAACAATTAAAAAGATATAAGATATCATTATTTTAAAGAGAGGAATTATCTTTTTATTGTTTTAATTAAAGGATGTAACTAGTTATATACATCTCGGCTCCTGATTATAAGTACAGGAAAATATTTAATACTCATGATGTCCATATTAACTTAAGATTACATTTTCTTAAATGTTTTGTCTGGTCAATTTTATTATATGGTGTAGAGGCTTGGATACTCAAAGAAGCTATGTTAAACAAATTGAAAGTATTTGAGATATGGACCTATGGAAATCTGTTAAAGAAATCTTGGAAGTACCACATAATTGGAGACTTAGTTTAGAAAGTCACAATATACGAACATTAATGCCACTCTAAATTAACACGCTGAAATTTAGCACTGAATAGGCATTAAGCATCAAAAGAATTCACATTAAAAATAGAAGTTTCATAATCAATGTTGATTCTATTTATATTGCTAGTTTTTCTAGTTTATAAAATGAGGCTTTGAAAATGATTTCAATAATTATATGGTTTTTATTTTGCAGAAATTCCATATAATTTGTTCCTAATATTCTTTTAAAAATAAATCTATATAAAAAGAAATAAATCTATAATAAAGAAAAAACTGAAGACAAATAACGGTAATTCCTTATGTTTCTTTTTTTGCAGGTTATAGGTTAGATATTTGAAAAATGGCTTTAAACAATGCGTAATTAGGTTCATTACTCACGCGATGCTTTTGATTCCAAGGGCTAGCAGGTGGTCTTGAAAGATTTAAAGCTATATGATTGAATATTTTAAATTTTGATGATGATGGAGGTCATAATTACTATAAGCTTTAAATTGATATATTATTAAGATGTTTTTTATGAAAAGGCTTCTTCAATCCGCATTCATTTGATCATGCTTTGCCAACTCTTATTATTTATTTTTACATATCAAATTAGAAAAGATGATTGAATTGGAACATATTTTTATAATATTTAAATAAATAAAATATTATAAAAAATATTTAGTTAAACAAATAAATTATAGTTATTCATAGAGCATGTCATACTTTAACTTTGATTTATTATAATCACCAAGCGTTTAATTATATGCCATTCATTGACTTAATAACAATATTTTTTTGATATAGGATGACATTTAAACTATAATATAAAGTATGTTAATAATGTAAATGGATCAATGAATACAATTTGTAAATATTTTGTCAAACTTTTTAAATATAAGTTTGTAAAATAAATATCAAAAATAGTTATTAAGGTCGATTTCCACTCGACGGGCGCAATGACGACGACGCACAGTGTTTTTTATTCTTTTATTCATTTTTAGCACATTTTCAAAAAATTTTGTTTTATGTTTTATATTCAGTAAGAAACCGTATATAATTTTAAAAATGTGCTTTTTAAAAACCCTTGGTTTTTTTCCTTACATTTTTCCTTTTCCAATGACATAATTGTCCGGTATAGTCCGGCACTGGCAGTCTATCCATTCGCAAATGAAATTTCATTGCCTTTTCAACTTGTTTAAGGAATAGTGAAGTAAAGTAGGAGTCCCAAATTGTCCTTAACTTGTTTCAAAAGAAAAGAAAAGCCTTGATTGTATAATTGTTTATAAAAGCAGAAGTATATTAAATATTAGAATTTTTTTAAATATTTATTAACTGATATATAAATATCAAGATTTTGACATGGAAACTATGTGTATTTTTGGTCAGTGTCACCTCTTTAGTCGATTTAGCAGTTCTCCTTCCATTATGTTCTTAAATAACTCGAAGGGGTGGTTTGGTTCCATCCAAGATTTTCGAAGCGTATATCCCAAACTAATCAGGGGGAAACTTGAAGTTTTGTACAATTGATGTGTCTTCTGTTTTCCTTATGTTTCTGCATTTTGAGTTTAGTGATTGGAATAGATTCCTTATACCGCGTTAGACCTAACCATCATATCTGCGGAATTAATAAAGTACGAAAATTGAAATTTGGTCCAAGGTATTTCTTCTAATATTCCTGAAATCTGAGATTAATTTATGAGGGGATTCGTGAAACTGTAAATTGAATTTTTCAGTTCTAGGATTAGAATTACTTATCTCGGATTTATTCTAATTCTAACACATAATTTAGAAAAATTAAAATATATTCAAAGAACCATCAAGAGGTCTTAGAAAGATATATGGATTGTTCCTATTGCATTTTGTATTAATGTTTTGACAGAGATACGTCAAATAATAAAGTGTTACCATATTTACATATTCTTTCAACGCAAACAAATAAACATTTCCTTAACATCAAGACCGAAAAATTTGTTAACACACATTAATTCTAAAACAATTTGACCCAGACATTATAATTCATTTTCATTTAATTGTTAAATAAATCGTTTAGCTTTTTACTACAACTTAAATTAAAAAATATAAAATATAACAAAAACTGGTTAAAATAATTCGAAGTATACTTCAACTTTTTTTTATATTCCATCTTGGATTTAAGGTTAAACTAATTGTATAAATCAATTTAATACTTATTTTCTTTTATTTAAGAGTCTTTCATTTTTTTTCCTCTCTAATTGTGTTTTTTATTTACTGATGGTAGCATTGTGTAGGGCAATAATAAACTAGTAATATACTTAAGATTGATAGCAGTAAAAAAGTTAAGATATCAAATAAACATTTCGAGGAAACAAACCAAAATTGAAAAAAAACTAAATCGCTTTTCCCTCCTGAACAATAACTAACCAAGGAACAATCAAACAAAATAATAGTATTTAAGAAATAAGAAAATTAGAAAATCCTATCAATCGGTTCCTATATAAAGACCACTTCATATATACAAAGTCTCCCCATTCCATAATATTCTCTGTCAGATTAGGAAATACATACAAACAAACAACGTATTTTGTATCTTATCATGAATTATAACCCACAGTAATATCTGGTGATATGGGTTAAAATTTAGGGGATAACAAAATAATATAAGTAGGACATATTTATATGTGTTATCCTCATATCTTATAGAATCTCCTGACATAAATGTCTGACAATTCAGACCATATTATCAAACCTATATACCAAAACCCCCACACACTTTATCACATTAAAATGTAATGAATGCAAGATCACAAGACAAAAATTTGTCCTGAACATTATTGATGATGTAGAGTAAAAGAATAAATACAACTTCGAATTGTGGGGGGAGGACAGGGAGAGGGAGAAGGAAATACTGTTAACTGTATTACATAAAGATACCCTTTTATTTTGGTTTACTTAAAATTGTACTTTGTGACATTTTATATGTACAGAATATATTATCCACAATATTACTAATGATAACCTTATAAATATAAGAAGGACAGAAGGACATAAAGTGATTTTTTTTTTTTTTTTTATTCAGCTCTTAAGAAAATTATAGAGGCTAAAATGTGTAATTTAGTTGATGATCATTTTGTTAGCTAAATATGATGATTTATTTTCAAATTGTTTGCATTAGATTTGTGGTACACTCTGGGACGGATGATTGAGGACACATGTATATGTTTCTGTGCTCTTAATAGTAGTAACATTTTCAATTGATTGGGTTAGTCAAAATTAGGTATTTCCTTTAACTTAACTTATAAAATTAATGCAAAGTAAGGAGATGTTGATTTGAGGAATCTAATAAGAGTTGAATTTATTGAACCAGAGCATGAGAACTAGAATGCTCAATTTGCGAGTATTCGATCGGTTTGAATTAACAATTAATCTGCTAATTGATGCTATTATGATGGACTATTCGGATAGGTATAAATAAAACAACTAGGAAACTGTAAAGTTCTTGAAATATCGTACTTTGGGTAAGTCAATGATTAGAAGAAATATTGTTGAAAAATTAGGAGCAATTTGGGGAATCCTTTTGGAATACACTAAGATAATGAATTTTTGAAGTATAACGAATGGGGTTGTTTTCTAATAATTCAATATTTGGAGTGGGTATTTAGCAGAATGATGTGACATTACATTAAGTATAATATAAAGTTGTGTAGCAGTAAATACTTGAATACCATATGATTTCCAGCAATAGAGCGATTCTATGTCCGAGTTCAAGACCGTAAATTAACCTTGTCCTCAAAATTTAAGAAGCTTTTCGCAGAAAAGGTTTTCCCAGAAAATACGTAAGTATTTTCCAGAATACTCACGTAAAGGAGACATTCTTAATATTAAAAAGTATTTATACCTTATGTGAATGTAGGTGACATAAGGAGATTTTTAAAAGTTGGATAGAAAATCAGGGTTTCAATAATGAGTTTTCCGTGGATTTGAAGTTGGATGCTCTCTTTAAGCTTTGGTGAAGTATTATGTATAGAAAAATGTAAGGCGGATTTGTAGACTTGGATACAAAATCAGCATTCCATTTACAACGAAAAGTAAACTTAACAAATAAAAATTCATAGTTTCCGCACTATCAACTGAATCTAATTGTCATATAACCTCGAAAATGACTTTTTGACCATTTGCCATTGACTTTTAGACCATTTTTAGACCATTTGTGTGTGGGGCTTAAATTTATTTAAAACTGACTTTCTTATATGAAAGAGTCTCTAAAAATTTAAATTTTACATAAGTTCCAAAAATTAACGAAAAAATTTCTAATTCCCAAAGGTTCAAACAAATTTTTTTGACTTTCTTCGTTTTTGAAACTTCTTTCTTCGACAATAGCTGTCCTCACCTCCGACCTTAGTTAAGTGTTTTGGAGTGTTATCATTACAATTTTTTCTATCCATATTCTGGCTTATTGTTTTGATAATAAAATGTTACACAAGTTTTAAGATTTTTTCGTTGCTTTTTTGAGTTTTTGACTTTCATAAGATGAAAAAAAAAAGATTTTTAAGATTTTGTTTTTATTTATAGTAAACTTTATCTGATCCTATTTTGTTAGTTGAATGTCAAAAAATATGGACAGTTGAAAATCAGCTTAAAAAAAATGAAAATCTTAATATAATATGTAGGAAATTTACAAACAAATCATTATTACCATATTATTCTGATTAAGAAGGATGTGCCTTTAATCTATGAATACTACGTGGTAGTTATTTTATTTGGTTTAGATAGAACATCTTATTAACTAATACGATACATCTACTCTTCTAAATACAAACAAACTAATGGAAAGTAATGAAAAGTTAAATTAAAACTTTCGTTTCCTGTATCCTATATATATCATATCTTTGAATGCGAGAAAAGCCTAGCTTACAATTCTGCAATGATGAAGCAAATCAGATGTAAGTATTTCCACTAATCTGCGATGAATAAATTTAAATGCATGTGAACTATGAAAGAAGTTACTGTATGAAACCAAATTGTGAAATGAGATGGCCCACCTCCTAAAGAAAAAGGGCCCAAGAATTTTAAAATATTTGAATGAACTGAATATTTAACTTAAGGATGGTTCTGAATTAACTGAATATTTAAACGTTAATTTATGCGACTCAATGTACGCTAATGGTCATGCTTACACATTTGAGCTAACCAGGTGGCGCAACACGGCTTGTTGAGTTTTGTTTGTTATACGCTCATCACCGTTATGGAACCATAGTCCACCAAATGTATTCCTTAAAGCTGATAATCCATATGTGTACAACTTAGCTAAACTAAAGAAGAACATTAATATCCTTATTCTTAATATCCCGTCCAAATTTGCCCATCCCCCATAATCCGAGAATTCTATATTTCTCCTTGCTTTAATTTTGCATTACAGGACCCATCCACAAGTTTACATCACAAAGAGTTATGGTTTGGTTGTGTTAAGGTTGCGCACTATCTATATAAATCACGAAGATCTTCAATAAGTGGTACGTCGTAAAAAAAGAAAAACTAAGAAAGCAAATATTTGGTTTTGAACATCAGCGACTGACGAAGCTAAATTCAGTCGAAATACCTGACATAGGTCTAAACTTAATAGTAAGTTAAGTAAGTAATATAGAATTCTTTGAAGTGTCTGCAGAGTTAAATAGCAGCAGAATTTGAAAACGTCTTAAATATTTGAAAATTTAAAGTAACGCTTGAATTAACCCACTTTCTAAAATTAATGCAGCTCTGATATAACATAATTTATAATAAAGAAACGTACCGTTTTGATAAAATAAAATATCGCAATCAAAATAATCTTTCAAAATAAATTAACTGTCATTAATTGGTTAATTTTTTCTAGAAATCATGACAAACCTTACAAAAAATTCTTTTAAATTTTATCTACTAACAAATGTATCTAAATATACCACTACCTACAATGTTATTCTGCCAATTAGAAGCGCTAAAGGCACCAATTAAAATTTGTGGTTGCATAATTCCCCACTTAAAATTTTTTTATTAAGGATTAACTTAAACCACTTCGTTAAATTGTAAATTATTCAAGGTTACTTCAAATTAGTCGTTATTAAAAACAAGTGATGAAAAAAACCAAGGGTTTTTAAAAATAATGATTTTTTACTTACTGAGTTTAATTTTGTGAATTTATTATACTGGTAACTAAGTTACAGGTTTATAAAAATGAGCCCTTGAATGCTGAAAGTTGCCAAAATTTTTACTAAGCAAATTTATGATGATTCTCGAAGATCTAACATCACTTCTTCTCTTCACAAATTTTCAGGTCTTAGGAATTAATTTTGACTTCCTCTAAAATTTGGAATGAACAGACTAACAGACTCCTAATTTCTGACGCTCCAACTTCTCCCAGAACAAGCTTTTGTTGTTCAGAAGATATGAGAAGCCCAAAATTTTTCAAAATAAAATTTTGCATATCGTTGAATTATAGTAAGGGATGGCAACTCTATGAATATGTGTTTCAAAAATTGATTTAGCTTATAAAAGCAGCTGTTTTTCACCTTCAGATTGAAAATAAAGCTAAAAAAACTCTTATTATAACAATTTAAATTTAAAGCTTTTTCAGTCTTTGGAGCGCTGCAGCTGCGTAACGGGTGGAGCTACAGAAAAAAGTTCTTGAAAATGAAATTATTTTGCTTTTTAAGTATCACGGAGGGACGGACGGAGTAAAACTATATGGGCACATTTTTACAAAATCTTTTGAAAATATACTAATAACAAAATTAAAAAAAAAATAAGCCTTGCGTTGGTAATACTTAAAAACATTCAAACGTCGTATTTTTTTTTATTAGATGAGAATTAGGTTTATAAATTTTCAAAATTTAAATGAAAATAAGAGACAACAACAATATTCAAGAAAATTATAATATTACAAAGTTTAAGAAATCAACACCAACATTTTGTTTTGTCTCCAAATTTTTAAAAGTAACAAAATTCTGATTGTAGCTATGTAAGATTTTTTTATTTTATAAAATATAACTATAGGTTATTTTTGAATATTATTATTATGGCAGTAAAATATGATAATAAAGAAAATAAACACAATTATCAAAATGAAAAATAACATATTTGCGGATGAAAATGAAGAAATGTTTATAAAAAAGTTGATTATTAAGTTGCTCTTGTTATTCATGGGAATAATTAAATTAAAATAATAATTAAGTTTAAAAAATTCAAAAAAATAGTCTTTATCTGACGTTTTCAAATTGGCGCTATCCAATGTCGCAATCACCAGTTTGATCATGTCAATTTACTGTCAGAGAACGAAATTAGGTTTGAATAATTTCTTGACATTCCATTTCAAAAAAATAATGAAAAAGAAAGGAAATGAATTAGTGTTGTTTCATTTTTAAAAAATATTGAAGATTTAGAACAACAAAATTAGGAGGAGAGCAGAGTATGGGTTAACTCATTTATAGCAGGACAAAGTACCTTGGATATTGAAACTAACCTTTCAAAAGTTTTAACCCCGTTTCTTATTAAAAATTTGGTGAACTTTTAAAAATGGTGAAATATTGAATAATTAGTAGAAGATTTTCTTTGCTAGTGCTGGCGACAGTGGTGTCAGTAATGCAGACAGTAAAATACAGTATTAGGTTACATTAGGTAACGACAGTATATATAAAAGCTAGGTTAGTTTATAAATCTACAAATTAACAAATTATATTTTGAATTCTACTTTACAGTGTTGTTTAATTTTATAAAGCAGTAGTCATGGCAACATCTGAAGATTCTAATTATTTAATTGATCCACTTTTCTAATTGTTTTACAAAATTTGAAAGAAGACGGATGGAAGACGGATCCGCTAATTGGTGTAATAGAACACCGAACGATTAGAAGAATAAGCAATTAAATATGCATTGCTGAATGCGGTGCTGCATTGATTTCGATGCAAGATATTTCACTTAAAACCGGACGAACAACTAAATATGATCGTAACATATCTGCCGCGTCTTAAATGCCTTTCCTGCCTTTCCCTTATCACATTGTATGACGTATGGTATTGCTTATAAATTAATTACTTGTATTCCAAACGAAATGGCTATTAATTTAAACTTTTTTAGCATATCAAAATAATAAAAAAAAATTTCTAGAAGGATAAAAGAAAATTCAAAAATATTTCTTGGAAGAAATCAATTTCCCGAAAGAAGAAAAGTTTTTAAAAATATTTTCCTTAATAACTTTTATATTGTTAATGTATAGAATATGTAAAATCAGTTATTAAAACTTTTAATGAGGCTTGTTTTGAAAATTATAAATAATTATAAGATAATTTTATATCGTGGAACAAATCGCACAAAATAATATTTTTTATTTTTAACCTTTTAAATTTTTTTGCAAGAATGTCACAATTTTTTTTTTTTTTCTTTATTTATAAACAGTCCCTTACCACGTGTGATAAACGAGTGATTCAGCCTTTCCTTGTTAGTTGCGGCAAGTATTTTATTTTTATGTTATGATATAAATTATAAATTATATTTTTTATTTGATATGACCCGACCAGGGTTTGAACCCGAGACCCTTCGATTGAAAGACCAACGTCCTAATCACTACTCCAGCGATCGGAAGATCAAAATTTTATTGCGTTGAGAATAAAGCATCATTTTAACAAACTTTCATACCAAAGTATACCTTTAAGCACATGGATTATTGGATTGAACATTATGCAAGATATTAAGCAAATGTAACTGAAAGATTCATATGAAGATAAACAAATTAAACTTTGCTAACAAAAACCTAAAAAAGTTACTTAACATTATTGGAACCTTAATCTCTATTCAGCAGGCAATAAATACCTATATAATCATATAGGGCTTCCGACTCCCAGTGACTAAAACAAACCTTTGGAGAGAAAAGTTGGGATAAAATGAAATAATAAGTTGAATAATAATTATATTGAATATTCATTTAAGAAGGAATTGATTCCTTCGGCTCAATTGATCCTACGTACTAAAAAAATGGAAGGTTCAACTAGTCTGATCGTGATCGTTACACAAATTGGATGTAAAAGCGATGGATCAGTCAGAGTCTGGTGAAAATCTTCCAAAACAATTGGATAAGTATTAGGATGAAACCGACAAGCAAAACGTAGTTTAAAAAGATCTCATACTATACTTGGCAAAGGTTCGAGGAGGAGAAAATAAAAGAAAACGGTAAAACCTGAGGGGAAGTTAAGCAATTGAAAAAACTAGAGCAGGAAGTAGAAGTGATGTGATTCTATGCTACATTTATTAAAAATAATAAGTCTTAGTACTCCTGGTAGCTTCACACTCAGATTAATAAACGGCCAATCCATATGACCGACATTAGAACTGTCTTCAAATTCCTCGTTATTAATTTTTAATATTAAAAAAAAAAAACCCGTCCAAAATTTATTTTTAAATAATTTAATATTAAAATCATCAAGCAATTTATAACTTTTCTTGTTATCTCAAGATTCGAAAAAACAATAATCCAAATTAAAAAGTTTTTTTTAAAAAACTTTTAAGGAATTTTTCTTTGATCAATAAAGAGGTTAAGTGTAATAAAAATAAGTGAGAAGATTATAAAATCTTCAGTTAATACAAAAAAAACTTTTACTTAAATTTTTATTATTCCTTGCTAATTAGTTTAATAATAATGAGAGTATCTGTGGTAATTCTAATAAAACAAAAAAAAAGTTTATCGAAGCTAATTGAAAATTAAGGCACCAAAATTAATTTAATATGATTTTCAAATTTTTATTATGTTGATTAGTTGGTGTTACAACTGATTGAATTTTGATAACAAAATAATCTTTTTAAGATTTTTTCGAAAATAATTTATTAAGATTTTAAATGAAAAATTCAAAGTTAATTCATTCGTTTAATTTGTACTTACTTAAATTTTAAAAATTGTTCTTAAGAATTATTTTAATGGTCGTCCTTCTTTGCCTGTTACCTTTATATTTGTATAAAGTTTGACATTTCGTTTTAATTTTGTTTTTTAATTGTTTTTGTGAATTCATGGCCCGACAAAAGTAATAAGTATTGAAAAAAATTCCAAAGGTAATTAAATTTCAAAAATAGTTTCAAAAGTAGGGAATAGTTCTTTAAAATAGGGAATAATTTATATTCCCTACTTTGAAGGCCGGAAAAGAAAAGTAATCATTTAAAATTGCTTTTCAGTAAAGCTGTAAATTTCAAGTACCAGTACAATTACTTGGGAATCATTATTTGCTAAATAGCATTTAAACTTTTTTATAGTGGTACTTTGAGAGTTCAATTACAAGTGAAAAGAATTAAGTAACTTGATTAATTGTAGAAAGTAATTTAACTTTTATTTCAATTACTTTTGTAATTATTTTAAATGCTTAAATTACTTTTGTAATTGTTTTTGATATTTAATTACTTTAAAGTATTGAAAGTAATCAAACTATATCTCTTGCTTAAATTTAATGTGGAATCAATTAAAATTAGGACGCCCCGTCCTTCTCTGCGTCTCAAAGGTAATGACAAATTGATTATACCGTTTTGACCTATTGTCATGCGGGTTTAAAATGCAACGCGATGCAAATATCAAGCTATAAGATATTTAAATTAAAATTATTTATATTTACAGGCTTATTATTAATTAGAATTCAATGATGAATGGAAGAAGATTCAGGCTAAACACTAAAATTTTAACTTTTACTGAATCAGTGGTTAGCACTCTAACAACTGTGGTTACCCGGTATTTTAAAAGATCACCCTAGCAATTAGGAACTATGATAATATTTTATAAATCTTTATTCATGTACCTATGAATAGGGTTTTCCCTATAAGGAATGATGAAATTTATAAATTAACATCATTTAAATGACCGCAACGACTTCACCGTTCTTGCTGATAAAAATGTTCATCAATTTCAAGTTTCTTAAGAAAAAAATCAGAAAGTAAACTACGTTTGTGGCGGTCTAATGGCTTCAGCTTTTGAACCAGGTGAATTATAAAGGGATGTAAACCAAAAACTTTTCTTAAAATTCTCCATGTCGTTGTTTAAAAAATTTTATATATTGAGAACGATGTGGAACCGATAATTTTGGATTTTCTTTTGATAAATGTGGATTTTTTTAATGAATTCTTTTTAAATTTCTTTTAGTATTCAGAAAGGAGGAGTGATGATAAAACAATTTAACAATTTTGAAACTTTGTTGAATTGTGTATCTTTCATGATTCATTGACTTAGACAACTGAACACAAATGACGTAAGAAATGTCAAAAATAATACGTAGTTTGGCATTATAACCATTTTAAATTGTATCATTCCCCTTGAAAAACTCCTTATGTATATAATTAAATTAAACGCATGCCTCTCTTTCCTACTTTATAAACATTATTAGTAAATGTTAAGGGTTGTGTACAAATATTCGCAACTCAAAATCTTGTTATTTCTATTCAAATCTCATTTAATTACACGAACATTTGTAGCGTTGCTGAATATTAGTTTAGTTTTCCACACAACTCGAACTTGGGCTGCTTATCTATTGTCTTTAAGTTGAATAAAACTTAAAACGTTAGTGTTGACGTTTACCTATATGTTGGAGCCAAATTAAGACTACATTATCGATAATGTTACGATCAAAACGTAAACACTACTAAGTTATTATCATAACGTTAACACTAATAAATCAATATTAAATTCAATCTTTCATTAAAAGCTTCGCATATCCAATTACAAATTCTGAGCCATGGACAATGGACGTGTTCTACTAATAGAAGAAGATTTTTCTGCTATTTAATAATGGGTACTTAAATTTCAACTAAACCTATCAGCATATACAAAATTAAATTAAAATAAAAACTTTCGTGTTATTTATATTAACATTTGCTATTTCCGAACATATTTACAAAAAAGAAATGAATATCCACCATGATTATAAAAGCGTAAAAATATTATTTATTTTTTTTTGTAGAAGAATTTCCAATAAATTTCTTTTGAAAGAGTCAATAATTCACTCATCCCTTTCGATTATTGTTGTGTATGTTTGTATGTTTTGTATGTTTGTATGAATGTAAATCCAATAAAACTAAAAAAAAAAATAAACAAAAAATTATTTATATTCACATATTATTATTATTATCATAATTTTTTTTCTTTATCTATCCTTTAAGTTTTTACTCTTTCTCTTTTCTTTTTTCTTATTTGTTGTTTTGTATTTTTTTATTATTCTAAAATTGAGAGACGATTACTGACAAATATATCGACATCTTGATTTTATTTTTTTATTTTTTTTTTCATTTTTTGCAAAATATCAAATAAACAATTTATATATATGTATATATAATAATATTTTTGTGTTGTACTCGTTTAATATTTTCAACTCCTTTAGTTATCCTTGATCCTTTGACTCTTTAAAATTATTTTCATTATATCCGTGCATACTAATAAGCCAACGGGTGTATTAAAATAACTATTCCGATTGTAATGCATCAATCTAGACATGGTAGCTCTAGTATGAATGGTATGTATTGGATCAGCATCGAAAAGTAGTTTTAGCAGAGTGTTTCTGTCCGTCATGATAACTCAATAACTAAAAGGGCTAGAGTTTTGAAATTTACACAAACCCGTTTTAAGATATTTTTTGGGTTCCCTATTGTTTTTGGTTAAAATCGGAACAAGGCTTCGGGAAAACTAACAGCGCTTAGAGAATGAAAATTATACACGGAATCCCATTTAATAGGGCGAGGACTTTTATAAAGTTTTAACATGTTAGGGCTTCATTTTAGGGGAGCTACACTATATATTTCAGAATCTTGATTTTAAAGCTTCAGAATTATGTAAACCTAAAGGTTGAAATTATAAGTAGGCAAGTAAAGTTTGCAAATTTTGAAATTTGTCGGAATAATGTTAAGTGTGTTTATCAAATGTTTGCCCTCAATTTGGTAATATTGTATATATGTTAACGATTTCGATATATTTAAGAACAACATTAACACTTTTCTTCTCATTGTCCCAACAAATCCTACATTTCTAAATTTCCTAAATTCTCGAAAATCCTTTCATATTCCTATTCCGGAATCGAACTTTACATTTGTATCACAGGTTCATTCAAATCCAAAACTTTTATTTTATTAAATTGGAGCTTAAGCTGTTCGTTATTTAAAATGTTGTTCCGGCATTCGGTTTCGGGCTTCCATTCGGTTTCCGGGCTTCGGTTTCGTAAGCAACTTTTCGAAGTTTTGAAAAATTTGGACCCCATTTGGGAACTAATTAATAGTTTATTTAATTTTAAACATCACAGATGGTACGCACAGATATCTAAAAGTCGACAAGGGCAACTATAATCTCGTATTTCTTCTTATTTTAGTTGTGTTTATTCATATTTTCTTTGTGTGTGTATGTGTTATTTTGTAGTTGTGTGTGTGTGAAAATAATCTAGGGACTTTTACAAATATATAACAGCCTTATTATCATTATCATCATATATACATTTACAATTTATAAAATAAGAAAACACAAAAGGATGGAGAGATCATGATGTCAGAAAATCGGAGAAAAAATTGTAAAGAAAATTTAATCAGGAAATAATTCAAAATAAAGTTTTACAATATGAGAGAAGTTAGTATTTAATTTTAGTTTTATTTAGAATAAATATATCCGGAAATAAAATTTTTGAGTTTAATTGTTTATTATGTATAATAGCTACGAACGACACATCTTTCCTTCAAATCTTTTAGCCAAGAGGAATTGATAACGCAGGAATGTAGCCAATGACACACATGAGAAATGAAAGGCGGAAATGTTGGGAATGAGTCAAAAAATAAGAAGAGCTGTCATAGCCAAACTATATGGAGCTGTTATATGTAGAACTGGCTGGGAAATAAAGTTTCTTTGAAAGCCTAGTATAACTTGGAAAAGGGTTGTATAGTACAACTACATTGAAAGTTGATCTGGTCCAATACTGACCAAGGTACTAAGATTATTTTTAGTAAATATATATAGTTATGTTCAATTAAAACGTTCTCTTGAATGGTTTTTAAAAGACTGATTTATTAATATTCAATTTTATAATTACTGTACTTAAAACTTAAAAGTTAACTGTACACAAAATGCATAATAAGCATTCTGTGATATTTATTATACAACAACAATCATTAAGCATTCTGTGATATTTATTATACAACAACACAATAAAGTTATTTGCGTTTAACTTATGTGTTGAAATGCTGCGTTAGCATGATTGAATTATTTAAAAGATTAAAGTTAAGCTAATTTCGTGAGAAAGGAAATTAGCTTGTATAATTTAAATGGAAAGAAAGAATTTATAATTTGTAGTGTAGGAGGTTAAAGTTATATTCCGTATATAACTCCTCCACACCTAGATTTTTCCGTCCCGGAAAAATTATTAAGTGTTGCGTTCTCTATCATAGGTGTATCGCAAACTTTTTGTGCAATAGTATTGACTTTATTTTTTCCACGATATTTTAAAAGTATTATAAGCATTATAATGATAAGCATTATTACAAATGTCACAGAGCTTAGCGAGTATTGAAATATTTTGTTCTTAAAATCTATGTATGTAATAGTTTTTCTATTTTCTATATTTTCTAAATTTACATTTTCCAGAGTTAAATTATTTATTATTTTATTTATTTTTAGGTTCAACATTGGTAACATAATTTTGTTTTGATACATTTTAATTTTATTTATAAATATTACATCATTAATTGTTACATCACAATTTATAAATTTTATTAAATTATGTTTTTCAATTATAACATCTTCTTTTTGACAATTTTGTGATAATTTACTTTGTTCAATGTTTTTTGTGATTAACAAGCCCGAATCTATTTCTTCAATAGACGGTTTATTGTTAATTTTAAAGTTACATGTATTGTTTTTATTAAATAAATTTGAAATACAGTTATTTTTATGTGATTTTAATTCTTTTTTTTCAACAATTTGCTTTTCAAATGTAAATATTATTTTTTTTTCAGATACTATAATATTTTCATTACTTATATCTAGTTCTTGTTTTACTTGATTTGGAAATGGAATTACAATAGCACTAAAATATTTTTCAACAGTGAATTTTGGAATTAGAATTGCTAAAATAATTTTTCTTTCTTTTAAAATTACGCTACTTTTAATAAATGGAAAAGTTTCCGTTGTTATATTGAAATCTTGGATTTCGTTAGGCGAAAGAATGTCATGTGCTAGTACGTTTAGTTTACTAAGCAATATTATGTCTTTGATTCCGTCGATTTCTTTGTTCATATGTGCTATGTTTACGTATATTTGTAATACGTATTTTGAATCGTCTTGTATCATTTTGTTTGTTTCAGTAATGATTTTAGATAAATATTTTTGAATCTGTTGTTGTTGATTATTAATATGCGTTTTTATGTTATTTATTGAGGTTATTAATTTTTGGTTTATGATTATTTGTTTGTTAGATTGTTCTGTTAATTGTTGTGTATTTTGTTTTAAGTTATCCATGTAGTCAGAAATCTGTTTTGCGTCTTCTGCGTCCATTGTACCAGCGATAAATTTTAATCCCGAGCCTAATACATTTAGCAGGCCCCTTTTATTTCTATGGATGGGGGGAATAATGGTTTCAAAATTTTGTTTCAAATGCTCTAATTCTTTAACAAGTAGTAAAGAGTTAGGATTTGTTTCTCGTAAATTTAACGAATCAATATTTGTTTCAATCGTATTAATTAGATTTTGGTATTGATCTAGGTCTACAATGTGTAGTATTTTCGAATAGCTGTCTACGAGTTGTATTTCGTTTAGTTTTAAGATTGTATAACCGTTGTCTCCGAATAACGGTGTGACTTCTATTTCCTGTGCGCGATTTACTTCTAGGTTCAGCAGCATAATTAGTTTAATTATGGCTAAGATTTTAGACTCCATTCCTAAAAAGAGTAAGCGTTTGGTAATTATATTTTCGTTTTAATTGGGATTTGTAAAATTTTGTATTTCTTTTTGTATTTTTGTCAATTATGTAGTCATTAATTTTTTCATAATTTGTTAGTTTCTTATATTTTGGAGTGCATTTTGCTATGTTTCTATTTTTTACAATATTTTCACTTAAATTAGGAGTGTGTTGCCTAGCTTTATTAACTTTTTCATTATGGGTTAATTTTTGAATTAAAATTTTATTTTTTAGTTTTTCTATATCGGTTTTGTCTAAATTTTTTGTTAAAAAATCGATAGGTTTTAATTTTGTTGTTGA
Organism: Dolichopus griseipennis; assembly: GCA_963082915.1. Lineage (NCBI taxonomy): Eukaryota > Metazoa > Arthropoda > Insecta > Diptera > Dolichopodidae > Dolichopus > Dolichopus griseipennis. Next base: position 315,140,829 of record OY720441.1, on the reverse strand, counting down.
GTGTATAGAATTATTATAGTAATTTATTATTTTAAAAAGATTGTTGTCTAAAGTATCGTTAGTGCGTTCGACATTCATGATTCTCAAGTGTTCGTTCAAAGTTCCATGTAGTCTTTCTATGTCACTATTGCCAGTTTTTAAAGCGGCAGTTGTTTGGTGGAATTCGATACCGTTTTCTTTCAAAAACTCTTCAACGGCATTGTGGATAATGCATCTATCTCCGTCTGATACTAACTTTTTCATTTTACCTAAGTATCTTATTCTTTCTTTAATGCCTTCTAAAACGCTAATCCAATTTCTATCATTTAATTTATGCAATGTAGCATATTTAGAGAATTTGTCAATAGTTGTTAGGTACATTTGGTTTCTTTCTGGAAACCAAATATCCATATGCACTATGTCGTTAAATTGAGCTGGCATAGGGCTCAATTTGAAATGAATTTTTGCAGGATGTCTATCGTGCTTAGCAAGACTGCAAGTTTCACAATTATTTATGAATTTAGTTATTTCTTTGCGAAGATTTGGATAAAAATATTTTTGTGTCAATTCTAAGAAGACTTCGTTAATACCTCTATGGTTATTTTTTAAGTGCTCATTTTTGATAATTGTAATTAATTCATTTTTGTCTAAAATGTTTATAAGATTTCGAGATGTTTTTAAAATTCTCAAATTTTTATTTGTAGCAAAGTTTCTAGAATAAAGCTCTTGAAATTTTAGGAATAATTTTGTATTTTCACAGTAAACACAGATCAGACCTTTGTCTGGTAGAATTCTTTGCATTAGCTGTAATAAATTGCTATTTTGTGCTATATGCACTGTATTTTGTATTTTTTTATGCACGATTTTTAAAGAAACTTTTTCTTTATTTCCTTCTTTTAGGAATATTTGGTTTTTAAATAGATTTATAGGTTTTTCCGTGATATATATAAGATCACTAGAATCTTCTTGAGCGCTATGAATCGTGGCGCCAGTTGATATAACATCTTCGTTATTACAATTTCGCCCATAATTCAAACTGTTTATCTCATTAGAAGGTTGGTTTAAATTTTCGTTTAAAAGAGGTTGTATTACTTCATCGTAATTTGTTTCCTCTTGATTTTCGTTTATTTCGTTGTTATATTGTTCGTAATTTTTTTCAACATTAATGCGGGACAAACCGTCCGCTACAACATTTTGTTTACCCTTAAGATACTCTATATCAAAGGTAAACTCATTTAGTTTGATTTTCCACCTCTGAAGCTTACAATTTGGTTCTTTCAAATTGTTGAGCCAGATAAGTGGTCTATGGTCCGTTTTGATAGTAAATTTCCTACCATATAAGTAGGGTCGGAATTGCTTAGTAGCCCAAACAATAGCAAGTAGTTCCTTTTCTATTGTTGAGTAATTTTTCTCGTGCTTATTTAAAGTACGCGAAATAAATGAAATTGGATGATTATTTTGACTTAACACGGCACCTAGTGCAAAGTCAGATGCATCCGTTGTTAAAAGAAAATTTTTACTAAAGTCAGGATATTTTAGAATGGGATCTGATGTGATCAAACGTTTTAATGTTTCAAAACCTTTAGAATATTCTTTATCCTTTAAATTAATTTTTGCTCCCTTTTTTAAATACTTTGTTAATGGATACGCTACTTTAGCATAATCACGTATAAATTTTCTGTAATAGCCTGTGATGCCGAGAAAACTCTTTATTTCCCTTTGCGTCGTAGGCAATGAAATTTTTAAAATTGAATCTATTTTTTTTGGGTTGGGTTTAACACCTTCTTTCGTTACGATGTGTCCCAAAAATTCGGTTTCCCGATTTAAAAATGAACATTTGTCTAACTGTATTTTTAGATTTTCCTTCGATAAGGTTTGAAATATTTTTTGCAAAGAGTCTAAATGTTCTTGCAAAGATGAAGAGAAAATAAGGATATCATCCATATAAACTATACAAATTTTGTTTATGTATTTTTCCAACACTTGATTCATTAGTCTTTGGAATGTGGAGGGTGCATTCTTTAACCCGAATGGCATCCTCATAAATTCATAATGTCCCGTAGATGTTGAAAACGCGGTTTTCTTTCTGTCTTTCGGGTCCACTTCTATCTGGTGGAACCCTTTGGCAAGGTCTAAGGTGGTAAAATAATTTGCTTTTCCTAATTTATCAAAAATGTCTTCCAAATTAGGTATTGGGAATTTGTCATCGACGGTTATATTGTTTAATTTTCTATAGTCGATAACAATTCTCCATTTTTGCTTTCCACTGTTGTCAAGTTTTTTAGGGACAACCCAAATTGGGGAATTGTATGGGGAATTTGAGTGTTGAATGATGTTATCTTTCAACATCTCATCTATTTGTCTGTTGACTTCGTCCTTATGAATTTCTGGGTATCTGTATAGTTTGGTATATATAGGTATTTCGTTTTGAGTATTTATTGAGTGCTTAATTTTGTTAGTAAATGAAAGATTGTCGTTTTCTTTATAGAAAACATTTTTATTATTCAGTATAATTTTCCTTAATGAATTTTGCTCTTCTTTATTTAAATGTGATATATTTATGTGGTCAAGAACGTTAAAATTATTAACTTCGTTTGAAAATAGTTCAATAGGATTATCTTGGAAACTTTTGGCAAGATAATTTTCCTCATCACTTGTTAAGAAGAAAGGAAGAATCGCGTTGTTAGTTTTTATAGTTCGATTTTTATAGTCGATAATAGCATTTAGAGGATCAAGAATATTGTTTCCGATTAAACCGTCAAAAATTTTGTGAAAATCTATTTCTAGAAATTCAACTGAAAAGTTTTCTTTAAAGATTTCAAAAAGTGGAAACTTATATTTGGTATTTGTTTGTACTTTGTGTTTTAAAGTTTTAAGTTCTTGGACATTAGAATTAATTTTATATTTAGGATGACACAAATTTGGATTTATTATGCTGAATTCAGCACCTGTGTCAATAATAAATCTCAATATTTTTAAAGGAGTATTGATAATAATATAGGGCATTTGTTTTAGTCAGGCGATCGGCCAGCTTTGGTTAGATGCGATGTCCATTGCATCCGAATTATTTGTATTTCTAGATATTTTAGACTGATTTGTTCTGTTATCATTGTGAAAATTTTTGTTATTTGGAGTATTATATTTATTAAAATAACTAGAGTTTTGATAATTTTTTTTGTTAAAATTTGAATTTGTTTGGCCTGAGTATGCTTGATGTGGATTACTTTTATTAGAATTATTTGGGTTTTTATAATTTATTTTATTTGTATTTAGGTATGCCTGATTTGAATTTGAATAGTTTGGTTTTGATGTGAAATTTTTTTTATTATAATATTTTTTGTTGAAATTATTATTATAATTTAAATTTGGTTTGGAGTTCTCCGCACCAAGGTTTTGATAATTACCTTCTTTTATTATTTCGTATGCCTCGTCTATGGTCTTAGGTCTCCTACTGTATATAATACTACGTGCAGGTTCAGGTAAATTAGTTTCAAATATTTTTAAAGCTATTCTTTTATTGCTTTCTACATTTTCACTGTTTAAATTTTTATTTAAGAGATAATAGTTGTTTAATCTACAGAGGTAATTATTAATTTCTTCATAAAATTTTTCAATATTTTTTGTGACACGACATAATCTCATTTCGTCTAAGAGTGTCTCAGCTGATAACTTTTCGCCATGATTTGTTATCAAAATTTGTTTTATTTGGTCCCAAGTATTAGGATTTCCATTTTTTCTTAATGACACCCTAGCTTCGCCAATAATTCTGTCTTTTATATACCCTATTATTAGCGCTGTATTTGTAGCGTCAAAAGTATTGAGTGATGGTATGAGCACATCTACTCGTTCAATAAACTCAGTCAAGTCGTTTGTATTTTTTCCCGTGAAGGGTGAAATTTTGCTCACAACTTCGAGCATAATTTTAAATTTGTCTATTTCCATATTTCTCAATCAAGTAAAACTTACTTAAATAAAATAAAATAGTAGTAGCAAATAAATTTGACAAATCAAAAAAAAATAGATCTTAGCAAATAAGTAATTAAAAATTTTTTTTCTTTCTTTTTTTTTTTTTTTTTTTAATAGGTAAATTAATTTTCTTACTTTATTGGTAGATAAATACGTAATTAAAAGAAATTTTATTTTATAAGTAGATCAAATTTTTCACTTTAATGTTAAATAAATAAGTAATTAAAAGAAATTTAATTTTTTTTTTTTTTTTTTATAAGTAGATCAATTTTTTCTCACTTTAATTTAATGTTAAATAACTAAGTGATTAAGTAAATAAATCAGTATACAAATTAGTAAATAAATTTAAGAAATTTCCTTAGAATAAATAAATTACTTCGGTTCACAAAATTTTTTTCGTACTATATAAAAATTTTATTAAATATTAAAAATGATTGACTAACCAGATGATGTTGCCATGGTTGATTGATGTTAGATTTTTGTTGCGTTACTATTGCTGCTTTGGTTGCCTTTGTTGGTTTACAGTTGTTGGTTATTTTTTTTTGTTGCCCTTGTTGGTTTACTGTTGTTGGTTATTTTTTTTTTGTTGCCCTTGTTGGTTTACTGTTGTTGGTTATTTTTTTTTGTTGCCCTTGTTAGTTTACTGTTGTTGGTTATATTTTTTTTGTTGCCCTTGTTTTTATTTTATGTTTTGGTTTTTCGTAGTTAAATTGTTAAGTTTATGTTATTTGTATTTGTTTTTCAAAATTTCAAATAAAAATCAAATTAATTAATTTACAATTTTGTAAATTTAATTTTGGATCTCATATATAAATTAAATAATTAAATCCGTTAATAAATAGTAAAGTGTAGTTTAATGTTCAACAATTAACAAAAATAAATTTTTATTTAAAAATCTTATATGATAAAAAGTGTAATATTTTTTTCCTTTTTTTTTTTTTTTTTACTTGTTTTTAATTGTAATTTGTTATCCAAATCCAAATTTGAAAAAATTATCTTATAATTTTTTTTTTTTAATTTAAAAACTTTAGTAGTTATTATTTTCACTGTTTTGTTACTGTTTTTTTTTTTTTTATTAAATTTTTTTTTTTAAAACTATTTATGCCAAATGTTTATTTCAAAATATAAAATTGGTTTGAGGTTCAAACGGTCAGCTAAATCTTTTTCACTCGACCGTTACCGACTGCGCCAGTTATGTTCAATTAAAACGTTCTCTTGAATGGTTTTTAAAAGACTGATTTATTAATATTCAATTTTATAATTACTGTACTTAAAACTTAAAAGTTAACTGTACACAAAATGCATAATAAGCATTCTGTGATATTTATTATACAACAACAATCATTAAGCATTCTGTGATATTTATTATACAACAACACAATAAAGTTATTTGCGTTTAACTTATGTGTTGAAATGCTGCGTTAGCATGATTGAATTATTTAAAAGATTAAAGTTAAGCTAATTTCGTGAGAAAGGAAATTAGCTTGTATAATTTAAATGGAAAGAAAGAATTTATAATTTGTAGTGTAGGAGGTTAAAGTTATATTCCGTATATAACTATATATATATTGAAAATCAGGAAAATATTTAAGAATGATGAAGAAGCGAATAATAAATGTAATAAAAGCTAGTTCAAAACTAAAAACCCGACTCTTACAAGCTATCAGACTTAATCAATAGAAAATACTTACCTAGTTAAAACTGTTATATATTTTTTGTACATAACTTCTTTCGATTGTTAGTTAGGTAAAAACTTAAGCTACAATTTAGTAAAATAAAAGCTTTGGATTTGAATGAACTTGTGACATTAGAGTTCGGTTTCGAGGAAAGGGATTTGAAAGGATTTTTGGGAATTTAGTAAATAAAGGATTATAGAAATCTGGGAGATGGGGAAAATTAGATGGGATATTTAGAAGAAAGGTGTTAATGTTCTTCTTAAATTTTTCAAAATCGTACACATATATATTAAAAACTTGAGGCAACACATTTGATGGAATATGACATCAAATCCCCAATGAGTACATGACAAATGAATTTCGATATGCCTTGTTGCCCCACCTTGATTGTTCGACTGTATATAGATGATCATCGGTTTCACTTCATGTTTACCTTTGGAAAATTTTGATTGGAGGCATTCATTGTTTAATTTCTTTAGAACAGGTGTTAGTCCCTTCAAGATAAAATAGAGTCAGCTACCCAACTGTAACTCGATAGCTAAGTGAAGTTGGCGTTGATATGACATTGAGAAGGTTTATAACACGTATCGCCCTGTTTTGAACTTTATGAAAGTGTTTCAGTGCCATAATAAGGACTCGAGCCTAAAATTTGCAGGCAAATATTCTCTTTTGAAGAGTACAGAAAATCCTTTTTATCTTAGAATTAGAAAAAGGAGTTTTGGACCATATAGTCTTGGTTTCAAACTGAGGTAGAAATATTTTTCCAAAATGTTTGGGATTTGGATTAGACAAAGCTTTTCTACAATAGTTCTTTAAAAGTTTGAATAATTTGAAATTAAATGCAACACATTTCAATAGAAGACTGTGAGGTTAAAGAAATTTGTTTGGAAGTCAATAAAACTAGAGTTAATTAGTCAAATTATTGCTGCCAGCTTTATAGCCTTAAAAGTAAAAATTAAAAAGTAAATATTCTTAGTTTTATTCCACTCATTTAAAAGTTTTTAGTGGATTTGGCCACTCCTATATTGAGTCGCTATTTAGTTTTTAAAATAGATCTAATAAACTTAAAAATAAAGGACTAATAAGATTGTTATATCGAAAATATAGTAAATATTTTTTTAAGAGAAGCGCGTATGTTATATTTTAATGCTTATATATCTTCAGATTTTCTATATATTAAAAAGATTTTTACATATTTTCTTTACATAAACCCAGATTTTTCATATATAAAATTATTGTTATACAAATTACCACATAAAAATGAAAGATTTAAGAAAATATGATATATTGAAAAGAGCGGGAAAAGATGAAAATAAAACTAAAGTAAAATATATGATTGTAAAAATTTATGAAAAATATAAAAAAATAAATATGGAAGTACAAAATAAAAAAAATTTGCAAGAAGGTTTTTTATGGTAATTGCTATTTCAATTTATTTTTTTTTTTTTTAAATAATTTGAATATTTTTTATAGTAAAAAGTTTATTAGTTTTATTATAATTTATTTTATTCTTAATTTTTGTCAAAGTTTTAAGTATGGATGAGAAAATCTTTTAACCCATGGTTTTTTATAGTTTAATATTTTAGTATCTACTCAAAAGTTTTGCAAACTGTCAATTGGATTAGTAAGATTTTGAAGTCAAATAAATAGTTTATAATCAATTTCTTACATCAATGACGACGAAGGAATTAAGACAACGAAGAATTATATTAGTTTAGCTTGAACAATTATAATATAGCGCAGAATTGCTGAGTTTCTAAATTTATCAGAAATTGTTTAGCCATTGGAAGAAAATAAATTCAAAGTAAACTTCAATGCAAACCCTAGGATTGGATCCATTCCCTATTCCATTGCACTTCTATCCAAACATTCGGAATGGAATTCTTTTCACTATTTCATTATAATTCTTTTCACACCCCAGGAATGGATTCATTCCCTATTCCATTACACATCTATCCAAAAGTTATAAATGGAATTTTTATCACTATTCCATTAAATTTCTATTCAAACCCCAGGAATGGATTCATTCCCTATTCCATTGCACTTATATCGAAACGTTCGGAATGGATTTCTTATCACTATTCCATTAAACTGATTTTCAAACCCCAGGAATGGATTCTTTCACTATTTCACTAAACTTCAATCCAAACCCTTGGTCTAGATTCATTCCCTATTCCATTACACATCTATCAAAACGTTCGGAATGGATTTCTTATCACTATTTCATTAAACTTCTATTCAAACCCCATGAATAGATTCATTCCCTAATCCATTATACTTTTATCCGAATGTTAGAAATGGAATTCTTTTCACTATTTCATTAAAATTCTTTTCACACCCCAGGAATGGATTCATTCCCTATTCTATTACACTTCTATCCAAACGTTATGAATGGAATTCTTATCACTATTTCATTAAAATTCTTTTCCTTCACTATTCTATACAACTTCTATCTAAGCCAAAGCAATTGATTTCTTCACTATTCCATTAAAATTCTATTCAAACCCCAGGAATGGATTCATTCGCTATTCCATTACACTTCTATCAAAACGTTATGGAATGGAATTCGTATCACTATTTCATTATAATTCTTCTCAAACCTCAGAAATGGATTCCTTCATAATTCCATTAGACTTGTATCCAAACACCAAGAATGTATTCCTTCACTATTCCATTCAACTTCTAACTAAGCCCAAGGAATGAATTTATTCACTATTCCATATCACTATTCCATTGAACTTCTTTCCAAAGGATACGAATGGATTACTTTATGTAGAACTTAGTGAAAGTGTTTGGGTGGCGGCGGGTATTTGAGGGGAATAAGGTGATAAAGGAGAGCAGGTAAATTGATGACACATCTGAATAAAATTTTTTTTTGAAATATTAAAAATTCCAAAATTGTAAAATTAACCATTTACATAAGAGTGAAGAAAATTACATGGAAGGATGTTGAACACTTTAGCGCTTCTTACAAAAAATGAATTTCCATAATTAGTTGGAATTTTTGAAGTGTAGTAGTAAACACTTGAAGCATTCCTATTGTTTCGTTGACATTATTTGAGAGAAGGTTTTACTGATTACAATTCAATAAAACAAGTTGCCTGCAAGATACCTTAAAAGAAAGGGGTAATGCTCCAATACTTCGACGGGTGTATAGCGAGGTAAATCTAATTTGTGCCGAAATATTATGAATTCAACTTGGAATCTGTTCCTGACACTAACCGCGTAACACTGAATTTGCCAAATTTTTTTAACCAAAATTGAATCTTCACTAGGATTTTATTACCCTATTCCTTAGTCAGGGATGGATATTGTATTACCAAGATGGATTGACAAATATTTTAACTTTGCATGGTAGTTATGAAATGTCTAAATTATACTTTGTAAATCAAACAAACACAATTTGTTTTTGGAAATATAAGGAACAAGAATGATAATAATAAGAAGCCTTCATGGCTGGATATAAAAGTATTCCATATCTTTCTAAAATTAGAATTTGAAAAACAAAAATCTCCCAAAAAGAAGACCTTGTTTTGTCCATTAAAAACAATAATACTAACATAATGTAAATTTTCTTTTTCAATTTTGGGAATGATAAATGATGCTATGGTATGTTTTTTTGAGAGTTGAAATGATTCCTCTGGAATTTATTTACCATAATAGTATAATAAAAATAATTAAACCGTTGACTACTTAGAAAAATTCCTGTTTTCCGATGAAAGTAATTAATAATTAATAACGATTTATGGAAACAGAATATGAAAACCTACAAACAAAAGCAAAATTAGAAAGTTATACAATATAACTTAAGAATTTTTTAAGTATTAAAGCCATGAATAATGAAGGCTGTGATAAAAAATTAATATTAAATTGAAATATTCTATTTTCCAAAAAAATTTTAATTTGTAATTTTTGGAATTTACCTACTTAAATTTAAAAGGCATCATAAGTTTTTTGAATATAAAGTATGCAGTACAAAACCAACTGAAAGTAACTAAATTAGAGTAATTAATATTGCACTTTACGCTAATTTAGTTACTAAGTCAGTCTAATTCAGTTAGGGAACATTTTCTTTTTAAGGAAACGAGGCATTAGATACACAACAAAGCCATCTCGAAAGAAGTACATCAGCAAACGTTAAATAATTATAATGGTAATAATCAGAGAAACCTCGACCCAATTCCTACCGATAATTTAAGTAATGAAGAATCAAAAAAACTTAATGCTTACCAGTGACTAAATTAAATAAAAGGTAACTTAAATGCATTACCTCGGTTAAAAAGCCAAATATTTAACAATAACACCATTGTACGACACCATGTCGTACAATGCAACCAAGTAGTAATTAACGTGGGCTGCTAACTCATATAATTTCAAATAAGGCACAGTAGACTTGACAACTTACACTTTACAACTGGACATTTGACCAGTGAACAGTTTGCAAAAAAGAGACACTTAACAAACAGACATTTAGCAACTAGACACTTTTAAATTTGAATTATTGTGCATCTATATATATATCCTGTTATTAAATCTAACTCTTAAATCCCTACTGCAAATGCACAATCAGCTATACATTCTGGAAAAGGCGATAAATCCACATTGCGAAATATCGTCTTGTTACACAAAGTACCCGGTTTTAAGTGCCTTTGACATGTCAAACCTTTCCATTGTTTGTTAAATTATAGTTGCCAACTCGACAGTTCCCTTGGAACTATTTTTATAACTTTTAAATCGAAATTTTACCAATTTAAAAAATTTAAAAAAAAAATAAACTTCCCCAGCTCTAAATCTCAGAAAACATTTATTTTCAAAAAAACTTTAATAATTATCCATTATATTATTATATTACTTTCAACTTTTTAATTGCATCTCCACCTCAATCCCCTCAATTAAAAGTTATATTTATAAAATTTAATTTGCATTTAATTTTTGAAAAAGATTTTGGTCACTATAAGAAGCTTTGGATATCTGCTTCTCGTCCTACATTAAGTATCCAATTAATAAATTTTTAATTATTTTCAAATTGTTATAATCCAATACTGTATAGGAATTAAAATCCCTCTTTAAATGGAAAACTTTTGTAATTATTAAAAAACCAATATAAATCATTATTTTATTGGAAAAATATTTTCTCCATTTAATAAGATTTTTCAAATTCAAAAGGAATTTAGTGGAAAACTTTTATTGTTTTTTGTATTTTTTTGTTTTTTTTTATTTTTCCTACTCCAGATTATTTATTCGAAATTATATTGTTTTGTTCCTTGTAATATAATTAAATCAAAAGAAAAGCAATTAAAAATTTTTTTTATTGAAGCAATTACACAGAACATCAGTTATTAAAATAGAATCATAATTTTTCCACCAAATAAAAGATGGAAAATTTTATAATTTCATAATAAATAAATGGGAAAATATTGAATATAAAATAGAAATAAAAGTTTTAAATTGGGAATATTTGGTGCTGTGAAAGAATTCCGAAATTTCGGCTTAATTAACTTTGAAGATGGGGATATGGAAGGAATATCGAATTTCGTGAGATTATATTGTTTCTTTAAAATCATACATTACACATTGTCTTTCAGTATATTATCATTAGACCCCAACGTCACTTCAAAGCTATCTATACTCTGTCATTGCTTTTTAGTTCGATAAATCTCATTTTAAGGCTATCAAGAATACATGAACACCTAGTTTTACAAGAATAAAACAATTAATAAAACAACTCAAAGCAATTCCTAACTTGAAAAAGAGGGGCAAATTATTCCATTTCCTTACACAGATGAACTCCCGAAGTTTCGGAACATGCAAAAACGTTTGTATATGAAGTCACGTATACGGAACAATATTACGTCCAAAATGTTCCCCGCAATTTTGCCCAATTTTTCGTCTGTCTAATATCGCGCTGAATTTCCCCAGCTGCCATAATTCTTAATTTCCAAAATCCTAACTCGCCGAAATACTTATCATATCATTGTTCTTCAAAAAACCAACCCTCCATTTGCATCAATGGTCCCATCCTAAGGTTTAAGTTAAAAACCTGAAATGTGGTTAAATCTCACCCTACCCAATAAAACGCTGGATAGTTACCCAATGAAACGACGTATAGTTCCAGTGGATGTCTTTCAAGGTTTTCGACTGTCTCTTGTTTAAAAAAAAATTTATGAATTTAATTTATGAGGAGACAATTGGGGGTATTTAATAAGTTTAAAACTTCTATGCAATACCTCCAATAAAATATAACCTCCCCTTCCCAATTCAGGAAGTTGTTTCTTGATTATACCAGTACGACTATAGGTCTATTAAATTTGATAGGGTATATTAAATTTGCCATTACGTTTGTGACGCAGAGAAAGAAAGGGGATAGGTATAGATTCAATGTTGTGGATCGGATAAGAATCGAAAGTAAATTGATTTAGCTATGTATGTCCGTCCTTCCACCCGTCTGTCTTATTTTCCGTCTGTCCGCCCGTCTAATATGCCCCCACGATAACTCAAAAACTAAAGGAGCTGGGATTTTGAAATTTTCACAAATTCGTTTTTATGCAATAGGCGTCATCGCTGTTGAAATGCAGCCATATTGGTCCACGGGTTCGAGTACCAGCAAACGGGTTCGAATAAAACCGTTTCGGTAATGTGTCTTTGGACAATATTTCACAGCATCATATTGTTCTTATCTATTTTCTCGTCTATTTAAACAATGCGGATTTCAATAATAAGATTATAAAAACAAAGAAAATAACAAAACAAAATCTATAAAAGAAATGATTTGTTTATTATATAATATCTAGTAGTTAGATGGATATTATATAGGGGAGATAAATCCTAAAGATTTACCATATCTACTTATAAATTATTTATAATGCTATTTTGGTTTTAAGTTAGTTTGTTAAGAAAATGATATAATAAAAATTGGCTAGGGAATTTTATTATTTTATTTGGCTTTTGTTTTTGTTTTTTTAAGTAATGCTAGACATATTTAATCGTTTATAATAATATTTCAATTGATTTAGTAAAATTGATATTATTATTAAAATTTAAGATTAAAATATATTGTCTTTTGATATTTCAATAATTTCTTTTGTATTTTGATTTGTTTGAAGAAGAAAATTGTATAAAATCAATCAAAATCTACATAAGAAGACAACTTAACACTTTTTTATAGATGTGTATATAAACTGGGTAAATCCCACTAAATCACTTATTTAGATTAGTTTTATAAAAGGATTTAAGTATAATTAAGGAAAAAGTGAGACAAATCATTAAAAATGTTAAACCATAGAAAAGTTAGGCGAACGAGATTTTTCAGGATATTTTCGATCTTCAGCTCAAAATGGTTGGAACCGCAAATTTTGTATACGGTTCTAACCAGAACAAACTCGTAATGACGTTAAAGATGAAAACTTCCTGCTTGACAGAGAAACTGCTTTTTATAATGGATTATTGTATATTATAATAATGGAGAATTTATTAAATTGTTTCATTACGAGATTTGATGTACTGATCATCAATTTTGTATATATGCTATTCTTTGCAAGGGGATTGCCTACAACAAAAAACAGTTTTTTGTTTCCTATTGTACTCCCTTCGAAAGCATAGGATTTCCAAAAAGCTTCTGCATCTTTCATTGTCTTGATTTGCGTTCAAGTTTTATCTACTTCTTCGATCACTTTTGTTTCAGTTCTTCTTCAGATACTTTTAGGTTTTTCCACATTTCTTTCCCGTTGGCGTAAGAGCCATTTTTTCTTAGCTATGTCATTTAACAGGTTTCTGTTATGTCATTTCCCAAAGGTTTTGGTTTGAAATTCTCCGTGGCCCAGAATATCTTACACATTATGCGCAGACATCTGTCCAGAAACATTTGAAGTTTTTGAACTATTTTCTCTGTGAACAACCATGTTTCGCTGCCACACAGCAATACTCATTTTACGCCTGCTTCGAAAATCCTATGTTTTGTAACTATTTCAATTGTGGGTGATTGCCATATCTTCCATAGCCTTGCAAATGATCCTTTTGCTTTATTCATTTTACCTTCAGTGTCTTCTGTGGCTCCACGCCCGTTTGTAAATGTGCAACCCAGATAATTGTATTTCGGTACAACGATTAGTATGTCTACTTTGAATGTTGCTGCTTCAAAATGATTTTTTTCACGTTTACTCTTACATTATATCGTAGCTCTTTTATTCTAACCTTTTAAATGAAAAACCAAAACATTCTTGCGTCCTTATCCTTGGCGTCTTTTTCATAAATCTATATCATAATTTTTAGAACTTTCGATTGCAATGGAGAGGGAGTTGGGGAGTTAAACGGAGGCGTTGTTTCCCTTTTTAAGTTAAAGCAATTTATAATCAAATATTCAATATGTATACATTGGATATTCATACATTGTTGTTTGTTGTTTGGATATGAGGTACAGCATTGTGTCATCCTAACACGTAGTCCTTGTGGCGCGTTGTGCACCAATTTTAAATACTTTTTATCAATTTTTAAGTAATATTATTTATTTTGCTTATATTATTTATTTGTGTATTTTAAATTATATTCGGTCACCATGAAGATTTGTAAAGAAATTCATGACACGTGCGAGAATCGAACGCACACCTTCTCGGTTAGTAAGTTAAATGCTTACCCATTAACTCCCCGTGGCTCTGTTATTCATACATTAGTGTTAAGTCTTAATCCAAATTTCACCTTCACTTTTATGTAAACTAATTTTCTCCTCTATATCTTTAACATCCTAATAAAGACGAATTCAAGAGGAACTCACGACGAATAACATTACCAATGACAGCATCAAAACTAACGCAGTAATAACGAGATAATTGAAGTAAATTCTATTCTTTTCAAAAAATATTTTTAAATAAAATTAATTTTATAAATACCCATCTTTAACTGGTCCATAAAATTAGTTTTCTAAAAGTTCTTGTCTCAGAAGTTCTTTTTTTTTAGTTTTTAAGGGAACAAAAAGTGAAGAAATGTTTAACTTAAAAAAAAAATTAAATAAATTTAAATTACTTTAATAACTATTTATGAAAAGTTCTTTTTTTTTTTTAATATTAAATATAAATTAAAAACAAAAATGAATTCCTAAAGAACTTATAAATTTTTATACTTTCATGCGATGCACAACAATGATGTCTTATTTTTCAGTATTTTGAATTTTTCAAAAGTTTCTCTACTATTTATTTTTGTACTATTGTTTGACTTATTTTAATTTAAGTGAATAAAATATCAAGGTGTATTTTTCTCTGTCCATTTATATTTTCGAAAGTAAAAAGTGATTTTGTTAAATTTACTTTGAAGTTTTCTCATAAGAACACAAAAATCAGCAGAATGCTGTTATTTTTGAAAGTGACAGCAAACTAAAACGATTTTGTAAAATTTTCTTATTTTCTTTTTAATGAATTTTTGAATTTCTATTAATTGAACATTAAAGCGTTAAGTTCCAAAGAAAGTACAAAGCACAAGACTTTACGATAGAACAAAGTAAAATGAAGCACTTTTTTTTTTTTTTCTTTCTCAACATTTTTCAAAACCATTATTCACTTTTTTTTTACAGCATTAAAAATTCAATGCTGAGAAAAGCAGGAAATAGTTTGAAAGAAAGGAAATAATGCGTCAAAAAGATCATTAGGTATATAAGATCCGGAATTTCTAATAGATGACAAAAAAAAAAGGAAAATAAAATTTTTTTAAATACATAAGGAAGTATTTAATTAGGTGATGGAAGAAGAGCAATTCCAAAAATTTTGAAAAATAAAAGTAACTGAGCACCTTGAATTGATTACTTTTATAAATTAGTTAGTCTTAAATTATCTAAACTCCTAAATACACTAAGTCACTTGATAACTTTTCCAATAACATCTCCAATTACTGGTCATATTTTGAAAGAGCTGTATTTTGCTGGTTGCGATAAATGAAGTTGTGCTTCTATAACTTTGAAGACTGAGTTTAAAAATCATCCAAAGTAGTTTTGCGAGGTTATTGTAGTAAGAGTTTGGGGTACAACCTCTTTAGTAAAGCTATAACTCTTTAGGATATAGTCTCCGGTAAGGATGAGATAATGAACACCTCTAAAACATGGTTTACAGTGAGCCCATCAATTCAAATGTACCGGTTTGATTTACAGAATAGGAATGCGTTTGGCTAAAGGGTTTTCGAATTATAATATCGGTAGGTTATAATAGAATCATTCAGCTGCACACAAATTAATAGATCAAACCATAGAGACCAAGTTACTTATTTTACTTAGGTACTTTTTTATATTTTTATTTTTTTAAATGCTTATGAAGGGTTTTCTAATATCGTTGTTGCTTGTTATGAGAAATAGCATATGCCATCCCAACGCCTGTATTCGAAAATCGAATCAGAATCTCCTTGGCATAAGGCAAGACTAACAAATGTTTGCCCACAACATCAGAGAGGCTTCTTTCTAATATCAATATAGTTCATTAAATATCAGTGGTTTCTATTAATATCAACTTATGATTTTCTAATGAGGTCTCACAAAACCATTCGCAATAATCATGATAGAGGACTTACATATGGATGTCAAATAAAAAATCTGATATTGCAGTTTTAAATATTTATACTTTGATTTTACAAAAAGTATTTAAATTAACCTACGGACAAAACAAATATTGAAAGTTCTTTCTATAGAATAATTTTTATTCCTTCTCTATTGGACACCTTAAACATTTCTTATGTTCTTACACTAATTCCGTCGACAATTCTTATTTTAATTTTTACACAATGTACATTATTTGATTTTTACTTTGTTTTTACTGTAAAATATCTTTCTAAATGGTAATCACTTCCTTTTAATAAATATAGAAACTAGTAATTTCTATGCAGGTTTAATACAAACAGATCTTTGCCATCTAAGCATAAAATTATAAGTTTGTTTTTTTTTTTCAAATAAGTGCAAGATGTTACAGAGAAGTTTCTGTTAAAGAATCACTAATAAAATTAGCGATTCTGTTTTCTTATTAAATTTTTATATAACAAAATTTTTATTCTCTCGAACTTTTCCAACGTAAAACGAGTGTGATAGATGCTCATCCTAACACCGTTAAATGAGTTAAATGGTGAAACACGGCGAACGGAAACTTGTTTGCTATGCATATATGGCAATTAAATTCAGTTATTAGGCAATGTGTTTCTTAAAGCTAGTAATTTGCATATTCAAAATCCTAAAAATCCTAAGGAGAACATTAACACCCACCTTCCTCACAATCTAACTTAATGAAATACCCAACTTAATGAATATTTGTGTTTATAGGTGATATAAGCATAGAAGCGTCAAGATGCCTACTATCTTCAAATGTCAATAGAAGGTTTAAAAGACTAGGCTCCTCGATTTGGCGACAAATTCACATCACCTTAACAGAGGTCTGTAATTTCAGTAGATCATAAACAGTTAGTCTCTAAGACTTGTTTTAAAATAGGGCATTTAGTGTGCTAAATCACAGTATCTTTCGATGATTTTACAGTCCTAACCACAATAGAATAAGAAAGGGTTTTCCATGTTTATCACTTTTAACAAAAGACTGTGTGGCATCAATACTACGAAGGACTTAAAAATTGTCATTTGAAAATAATTGTGTTTATCCATTTTGTTCAGGAGTGCGATTAAAGGGAAGGTTGTCAAAATAGGAAGAGGCATCGATTTAAAAAAAAAGTGTAGGACTAAAAACTCGAATGGGTTCAATCTAACTTGCATATTAAATATAGATTCTTGTTCTAAAAAATATTATAATATTATTAAGTACTTAAGAGAGCTTAGACAATGCTTATATTCAGTTAAAACAAATCCCATATTACATTACAATATCCGGGAAATGAAAATAAATCTAAATTTATATAGTTTCCTTAAATATCATTCCCATGCAAGGAAACTAAGTTTACAATACAATATTTTTTAAAAATTCACAATAAGTATATAAGTGTTCACTACTATTACAAAATTTATGTGGAAGGAAAGAAATTAAAAGAAAAAGAAATTCGCAACCATTCGATTTGTCACTTCCAAGAAAAAAGAAAAAGAAATGTCTCTTGACACAAAGTTGCAAAATAGAGCAAAAAAAGAAAGAAAGAAAGAAAGAAAGAGGGAAAAAATAAAAGAAAAACGACGAAATTTTGATTGATGAATTCTTTATTCTTTATACCCGTATGACTATATAGTCCAAGGGTATAATAAATTTGCCATTACGTTTGTGACGCAGAGAAGGAGGGGGGGTAGATATAGACTCAAGTGTATGGATCGGATCAGAATCGAAAAATAAATCGATTTAGCAATGTATGTCCGTCCGTCCGTGTGTCCGTCCGTCCGTCCGTCCGTCCGTCCGTCCGTCATCACGATAACTCAAAAAGTAAAGGAGCTATGATTATGAAATTTTCACAAATTCGTTTTTATGCAAAAAACGGAATCGAGTTTGAAATTCAGCCATTTTGGTCCACGGGTTCGAGTACCTGCCATACAAGTTCTAATTTTATATGAGCATTACTCTATACCTATGGAAGCTGCGTGTCTGAAATTTTGCCAAAAGTAGTTTAGTATAATGGCCAAAGTTACTGCAAAATTTGGTTGGTCTACTGCAGAGGGTTCGAGTAGCTGCCATACAACTCCTTCTTTTATATGAGCTTTACACTACACCTGATGAAGCTGGGTGTCTGAAATTTTGCAAAAAATAGTTTAGTGTAATGGCCAAAGTTACTGCAAAATTTAGTTGGTCTACTGCTGAGGGTTCGAGTAGCTGCCATACAACTCCTTCTTTTATATGAGGATTACACTACACCAAATGAAGTTGGGTGTCTGAAATTTTGCCAAAAATAGTTTAGTGTAATGGCCAAAGTTACTGCAAATTTTGGTTGGTCTACTGCAAAGGGTTCGAGTAGCTGCCATACAACTCCTTCTTTTATATGAGCATTACTCTACACCTAATAAAGCTGAATGTTTGAAATTTTGCCAAAAGTAATTAACCGGATGATATAATGGGTGCCGTGATATAACGCCATATGCGATAAAGCCATAATGGCATTATGACTCAATCGATTGAGTCATAAAGCCATAATCGCGAAATTCTTTAACATGGCTTTAAAACACACTCGAGTGAGTCATAAAGCCATATTGTGTTTTAAAAATTTTGAGTCATAACACCATATAATTAAAATTTAATGATTGAGTTAAAATTGTTGTATGTATATTACAAGCTATCATTCTTATATTATTTGTTGAAAAGAAGTAATGTTCGTGACATTTTTGATGAAACATATAAGCAATTTAGAGGTATTTGTCCATAAGTAAATTTTGAGGAAATGCGAGATATCTTTATAAAATTAAAAGCAACATTTTCCCAAAAAAACCAACAAATTTTACAGAAGTAAAGGAAATTTTCGAAAAAGAGGAAATTATAAAAACATTTAGTATAAGCAGATATGACGAAAAAGAAAAATTTTACAAGCACACTATTATAGAAGAATATTATGCGTACACCATTTTTATGTCACCTACAATATCTAGTGTTATAGACAATAGATCAACCACGGAACTATCTAATAGATGGTACATTTGCAGTTACATCCTGCTCTAATATTTTTAAGCAATTACTCATAATACATATAGCTCACGGTGAATATGCACAAGGTGAATATTAGGGTATAAAGTAGGCAGGTATTGGTCGCCGCGCGCGCTTATTCGCGGCCGCGCAGTACACAGACTAGCCGCGTTCGCGGATAGCTGCGCAGACCTCGACGATATCAGAGTTCTACGCCATCTACAGAATATGTACACATATTATATATACGTTATGGGTGGGATTTTAGCGTTGGATTCAAAATTAGGGTATTCGCTTTTTCCAGAATATTTATATATGTATATATATAATGAGAGATTCTGAATTAGGAAAGATTTTATAATCGGTTACAAAATCAATGACACTGGCTATCCATAGAAGGTATATTTGTCACCAAATTATAAATTTCGAAATAATAATATTTCTATTGTTTTTTCCTAAAAAAAATTCTTTGAAGTGAGTCATAACGCCATTATGGCTTTATGACTTATTCGAGTGTGATTTAAAGCCATATTAAAAAATTTCGCGATTATGGTTTTATGAGACACTCAAAAGAGTCATAAAGCCATTAAGGCTTTATAACATATGGTGTTATATCACGGCACCGATATAATGTATATGTTACGGTCATACGGGTATCCCAGAGTTGACACAGTCTACTCTACTACACTCTTCCTCGTTTTTTTCTAGTATTAAGATTTTAACTTGATAAGCAAACTTATACAATTTTTAGTCCCAAATGTTAAAGCCCCATACTGACAATTTTTCAACATTAACGAAAGTAAAAAAAAAATTACATTTTATTTTGTATACTCGTATGTCTTTTAAAATATTGTCCCTATGAATATCCATCACTTTGTAGCTTATGTTCTTCAGATGATGGGGAAAATTGTTATTTTTGAAAAAAATTTTATTATGGTTTGTATACGGTTAGAAAAAAAACATGGGCACCATAAAATCCATACAATATTCAGGAAATGATCAATCGAATTTTTATCCTCATTTTAAGCTTAATTTTTTTCCCGAAGACATTTTTATCCAAAATTGTACATAAATTTCCTTGGAAGTATTTTGGTTAAAACTTTGGAATTAGTTATTAAATGCGTATAGAGTTAAAAAAATAATAAATTGTTTAGAATTAGAGCATTATATGAAACCTAAGGATCTGGTTGTCTTTCGGATAATATTTAGACATGTTAATGTCCTTCTTTTTGAATGTACATCAAAAATACAAAAATTGGATACATTATCCAAAGCCTTGGACAGATTTTGATGAAATTTTAACAGTAACTTATTACAGTGATTCAAACATATAATATTGAGCAAATCTTTGGATATTTTATGGGTATTTATGACTAAAAAAAAATATTAAAATTTATTTATAAAATAGTATATGTATTCTATCATAAGACTGATTTAGGAAGGTTTTTAAGATTATATATATACCAATTTTACTCTAACTAAGGAATTTTTTACTTGAAATGATGAATTTGTATTTTAACCGACGACATTTCGTTTTCGGACATTTTCATTTATTGATGTAAGTCTGAATCACTTTCAATAGTTTGGGAAGTATTTCAGGGCTTTATCCTGGAACCGCATTATTATTCTAATTGTTCATTAATGATTTAACTAAATGCTTAGAGTTTCCATATTGTTCCCTTTATGCTAATGTCACTCAAATTTGTCTTTGTTGTCCTATTAATATTCTAAATGATTGCATTGCTAAATAAAATGACGATCTGGGTTCTATATTGTTATAGTTATCCTAATAATCTTAAACTCAATGCTGTTCAATCTCAAGGTTTGTTAATTTACAATTGTAAATTATCTATTAATTTTTTACTAACTCTCCTATCAAATTGTTTTGTGACTTGAAAATTAAATTGCTTTTTACAATGGTTTCATATTTTCCTGAGGAAATTAAATACTACAGTAATCATCAGACACTATATTTGTAATGCCTCTTCAGACAAGCTATAATTGCTCTGAAAATTCTATAGAATTTTTTCTATAAGAATATTTTAGAAGAATATGTAAGACCAGCAATTCTTAAATTAATAATTTAATTTTTAAGCAACAAAAGAATTTTTAAAATCTATAGGTTCATCTTGATTCTGAAAACTTTTAGAAATAATTATGGGTAAGATTGAATAAAACGAAACCGAAATAAAAAAAATTATTAATGAAAATATTGGTTCTCAACTTTTATTGACGATTTATTGATTAATAATTTCTAGGATTTCCGATCATTCGAGGCAAAATGTTTCAAATATAGATAGTTTTCTAGATAAATGTGCATCTGTTCACACATAAATTCATAGGAATTATTTCTATACTTTATATCTAAAATAGGTATAAACAAGTGATGAAAAAAAACCAAGGGTTTTTAAAAAAGCACATTTTCAAAATTATATTGTATTACATACTGAGTTTAACTTTGGAAATATTTACTTGGAAATAGTTACTACTGACTTATTTAAAAGTTGTTATAGCCCTTCAATGGGGAAGGCTGCCAAATTTCTTAAGAATCTAACTTCAACTCCCCCCCCCCCCTCATCCTCTTATTTTTTAGGTTCTAGGAATTAAATTGTGAATTACACAAAAATTTGGAATTTTACTTAGAATTTTATTATCTAAGCAAAAATGGGTAAAACTGAGAGACACTTTCTTCAATTTAAGGAACCCCTTTTAAATTTAAGAAAAACCTTTGACACATGTTGAAATATAATTATAGAGCTTTGAATTTTGTCTATCACTAAAAAAAAATTTGGACAGGTATTCAAGTTACAGGTGTTTAAAAATAGCAAAATTTCAATTTTCGAGCTCTAATAGCTCCTAAATAGGAGGCTTGACAAAAAAATTTTGTTAACCGACTCCTACTAATTTCTAGGTATCTAATTTGTCCCAAAATTTCAAGACCCTAGCTTGAACCGTTCAGAAGATATGTGTGGCCAAAAATTTGGCAAAAATTGAGTTTTGCGTAATGTTAAATTTTAGTACCGTATGGCAACCCTAAACATTTGCCTTGTAAAAATTTATAAAGTTTATGAAACCAGCTATCATTTGCCGTTTTCAGATTGGAAATATATGTAACAGAACTCTTGTTACAACAATTTAAATATAGGGCTTTTTCCAACTTTGGGGGGCTGTAGCCCCGTAACGGGTGGGGCTACAGAAAAAAATTCTTCTACGAAATTATTTTTTTTTGCAAAAACTACCCATGGTTAAAATTTCTTTTCTCTATTTCAAACGGTGTAAAAGTTTTTGTAAACATACGGACGGACGGACAGAGTGAAGCTATATAGGCACATTTTTACAAATTTTTTTGAAAATGTGCTAATAAGGGTATATTTGCTTTGGTACGGTGTTTGTTACCACATATAGAAAAGTATACATATTGCTTAGCGTCGCTTCTTACGTTGGCTTAGCAATGTCTGTGGCGATGTCGTACGATATCTCGAAAAACAATTAAATTATCATGATGATATTGATACTGTAGGTTAGTAATAACGAAAGCTATGTCGGAATATGAAATTGAAAATTGGTCCATAGGTTCGGAACCTGGAAAATTCCAATGAACTTTTTTTTTGTAGTGATGATTCGTACACTTCCAACACACCTCCCAAATCTTAACAAGCATATATCTTCAAAACTAATAAAGATAAAAACTTAACATTTGGGAAAATAGTGTTCGGTTTTGTTTCCATTACGTTCGTCATTTGTTGAACAATCAGATGCCTCTCCCACATGTAGGAGAGATCAAATAAGATATATTCTAATATCTTATTCAAGTTTTGGCCTTTAATAATTATTAAAGGCCAAAACTTGGAATTTGGTACAAAATAATTTTGTTTTGTTTCCAAAGTTCTTAATTTAAAAAAAAAATTTAATTTTAGGGCTTAATTAAACCACTCAATTGAATTGGGGATTTGGGTACGGCTTTTAAAAGTAGTTATGCATATTTTCAAAATTGATAAAAATATAATTTTGATCTTTAAGGAATGCCCAGCTACCACATGTCTACCCAAAATTATTCCGCTTATCTTCGGAACTAATTAAGTTCAAAATTTGAAATAGTTCTGTCCTCTTTGCATAGTGTTCCTGAAATTTGAGATGAATTGAAATATAGGTTCGAATGAACTTTCAAGGAGCAGGGTTTTTATTGAAAAAGATATTTATAGATATATTTATAGATTCGGTGTATTCATAATTATTACCAGGATTAAACTTTAAAATTACAGAAGATATGAGGGTATCCTTACAAAAATCATAAAATTGTTATTGTATTCTCTAAGTGGTTCTAATAATTAATTTTATTATTAGCTGCATTGGTCTCAGAAATATCTTTAGCAATTTGTTGCAGTAACATCTCTTAAAAGAAGGACGGGAATTATAAATTACAAATTATAAAGTATGCAATAAAACTTTAAATCAGGTAAATTGAATTGTACAACATACGCTTATAAAAGGATTTTATTTTTGTAAATTGTTTTTTTTTTTAAAAATGCAATATAAAATATTTGCCAAATTAATTTTTAATTTGGGTCTTTAGTACTAGTATTTAGTTATGAAAGAAGGGGAAATTTATGTAAAAGAAAAACTGGTACAGACACACAATTTATATTTTTTTGGCATTATTTCAAGATTTTTCTTTTAAAAAAGGTGCCATGTTTTTTATTTCAGTACAATAATCACAAGAAAATTTTTATAAAACTAAGTACCATATAATTTAAAAGAACATTTTAACCTCATTAAACCACAATACAAATTTGTATTTTAAAAAAAAAATTTTATTAAAGAAAAATTTACAAGCACATTTTTGTGGGCATATTCTTGGCAATGATATTTAATTTGCAAAAATTACCCTTCTTAAGAAAAATATTGTTACCTAATTTGTTAAATTTCTCTTTTTTTTTTTTGGAAAAGCTGGTAAATTACTTAAGATTTAAAAAGATTTCTTTTACTGCAATATATTTAAAAAAAAAAAGAAATTGAAAAACTTAAGTATTTTTTTTTAAATTGAATAAATTTAACCTCTGGCAATAGTTATATTAAAATTTTAAGTCACTAAGGTTTTATTTAAATATTTGTCACTGTGTCAATGCCAATGCATTTAAACATCTAGTAAACTTGTTTAAATGCGCCTTGAATTTCATCATTGAATCAAATTTCCACACAAAAATATTTTTTTTTAATTCATCAAATGAATTCCATCCGATCGGTGTTGAAGTGGTTAGGAGGTCCTCCTTTCGTTTGAAAGGTCTCGAGTTCAAACCCTTGTCGAATCATAAGTAATATGATCTGATTCACTCACTTATCACATTGTATGTGATTATGTAACTGTCCAAAAATAAATAAATGAATTAAATGAACTCCCAACCCGATTTTAAGTCTACAAAAGAAATACTTGAATAACGTTTAACCAAGAGAGATCTTATTAAAAATTTCACACTTACGATAATAACACTATCGTAAAAGAGCACACTCTCAGGCTATAAGCCAAGTAAAAGAAGAATTTATTCAATCTCCAGGATTTCGTCGCGTGAAACATTTCTAAAGAGGTACCCGTTATAGCTGGCTCCGGCCAGTTTATGTTAAATGTCCGAGCAAACTGTGACGTAGCTGCAAGACAATGTTGTGATTGTGGACAAAAAGAGAAAAATGTTTTTGCATAACATTGTTATCTCATAGAAACTCTCAAAAGGAAGTACTGGGGTCATCAATACTAGGGTATCGGCAAACATTATTCAGACTCTTGGAGCTTCAATAGGTAAACAAGGTGAGATAGAAATATGGGTGACTTACAAAGTAGGCTAATATACAAGGAATTGCAATTTAAAGAATTTTCAAAACAACAATGACCCGAACATTAACAAATGTCATTTAAGGAAAATGTTAACCTACGGAGACAAAGCTATACATAAAAGACTTTAAAAATATGAAACTGTAAACAAAATTTGCTTTATAAATTCTAGATTGAAATCAAAATCAGTCATATTTTGAACAAGCTAGTGCTATTTTGAACAATTGTACATTTAATGATTAACAACCAGTCTCCCACCACATAAAAGATTAAACCGTTCTTCCACATAGAACAAGATTTTTACAGAAGGTTGAAAAACTGTTGGTTTTCAACTGCTGTTCAGATTTTGTAATATTGACATGGAGGTAGTTATAGAGATAGGCTTAGACCTAATGGGAAACACTTAAGTCAACGTTTTTCTAGTTAATCTACCGTAATAATTAACTTACTTCTTTCAAAAGATTAGGTATGTATTCATTTAAAAACATTGAGTGAATGAGAGTTCATTTACAAAGCTTCTTTTAAACTTTCCTTTGATTTTTTTTGGAAGAACATAGTTAATTTCCGCCATCTCCTCTTCGTTCTTCCAACTTCTCTAATTAAACAGTATTAATGAAGCCCTATGAACTTAGTCACATCTCTGGATAACTTCACTTGCCAATTACGGTCCTTTAAAATGCATCTTGCAGCAGGTACTGAAAAATTTAAAACAATTTCATTTGTATAAAATATGATTCACTAATGTAGACATTTGTGCACTAAGAACTTGATTAATAGACTCTTTGTTGGGATTCCCTAAAAGTACAGTCTATCAATGTTTTGTCTGCTAAATGTTCTATTAACTACAGATTTTTTTTAAAAACTCCAATTTTTAAATTTATTAATTTCTTTTTTAAACATTTAATGAAAAACCATTGTGTACTACGTGTGAAAAACAAACAAAGAATTTGGCTTAATCATCCTCGTTTTGGTACATTTGGATGTTTTTGCTTTTTTCTTTTTTTTTGCAGGTATTTTTCAGGTCACTTTATTTTATTGAAACCTCACCTCCATCATTGTCCAAATTATCCCATCAACGCTATCATAAAAATAACACACTTCATAACATAAAAAATGAAATAAAAAACACAAATCGCTTAAAAAAATTTAATTTTAACAAGTTAGATAACAGGCAAAATACCAAAAGATGTGGCAATGATGATGACAATAATGGTGACAATGATGATGACTCTGTCATATTTGAAATAAACATTAACAGTAAAATAAAAAAAAAAAACCATTTACGGTAAAGAAAGGAAAAGAGATGGTTCTGCAGGTGATATACAGTAATACATTTTGATTACTTCTGGTCATTTTTATTAGCTAGCATTTCGTTTTTAGCACATTTTCAAAGATTTTGTAAAAAAGTCACTATATAATTACAGTCTGTGCGTCCGTCATATGCACACAAAAACTTTAAAGCCGTTTGAGAGAGGAAATTTAACTACCGTTAGATATTGCAAAGGAAATAGTTTAATGGCAAAACTTTTTCTGTAGCCCCACCCGATACGGAGCTGCAGCCACCAAAGGCTGAAAAATCCCTATATTTAAGTGGTTATAATAACAGTTTTACAAAAAATATCAATCTGAAAACGGTAAACGGTAGAACGGTAGAAAAACAGCTGTTTTTATAAGCTTTATAGAACTATATCGCCTAAATATATAGAGTCGCCATCTGTTACTAAAAATAACCTTTATGCGAAACTCAATTTTTGCAAATTCTTTGATCGCTCATATCTTCTGAACATTTCAAAAGGAAGATATGAGGAGTTATAAATTTGTAATTTTGGGAGAAGTTAGATCGCTAGAAATTAGTAGGAGTTGATTTAGAAATTTTTTGTGTCACGCCCCTTGTTTAGGAAAAAGTCGAAAACTGAGAGTTTGCTATTATTAATCACCTGTAACTTAAATACCCCTCAAAACTTTTTTTAGTAATAAACTAAATGGAAAGCTCAAATATTGTATTATAGCAAATGTTAACGGTTTTTTTTAAATCTTAAAAGGGGCCTTAAAATTGAAGAAAGTGTCTCTTAGTTTTCACCATTTTTGATTGAATTGAATTGAATTTTTTGAAACAAAATCCTAATTAAAATTCCAGGAAATCACAATTTAATCCCTAAAACCACAAAATTTTGAAAGGGTGGTGGTGGGGTTAGATCCTCGAGAATTATCATAAGTTTGCTAAGTAAAAATTTGTGAATTTCGGAAGCACTATTAAGACTTTTTATAAATCAGTAACTTTGTCACCAGTGTGTATATTCCCAAAATTAAACTCATTATGAACTACTATATAATTTTGAAAATGTACTTTTTTAAAAACCTTTGGTTTTTTTCATCACTTGTTTTTTTTTTAAATTAACGTTTAAAAAAAAAATGTTTTACAGGTAAAAATATTTTGGGGGCCAATTTAGTATAAATTTTCTGGGTTTTTAACTTTTATTGATTTATGACAAGGTGTTTTTTATTGGAGGAAAGGACAATTTGTCGGAAAATATTAAATTTATTTTTGTTTTTTTAAAGAAATTTTATTAAATTTTTAAAGATTGAAATAAATTTTTTATCTTAATTTAAAATTGACATAATATTGTTTATGTATTATGATGATAAAATTTAATGTGACTAATATTCTGAGGTAAGTATGTATGGTTCCTTCAATATTCATTGAGTTTTCCATAGATGTTTTCCTGGGTTTTACATTATTTTTCTGAAGTTGATTTAATATGTTATGACTTGCAAAGGTGTATTAAACAGCATTGGAAAAAATTTACCAAACAAATTATAGATTCTCTAAGCACAAGCAAAAAATTCATTGTTCGCAATTCGCATACCCTTATACCAATTTAAATTTCACTTGTTTATAGCATACATTTTTTATGTGAGAACACTTCTAAGGCGATTTTTATAATGCCAATAATATGAATCTAAGAATCTAAGAAATGTAAAAAACGCAATTAGAAAACATTGAAATAAGAAAAATACCTTATGGAAACTTAAGATCTGTTTTAAAACAGCTGCCGACATGGAAAAACATCTTTTCCATTTCATATACTAGTCGGAACTAGTGGGTTATTTATGTTGAATTTAATTTTTGACTTAATATTAAACTAAGGTTCAATGTACAATTACAACAAATTGAAACCTAGCCTCTTCGATATATTGCTTCTATACTGTTGTATTCTCCCATTACATCGCTTTGGTAATTTTGAGAGTTTTTTTGATTTTTGATTTACTGGATTACCCAACACTATATTATAAAACGTAGAACATAACCTATGTAATTCAATTTATTGATGATAACGGATAATTGTTCCCAATTCATTTCAATATTTAGATCAACATAAATATCCAATTAAAATTTGATCTAGATTATAAATAACCAGTTTGAACTGGTTTTACCAAACGCTATGCATACGAAATATAATAAGGGGTATAGGTAATGTTTTCGCACATAAGATTTTTGTAAATATACATTACTCAAGTACATAGAAATCTTATAAGGTTTTTTGTGATCTTCGTATGTCTGTGTATATACGTGTGTCTGTCTGCTGTGTGTATACACGTAAGGGTAATGCCTGAACGGCTAACTGAAATGTTTTTAAATTTCATTTATAAAGTTAAGCTTAGATGTTAATATCATGAATTAATTAGCTTTTGGAGAAACTCAGGTAGCTCCAGGGGCTACGCATGATAAAATAAATTTATAATTACTAAACGTTATGTTGCCTTATAAAAATTCTTACGAAAGGAAGTAAAAAATCTTTGAAAAAAAATCACGTTACGCTTTACCTGTAATAGCTGTTGGATCTGCAGTGATCACTGGATATTTTTTAGGTTATATTTAGACTTATTTTAAACATACCAACTAACCCTATTATTAATATTTTTCAAAATTTTACAGTTTTTACGTAAACGCTGAGTTCAGTTTCAAAAATTATAGTATTCATTCTTCTATGAGTGGAATTATATTCATTTGAGTTATTCTAAATAATTTAATATAGAAATACTTGTTCACATAATTGTATCTCCAACTGTACATATCAAACTGAGTTCATTTTGAAAGGTACTTATAGTTTATTTACAATATTTACCATTTTTATCTAGAGACCATTTAATCAAAATAAATAATATTATTATTATATGGATAAAGATGTATCCAGCTCTCATATATATACAGCTTTTAAGATAATCGATGATCAATTAACCATAACGATACCTTAATAATGTGTTTTTAAAAAAAAAGAGACAGATAAGCATTATATTTATCTTTCCTATATTTTGAAACAACAAATTGATAAAAATTACGATTAGAAAAAAATAAATAAACTCATTCCATATAGCTAGTAATTTAATGCTTAGCTTAGTATATACTTCATCACTTATTCTTTATATTTTGTAATTTGTTTTCTTTATATTGGTATGACAACAAAATCCAAAACCATTCAATATCTAAAAACCCACACCGAAATAACATTATTATAAAGATATTGAATCAGAATTTAAATGGAATCTATAGAATACATCACGTCCCATAATAATAATATAGGAAATAGAGATTTTTATCATCTTAAATGTTCACACAATCTTACATTATTATATACAATCTTGGTATATTAATGCTTTTTTGTTTATTTTTTTTTAGCAGTAGTTGATGTTTTTCTAAATGTCCATTAAAAATTAAAGTTGTCGCCCTCCTAATAGGTAATTACTATGGTACTCAAATAGTGTAAAATTTGTTCTATGTATGTTGTTGTTATTAAGAAATTTTGATGATAACCAGAGATAAGATCAAATAATAATATTGTTATTTTTCTACAAGTGGTAAAATGTGTTAAAAAATTGGAGGAAGGTATAAAGACAATTATTATTTAGAAGAAATAAATTCAAAACTATCATAGAACCTTAGTTTCTGTAACGCTTAGTTGTCCAACACATTATTATTTTTAGCGAAAGTTTTGTTCGACGATTCGAATTTTATTTGGCTAAAAAGTGGGATTTTCCATCCGGATGAGATCAGCTTCAACCCCATTATGTAACAAATTAGGCAATAACTTTTACAGTGATTAGAATTTTAATTCATTACCGATTTCTTTTTTTATATCAAACATTTGTATTAGAATTCAAGGTGTATTAAAATCCATAATTTTGTTTCAAAGAACTTTTCTTAAATCCTTGTTAGCTATAAAATTCGTGGCTTTGCCAGATTTTAATAAATTGATAATCGAGGTACAGATTCTGAAAGTTAGCTTAAAATTATGATAATTTTCATATATTGCATAATTTTAGGCGAATTTAATTAAAAGTTAACGTAGGGTATCCAGTTCTTTACGCATTGCGTATAGCAAAGGAATAGAGAAATCCTGAATGATTCAATGTTACCTAATTACTCAATGATTCAACGCTTACTGAATGAAATAATTTTCATTCAATTATTTATTTATCGCATAATTTTAGGCATACAATACTAACTATAAGGATAATTGTGAAATATCTAATTATTGAATTCGTACTCAATGCTTACGTACTAAATCAAAATATTCTAATTATTATTTTAATAAAATTTAGAATTATTTTTAATTG
Source organism: Dolichopus griseipennis (assembly GCA_963082915.1). NCBI lineage: Eukaryota > Metazoa > Arthropoda > Insecta > Diptera > Dolichopodidae > Dolichopus > Dolichopus griseipennis. The sequence continues at coordinate 315,110,212 of OY720441.1, read as the reverse complement.
TTTTCAAATATTGCATACTTTTAGGTGAATTCAACCAAGAAATAACTATGAACATTGTTTTATATAAACGCTTTACGTAGGACATGGTGTAGGAAGACAGAGAACTTCCAATATTTATAGAATGATTATTCAATGCCCTAATGGTAACCCAAAAAAATCTTTCGCCAATATTTATTTATTTATTTATTTAAATTCTAATATTACAAAAAAGGTACTTAAGCAATCTTTCGCCAATACTGGGATTGATTTAAAATAATTTTCAAATATTGCATACTTTTAGGCGAAAATATATTTTATTGCAAAAACTATATTCTTCCAAACATTATGTTGATGGTAAAATTTTTCAAAATGTCTTAACCTAGCATTATTAATATATAAATATTATTATGTAATTTTGAAGATAAACAAAAACTAACACAGAAGCACAAAACTAACACTTCAAAACAAAAATACTAATCCTAAAACAAAATTGGTAAAAAAATAAAGTATAAAAAATGGCTCTTACAAAGAAAAAATAGTGAAAGAAGTGTTAAGCATATTGTAGTTTATGTGATGTCATAATATTTCATTAAAGTTAACAAAAAACCAAGCCATATTTGTATATATTGTGATAGTTGGTAAAACACACATACAAAGTAAATATAGAATAACTAAAGTAAATATAATTTGGTCTGACTTTGTATACCTGAAAAGAAAAACAATGCAGATATAATTGCGATCTTATCCCTTGCTTTTGATGTTTTTTTAGTTAAAATTTTTGTACATTGAAACAACAAAGAACATTATTCTAAAGAATATAATTACTAAAATAAAAACTATTATGTTTTTTTTGAAACATTTTTTTATTTAATTTTAATTCAAAAGAAACCAATTTAGGTTATTTAAAAAAATAAAAACTGTAGAATATTGTAAATTTTATATAATTTACAGTGTACATGATCTGGGTTCGTGTGATTCATTTTGAATTCTAATTTATATGAAGCAATTTTTTTGTATTGAATTAGAATCTCCAAGGCTATTTAGATCGAAATAGACAAACTAATAAATCTCCTACAATTTAAAAGAGTTCTCTAATTAATATCCAAAGTTTAAGGCTATTATACCCTATGACTGTAAATCCTAAAGGTATACTAAATCTGCCATTACGTTTATGACGCAGTGAAGGAGGGGGCTAAGTATAGACTTATGAGCATTTAAATGAGTATTTATTTCAGATGGGCATTATTTTATATATAATAAAGCTGAATGCTTGAAATTTTGCATAAAAATATATCAGATTAATTTTACAAGTTATTCCAAATGTATTTAAAAATATCAATCATTAAACTTTAACTAACTATAGAAAATATATTTAACATCTTTAGTTGAATAAGTATCTGCCGGTCTTCAATTTTGAGAACCTATTAAACTCTAGCTTATAGTACAGACTTAAACTATTATTATTTATTTCAAAATAAAAAAAAGCTAAAGCTGGCTTCAACCTCACGTCAAAAACTCCTACTTTACTTTATTTTATTATAAACATAGTATATAAAACATAGTATACAAGATGGTTTGTATGACCTTTTCATCTTGCATAATGTATGGTTTGTATTTTAAAGCCTCATTATAATTTATGGGAGCCCTCCTTCCCCCTGTCCAATTTGGCCTATCTGCCAAGCTGTTCTTTATTTTGTCAAAAAAAGTATTTATACCAAATTTTATTAAAATTGGTTGAGATTTTGTTGAATAATTAAAACTTGACATTCTCGAAACTTCTGGCGGCTATAGAACTCATGATACTACAATCAATTTATGAAAGTTACTTTCGTCGATACCCTAGTCTATCTACGAGTCTATTTTAGTTTATTTCGACGATTACAACGCGAGATTTCTCGAAAAATCTGGTACTTTTGTATGGTATCCCTCCGATCCCGTGGTTCGATTTAGCTCATCTACGAACTTACCCTAACTTTTGACGAAAAAAGCATTCATACAAATTTTTATCATAATCGCAGTTATCGTGCTCACAGACACATACACATAAACACATACATACTCGTTTACTCGTTTACGCGTTTTCGACAAAATGGATGCAACAAATTTTATACAACTGTTGGTAGGACGTAACAAATCCTATTTTTTTTTTTACCAAACGAAGGCAATAGGAATATTATCATACTTCAAGAACATTTTACTAGAAAAGTTTTTATTTTCACAAAAAAATTTAACCCCTACAACGTTTTCTAGAAAGTTGCCATTTTTTTCATAATTGTCAAAATGAATTTTTAATCTTTCGACAATTTAATAATAAAAAAATTATTTTGTCCTTACTAACTTACAAAAGTTTTTCTGAACTATATTAAACTATTTTCACTCATCAGAACGTAGAATATTATCATGACTTTAAAAAAAAAATCCAAGTTAAAAATTATAAATTCATAAGTGATGAAAATAACCAAGGGTTTTTAAAAAAGCACATTTTCAAGATTATATTGTGTTTCATACTTAGTTTAATTTTGGGAATATGTACACTACTTACTAAGTTACTAATTCATAAAAATGAGTTATTTTCAATGGGGAGGCTCCTAAATTTTTAGTAAGCAATCTTGTAATGATTCTCGAGGATGCAACCCCATCTCCACCTTTCCAAATTTTTTAGGTTTTAGGAATTAACTTCGTCTGTGACTACCTCTATAATTTGGAAGTTTTTTTAGAATGTTATTATCTAAAAAAAATTAGTTGAAACTAAGAGATTCTTTCTTCAATTTTAAGAACCCTCTTTCAATTTAAAAACAAACTTGAACATATGTTAATTATAATGTTGGAGATTTAAATTTAGTATAATACTAAAAAAAAATTTGAGCGGGTATTTATGTCACAGCTGCTTAAAAATAGTAAAATTTCAATTATGAGGCCCTTACAGATCCTATACCGTGTGAGTAAAAAAAATTTTTGCTAACCTACTCAAACTAATTTCTGAGGGTCCAACTTTCTCAAAAATTTCATATTTCTTTCTGGAGCCGTTCAGAAGACATATGGGGCCAAAAAATTTAGATTTGCATAACCGTCAATTACCGTATGAATATCTTATACATTTGCCTTTTAAAGATTTATAAAGCTTTTAAAACAATTATCTTCAAATTCAAACTATATTTAACAGAACTCTTGTTATATCAATTTAAATATAAGGCTTTTTCCGACTTTGCAGGTCTGTACCTTTGTAACAGGTGGGGATATAGAAAAAAGTTCTTCTGTGCAATACCTTTTCGTAGTTAAAATATCTTTTCTCTATTTCAAACGGTGTAAAAATATTTGTAAACGTTTTAGCAGGGGCAGACAGAGTGCAACTAATAAGCACATTTTTCAATTTGTTAACAAAATTTTTTGAAAATGTTCTAAAAATAGACCGATTATTGGCCTCTTTTAGCAGTATGCTACTAAAGAGTTTTTGAAAAAGGTAACAATATAATGATATTTCAGAATAAATTAACAAATTTGATAATTATTTTTTAATATATTTTTTTTTATAAAACTTTATCTTCTGTCAGTCATGAACAACACAAAAAAAAAATCAAAAAAAAAAGCCTAAAACAGGTCATAAAACTTTAAAATTGAAAAAGTTTAGTGCAAAAAAATTTTTTTTTTAAACACTCACCACACCAAATGACAGCAACAACAATAATAATAATAAATTGTCTTCTTGCATAAATTTTAAGTAATTTAATTTTGCAAAAAATAAAAGAAAAACAAAAAAAAAATTTAAATAATAAAAAACAATAATGTTTTTCATGACTTTGATGGCTATAAAATATAACTGCAATAATTTAATCAATGAATAAAAACCGTTATAAAAATAATTTTTGTTTTTTTCCTCATCTCATTTTCTCAACAATTCCTTTTTAGAATATTTTCTGAAATCCTTAAAAAGGCAATGTCTATACAGTCACACTGTCTGTCTGTTTGTCAAGGCGTGCTTGTCTAGGTTTTTAAAAAATGACTACAATTTTTAAAATAATGCAATGAATTATATAATTTTATAATTATTATTAATATATTTGTCTAGAATGAGGTGTAACAAACGCATTCAATTAAATGTGTTTTGTTGGATGTGCTCAATTATAAAAAAATAAAATATTAATGTTTTGTTGGATGTGTTTTATTTTAGAAAATAAAATATCATAAATTATCGTAAGCAGGCCAAAAAATATTTTATTTTTTTTTTAAATAAAATAAAATTTATTTATAAGTTTATGAATTAATTGATTTCAGCTTTAAAGATCACAGATGGTTTTCTGGAAATTTTAAATAAATAGTAAAACATTTAGTTATTAAAAAGTAAGAAGACTGTACTTCACAGGAACAGTTGTGTAGTAAGTCCTAATTATTTTTAGTGAAAATCTGAAATAAGGGCGAAGACCCAATGTACGTTTTGATGCATTGCTTAAGCAAGTAAACCTAGCAATGTATCAAAGTAATTTCAAAGTTTCGCTCATCTCTCCTTCAACTCTTCCACATGTCGCTCTTAACTCTCCCTCATCTATCCCTCATCCCTGCATTTTTCCCTCATAGTATTTTAAATATTTTTCTATTTAAAAAAAGTTAAAAATGGAAGAAAATGGTGTAAAGAAAGTGACTTAGAAGCAAAACAAAATAAATTTTTTTTAAACTTAATTAGGTATATTAAAAAAATTCCAAATAAAATTTATAATTTGCATTTGATAATGCAAAATTCTATTCCAAAAACAATTAACACAATTTTACATATAAATAATAGATACATTATTTAGCATGTTGAGTAGGTACATTATAGAATGTTAGCAACAAACAAGTATTTCCATTTGAATCTAAACAAAGGAAACAATATAGCATGTAAAGCAACATTTTAAAAAAATATATATACAAAAAATTAATAAATGGAGAAATAGATCATTATTGAAACAAAATAAACCTATAAAAAATTTACTTAATTTAAGCAAGTACATACTTAAATAAAAAAAAATAATAATTGAAATTAAAAAAAAATTATTCCAAGAAAAGATTTGAACTAACGACCCCAACATTTTATAGAAACGAAACAGTCAAAAAGTTGACCAACTAACTTATTAATTTTCAAGTTTTTAAGATACAACAAGAAATTATATGAGTCATTTATTTATTTTTTGTGTATCTATTACTAGAATCGAAGCATATGCGTTATACAAAATGTAACGGTTGCAATTTTATTTAACATACTTTTAACATACTTTATGTACATTATAATGAAATTAGAAATAGTTTTTAATTAGAAAAAGTTCTTCTTTCAATTGACCTTCCGTCATTCTGTGACGGGCCAACACCTAGTTAATAATAATTATATAATTTAAGAGATAACTTGTTAATACTTTGGATATTTTAAATTACTTTTTGTATAAATATTACTTTCTGAAATTTAAAAAAAATAAAATTCAGATTTTTTTTAATTTATTTTCGAGTTTTTGGAAAAACTTTAACTTAATTTATTATCTACATATACACAAATGAAGTAACCAAATTTTGACTTAATCCGTACCGTTGTACATGACTTAATTTTTTGTAAAATTCTTGATCTCTTATATTTTACAAATGGTTTGAGTTGGGAATTTCAAATTTTAAAAAAGCATTAGATCAGGGGTTCCCAACTTTTTGTAATGTTCTTCTTTTAATTTGTTAAGTCACAGAGACTGAAAAACCATATTCACAAAGGTGAGTTGTATTGTGTTGATATCCCGCAATTTAATAAGCTCATCTTTTGCGCTATTAACATCACTAAATTTATCCAGTGCAATTGTAAACGGGTTTCTTATCCAATTGTAGGTCCTTCTTCAAAGATTCGTGATGTAATTCCATCGAAATTGACTTGAAGATTTCCTAGGTCGAGTTTAATACAGGATTTTACAACCTTAATCTTTGTGAAACTTTCTCTTTGGCTCTTAAAATAGTCATACCTCTACCATATAGAGCAGTGATATATTTGAATAGTATATGGAGTCTCCTTTACCTCTACCAGTGATATATGTAAGGGTTTTAAGCATCTAACAGCTGTTTTTTATGTCTAAATATACTCCTTACCTAAAATTTAGTATTAAATATTGTATAATTTTGGAAATGTCCTTTTTTAAAAACCCCTTATTTTTACCCATAACTTGTTTCATTTCTATCTCACTCTCCTGTACTTCAAAAACTAATTTAAATCTTTTGTTTGGGTTCTTATTTTAATTTTTTTTTTTGTTGACCAATAAACCATTCACCGAGAATTTCAAGAAATTATGTAAATTTATTTTTTTTTTTTTTTAATGTTGTTAACCTTTTTTCCCTAAATCTTAAAGATTTAAGATGAAATAAATTTTAACGGTTAATGGATTTTCTTTTAGTGAAATATTGAGATAAAAGTGAAATTATTTTATTTTTAATATGAAAATTATTTGCATATACAAAGGTACTAGGTAGGCATGGGTATAGATATCTATAAATTTATGTACAATTATTTTATGTTTATATATTTTCCTATATAATAATTTATACTGTAAATAATACTATATACCTAGATATATTATATTATGTACAAAATATATAATATATATAGATACAAATTTAACCAACGCTACTCTTGAAGAGTTTTTCAATTTCAAAGTTATTTAAAAGATTGAGTTTCATTTTTTTTTCCTTTTTTTTGTAATTATATCTTGGAGGCATTATATCTTAAGATATTTATTTGTTTTTCTGTTTTGTAACGGTAAATTACCAGCTTAAAAAGTTAAAAAAATTCAATAAATATGATTTCTAAAAAAGATGTTTTTCAAGTGATTTTTGCTTTTGGCAATTATTATAATATTTTTTAAGGTGTAAAGGTGGAAAGCCTACAAATAAATCTGAATTTTAATATTTACCATTTTACCACCAAATATCAAATGAATATTAAAATACCTAGATATATTGATTAAAGATACAAAAATAATATTGTGTAGGTATATGTGTATGTTTACATAAAAATTAACGCCCTAGCAGAATTTTAGACACTTAATTTTTTTGAATTTTATTAGATATGAAGACTGTTTAATTATGACAAGCATTTGAACTGTTATTAGGAGTAATGCTGTCTTTTGAATTACTACTGTTAAAATTTTATTTAAGAAGATCTGAAGATTTAATTATGGGTAGGTGGTGATGGTAGTGATGGTAAGAGGCTTCAAGACCAAAACCACTCTCCTATCCAAACCAAATTTTATCATCAAGTTCTTAATGCAAATTTACAGTTAGGTTTTGTGGACTATAGTGATTATGAAAAGAAGGTTGAGGAATGGGTATCTGAAAAGATTGATTAAATGAAAATATATTTTAACAAAAACTGAATTATTTTGCATCATGTGATACACGATAAGAGAAGAATAGTATTTTGCACCACCTGGGATCTTAGCTTTGTACAGTATAACCATCAATATTATACCAAAACTCTCGGACAGGTGTTCCTAACTGGTAGAAATTATGACGAATGACCTTAGTTAAATAAACAAATCCAAATGAAAAAAGTTGAGGAATGACATATTAAATTTTATTCACCTTCCTAAGACACGTTCCACGGCTCTAGTATTCGCCAAGATGTAATAGTTCCAACAAGAGATCCGAATGAAACAAAACAAAAATCAGGAGTTCCAGAATGATCTTAATTTCTGAAAAACAAAAAAATTATTTCGGATAAAAATATCGTTTTAAAATGTTATACGAAGATTGAGATTGATTTTCACTACGTTTTAGCAATTTTAAAATTTGAAATTTTATCATGAAAACCTGAAAAGTAAAGTAAAATTTAGTAAAGTTCTTATGAAAATATAGTTTTCTCAGCATTTAATACTTTTTAAAATGTCAAAAAAGAAGCCACTTATTCTTGGAGCATAGTAGCCGGCTCGACATATTATTTAAAAAAGCTAATCACCGACTGTTTTTTAAAAGGAACTAAAATAAAGGGATAAAAATGTGATATGTACAATCCACAATACAAAAACTATGGTAGCTTAACTATAGAACTTATCTTAATTTTTCCTAAAATTCTAGTTTGTGCCACAGAATCGAAGATTAGGTTTTTTTAAAGAAGTCGGAGCTGCATATGAGGGCAGGAACTTTATTTCAATTTTGAATCGAAATTAATCCGGAAAAGAACTTACGTTTTTTTTTTTTATTTTAAATTTGTTCTTCGCATCTGAGGATCAAAATCTTCAACTTTAACCAAATTTAAAGACATTTTTGCTCCGGAGCAAAAGGAGATCTGAATTGCAAAATTTATTCGAATTACGAAAGTCCTTACTAATGAGCTTTCACTATAATTCGTTATATCAGCGGCTTAATGTTCTGCTAACCGAAATTCCTTACTAAAGACATTTTTAAAACCGATTTTATTTTTCCAGTAAGTTAAATTTTCATTTTCTGTGTAGCTGCTTTTAAGTAGTTGCTCTTGACGACTTAAAATCGCAATTTTATAAAATTAATATTTCATTTTGTCAAATATTTGAATATTTTGTAAATTTTTTAAGACACTCATGGTTTATTTCAAAAGTATTTAAATCGCTTTTTTTTAAATTTATTCAAAAGTAAATATGAATAGGAATTAATTGTTTTTTTGAAATTTAAAAAAATTTTAAATTGAAAATAATTATTTAAAATAATTTTTAGTTTACAGTGCGAATTTAATGTTTACAACGCTATCTACTATTCGATATGATAAACTGTCAAAATTAAATTTATAATCAATATTAAACTGTCATTATTATCATTTTTAAGAGTCGATTTTAAAAGTTTCTACTAAAACTTAAGATGCTGCCAAAATACAGTTACTTTTAATAAAATGTTGTTAGTAAAGCTCATTATGTTTAAGTTATTTAGAACTAACATATATAAAAATATGCTAAATATCTTTAACTTGAGACCTAATTTTATAATTAAATTTTTGTGAATCAGCACAATAATTTTACATTCCAAATATTTTAAATAGGTTTTCTTCATTTCTTTCTAATAACTTTTAACATATTTAAGACTCTTTTGAATTTCTAAATATGTGGACATTGTGATTAAGCTTATTACTAAAAAATTGGAACAAAATATATTAAATAATGAAATTTCATATTTTTTTGTCATACCTTTATATTTAGTATCCTAATTTTCTTGTAAAATTTCAATCTTACAAAGAAGTCTAGTTACCTAGAAAATAAAAAAAAAACAAGTCATGAAAAAGGCCAAGGATTTTTAAAAAAGCACTTTTTAAAATTTATATAATAATTCATACGAAGTTTAGGGTAAACGAGAAAGAGTGCAGTAGAGTAGACTGTGTCAACTGTGGGATACCCGTATGACCGTAAAAGATATATTATATCATCAGATTAATTACTTTTGGCAAAATTTGAAACATACAGCTTTATTAGGTGTATTGTAATGCTCATATAAAAGAAGGAGTTGTATAGCAGCTACTCGAAACCTCTGCAGTGGACTAACCAAATTTTGCAGTAACTTTGGCCATTACACCAAACTATTTTTGGCAAAATTTCAGATGATATATAGCTCAGACGGACGGACATACATAGCTAAATCGATTTATTTTTCGATTCTGATACTGTCCATACACTTGAGTCTATATCTACCCCCCTATTTCTCTGCGTCACAAACGTAACGACTAATAGTTGGAAGATTATTGAATAATTGTAAGCCTTTATGAAACAAATTATTTTGAGTTTTAATTTTCCGGAAAAGTGGAAGCCTAAATAATTTTGCCGGTCTTAAATTATAATTTATTGATTAATTATGAAAAATAATAAAATCCATATTTGGAATGGTCTTGTTGGAAAGGTATTACCATATACTGAAATAAAATATTTTAGCTTCAATGTTAACCTTGGAAGTTATACATCGTCTAAGTTACAGATTTTTAAAATTTTTTAACTTTTAAGTCCTAATTGCCCTTCAATGCGACAGGTTCCCAAATTTTACTAAGCAAACTCATGGTAAGTCACGATGATTAAAACGTACCTCCCCTGACCATACCTTTTCAATACCTGATAATTAAAATTTCTTTTCTCTATTTCAAACGATGTAAAAGTTTTTGTAACATACAGCCAGGCGGACGGATAGAGTGAAACTAGTAAGAACATTTTTTTTCAAAATTTTTTGAAAATGTGCTAAAAAAATAACAAAGTTTCAAATAAGCAGAAAATTGAATACAAACTCTATACAGAAACGAGAATTACCTAAAGCAATTGCATATAATGTTAGATCATATTTACATAATATTATTATTATTTCTTATATATATATATATATATATAAAAGGAAATTGCACGTCATTTATTTCAGAAAAAGGAAAGCAAGTTAAATATTATGCAAAAAGGTAATTTTTAAAGCTAGAGAAAAAACTCAACTAGAAAATATATTCAAAGAATATAACTGACATTCATTCCTAGGAATGTATATATATTTTTTTCATTTTTATAAAGAAATTTTACTTTATTTTTTCAATAAAAATAAAAAAAAATTAAAAGAAAAAATAAAACATCACAATATAAAATTTATAATTTTTTTTATTATTTATATAAGTTTCTTTTGAAAGCTGATTTATTAAAAGTCTTCGCTCTTTTATAACTTTTTATGAAACAATAAATGTCAATATTGATAAAAGAGTGCAACTTAAGCATAATTTATTTAAATAATAATTTTAAATAACAGTTTAAAAAATACAAAAAAAATATACAAAATTGTTATCGTTTATTGTGACATTAAAGAATTTTAATTTAATTTTATGAAATTTTCTATGACTTATAGCTAATACAGTAATTTTATAATGGACATGTCATTATATACATATATAAATAAGGTATATAGTACATTAAGTAATGTACAGTTTTGAGTAGAAATTTGAGTTTTTTTTTTGCATCACATGTCAAAAAAAATGATTACTCAATAAATCGAGTACTAAATTGATTACAATTAAGCGTCGTAAAATGTAGTAATTAGTTAACATGTGGGTGTTACTAAGTATGTAGTGCAAAATAAGTGAATTATGGACTTATAATAAATTAAATGAGTTAAAAAGTATGAATAATAACACTCTAAAATACCTGTGACTCCCTAACATGAGTAAGAGTGCGTTAATGTTGGAGCTGCGATAAGTGGTTATTGCGTAGATAACAGAATAGAGTAGAAAACTATTTACTTGATTTAAATTGAGTTGTTTATAATGGTGCATCGTTTTGATCATCGAGAAACAAAATTAGCTTTCTATGCTTTGCTCTTATGGACTCTCTTATTACTTATCGTAGCTCTAACATAAACGCACTCTTATGGGAGTTACAGCAGTAATAACTCAAATTAAAAGACAAAGATTTTCTTCAGGCGTTTTCTCTCGTAGATTCAGCGTTTATTAGCAAACATTAAACAAATATAACTGTTTTAATAACAACTGATACATCTTAATGGTAATGTGATACAAGAAGTTACCTTTTCATTTACAAAATGACTAGATGGCCTGTTCGCGTAATCGCTTAATCAACTGTATGAAAATTGCTAAAATTAAATATCGATGTATCACCAAAACTATTATACTACAGAAACGGATATGAATTTCTTGATCACTGACCTTTTCAGCCTTTAAATTGGGGTATCATTACAGTTTTCGCGCTATCTTAAATTCAAAATATTTACGGAATTATATATTATAGAGTTGGAAATAGGCTAAGTAATAAAATCCTAAAGTTATAAAATCTTTTTTCTCTTAAAGGAATCTCTAATTTTTTGTTTATCTTCAGGAATTTTATTACGACTTTTTACAATTTAAGAGAAATAATGAAGTTCAATATATAACTTAATGATTCCTGAACAGACCCCACAGAATAAAAACCTTGATGTGATAACTGTTACAAGTCCCGCGCACTCTCTCGCGGCAGCCGAATGTGCATAGAAACTGTGAGCGTCCTCCTACTACATGATATATAGAATTAAATTATAAAGTTTTAATTTGTAATACAGATTTACATTCAACTAATTGATTGTAGTAATTCAATTATTTACTCTTTCTAACTAAAGCTAAGTGCTGCGGAGAGTATTACATTTAAGTGCAGTGAGGACAAAATAGTTGAAGAGATTTAAAAATTCTGAATCATAATAGAGTAACTTCAGTATTTCGGGTTTTTTGGTTTCTGACCTTTCCATAACAGATTTACTTATTAACCCTGCGGTAGATAGAAATCTTTTCGTGATCATTTGCTTAACGCTTAACATTGGTCTTAAGTGTGATGAGAATATTAAGAATTATTCAAAAACATTTGAGCAAGAGATTTATCTGCGATCGATTTTTCAGAAAAAAAATTCTAACATATTTGCTTTTCTTATAAAGTGACTAGCCTACATAAAACGAGTGACAAATTAGTTCAAAATAATATGACAATTAGTTCGGAAACTTATCACTCATTCGTTTACTCGCTGTATGTATGTGAGGGCCACATAATACTCCTTGTCATTTAAATTGGTTTATAAATTATATTTGACTTCAGAGTCAGTTCCTCTAGTTAAGAATATAAAAATTAAGAAACTAATTTTGAGTGGATTTTTTATACTTATTTTAAATTTCTTAATAAATGGAAACCCCAATCTACTATTTTAAATAAAACGTTCCCTAAAATCGTTAAACATAATAAAAAGTTTTTTAATTTTAGTTTTAACAATATAATGTACTATGCATTATGGACAATTTTTTACGCAATATAAACGTTTTTTTATTTTTTTCCAAGAAACGCCACTTAACTTTAATTTTATAGAAATAATACTATAAATGAGGAAATTATGAACAGGTCACGTTAAATTTTTATATGAGAAAATCATGTGATGGCATAACCTTAATCTTAATAAGTTTTTAAAAAGTTGTACGTTGCAGTTATAATCAACGTCATCATCAACGTACAAAATGTCATTAATGTGAAGTACCTATTTTCAAGTTTGAAAAAATTTATTCAAACGAACAAACTGACGTGACTGAATTTAAACTTTAATATTTAAAATTTTTTCTATATATTAAATCAATGTCTCTATACCAAGTACTTCCTTTTTATTTAAATTAAATTCAGAATAAATATGCAGTCTATAATAGTTATAAGAATTTTTTGTAATATATCTATGATTAGCTTAACATTCATATTATGAACGTTGATGACAATGGAATCATGTACAGCTAGTTATGAAATTCTGTAATCAAGTTTTGATTTTTTATTTGTTCTGATTGATGATGTCTGGAAAAATTTAGAACATGACTGTAATAAGTAGGGCACATATTTTTCTTTGCAAAGAAGTAGTTGTTGTATTAATTAGCATTTACCTTCACTCTATTTGTATAGTAGGTAATTAAAATTTTATTGTGTATTTTTCTTATGAAATTTTGAAATGTTGGTAAAATTAAGAAAAATTATGGTATGTAGTTTGTAAAATTGAAAGTTTCTAAAAGTATACATTTTGAACTTTCTTTTCATCGCTAATACGATTCTTAGTCTGTCTATTTGTTTGTCTGGTTGGTAAACCTGTTGAAATCGTAATTAATAAAACCTCTCTAAGGACTATAGATTTGATTCTTCTTGTATTCCGATGCATTGTTTTCGGATTCTGATAGACATCACTCAGAATCGAAAAGTAATGCAATTTTTAATCGATTTTTCATTATTACACTATCGAGGCTATCGCTTTTTTATCTTTTGAAGATACATTTTATGAATTTATAATTTTTGCATAAGTTTAGGATGCATTTTTTTCTAATAGCCCGATTATAGAAATAAAAGAATATTTGAGATTTAATTTTTGCATCTTTACTTTGAGAGACTTTTGCAGAGTTAATAGGTTCAATAAACTGCACCGAACGATTTATTATCTAATTTTAAATTTCAGAAGCCTTACAATTTTGAGACGTAATGTACGTGTATGTATATTTGCAATCAAAAGAACATCTCTTAAAATTTTTGGAAGACGCGATATGAAAAGCTTGTCCTCCATTTTCTTTTACGTATATTAATCATATACATTTGTGGATTAATCTGAGGTACAAAAAATTAGCAAATAACTAGTAATTTTTCGTACCTCAGATTAATCAGGGTGTTACCTCGGGAGCACCCCAGTTGGCCTAAATACATTTTGCAAAAAGTTTTTCGCTTAATGCCATTTGACAAAAAAGACACTTAACATAAAAAATTTTAACAGAAGTGACACTTACAATCTTAAGAACATCTCTTAAGATTATGAATAAAAAATATAATAATATATTTGTACATTATTTTAAATTACTTTTATTACTTTTCTAGGAACAGATTATACTGTATTTTCACATAATAATTATAACCACAAACATCTGTTCCATAGAATATTTCTCATTTAGATTTTATTAGTTTTGACAGAAATGGCCTTTAAAATATTTTTAAAATTATTATCTGATAAATTTCTAATTTAAATTTATATCTGTACCAATATTATCTATTGGATTTGTCTTCAAAAATCCTTTTCAATATTAGGAGGTTTTTTATACATAAGGTATAAGGAGGTTTCTTACACTCTTCCACCTGTTTTTCTAGTCCTCGTGTAAAAATGCACCTAACATAACACAGAGGGACTCATACTCTTACATAACTTAATAAATTCAGTATTTTTTATTTAAATTTTTACAAAAATTTAAAAAAAGCATGTAACCTTAAGGAAATGAGGTTTTTGGGTGCATGACACTTTACTGTAAAACAAATCCCGAATGTTGCAAATACTGCGAACAAAATACTGAAAACCAAAAATCCTGAAAAATAAAAGTATATAGGTACAAAATCGGGAGTGCTGCTTTTTCCAGAGTATTTATTTTTGCTAAATATTTATGTATATTTAAGTGTAAGTTATTTTTTGGAACTTCATACCCAACCTAAATAAGGTTAATTAATTCGGGATTTTGATATTTTCGGATTTTTTTTTCAAGATTTTAAATCATTCGGGATTTGTTTTTTTCAGGATCTTTTCATGCGGGGTTAATTTTTTCAGAAAAGTATCATAGACCTAAATTTTTTTTTATCAATAATTAAAATAAATCTAATTAACTTTATTTTAAGTGGTTACCTTTTGTACTCTCAAATCTTTCAAAAGTTTTGGTGCAATTTTACAAGTAAACAAAAAATTGCAAATAAATATAATTAAAAACTTTGTTTTGTTTTAAAATAAGTTTTCTGTATTTTTTTTTTAAATTTAAATTGTTTAAACGAAAATAAATCTTCAAAAAAAAAAACTCCCATTGTATAAAAATGTTTTATGACCTTTGCTCTTTTGTTTAGCTTTCTGTTGTTGGAAATGTTTTTGGAAAAAAAAATTTTTAAAGTTTTACTAACGGCATTTATAAAAAAGTTAAAAATAAAAAAACAAAGACAAAATTTAATTGCATTATTTTAGTTGAAATTCCCAGAATACCAAAAAAAAAAAATTGTTATTTTAGTGACAAGCTTGTACCATTTATTAAACTGTAGGTAACTTAATAAATTTAATTTAATATTTGTTTTAGAAAATATGTTTTTATTCTTTGAAATGATAAATTAACACAAGTTTATTGCACTCAACTGTGGTATATTTTAATTGGCAAACCATTAGGGAGAAGTTCCGAAGAAAGGGAGAGAGATTCGGAAAAATTTGAATAAAACATTTGATCAACATGTAAAAACCAGGAAGAGTGTGGTAGAGTAGACTGTGTCAACTCTGGGATACCCGTTTGACCATAACATAAAAATTTTATCATCCGATTAATTACTTTTGGCAAAATTTTAAATACACAGCTTTATTAGGTGTTGAGTGATGCTCATATAAAAGAAGGTGTTGTATGTCAGCTACTGGGACTTACTGCAGGACACCAACCAAATCTTGCAAAAACTTTGGCCATAAAACAAAACTATCTTTGATACATACATAGCTAAATCGATTTACTTTTCAATTCTGATCGGATCCATACCTTTAAGTCTATATCTATCTCCCCTCCTTCGCTGCGTCAAAACGTAATGGCCTATGGTCATACGGTTATAAAAATGTTAATGTCTGTTATTATAAAGTTTAATACGAATAACTTATTTAAAAGCTTTTGATAATTCAATGGTTAAGGACAGGTGTTGAACAATACCAGAGATTTTACGGTTTCTACGGAAGAAAATTTTAAATTGATTCTTATAACTCACAGAAGATTTTCGTAAAATTTCATATAAGTTATAAGAATCAATTAAAGTTTAAATGGGCTTTATAAAATCTTATTAGTGTTGAAGGCCCCAAATAATACTTTTTAATAATATAAAATTAAGTTAAAGTTTAATCAAAAGTTTGTCTAAACTCTGAACAATGCAATATTGCAAGTGTACTGTTGAATCTAGCAGTACAGGATAAAATCCTACTAATCTTCCCTATTAGAATGTAGGAATGGAATTTGAGAATAAATTTTACCAAATCAATTTCATAGGTCTTCAGTGACTTTATTTAAGCTTAGGTATAAAAGAAAAATTGTTATATTAATCTTTCATCATTTAGTAGCTGAAAGAAATTGTAGTCGAAACGTCTGTACTACCTACAATATTATATTGTTCCAAGAACATTATTAAGTACTCATTTTGTGGGATGTATATTTGGTGTAATCTCTTTTATTTCCAAGTGAATTTATTAACAATCCTGCATTGATATTTTAGTTTTCTATATTCTATCTACAGACAGGCTAATGAAATCCCTAGTATCTAAATAAAATTTTTCAATTTATTCATTACCATTGGGAGTACTGGTGTTAGAATATATGCATGCAATTTCTTCTTTCAATGAACTTGCATTGGGATTTAAATATTCAGACGTCAGACATCAACTTAATTTCAGTAAATTATTTGTAAGTTTATATATAAAATGATTGGATAAAATTTTGATGAAAAGAAAAAAAAACATGAAAACGTGTTCTTGCATAGAAAAAAGAACTATTTTATATTTCTAAGGTATTTTTTGTATCTCTATACAGAATTTTATTAATAAAATGTTAGTTGTAATAAACAGAACTACAAAGATAGTTAATATGAGTTCAGAACATTTATGATATATATATAAAGTTTTCACAAGTACTTATTACAGTCTTATATAGATCAATAGTTGAATTGGATTATAATAAAATTATTAAATTGATACTGTTCAGATACTGGCGAAAATTTTAATTCCATCTTTAAAACTATCATCCTGTGCATATCACATTAAACTCTTTACCTACCTTAAAAATGTATAACTTGTATTGGCAAACTAATATTACATCATGTCGGGACTATAATAATGACAATCAGTCCTGACGATCATATTGTGTATTATATTGCATACTGGTACTTGAATACCATTACCTTAAACCCATTACTTTGTCCCAACACCCAATACTAACACCCAATACTTACGAAGTAATCAAGTATTTAAAAAGACTTGCAATTCCTAGAAACTAATAAAATTTTGAGTTTAATTACTTTTGTAATTTTTGTCTCTTTTGAATATTCGAGTACTTATATACATACCTGGAAATACTAAAGTATAAAGAATTCAAGTACTTTTTAAATATTTGGTTGAATACATAACACTGAGCTTGAACTCTACTTTAAATTTTTAAACAAAAATATGAGTTCCAGCGTTGTTTTTATTTGAAGAAATCAGGTTTAAGGTCAAGCTGCATTCAAATAAATTTTGAAAAATACTTGAATTCTTAATACTTAAATATTTCCCGGTATTTAAATAGTTGAAAATACTTAAGTATCAAAAATAATTACAAAAGCAATTAAGCATTAAATTTGATTACTTTCTGAATATTATATGTATTTTTAGGTACTCGATTCTTTTACTTATTTAAATTTCGTAAATACCATACTATCATAGATAAATCGTACTAATACTGGTACTTGACAACGTATTTAGAATATTGTACTTAAGTACTATTTTACTCAGTACTATACAAGTCTGCTGACAACTAAGTCGGATATTATTAGTCTTTAATTTATACTTTACATAAGGAAATTTAATCAACAATTAAGAAATTTGAATGCAATCTAGAAAACTGAAATTAAAGTTTTAAATAGAAAGTTTTATTTAAATAGAAGACTTATTAAATTTTTTTCCTAACAAATAACTTCTACCCGACCTTCGTAAAATGAGAATTGTTTGTTTAACACTTTCAAGGAAATAGAGTAAAAAGAGGTTCTTTTCTTAAATTTTTGTAAAACTCCATGAGTTCTCTGTTAAAAAAAGTTTTTAATTTTTTTATTGAATATTATTTTATATTATATATTTATATATTTATATATATATATATACATGCTACCCTCAACAGATTTTCTCTTTTTTTAAAACTTAATACAATTTGTCTGCATTTATACTGTAATTATTGTGAATGGTTGCAATAAACACTCATAATTCAACTTTTAGATTTTGAAAAGAAAAAAGTTGTTACAAAAACAGCAGGAGGGTAAGAAATTGAAAAAAAATAGTACTTAACTTTGAAAAGAAAAAGAGTAATGGTTTTTTGTAAAAGAAAACCAATTCAAAAAATTTTCAAAAAAAAGAATTAAACTGCTACAAAAGTTTTAAATTGCAAAATTTTAAAATGGAAATTGATATTTTAGATAAACTAAAAATAGGAAACTTCTTTGGAACAATAAAACAGCGAATCAGGAAATTGTAAAATTTATATTTCTATTAGTCTTAAAGACAAGTTTCATTTAAAACTTAGAGGAAGGGAGTGTATGTGACTGTCACAGTCTTTTCGTCTAATATTTTGAATTATTAAATTTTAAAACAATTTTTTTTATATTTTAAATTTAAAAGTTTTTACCTATATAGTATCTTAAGATTGAAAATTCTGGCTTTTCTGGCTGTGCCTACAAATTGCAATGGGCTGCCAAAATATTAGGACAGTTCAATTTCGGGATTTATATGATTTTATAATGAATTAATTATATTTAAAAATATTTCGTTTTTTGTTGCTTTGGTTACAAAGATTTTACGAATTTAGTGGGATCCGTAAGATTTTACGAATTTAGTGGCATCCGTAATGCCTTCGAAAGGCATGGGAAGATTTTATATCGTCAAGGGAACAGTGAGGCAAGGAAATTTTAGTAAAACAGTTTTTACCTCAGGACTCAGAATGGTTTTCTGATTCTAAGCAGTATCTACGTTTGCACGACTTAGCTCTCTGCCATAAAGCAAAAAGTGTGATTAAATTATTCACTGCAAAATATAATTTAAATAACTAGGATGCATAATATTATTTTCTTATTTATAAATAGTTTTATTTTTTCAGAATGACTCGAATAGTTTGCCAACCCACTGTATTCATCTATTTTTGTACATTCCCCTACAACATGCAATATGACACATATTCTTCCATCACAAGGTGAGTTTTTTTTTAGATAAACTTATTACGAATTGTACAGATTTCAAATACATACTCTTCGGCTAAAAATTCATATATTTTAAACTAACAGCACCAGGGCTGCCAAACAAATTAAAAACATTTTTTTGTAAAAGCATTGTATGGGAATCCCTAAATTTGGGAAATATTTAATTATTGTTTAAGGATATTTTTAATAAAAAGTCTTTTAATTATCTACAAATATATTTATATTTTTAAATAATCAATTTAAATTTTATATAATTTTCAAGACCTTTATAATTATAATTATACAGACTAGAATTTAAGTGCAATGCCAATGTTTAGATGATCTAATTTCAATCTACTCGTAGACCTTTTTTAATTGGTATAAATTTTTTTGCACAATTTAAAAGTTCAATTGTTTTTCAATTACAATTATAATACAGAGTGTCACTGAATTAGCTTTCAATCTTAAAAGAATTGATAAAGGATAGAATGGAGATACTATGAAAAAAATTTTGTATTAAATATATTAAATTTCTTACAAATTAAATTTTATTCCCTTGCTGCCCTTCGTTTTTAGCGATACTCTACTCTTTCTTCCATGATTTTATTCAACTGAATAGGCAGGAGAGCTACCGTATGATTTTTTCTAAATTTTTTTTCAGAAAATTCTTTAATTGCCCTCCACATTATTTTTAAGTAATATCCCTAGCTTAAATAACTGATTTGCCTATAAACCCATAAAATTAATCAACTGATAAATATTCAATTTATGATTGAATTTTTGGAAACATTTTTCTATTAAATTGGCAATTAAAATTAATTAAAAATTGAGTCGGTTCAACAATCTACCACTTCAGAGTTCCACTTTTCCCACTATAAATTTTAACAAATCATAACAACGAAATACGAGCTTAATTTTAAATCTTACAAAACGTAAAAAAACCAGCAGAAAACAACAAAACAAATACCTATTACAAATTTCATAAAAATCTAATACTTATGTGCTATTATTTTAATAGAAACACGGAAACAAATATTAACCATAGGATTTCCTGTTACTATAAAAAGAAAGACTTTTTTTTGAAAGAAAAAGACTTTTTTTTTGTTGAGTTTTACAATTCCTTAAAGTTTTTCGGTCGTTACAAATTCTTTTAAAAGTAAATATTCAATATATTACATTCTAAAATCAAGTGTCTTCCTTTTACTTAGTTATAAACATATGAACATATACAAACATACATACGTACGTAAATAAATCAATCATTTTTTTTTTAAAACAAATACAGGTAGGAGAAGGAAGAGAAGATAAGATGTTTAGCATAACTTTACTCTATCTATAATATTATGTAATAAAGTTGAATTTTATGAAACCACTTAGAAAACTAACACAGATTGTCAAGTACATTGTGAACGCTATGAAGCAAACACATATAGCAAATCAAAAGAATGAAAAACAAAAGTAAAAACAAGAGTGATGAAACAAAAATTCCAGTGTTTTTGAAAAAGCACATTTCGAAAATTAAACAATGTACCATATTAGCATAGGTATTCATTTCGCAGGTGTCAAAAATTGCATATTTTAAGCTTTTACCGTTTTACAAATTCCAAACAGCGTCGACACAAATATTTTTATTAAATGACTCATACTCAATTCCAAAGGTTTAACTCTCTTTAAAACTCCAAGTCTCTAACCTATAATCCTATACATTTCCCAAATTCGATTCCCAAAAATTCTTTTAGATCCATATATCCGAAACCAAGCTGTAGCTGAACATTTAAGTCACTGGTTCAATCGTAAAATTTGGATCCAAAAAGGATTTCAGTTTTGTTAAAGTTACACACTACCAATAAGAACTACACAAAGGTCCAATAGATGGCTTTTGAAACTTTCCATGTCCCTCGTCAAGAAAATTATTTCAGGTCTAAGTTCACTAAAAAAAAGAAGTTTCTAATCCCATCATCCTCATAATTTCCCAAATTCGATTCTCAAAAATTTTTATATATTCCTATCTTCGAAACCAAGCTCTAGCTAAACATTTTTGTCACAGGTCTCATCTGAATGTTTTTTTCAAAAACGGTTCTGTTTTCTACCTATAGAAACCACGCACAAATCCAATAGAAAGCTTTCAAAGCTTTAATTCCTTTTGTTAAAACAGATCGTTCCATTTGAAAGATAAGCATTCAAAAATTTAGCACAAATTGAGTTTCGCATAACGGTATATTAAAATATCATATGGCAACATTATATTATAACTTTTTTGTAAATGTATTTAAAGAGCTTATAAAATGGCGTCTGTCGTTTCTAGATTGAAGATACAACCTTCTAGAAATTGTGTTTTAATAATTTTAACATATATTTTTTCGAACTGTAAAGGCCTGGTAACTCCCGTAACGGAGTGCTTTATTTCAAACTTACTTTATTTTACGTAATATCCAGATGGGCAGACTGACAATTGGAAAGAGTGAAACTATATAGTCACATTTTTTCTAAAAATATGCTAAAAAACTTAACCAAGTATATTGTATATAATATAGTTTTTATAACGAAGGAAAAGATTCTAAAGGATTTTTTTGTAATCATCTTTAAATTTGTTTTCATTTTTTTTATCTCTTTCACTCTCTTTTTTCTTTGCCTTCTTTCGTTTTTAATGTCTCTCAATGTTTTTTTTTTATTCAGTCTTTGTTGATTTTCACAGTTTATTTATTTTGAAAGTAGACACACACACACACACACACAAATATAAACTGCTATATATTACGGTTGAAGAAATAAAACAAATTCCTAGTTTGCCTTGCCTGGCTTGAATTTTTTTTCGAATCATGAAAAGTTCTCGAAATTCTCTAATGTACGGAAAAAAAAATGAGAAGGAAAAAAAAAAAGTTTATATTTAGTAGCTTTTAAAAAAGAATTTATTGTTTAATTTAACGCAAGACTCATAACAACAAAAACAAAATCGTAATTCAAGTGCTTGTATTTTTATAAAAACAAAATTATAGACTTAAGAAGTTTGAAGCTAAAAACAAAATGGTGTTAGATTTATATAATGAAAGTGTGATTTAAGATGAAAAAAAAAAAAATAAGCAAAAAATAAACAAATGATAGTAATAAGTAGTTCAGAAAAATGTTATAGTGCATCAAAAATTACGGATCATATCACATTTATTTTCTGTTTTTTGTTTTTTATAAAAATTCATTTGTTTTTGTTTTGATTGTTTTGATTGTATTTTTTTAAGTGTCGAATATAGGTTAAGAATACGTCTTAATAAAATTGAAGTAGAGCATAAGAAAATATTAAGTATTCAACAATTTAATGAAAGAGAAATTAATTTGATATAAAATTTAATTGTGTATATAGTTTAAAATTTTTTTTTTTATAATATAATTTTAATGAATTGGATTTTTTTTAATATAGGCTAAAGTTAATGTGAGTTCATTGAGTATCATTAAAACTTTTGCAGGATTTACAGTTAGCGCAAGAAAATCTGTAATAAAAGATATACATTGATATTGCATTCAAATATATAGATTCACAGGTATGCAACGGATCAGAATCGAAAAGTAAATCGATATAGCTATGTATGCCCGTCTCAACGCATGATAACTCAAAAATAAAAAGCTAGGATTCTGAAATGTTCACAAATAAGTTTTTATGCAATACCTAGCCATCATTGCTATTGAAATCCAGCAAGTTTGCTCCATGGGTTCAAGTGGCTAGAATACAACTTCTTCTTTTATATGAAAATAACTCTATACTTGGTAAAGCTGGATACTTGAAATTTTGGCAAAAGGAGTTTAGTTTTATGGCCGAAATTTGTGCAAAATGTAGTTGGGGTAGTGGGAAGGAGTTGTCATAAAACTTCTTTTAATGCTCGTAGTATAATTCACCGTTTTGCAAAACTTAATTTTTGCAAAATTTTTATCCTCTCATATCTCTGAATATATAAAGCAAGAAACGTGAAATGCGAGAAGTTCGTCAGATATTAGTACGAGTTGGTTATGAACATGTTTTTACCACGCCCCCTTGTAAGGATCTGTTATAGGTCAAATATTTAAACTTGCTATTTTTAAACATCTAACGCTTGAATTTACGTCCAAATTTTTTTTAGTAATATGTAAAATTCAAAGCTCTAACAGTATTTTTCAACATGTGTTAAGGGTTTCCCTTAAATTTAAAAGGAATCCTAAAAATTGAAGAAAATATTTTAGTTTCAACCATTTTTTCTTATATAATAAAATTCTAAGAAAAATTCCAAATGTTGGAAGAAATTACCATTTAAATCCTAGTACCTAAAAATTTTGGAAAACCGAAGCTGGGGTTAGAGCCTCGAGAATAACCATAAGTTTACTTAGTTTAAATTTTGTAACCTTCTTGATTGAAGGGGTATTAAGACTTAGAAAATCAGTAACTTAATCAACAGTACATAAATTCCCAAAATTAAAATCAGTATGAAACACTATATAATTTTGAAAATCTTTTGGTTTTTTTCATCACTTGCTTAATTCTTGATTCTGTACTACTCAATTCAATTTATTTGTTTTAGTTCAATCCACAATCACAAACATTTCACATCGTCTTCAAATCGTAATCCATTCCATGAATTGGTCTAATTTCTGTAATACTGAATGATGTTGATGTTTGTTTTTCCCTAAGGTGTTTAAAAATCTTCAAAGCACACCTAGAAACTATAATATTTAATAGTGTGAAGTGTGATACTCTAAATTTTGCAACTACGTTCTTCCGTAGCCAAAATAATTGAAAAACCAGAAAAGGCAAAATAATTGGTTAGGCAAAATTAGATTTAATGTCCTAATAGTTTATAGTATGTAGGAACCCGACTATATCCAAGTATCTGTAGCCAATTTGACTAGCCAAGGGTTTTTAGCACATTTTCAAAAAAATTTGTAAAAATGTGCCTTTAAGGGTTTCCCTTAAATTTAAAAGGAATCCTAAAAATTGAAGAAAATATTTTAGTTTCAACCATTTTTTCTTATATAATAAAATTCTAAGAAAAATTCCAAATGTTGGAAGAAATTACCATTTAAATCCTAGTACCTAAAAATTTTGGAAAACCGAAGCTGGGGTTAGAGCCTCGAGAATAACCATAAGTTTACTTAGTTTAAATTTTGTAACCTTCTTGATTGAAGGGGTATTAAGACTTAGAAAATCAGTAACTTAATCAACAGTACATAAATTCCCAAAATTAAAATCAGTATGAAACACTATATAATTTTGAAAATCTTTTGGTTTTTTTCATCACTTGCTTAATTCTTGATTCTGTACTACTCAATTCAATTTATTTGTTTTAGTTCAATCCACAATCACAAACATTTCACATCGTCTTCAAATCGTAATCCATTCCATGAATTGGTCTAATTTCTGTAATACTGAATGATGTTGATGTTTGTTTTTCCCTAAGGTGTTTAAAAATCTTCAAAGCACACCTAGAAACTATAATATTTAATAGTGTGAAGTGTGATACTCTAAATTTTGCAACTACGTTCTTCCGTAGCCAAAATAATTGAAAAACCAGAAAAGGCAAAATAATTGGTTAGGCAAAATTAGATTTAATGTCCTAATAGTTTATAGTATGTAGGAACCCGACTATATCCAAGTATCTGTAGCCAATTTGACTAGCCAAGGGTTTTTAGCACATTTTCAAAAAAATTTGTAAAAATGTGCCTATATAGTTTCACTCTGTCCGTCCGTCCGTCCGTCCGTCTGTCTGTCTGTCCGTATGTTTACAAAAACTTTTACATCGTTTGAAATAGAGAAAAGAAATTTTAACCACGAGTAGGTATAACAAGAAAAATTATTTCGTAGAAGAATTTTTTTCTGTAGCCCCACCCGTTACGGAACTGCAGTCCCCCAAATTTGAGAAAAGCCCTATATTCAAATTGTTATAACAAAAGTTCTATTAGGTGTATTTTCAATCTGAAAACGGCAGAAGATAGCTGGTTTATAAACTTTATAAATTTTTAAGACAAATTTTTAGGGTTGCCATACGGTACTAAAATTTACCATTATGCAAAACTCAATTTTTGCAAAATTTTTGCCTACACATATCTTCTATACGAGCCAAGCTAGAGTCTTAAAAAAAAAGGGAGTAGTTAGATCCCTAGAAATAAGTAGAAGTCGGTTAACAAATTTTTTTTGTCACGTCCCCTGTTTTGCAGCTATAAGGGCCCGAAAATTGAAATTTTGCTATTTTTAAACACCTGTAACTTGAATACCTGTTCAAATTTTTTTCTTGTGATTTACAAAATTAAAAGCTCTTTAAATATATTTCAACATGTGTCAAAGGTTTTTCTTAATTTTGAAGGGTGACGAAGCTACAGCCCCCGAAATTTCCAAAAAAGCCATATATTTAAATTTGTATAATAAGAGCTCTGTTAGCTATATTTTCAATCTAAAAAAAGCAGAAGAGAGCTGTTTTCTTAGACTTTACAAAAATACATTACTTAAATGTACAGGGTTGCCATACGGTAATAAAATTTATTATTATGCAAAACTCAATTTTTGCAAAATTTTTGACCCCACATATCTTCTAAACGGTTTCAGCTGGGGTCTTGAAATTTTGGTAGAAGTTAGAACTTCAGAAATTAATAGGAGTCGGTTAACAAACTTTTTTTGTCACGTCCCCTGTTTAGCAGCTATAAGGGCTCGAAAATTGAAATTTTGCTATTTTTAAACACCTGTAACTTGAATACCTGTTCAAATTTTTTTTTGTTAATATACAAAATTTTAAGGTCCAATATTATACTTTAACATATGTTAAAATATTTTCTTAAATCTAAAAGCGGTTCTTTAAATTGAAGAAAGTGTTTGTCAGTTTTAACCATTTTTGCTTATATAGTAAAATTCTAAATAAAATTCCGAATTTTGGTAGAATTCACAATTTAATTCCTTGAACATAAAGAGTTTAGGGGAAGGGGAGTAGTAAGGATTAGATCCTTGAGAAATTGGGCAACCTTCCCCATAGGAAGGGCTATTAGGACTTAAAAATTAAAAAAATTACGGTTTTTATAAGTAAGTAGTAACTTAGTCACCAATGTATATATTTCCTTAATTAAACGTTAGCATTGAAGCTTCAACATTATATTCCGATAAAATACTCAGTATGAAATTTTGAAAATGTGCTTTTTTAAAAACCCTTGGTTTTTTTCATCACTTGTTTTTTTAGAAATCTAATATTTGATAAAAATGAGAATTATAAAGAACCTACAAATATTAATAATAAGTTATGTAAATAATACTGAAATTAATAAGTTTAAATGTTTTATTAAAAAATTTAATTAAAATTTAATAAAAAATATAAACTAAAATATCAATTTGATATGATTTATTTTGAGACGAAATATATTACAATACAAGTACTACATACTAGACATCTGCACAAATGTATTCAAAAACGCTTTCAAAACATTCTATAATAAGTAAAACTTTTTATATTCTGTTTTGAAAGTTTTCAAACCAAATGCATACATTACAAAATTATTATAGAATATTTCATTTACTCTATTGTAGAATAGAATGAATATCTATTTGTTTTATTTTGTGTACACGGAAATAGAGTTTTTATAGTATTTATATTTATATACCGAGTACACCAAATACAATAAAAAAATTTTAATATGTAGACAAAGTAGGTATATCTAATGTTAAGAAGTAAGTTCACTCTCTTTTACTCTCTTTTACTTTTACTAAACCTAATACAATTTTTACAACAAAAAACTCTGTGTGTATAGCACAATATATTTTTTTATTCCCGTATGACTATATAGTCAAAGGGTATAGTAAATTTGCCATTACGTTTGTGACGCAGAGAAGGAGAGGGGGTAGATATAACCTCAAGTGTATGGATCGGATCAGCATCGAAAAATAAATCGATTTTTTTTTTTTTTTTTTTTTTTTTTACGAGGGAATAGAAAGCTCGAAAGCCACCCATTGAAACTATGCGGTGTTTCTTTGGATAGTGCATGATTTTAACACACCAAAACCACACCCTTTTTGAACCAAACTTTAGGAGGGAACCTGTAATACAAATGTACAGTTTGGTTACAGGGATGAGGATATGGAAGGATTTAGGATTATGGTGGAAGTTATTTGGAATTTTTGGATTATGGGGGATGGGGAAAATTGGATGGGATATTTAGAAGAAAGATGTTAATGTTCTTCTTAAATTTGTTTAAATCGTACATATATACATTATCAACTTTGGGGAACACATTTGATGGAATATGGTTCCATAAACGAGAAGAGCGCATGACAAACGAATTTACATAAGCCGTGTTACGCCATTTAGCTAGTTCAACTGTGTAGGGATGAGCATCTGTTGCCCTCCTTGTTTCCCTTTGGAAAATCTTGAATGGAGGCATAAGTTGTTTGATTTCTTTAGAACAGGTGTTAGTCCCTACAAGATATCTATAAAACAAGGTCAGTGACCCAACAGTGCGACGATGGCTGAGTGGAGTGAGCGTTGAGGTAACACTGGGATCATTTATAAGACGAATAGCTCTGTTTTGCACTTTATCGAGATATCCCAGCGCCGTATTGGGAGCACCAGCCCAAATATGTGCATTATACTCCATTTTCGGCCTAATATAAGTTTTATAGATATTGAGGAGATCAGAGGATAAGAAGTAAGTTTTGCAGCGATACAAGAAATCCAAACATTTAGCAGCGTCCTTAGCTACTCCAAAAATATGATTTGACCAAGTCAATTTTTGGTTTAGCTCAATCCCCAAAATGTTTAGGTCTTCCGTATGCTGCAAAGCATTTCTCTCCTTGAAAAGAAAGGTTCGGAATAGTTGTTGCTATTTTTCGCGAGACTAGACAGCATTGGGTTTTTTTGGTGTTGAAGTCAACTCTGTTGATTTCACCCCATTTTTGGATTTTAATTAAATCTTTGTTTAGTTCACTTATAGTGAAATTTTTTGCTGTTGAGTTAATCTGATGATTAATGTTACAGCGGCTATGAAATTCATAGGAAGCAACAAGGGTACTGTCGTCTGCGAAGCTATGGATTGGATTGGAGGTTATTGATAGTAGGTCATTTATAAATATTAGAAAAAGGCTGGGGGATTAAACAGATCCCTGAGGGACACCAGCATTTATTTTAAAATCTTTGGATGAATATCCATCGATAAGAACACGAATCGTGCGATTCGAAAGGAAATCTCCAATCCATTTAACAAAAACCCTACCTAGACCTAAAGCCTTGTATTTTGCCAATAAAGCATCATGCCAAACTCGATCGAAAGCTTTAGAAATATCCAAAGCCACAACATCAGACTCACCAGAATGGTGAAGACTGATATTGAGCTTTTCGCACAGGTAGGTCATGAGATCACCAGTTGAACGACGGGCTCTGAACCCGTATTGTCGATCATGAAGCAAACCTTTACGATCTAAATATTTCAAAAGCTTATAATTTATAACTTTTTCCATTACTTTGGATAGGACCGAAGTAATAGCAATAGGTCGGTAGTTAGAGGGATCGCTTTTATCGCCTTTTTTAGGAATTGGAAAAACATGAGCAACCTTCCATTGGGTAGGATGAATACCCGGAGTGAAGGAAAGATGGAAAATGTTGCGCAGAGGTTTTGCAATGGAAGTATATGTGTTTTTGAGGACGGTAGTTGTAATACCGTCCGGACCGGCTGATTTTCTTGTATCAAGACTCTTCAAGATTTTCATCACTGCTCGCGTCCTAAAGTATATTCTACCAAAGGAGCAGCCAACTTCTGGAATAGATGGAGGTCTTTGAGTTGACTGAGGCAGTGATGAGTTAGAAGCGAACTGTTTGTCAAACAAATTCGCTTTTTCTTTTGAATCTGATACGATGTGGTTGTTTATATGAACAAGTGGAGGAAAAGAAGACCCGCTATTGTCCTTTTTTAGATTTTTTGCAAAAGTCCAAAAGGACTTGCTATTCTTTGGCATGTGTATAAGTTTTCGTTTCAACTTTTGTTTGAACAAGAATTTTCGCTTGTTGATAACTCTCTTACATCTGTTCCGAACCACTATATAATTGGTCCTGTGAGCCTCTAAACCACTGTCCCGGTACTTTTTGAAGGCCTCCTCTTTTTTTAGAATGGCTTCTTTACAAATGCGATTAAACCAAGTTTTGGGTTTCCGTTTGATAGATTTCATGGAGTGAGGTATAAATAATCTCATTCCAAGTAGAATAATTTCACTAATCGCATTTGCAGCAAAGTCAACATTCCTACCACGGAAGCACAGTGACCAATCAAAGGTTTTGTCAAAATTGTTCAGACCTTCCCAGTTAGCATGGTTATAACGCCATACCAGTTTTTTGGGAAAGGACCTTTGATTGGACACTGAGCCTGCCCGGAAGCTTGTATTGACCAAACAGTGATCAGAGCCCCCCAGGGGGCAACCAACTGAAACCTCATACTTTTCAGGGTGTGTGGTTAGAAACAGATCCAAGAGGTGACCTTCTTGATCAGCACGGTCAGGGATTCTAGTGGGATTTTTAACAAGTTGAGAAAGGTGGAATAGAGTAGAAAATAATTCAACTTGTTTCCCAATCGAGTTTTGACTCGGAGAAGAGATACTGGAAAAGTGAAGCCAGTCTTTGTTATGAACATTAAAATCCCCCGCCAGAACAATTTCGGTCTCAGGAAAACAATCGAGAATTTCGTTGATCTGGTTTGAAAGGTTTTCAATTTCCACAACAGTTTCTTGTTCACTTGAATTGGGTGATCTGTATAGAAAACAGAAATGTATAACATGCTTTTCAACATGGATTTTGACCCAAACGTAATTGAAAGTTGGGCTTGAAGATTTACATTTGTCAAGAGTGTTAAAAGCAATGTCTTTTTTTATGTAGATGGCGATGCCTCTTTTGGGAACGAAGTGTGAAATGAGTAAGTAGCCGTTAATATCGAAGTTAACATTGTGACTACTAAATTGCGTTTCACATAGAGCAAGGATTGCCGGTTTAGTTAAATTAAGATGACCTTCAACGGCATGGAAGTTTGTTTGCAAACCGCGAATATTACAAAAATTGAGGTTAAAGTTGATAATTTTGCTAGAAATTAAAAAGAGAAAAAAAAAAAAACAAAAATCCTTATTTATGTACGATTTTATCAACCTATCGACAACACTTTTTAAAAAAAAATGAAATAAAATTTACAAAAAAATTTAAAATTTAAAATTTAAAAGTCTAAAAGTCTTATTTCGATTGAGAAAATGGTTTATAACTATACGTCCAACAGTTTTTAACTTGCACGATATAGAATCTATATAGAGACTATATGTGTCCTTATTGTAGTAGGTACAACCAAAAACTCAAACAAAATAAAACAAATACACAATTACATCTAATTAAAAATAAACCTTTGTAATTGTGGTAATATTTAAAAATAAAATACAAAAACAAAATAGAAATTTAAACCGAAACCGGTGTTATCACGACGAAGGTTGAAACGAATCCACGAATTCAGATTTAGCTATGTATGTCCGTCCGTCCGTCACCACGATAACTCAAAAACTAAATGAGCTAGAATCTTGAAATTTTCACAAATCCGTTTTTTTGCAATAGCCGTCATCGCGTCACTTCAAATTTTATATGAGCATTACTCTATACCTATGGAAGCTGCGTGTCTGAAATTTTGCCAAAAGTAGTTTAGTATAATGATCAAAGTTACTGCAAAATTTGGTTGGTCTACTGCAAAGGGTTCGAGTAGCTGCCATACAACTCCTTCTTTTATATGAGCATTACTCTACACCTAATAATGCTGAATGTTTGAAATTTTGCCAAAAGTAATTAACCGGATGATAATAATGTATATGTTACGGTCATACGGGTATCCCAGAGTTGACACAGTCTACTCTACTACACTCTTCCTCGTTTTGTTATCTTTTTTTTCTTTTTCTATTTCATTGTATTTAGAGTACTCGGTATACTTGGTTTATTTTAAAAGATTTAGAAGAATTCAAATTTAATTTTCAAAACATGAAAGTATTTATGAAAGAAAAGCTTTTCGATATTCTTATTTGAAATAAAACTAATAGAATAAATATAGTTAAGTTGTAGTTTGAGTATTCAGCATATTTAAAACTTTAAGAACGAATGTATAGAATTAGAATACAGTACAAACCCGTGCCACAGTATTTAAAATGCACTGAATGATTACTATGCTTTTCAGATTTTTTAATTTATTTATTAAGTATATCCAAATGCATACAATTCCTTTACAAATTGACGGGTCCCTTTCCTTTCAGATGTGGGACAACAATATTATTTTATTAGAAATATAATTTATTTTGTTTATATCATATATATTATATTTTACAATATATATATTTGGTTACCATGGGGATTTGTAAAGGAAAATAATTTTTTAATAGTTTTTTTTTTTTTTATTCAATTATTGTATGACTTGACCGGGAATAGAACCAGGACTACCTCAGCTGATACGCCAAATGCTTACCCACTACACCACCGAGGCCTTTTTTAGCACATTTTCGAAAGTTTTTGTAAATATGTGCCTATTTAGTTTTACTTTGGACGTATGTTTACAAAAATTTTTACAGCCCCCCAAAGTCGAAAAATGGCCACATAAACAGTTCAAGTTAGAGTCTTGAAATTCGGTTAAAAAAATTTTATCACGCCCCCAGTTAAGGAGCTATGAGGCCTCGAAAATTGAAATTTTGCTATCTTTAAACATCTGTAATTTGAGTACCTGTCTAATTTTTTTTTATTAATATACAAAATTTAAAGGTCCAACATTATATTTTAATATATGTCTTTAATATTAATATTTAATATATGTCTAGGGTTTTTGTTAAATTACAAACGATTCTTTGAAGAAAGTGTTTCTCAGTTTTAATCATTTTTGTTTAGATAATAAAATTCTAAGTAAAACTCCAAATTATGGTGGAATTCACATTTTAATTCTTAGAACACAAAAAAAGGGGAGGGGGAGTAAGTGAAGTTAGATCCTTGAGAAATTTTGAAAACTTCCCCCATTTAGGGGATACTAGGTCTTAAAAATTAAAACTTTTAAGCTTTTATAAAACAGTTACTTTTTATAAAATATAACACCAGTGTATATATTTCCTAAATAAAAAGTTACATTGAAGCTCCAACATTATATTTCGATAAAATACTCAGTATGAAACACTATATAATTTTGAAAATGTGCTTTTTTAAAAACCCTTGGTTTTTTTTCATCACTTGTCTAATTTATATTTTTTTATTTTGAAAAATTTTAATATGAGAAAGTTCGAAGTATCTGACCGATAGCTCAGTGGTAAAGTGGCGGCTTTTCAATCCGAAAGTTTCAGGTTAAAATCGTGGCCGGATCCACGATCTAATAAAAAAAAATATAGGGTATATAGGAAATAAAATGAAATATAGGGACTCAGAATTAAAGGCTGAGCAAGAATATATATTCTTTTCCATATCTATCATACTATCCTAAATCATTTTTGTAACAAATTGATAGTTAAGGTATTATTAATAAAACCAAGTACTAAATTGTTCAGTACGAGCGTAATTAGGTTTTATTTTCATTCGGAATGAGAAAAAATTCCTATTCTTGGAAAGTGGTAAATTACACTCTTTTTTATTTCGAATAGAAATAAAGATTATTAGGCCTTAATGTCCCAGGTTTTATTGAACCCCATCATTTTCAAATATTTGTTTTTTTAGGCCTTATTGTCGTCGACTGAATTGCAAAAGCATATTTTTTCTTCCATAACTATAACAAATTCTGGAGAATTAATACCATAGGTAATCACTGAAAAACAGAGATATGATAGAGCGATAGATCGCTTTTCCAGAAGATTCATATATATTTAGATGTTGAAAATTCCTAATATAGAGGAATTCAAACGAGGGCTATCATCTTTCCTTGAGAAATTACTGAAAATTAAAAAGTGAAATTTTAAGACATGATATTTTAAAGTTTGAGATGTTTCTTATCTGTCACTTATCGCTTCCGAGCCGTCGATAACTTGTAAAATAAATCCCAATTATTTAAATCATAAATTATCAAGTATTAAAAAGGTGAAATATTTAAATTATTATTTAAAATTTTGTTATAACGTTCCTATAACAAATTAACTAATCATATAATTACAATTTAACTAATCATATAATTCCAATTTAACTAATCATATAATTCCAATTTAACTAATCATATAATTCCAATTTAACTAATCATATAATTCTAAATCAATAGATAATAAGAAAAAAACACAATTAATTTTATCAAAATTTCGAAAAAAACAAAATGCGACAATTTTAAACTCTTTGAAAAACTTATAAAAATTTCTAAATAAAAACAAATTGGATTTTCGGTCAGGTAAGTGTATTCCAGTCTAAAATGTAAAAACCATGTAATGGCCGCTCTATTAATTGATGTTACGAAAGCTTTCGACCCGATTGTTAAACTCAAAATTACAATATGGAATTACCAGTTGTGGAGGCATTTATTAAAGTTCCCTTGAGCCTATATTGATAACTCAAAATGTCATTGTTAGTAACATTCCCAGTATAATAATAATTAAAACCATAAAATTAATAGTCAGAATATGTTGCAGATTCATTGTACCTTAGCTATAATACACATTACAAATTTTTTTTGACTTTTTGACACTTATACACATTTCAATTTATTATCACTAAATATTAGAAAAGAAAAAATTTTAATTAAAATGTCCAGCCGATTGCGCAGTGGTTGTGGCGCCGGCCTTCCCTGTGAAAGGTCCCGCGTTCGATGCCTGGCTGGGAAAACTCAATAAATAGAATATGTATGTTATAATTGTATGTAATTAATAAACAAACAAACAAACAAACAAACATGTTAAATATACATAGCAGTCTTTTTAAAAATTAGCTAGTGCTTTCAGAAATTCGGGACAAAATAAATCCTTCAATACCATAAATTCCAGATTACTTAATACAAATTCCTACAAAACAAAAAGTGCAAATGAAAATTTACTAGACTTCAAGGAGCGCATTGCTTTAAATTATTTTAATTTTGACTTAACAAGGAAATATTGCGTCACTTATGCTGTTCGACCTTTTCCAATTGTGAATGTGTAAATTAAAATAATTGAAATAAATAAATAAACGGGGAATACTATAGTGGAGTAGTCATACACAAAAGAAAATAAAAGTTAAAAGTAGTTCTTTGAACCGCTTTCAATACATTGCTTACATATATTTTATTGAGACATTGGCCATTAAGGTTAACTGCTTTAGATTAAATTTCAAACATCCAGCATTAATAGGTATGAAGTAAAGCTCATATAAAAAAGTTGTATGGAAACTACTCGAACCTACTACACTATACCAACTAAATTTTGCATTAACTTTGGTCATAAAACTAAACTACTACTGTTTCGATCCATAATTTGGTGTCCTTATCGTGCGTCACAAACGTAATGGCAAATTTATTATACCCTTTGACCTAAAGTCATACGGGTATAAAATTTATAGACATATTATATTTTAATGAAATTTTTATCTTAATTCTAGTTTTTGATAGCTTTACCTCCCCACACTAATTAACAGTTATACAATGAACACTATGTGTACTTACGATACAATACTATATGTGTACATTACATACTGTACCAAAGGTAAATTCTACAAAAGTTAAGTATTAATTGCAAAAATCTAAAATTCAAATATGTAATTCCATTAATTAAGTATAAAATATTATTGCACAAAATAAAAATTTAATAATTTTGTATTAAAAATTTAATATTGTATATAGCCTTATTGTAAATATAAATGAAAAAATAGATAAATAAATATTCATATTTTGTTAATTCAACTTTTAGTACAAACTAAAAAGTAATAGTGAATAGTTCCTTAAATTCAAAAAAATTTTTAGTTTTTCTTTAAATATTAAGTTATTAAAGTTTTTTACTTTAATTATTTTTCAAATATTAATTTTATATATTTCAAATATAAATTCCCAAAAATTTAATTCATAAAATGCTAGTTTTATTAATTTAATGTATAATGGAACAAATGAATAAAAGAAGTGTAATAGTTCGGATTTTGAATCAAAAATAGTAGGGGGAATTCCAGCTAAATTAGAAGGAAACGAACATTTGGTATTAATTAGATATAAAGCTAGGGGAAACTTCCGTAGAGGGGTTGTGAGCTATCAAGATGACTTTATCGTACAACGGTACATTATATCTCAAAGTTTCCGAACATATAAATTATTAGTGGCGATACCGCCATCTAGTGGTCGAAAAATTTCCTAAGATTTTGCAGTATTTTAATTAAAATGTTATATTTTTCCTGTAAGACAATAAACTGGAAGCAACATTTTTAAATATTGTAGGACATGTCTTTTTAAACTTTCAAAAAAACTACTATAAGTGTGAAATTTCCGCTTGTATTTATTTTTATACCGTTCAAAAGGTCTCTTTACACTCTTTCCAACGGTATATTATAAGTATGGGATAATTTAAATTAAATTTATTTTTTTTAAACCAGTCGAACAACCATTCAATCATTTCCAGTCGATTTGATCGTTGTCGTTATGGGTGACTTAATGGGAGACTTAATGATCAATTAAAATTTCATAAACGTAAAATTACAACGAGTGCTTTCAAAATGATATTATTTTACTTCACTTAAAGCCTTTTGAACGTAAGTTTTCCATATCAATATTGTTTTGAATTTTACCGTTATATAATATTTGAAAATTAAATTCATATAATACAGGGTTGTAAATATACTCAAAATATGACAAAGTCAATGTAAGCTAATTTTAAGTTAGTTCATACAATGTATGCTATAAGATATCTTACAGACTTAAGGAACTCAAAAGTTGAGCGGACTTAATGGGTGCGCAAAAATTAAATTCGCTCATGTTGAAAAAGTTACTATCAATCTTTGAGTTAACTGATGAGTTAAGTCGATATTTCATTTTATTTCAACCCTGACATAATATATTTATATGATAACATTAAGATATTGATTAGAAAATAAAATAAAATAAAAAAAAATATTTTTTTCAATATATACTTAAATTAATACTAGCCCCCTAAAATGTAGAAAATAAAAAACTGAAGGTAGATCTTGGGAGTTTGTTACTGTTTTAATATAAAAGTAAATTGCTGGTATAAGAAACAGTTCTTTTAATGTTTAAAAACTTTTAAGCTTAAAATGTTGAAAATTTTCAATAACCAAAAATTGCTGGTAGATCTTTTGCATTTAAAAGTGTTGTAGTATAAAAGTAAATTACTGAAATGGGAGGCAGTTCTTCTTTCAGTTAATCGTAATGTAAAATTTGGAATTTTACCTAGAATTTTATTGTCTAAGCAAAAGTGATTAAAACTAGACAATTTTTTCAATTTAAAGAACCCCTTTTAAATTTAAGAAAAAGCTTTAACAAATCTTAAAATATAATGCTGCAGCTTTAAATTTTGTATATTTTAAAAAAAAAAATATTACAGGAACTTAAGTTACAGGTGTTTAAAAATAGCAAAATTTCAATTTGCGAGCCCTTATAGCTCTTAAACAGAGGACTAAATAAAATACTTTTGTTAACCGGCTCCTACTAATTTCTGAGGATCTAACTTCTCCCAAAATTTTAGGACCCTATCTTGAACCGTTTAGAAGATATTTGGAGCCAAAAATTTTGCAAAAATTGAGTCTTGTATAATGGTAAATTTTAGTACTCATTTCTTAAAAATTTATAAATTTTATAAGAACAGCTATCTTTTGCCGTTTTTACAGAACTCTTGTTATAATAATTTCAATACCCGTAACGAGTGGGGCAACAGAAAAAAGTTCTTCTACGAAATTAGATGTTTTGCAATACTAGTCCTTAAAATTTCTTTAATCCTTTTCAAACGGTGTAAAAGTTTTTGTAAACATACGGACGGATCGACGGACGAACAGAACTGAAGCTATATAGACACATTTTTACAAAATTTTTTGAAAATGTGCTAAAAAATCATAAATTGAAAATTAAAATGAAAATGACACACGGTTAGTTATATTACAAAACACTTAGATGAAGTTTTAAAATGTTTTGGATTCATTTGGGGTTCAGCTTCCTTACAAAGTTGTTAATTCGATACTTATGTAAATAAAACTTATATCTAATTTACTATAATTAATCCTGTTTTTTTGGGACGGGCCTGCTGCTAGTAATTAATAATTCAACATATATATAAAATTTAAATTGAAAAAATGATTGATATAAGTATTAAGATACACGTTTAACTATATGAAGTAAGTATTTGGTTACCTAAATTCGAAATTTATTAATAATTCCATACCATAATTTAAAAAAATAGAAGCCAACACGATTTGAAAAAAAAAAAACCATTATTACTGCTAAATTCTTTACTTTATAATATTGCTAAATCCAGAATAATTATAATACCTGGCGCACAACTTGCGCACAATTAATAGATAGCTATAAAAAAAAAGTAATTTTATCAGAATTAAAAAAAAAAAACGTTAATCTATAAAAATTTTGATAAAAATGGCCATAATATTCTAATAATATATAAATTGATATTCAAATTTGGTTAATTTGACTTTTAGTACAAACTGAAAAGTATTAGTGAATAGTTCCTAAAATTGAAAAAAATGTTTAGTTTTTCTTTAAATATTAAACTATTAAAGTTTTTTACTTTAATTATTTTTCAAATATTAATTTTAAATATTTCTAATATATATTCACAAAATGCTAGTCTGATTAATAGTCTTAATTCAGAAAATTCTAGTTTTATTAATAATGTTAATTCAGAATATCCTAGTCTGATTAATTTAATGTATAATGGAACAAATAAATTAAAAAAGTTTAATAGTTCGGAATTTGAACCAAAAATAGTTGGTGGATTTCCAGCTAAATTAGAAGGAAACGAACATTTGGTATCGATTAGAGCTAAAGATTATGAAAATGTTCAGTTTGGCAGCGGGCATTTTTGTGGTGGTTCATTGATTGCACCAAATCTTGTATTAACAGCAGCACAATGTCTTGTACAGTAAGTTTACTAAAGTTTGAATTAAAAGAAAAAATATATTAATAATATTTAAGTTAATATATTTAGTAATATGTTTTCAAAATATAGCATTGAAGTTCGTATTAAACTAATACGACGTGTTATCGAATAGAATTTTTTTCAAGTTTTTCAGTTCTTTAAGCTTTATTCTATTGAAATTTATTTTTTAATGAAGGCTTAGATTTTTTTTCGGCAATCAATATTAAAATTATATTCTATTTTGTAACAATTAATTTTAATAATTTCATGAATGTGAAAAATTAAAATTTTTTTTATTTATTTATTAAAAAAAATATTAAATTAATTAAAAATATTTTATTTTTATTTTTAAAATTTATATTTTTAATTTTAAATAATTTTTAATTTATATTTTTTTTTTTTAAACAGTTCAGAAACCTTGAAACCTCATCCAGCTGATTGGATCGTTGTCGTTATGGGCGCATTAAAACTTAATGATCGACTGAATTCTCATAAACGGGAAGTAAGCCGCGTAATAGTACACAAACAATATAACGAACGTTTACAAAATGATATTGGATTACTTCACTTAAAGAAACCTTTTGAAAGTAAGTCATTCATATTTTTAGCACATTTTCAAAAAATTTTGTAAAAATGTGCCTATATAGCTTCACTCTGTCCGTCCGTCCGTATGTTTACAAAAACTTTTACACCGTTTAAAATAGAGTAAAGAAATTTTAACCATGGGTAGTTTTTGCAAAAAAAATAATTTCGTACAACAATTTTTTTTTGTAGCCCCACCTGTTACGGGGCTACAGCCTCACAAAGTTGGAAAAAGCCCTATATTTAAACTGTTATAACAAGAGTTCTGTTAGATATATTTTCAATCTGAAAAAGGCAAACGATAGCTGGTTTCATAAAATTTATATATTTTTAAAAACTAAATGTTTAGGGTTGCCATACGGTACTAAAATTTAACATTACACAAAGCTTAATTTTTGCAAAATTTTTGGTCACACATATCTTCTGAACGGCTGAAGCTAGGGTCTTGAAATTTTGGGAGAAGTTAGATACAAAGAGATTACTAAGTCAGTTAACAAAATTTTTTTGTCCAGCCCCATGTTTAGGAGTAAGCTATAAGGGCTCGAAAATTGAAATTTTGCTATATTTAAACACCTGTAACTTGAATACTTGTCCAAATTTTTTTTTAGTGATATACAAAATTCAAAGCTCTATAATTATATTTTAACATGTGTCAAAGGTTTTTCTTAATTTTGAAGGGTGACGAAGTTACAGCCCCTGCAAATTCCAAAAAAGCCCTATATTTAAATTGATATGACAAGATTTCTGTTAGGTTTATTTTCAATCGAAAAACGATAGAAGAGAGCTGCTTTTATTGGCTTTACAAAAATATGTCACTTAAATGTATAGGGTTGCCATACGGTACTAAAATTTACCATTATATAAAACTCAATTTTTGCTAAATTTTTGGTCCCATATATCTTCTAAGCGGTTTAAGATAGGATCCTGTTTTTCTTAAATTTAAAAGCGGTTCCTTAAATTGAAGAAAGTGTCTCTCAGTTTTACTCATTTTTGCTTAGATAGTATAATTCTAAGTAAAATTCCAAATTTGTTTTCACAATTTAATTCCTAGAACCTGAAAGATGGTGGGGGGCGGGTTAGATTAAGTTAGATCCTTGAGAAACTTGGCAACCTGCCCCATTGAAGGACTATAACAACTTTAAAATAAAAACTTTATAAGTAAGCTGTTACTATTTCCAAGTAAATATTTCCATAGTAAAACTCAGTATGTAACACCAATATAAATTTGAAAATGTGCTTTTTTAAAAACCCTTGGTTTTTTTTCATCACTTGTTTTTATATACTTTAATATTAAGTTGCCTGTGTCTATGGATATATTTATCATTCTGTCACACATTCTGT
Organism: Dolichopus griseipennis; assembly: GCA_963082915.1. NCBI lineage: Eukaryota > Metazoa > Arthropoda > Insecta > Diptera > Dolichopodidae > Dolichopus > Dolichopus griseipennis. The sequence continues at coordinate 315,069,889 of OY720441.1, read as the reverse complement.
CACTGTTTATAGGAAATTTGACAGTAAATTTTTAAATATTATATGGTGTATATGTTAGTCAGTAAAATGGCTTCGGGTGTGAAAGGTGTGCGTTCGATCCTCCGAGAAATAATTTTTTTTTTAATTTAATTAGAAATAAAAAAAAACAGGAAGACTGTAGTAGAGTACACTGTTGTTAACTCTGGGATATCCATATGACCGTAATATAGACATCATTTCATCCGATTAATTACTTTTGGAAAAATTTTAAATAGAGAAATAATTAGTCTTTCAATTATGTACAGAAGAAAATTTAAGTTGAAAGGCAGCTATTTAAACCTCCTACAGTACACCGACAATATTTTATTGAGAAGTTAGACATTAAAGTTAACTACTTCTGTACAATTTTTTGTACTAACAAAATTTCAGTCATCCAGCTTTATTAGAAATAGATTAAAGCCCATATTAAAAAAGAAGTTGTGCTGCAGCTACTCGAACGTACTGCACTAACCCAATTAAATTGTATACAAACTTTCTCATAAAACTAAACTACTTTTGGCAAAATTACAGAATCGTAGCACCTTTACATTTTGAGTTATCGTGCAGATGGACGAACGGACACACATAGCTGGATCGTTTTACTTTTATGAGATTATGATCCGATCCATACCTTTGAGGCTAACAAATAGAGAAACAGTAAGTCGCTGTACCTGACTCAGTAATACCCTACACCTGCTTGGTTCAAATTAAATTAATTTTAAAACCATAAAAGCTTTGAATTCAAAAATATTAAAAATTCTTATTAGAAAAGAACATGAAATAAATGTTTTTATAAAATGCAATCTCAAAATTACAAATTCAGAACGTTTTATACAGAAATCAATAAAATGTTATACACGCAGCATTTAATTCTCTTCTGGATTATTAATTTTTGTTGTTGTTGAATGAAAGGTACTTAGATTTTGTATTTCAATTTTAAATAATTTTTAAATTTGTTATTATAATTTATTTATTTTTCTTTTATGTTTTTTGTAATTCAATTTTTAATAATTTAATTCTTTATATAAGAATTCTTTATATTCTTATAAGAATCATATTTATTCCTTGAAATTTAACCGATCCAGGTTACAGGAATGGAAAAAATCAATTTCAGATTGAAATATTGGGATTAGAATTGGTTAATTCTCATCTTTTATATTTATGAAAAGGAACTTTGAACAATTCTGTCACAAATAAAGATAACAATTATAATTCTAATGTTATCTGTGGCAATAATTTTCATTAAAACTCAAAGTTATTCGAAAGAAATATTTATATGAGATATTACACATATATATATATATATATATATGGTTTTTAATATAAATTAAAATCATTAATGCTTTGATTAGATTTTTATCACACAATTTTGTGGTTAAAATTTTTAAAATTATTTAAAAAATTCAGAAATGCAACCATGCATTAAATTTAATTCTAAAATACAATGAGAAATTTAGTACATTTTATATAATTCATTTAAATATCAAAATAAGTGTTACATACATGCAGCAAATATCTTTAATGGATAGTGAACAAAATTTAAGTATTTGCACAATTACATACACACATATACATATTAAAATTATGATGGTAATACTTATTGATAACAGGAGCTCTCAACATGTCTTATCATAAATATAAGACATGAGACTTCATCTTTTATCTATGACACTAATAAATTATGACACTAGTTTTAAAAAATATTAACTTGTAATAAAATATATTTGTTTCATATTTAAAATAAACTAATAACATTATGATCATACCAGCTTTTTATCCCATGATTTAGTACATCAATTTTAAATACATAATTCCAAATAATTTTAATAAATATTATTAAGTACTAATTTCATAGATTCAAAAATGTTAAACCAATGACAAATATAAAAATGGTTATGTAATTTATTTAAACTAGTAAAACAGTTGTCAATTGTACAGTTTTTTTTTGCTAAAGTATTTTATCTTTTAGTATTTGTCTCTTAAGTATTTTATACTGTAATTTTCACATACTTTGCAATACCGATTTACTTCAGACAATTTGTTAATACTTTGACTATTTTGTATTACGTTTGGTATAAATATTACTAATGAAAATTAAAAAAATTCAAATTTTTAATAAATTATGAAATACCAGCATTATAAAAAAATAAAAATTTTAATAATTGTGAAATGCCAGCTATATTTTTAATATTTTAAAAAGATAGCTTAACTACTGAAGATAGCCAAAATATACTTCTTTTTATTGATTATCATTCAGTTATTTGAATTTTTGAACGGTTTAGAAACACTGTAACTTATAAAATGGTTATCTTATCACTTTTAAAATTGTTTACAGCTTAGTGCTTTTAAAACTCTTCTAGGTAAATTTAAAAAAAAATTTTCTTTATTTCATATTTCAAAAGTTTATATGTGTTTATATAATTTTTAAAATAGCAATTTGAATATTTTAACCTTTTAAATTAAATTAAGAAAAAAACAAGTAAAGAAACAGTCAGTCGGTGCAACCGACTTAGAAATACCCTACACCTATTTGGTTCAAATTTAAGGACATATCCATAAGTCGTTTAAACACCATAAGAGCTGTTTAATTTAATTAATTTAATCGTAAGATATTATTTTAATTAATTTGATCGTAAGACATGGCTAACCAAATTAACTTTATAATACTAAAAACATTTTCTAATTACACTATCTATTAAAAATATTACAAATTCTTACTAATTTATCTATTTAAAAATATTAAAACAAAAAAACTTGAAACAAATGAAAATATATTTATTCCAATTCAATTACTAAATGAAAAAATTTGAATTATTAAATTTTGTGATAAAAACTAATATATTTAATAATTAAAATTTTTCAAAATTGCAATTATTTTAAATGGCTTGTTTATGTACCTATTAGAAAAGCTTATAAACACAAAATATGCAATAAATGTATTTTTAAAATACATATACAAATTTATACCTTTTCATATAATTCATTTAAATATAAAAATAAATTTTACATAAATGCAGCAAGTACCTTTGAACATAGCTGAACCACTACAATTAAGTCAAAATTTCGTGGACACATAGAAAAAAGGAAATATATTCTTTGGCTTCGAAATTAAACTCGACCAGAACCAATTCCCATGGTACTTTCATTACTCGTAACCTAGAGTTTAAACTTCATCAAAATAGCGGCATTATTTTTTGAGTTATGGTGTTTTAAGATATATGTTTGTTAGCCCTTGAGCTTTTCAAGGGTTTCAAAACTCGAAACCATGGTACGATTTCGCCCATATGCAGTCGCCATCATACTTTCAATACTAGTTAACTCTTATACACAATTGGAACGTGTTGTCTTAATTTTAAGTTACTAGTTTTATTAATTTCGATGATAAGCTTTTACATATTGGTGGGTCTAAGAGAGGTACTGAACCACCACTCCAATTGCTCCAAAATTAGAAGGACACGTAGGAAATAGTAAAGAACACCTATGTGCCAAATTTGAAGCTTCTACTTTTGTTTCAAGTTATTATATTTATTAATTTCAAAAATATGCTTTAAGGTCCTTGGAACTGAGTGGCTGGTCCCCACCCACTACTCCAATTGGGCTCAAAATTCAAGAAGGTTCCCAAATTAGGGGGGCACGCAGGAGATAGTAAAGAACACCAAATTTGAAGCTTTTACCTTTTTTTCAAGTTGCTATCTTTATTAATTTTAAAGATATGCTTTAAGGTTTTCGGAAATGTGTGGCTGGTTCCCGACCCCCAACTCCAATGGGGCCCAAAATTCAAAGACACTTAGGAAATAGGAAGGGACACCCTGATACCAAATTTGGAGGTTCTCATTATCTTCATTAGTTTCGGAATTATGCTCGTTTGGCCTAAATTCGATCTAAAAGTTCTAGGTTCCGAAAGTGTGGTCTAATCCCGAACTTACGCAATACCCACAAAAGTTTCGTTACTAGTAACCTACAGCACAAATTTGAAGAAGATAGCGTCATTAGTTGTTGAGTTATTGTGATTATACCCGTATGACTATATAGTCCAAGGGTATAATAAATTTGCCATTACGTTTGTGACGCAGAGAAGGAGGGGGGTAGATACAGACTCAAGTGTATGGATCGGATCAGAATCGAAAAATAAATCGATTTAGCTATGTATGTCCGTCCGTCCGTCCGTCTGTCCGTCCGTCCGTCCGTCTGTCCGTCCGTCCGTCTGTCCGTCCGTCACCACGATAACTCAAAAACTAAAGGAGCTAGGATCTTGAAATTTTCGCAAATCCTTTTTTTTGCAATAGCCGTCATCGCTATTTAAATCCAGCCATTTTGGTCCATGGGTTCGGGTAGCTGCCATACAACTTCTTTTTTTATATGAGTTTTTCTATGTACCTATAACAGCTACGTGTCTAAAATTTTCTAAAAAGCAGTTTAGTTTCATGGCCAAAGTTTCTGCAAAATTTGGTTGGTCTACTGCAGTGGGTTCGAGTAGCTGCCATACAACTTCTTATTTTATATGAGCATTACTCTACACCTAATGAAGCTGGGTGTCTGAAATTTTGCCAAAAACAGTTTAGTGCAATGGCCAAAGTTACTGCAAAATTTGGTAGGTCTACTGCAGAGGGTTCGAGTAGCTGCCATACAACTCCTTCTTTTATATGAGCATTACACTACACCTAATAAAGCTGGTATGTTTGAAATTTTGCCAAAAGTAATTAATGTTTATAATAATAATGATATAAAGTTTATATAACGGTCATACGGGTATCCCAGAGTTGACAAAGTCTACTCTACCACACTCTTCCTCGTTTTTTATATGTGTTCGTTAGCCCTTCGATCGATTAAAAGGTCCAGAATCCGAACCCATGGGCCGATTTCGCCCATATGCAATCCCCGCCGTACTTTCAGTCCTAGTAACCTACAGTTAAAATTTCATCAAGATAGCTCCATTATTTTTTGAGTTATCGTGCCTACGGACGGACGGACGGACGGACATGGCTATATCGACTCAGGAGGTCACGCCATATCTAGCTCGCTTCCTTTAGGTGGTTACAAACACCATACCAAAGTTAATATACCCTTTTACCTATTCTCTACGTGTAGGGTATAACGAGGAAGAGTGTAGTAGAGTAGACTATGTCAACTCTGGGATACCCGTATGACCGTTATATAAACATTATATCATTGTTATTATAAACATTAATTACTTTTGCCAAAATTTCAAACATACCAGCTTTATTAGGTGTAGTATAATGCTCATATAAAAGAAGGAGTTGTATGGCAGCTACTCGATACCTCTGCAGCAGACCAACCAAATTTTGCAGTAACTTTGGCCATTACACTAAATTATTTTTGGCAAAATTTCAGACACCCAACTTCAATAGGTGTAGAGTAATGCTAATATAAAATAAGAAGTTGTATCGCAGCTACTCGAACCCACTGCACTAGACCAAACAAATTTTGCAGTAACTTTCGCCATTACACTAAACTATTTTTGGAAAAATTTCAGACACCCAGCTTCATTAGGTGTAGAGTAATGCTTATATAAAATAAGAAGTTGTATGGCAGCTACTCGAACCCACTGCAGTAGACCAACCAAATTTTGTAGAAACTTTGCCCATGAAACTAAACTACTTTTGGTAAAATTTCAGACACGCAGCTGTAATAGGTATAGAGTAATACTCATATAAAAAAAGAAGTTGTATGGCAGCTACCCGAATCCATGGACCAAAATGGCTGGATTTAAATAGCGATAGCGGCTATTGCAAAAAAACGAATTTGCGAAAATTACAATATTTTAGCTCCTTTAGTTTTTGAGTTATCCTGATTACGGACGGACGGACGGATGGACGGACATACATAGCTAAATCGATTTTTTTTTTTGATTCTGATCCGATCCATACACTTAAGTCTATATCTACCCTCCCACCTTCTCTGCGTCACAAACGTAATGGCAAATTTATTATACCCTTTGACTATATAGTCATACGGGTATAAAAAGCTCGAAATGTTATATATTTGCCTTTATATTATATTTCTATTTTATATCAAATAAAAGAATTTACTACTACCTAATTAGGTACCACTGCACTACTACTACATACTTCTATTAATACTACTAAAAATATCAAACCATGTACCCTATTAAAACGAGAAAGATTATAGTTACCCTTGTCAACTTTTAGATACCCGTGCATAACCACTATGATGTATACAATAATATAACCGTTATTTTATTTCCCTTAAGATATTATATATATTACAAAAAAAAATTAAACTAAGTTAAAAAAAATTAAAAAAAAAAAAAACAAACCAAAAAAAAAAAAAAAAATAATAAAAAATAACTCAAAAAAAAAAAAGGTACTTGTGCTATTACTTTACAAGCCCAATTTTAATTTTAACCTCGTAGCTTCATGGCAGCTGCTCCCGTAGAAAGTTTTCAATTCACTAACTGTGAATCTAATGAAGATACGAAGTTAAAATTAAAAAATGAAGCCGTAACATTTTGAAACTTCATATAAGTGCTCGATTCACTACAAAACTAACCGTGCGTAATATGATGATAAAATATGATAAAAAAATAAATTCTACATGCATCCAGCAAATGCTCTTAACAGGGATTGAAAAAACTTTATGTACCATACACAATTAGTTGATTATAAAATATTATGTACTAGGGAGAAAGCCTGTCATACGACAGGTGTAAGTGTAAATTTTATTTTTTTAATTCCGAAACAATAAAAATAAATAAATATCCTAAGCTAAAAAAATAATGTTTAATGAATTTATTCGCATTTTACAAAACAAATATTTAATTAAAAACTGATCTCAGTTAAACCCTACCAAAAATTATTATATTTCGTAATCCTCGCGCTAACCATTCAACCGCTTAGTTACTTATACTTTACTTGGCAAGTAATAATTTTGACAAAAAGGGCACGTGAATTATTATCAGTTTCTAACCTTTTATTATATACTAGCTGTTGGCCCGTCACAGAATGACGGAAGGTCACTTGAAAGAAGAACTTTTTCTAATTAAGAACTATTTCTAATTTAATTACATATATTACATATACATATATTATATATCAATACCATTTTCTTAAATAAAATGGTAACCGTTGCATTCTACGTAATACAGACTATGCTTCAATTCTATAGTTATGTACAAAAAAAACAAAAACTTATATGTTGTTGTATCTTAAAAATTTGAAGATGAATAATTTATTTAGTCTACCTTTTTTATGTTTTGAATTTGATAAAATTTTGGGGCTGTTAGTTCAAATCCCTTCTTGGTGAAATGTTTTTTTAATTTCAATTAATATTTTTTTTTTATTTAATTACGTACTTTTTAAAATTAAGTTCGATAAATTTGTGTTAATAAGAGATGTGAAATAGATTTATTTTGTTTCAATAATGATTTATTTCTCCAACTATTAATGTTTTGTATATACATTTTTAAAAAATGTTGTTATACATTCTATATTGTTTCCTTTGTTTAGATTCAAATCAAAATACTTGTTTGAAGGCTGACCGTTCTATAATGTACCTATTTAACATGCTAAATAATGTATCTATTTATATGTACGTGAAATTGTATTAAATAAATGTTGATTTTTGAATTGAGTTTTGCATTATCAAATGCAAATTATAAATTTTATTTGAAATTTTTTTAATATACCTAACCCTAACTAAGTTTAAAATCTATTTTGTCTGGTTTTTGTGGTGCATTGAACTCAGAGGTATTGTATACCTGAACCCACTTTCCCAACCTTCAGTTGTTACATAATTTTTTTCCATTTTAACTTTTAAATAGATAAATAATTAAAAAGTTATGAAGGAAGGGATGAGAGATACATGAGGTAGAGTTCAGAGCGAGATGAGGGGAAACTTTGAAATTACTTTAATACATTTCTTGGTTTATTTGCTTAAGCAAACCAAGCAATGCATCAAAGCATACATTGGGCTTTCGCCCTTATTTCAGATTTTTACTGAAAATTATTAAGACTTACTACACAAATGTTCCTGTGAAGCATTGTCTTCTTAGTTTTTATTTACAAAATGTCTTACTATATATTTAAAATTTCCAGAAAATCTTCTGTGATTTTTAAAACTGAAATGAAATTTTTCATAAACTAATAAGTAAATTTTATTTCAAAAAAAATTTTTTTTTTTTTATTAAAAATAAATAAAATATTTTTTGGCCTGCTTATGATAATTTATGATATTTTATTTTCTAAAATAAAACACATCCAACAAAACGTTAATATTTTATTTTTTTATAATTGAACACATCCAACAAAACACATTTAATTGAATGCGTTTGTTACACCTCATTCTAGACAAATATATTAATAAAATAATAATAATAATAATTGATACACTGGATATTAACCAACTAATTTACTTTGCAAAATGTAAATACATGTATAATATCCTGAACAATAATATTAAGTCAAAACTAAAACTTCAAAATAGGGAGAATATTCATAATTATCTAACCAGAAACAGGAAAAATATCGAAATTCCTAATGTAGTTTTAGTATTTCTTTTCACATATAGATGGCACACAAATCAGTAAAAGAAAATTAAACACTGTGGGACGTCTATTACAAAGTAAGACAAAAGTTCCACTATTATCCACTATTACTCAAAATATATTAAATAAATTTATTTATAATTGAACACATCCAACAAAACACATTTAATTGAATGCGTTTGTTACACCTCATCTTTGACAAATATATTAATAATAATAGTAAAAAAGCCTGACGGATAAATAAAAAAATAAAAAATTTCTTTATACGTTTTTAGCATATTTTCAAAAAATTTTGTAAAAATGTGCCTATATAGTTTCACTCTGTCCGTCCGTCCGTCCGTCTGTCTGTCCGTCCGTCCGTCTGTCTGTCCGTCTGTCTGTCCGTATGTTTACAAAAACTTTTACACCGTTTGAAATAGAGTTAAGAAATTTGAACCACGGGTAGATATTACGAAAAAAATAATTTCGTAGACGAATTTTTTTCTGTAGCCCTACACGTTACGGAGCTACAGCCCCTCAAAGTTGGAAAATTCCCTATTTTTAAATTGTTATAACAAGAGTTCTGTTGGATAAATTTTCAATCTGAAAACGGAAAAAGATAGCTGCTTTTATAAGCTTTATAAACAATTAAGAGCATATGTTTAGGGTTGCCATACGGTACTAAGATTTGCAATTATGCAAAACTCATTTTTTGCAAAATTTTTGGCCACACATATCTTCTAAACGGTACAAGCTAGGGTCTTGACATTTTGGGAGAAGTAAAACTTTTATGTTTAAATAAAACAGTATAAGTTTTACTTATTCACCAGTATAAGTTTTTTCCAAAATTAAACGTTAACATTGAAGCTGCAACATTATTTTCCGCACTTATTAAAGGTTTCCTTGAGTGTATTGGGGTTATATTCTAAGAATTTCCCTACTAGTCATATAATTAATAAATTAATGAAATAACTAAATTAATATTATCATTTATTTTTATATATATTTTTATAAAAATAAATGATGAAATATTCAATAAGAAACCGTATATAATTTTCAAAATGTGCTTTTTAAAAACCCTTGGTTTTTTCCTTACTTATGTTATTATAATTTTCTGTAACTACCTGTTAACAGATTTCTTATACGTTTTGATTTTTTTTTTCTTTCTGTTCATAATTTACATTTTATCAGTTTCATTTTTTCTTTCTCTTTTGAAAGTAAGTATTTTTAATTAGGGCACGCTATCAGCAGCAGCAGCAGCAGCAGTTTGTCTTTTATTATATTTAGATTAGATTAGAAGGAAAATAAATTTTTTATAACTCAACATTTACGTTAAGTTAGAAAAACATAAATGTTAGAAATCTTAAATATCCATTCACTAAAATAATTCTAAAAGAAATTCAGCAATTCATGTAAATATTAAAGTTTTGCGTATATATTTTTATCTTAATAAAATTTTTCTGAAAATAATGAAATTAAATATGTGATAAAATAAAAATTAAAAGCAAGATGAAATTTAATCGTTTATTAAAAAAATATTTTAATTCTTTATTTATAAAATATAATATGTTTAAAATTTAATTACATTCTTAGCCTTATAAAAATATAAAAGTATTAAATAAGAAAGCAATAGAACAGGACACTTTTGTACAACATTTTAGATTTCAATCGTTATTAATTTCGAAGATATGTATAGTAGGTCTGATTTCTAATTTTTAATTTCTTTAACTATTTACAGTTAGTTCAACTATTAAACTTATTCCTTATGCTCAGAAGGCAAATTATTCGGTTGGTCAATCAGTTGATTTATCTGGATGGGGTGCAACCGTTGCGGTAATATATCTTTATCTTAAATCTTAATTAAAAATATAAAATTGTTTAATAAAATTCAAAATTTTGAAAATATTTTTAAGGGAGAAACCTCAAGTCCTATCATGATGACAACATCTGTCAAAATATTTAGCAGAAGTCAATGTAAAACAGCTTTACAAGGTTTCAATGATGTAACAGATTCAATGTTTTGTGCTGCAGATGGGACTAAAGATTCATGCCAAGGTAAATAAAATTTAGTTGATTTTAAAACTGCGCTTATTTTAATTTATAATAAAACACTCAGAGTTTTTATATTCATATAAAAATGTAAAATATGGTTCTAAAATATGTTTTGTATTTTTCAAAGATAATTTGTAATTAATATTGCTTAATTGTAAATTTTAGGTGATTCTGGTGGTCCTCTTGTGTTAAATGGAACACAATATGGAGTTATTTCATGGGGTATGGGTTGCGGAATACCTGGATATCCTAGTGTTTATACTGACGTACCAAGTTACTACGATTGGATTGCAAGAGGTTCAGGAAATAAAATCATTATACACAGTGCAACAATTTTAACACTTTTTTACGCGTATTTAATTGTAGCTTAATAATTTTTGGGTAATGATAATCATTGATCAGTTTTTAATTCATATTGTTCATTACCAAAATGTATTTGCATTGAACATTAAAAAATGTTATAATAAATAAAACATGTATTAATTTTTAATAATTTTATGTTATAAAAAAAATATTCAAGAATCCGATAAACCTATTTAATTTTAAAAATAACACTAACTAATTCAGAATTTCGCTCTAAATAAATATTCTGTAAAAGGGGAATAGCCTAATTTTGAATATAACTCTAAAATCACATTTAATTTCATCTCAAATTCAACTCTAAAATTTAAGCTATTTCTGAATTTTGTTAAATTATTATTTTATAATATAACTTTGTTATTACGTTTATCTGTTAACCACTTCAAATTTATTTTAACATATGTTAAGTGTTTTTATTAAATTCAAAAGCGGTTCTTGAAATTGAAGAAAGTGTATCTCAGTTTTACCCATTTTTGCTTAGATAGTAAAATTCTAAGTAAAATTCCAAATTTTGATTAGAACCTAAAAAATGGAGGGAGGTGGGGAAGCCGGGTGAGTGGGATTAGATCCTGGAGAAATTGGTAAACTTCCCCATTGAAGAGCTATTAGGACTTAAAATTAAAAATTTGCTGTTTTACAAGTAAGCAGTGACTTAGTCACCGAGTATATATTTCCAAAATTAAACTGAGTTTTTAACACAATATAATTTTGAAAATGTGCTTTTTTAAAAACCCTTGGTTTTTTTCATCACTTGTTTATAATTAAAGTAATTTGTAATTTCAAAAAACAATCGAAAACCCAAGTAAATCTTACTTATTTTTATACCCGTGCATATATATATGAACATCGGGTATATTAGATTTGCTCCTCCGTTTGTAACGCATCGATCTAGACGAGCTAGATATAGTGTCAAGGGTACGTATCGGCTCAGAATCGAAAAATTAGTCGATCTAGCTATGTGTGTCTGTCCGTCCGTCCGTCCGTCCGTGTGTCATCACGATAACTCAAAAACTAAAAGGGCTAGAGTCTTGAAATTCACACAAAGTCATTTTTAGACAATTTCTAGGTTTCCTATTGTTTTTGGTTAAAATCGGACCAAGGCTTCGGGGAGCTGCCATACAACTTTTTTGCACCAATATGAATTTCTTCAAAACTATTTATACTACGGGGATGAAAATTACACACGGTTAGTTTTATATTGACTCCGGCACTTATATGAAGTTTCAAAATGTTAGGGCCCCATTTTCGGGGGGCTGCCATACAACTTCCTTGCACCAATATGAATTTCTTCAAAACTAATTATACTACGCGGATGAAAATTACACACGGTTAGTTATATAATGAATCGAGCACTTATATGAAGTTTCAAAATGTTAGGGCCCCATTTATGGGGGGCTGCCATACAACTTCTTTGCACCAATATGAATTTCTTCAAAACTAATTATACTACGAGGCTGAAAACTAAACACGGTTAGTTATATAATGAATCGAGCACTTATATGAAGTTTCAAAATGTTAGGGCCCCATTTTCGGAGGGCTGCCATACAAAGTTTTCGATTCAATAACTGTGAATCTAATAAAGCTACAATGTTAAAATTAAAATTGGGCAGGTAAATTAATAGGGCAAGTTACTTGGCAAAGTTGGACATCACTCGGACCATCGGACTTTTAGGGTGGGCCAATTTTTTTTTTTTGTTTTTTTTTTCTTTGTTGTTTTTTTTTTTTTATTTTTTTTTTTTTTTTTTTTAAGCTTAAGTTATGGGACAATGAATGAAAACTTTTTTTTTTTTTTTGTGATTTTTTTTTTTTTTTTGTTAATTTTTTTTTTTTTTTTTTAAGCTAAAGTTATGGGACAATGAATGAAAATTTTGTTTTTTGTTTTGTGACTTTTTTTTTTTTTTTGTTAATTTTTTTTTTTTTTTTTACGTCAAAATTATGGGGTAATGAGTTAAATGTATAAGAGAAGTAAATTACGGTTTATTTTATACACCATAGTGGGTATGCACGGGTATCTAAAAGTTGACAAGGGCAACTATAATCTTCCTCGTTTTAATTAAATCCTACGAGAACGATTTTTTTCATTTGATATTAATCTGTTTCTTTGAAGTTTAAAAATAAAATAAACTAAAATGGAACTAAATTGCAATAAATCAACCAATAAAATGAAAATATAATACGAACAAAGAAAATGTTTCTTTTGTCCTTCAAAATTTTTTTTATATGTCATTATACCCGTATGACTATAATAGTCCAAGGGTATAATAAATTTGCCATTACGTTTGTGACGCAGAGAAGGAGGGGGGGTAGATATAGACTCAAGTGTATGGATCGGATCAGAATCGAAAAATAAATCGATTTAGCTATGTATGTCCGTCCGTCCGTCCGTCCGTCCGTCCGTCCGTCCGTCTGTCCGTCTGTCCGTCCGTCCGTCCGTCATCACGATAACTCAAAAAGTAAAGGAGCTAGGATTATGAAATTTTCACAAATTCGTTTTTATGCAAAAAACGGAATCGAGTTTTAAATTCAGTCATTTTGGTCTACGGGTTCGAGTACCTGCCATACAACTCCTTCTTTTATATGAGCTTTACACTACACCTGATGAAGCTGGGTGTCTGAAATTTTGCAAAAAATAGTTTAGTGTAATGGCCAAAGTTACTGCAAAATTTAGTTGGTCTACTGCTGAGGGTTCGAGTAGCTGCCATACAACTCCTTCTTTTATATGAGCTTTACACTACACCAAATGAAGCTGGGTGTCTGAAATTTTGCCAAAAATAGTTTAGTGTAATGGCCAAAGTTACTGCAAAATTTGGTTGGTCTACTGCAAAGGGTTCGAGTACCTGCCATACAACTCCTTCTTTTATATGAGCATTACTCTACACCTAATAAAGCTGAATGTTTGAAATTTTGCCAAAAGTAATTAACCGGATGATATAATGTATATGTTACGGTCATACGGGTATCCCAGAGTTGACACAGTCTACTCTACTACACTCTTCCTCGTTTTTTTTGTTAAAATCTTCGTCTTAAGATAAAAGATTTATTTATATATTGTTCTCAAAAAAATCAATATAATTTAATTTTATTTCAAAATAAAATGTTTAGTTTAAATGAAATTTTAAATGAATTTCAAGTCAACTTATGTGATACATATACAATAATAGAAGAATACATATGTACATGTTCTTCAAAATTTAATACACTTTCGCTATTTACACATCTTTTGTACCACATATAAATCCAATTTAAAATGAAAATAAATTTTTAGATATAATTTTAGTTATATTATAGAATATTTTCTAAAAATCCTTGAAATAATAAAATTATTTTTAATAATAAGAAGAGTCTAGACTAAAAATTATTTTGCAAATTAAGAAGTTTAAAAAAACTTTAAGAGTTTATAAAAAAGCACATTTCCAAAACTACACAATGTTCTATACTTAATTTTAAATAAAAAAATTCAGTATAAATATGAGCCCCATACAATCAAGAAGACCGAAAATAGTAAATTTTTAAGTCTTAATAGCACTGGAATAAGGCAAGGCTCTGAAAATTTCTCTGAGAAAACTTTGTTTATTTTACAAAAATCTAACGCCTTTCTTACCTGTCGGAAGTTCCCTTACAGTCGCTAAACAGTTGGACTCACAAAAAAAAGTTCTCATATGAATCATACTGATTTCTAAGAATTCAACTTGTCCCAAAATTTAAAGTTTCTAACTTAAACCGTTTGGAAGATATGAGGAGTTGAAAATTTTGGATAATATGAGGTTAAATAATAAAACCATTAGCCAACCCTATATATTTACCTTACTTATATTTATGAAGGTTATAAAAGGAGCTATCACCGCTTGATTGAAAATGTATCATTTAGAGCTCTTGCTATGATTATTGAAATATAAGGCTATTTCGGACTTTTGAGGTTGTACCCCGTGACAGGTGAGACAGAAGTTGTTCCATAAAAATTCTTTTTTTATTTCAAATGGTGTATAAATTTAGTTCTAGTTAGGTTTTCTTTCCTCATGTTCCAGAAATATGGGATCAATTAGAATCATGGTTCGGGAATCTCCCACGCACCTCACAAGGTCTAACAAGCATATCTTCAAAATTAATGAACATAAAAACTTTAAATTTGATAGACGGACGGGCAGGCGGAGTGAAACTATATTTACAAAATTTTTTGAAAATATACTGAAAAGAGATAGATATATATCTAGCTTCATCTAGCTTTAAGCCAAAATATATATTTATAATTGTTTATGAAATTTGAATTTAAATTTGTTTTTAGTACGGAGTTCATATTTTTAAAATTTTGTATTATATTTATTGATATTTAAGTGTATATTATGTACATAAATGTTGTACATATAAACATTATATGTCTAAAACTATCACCCATACATAATATTATCAATTTACATTCACACCAATATACATTAACACCTTCAAAATTTAGGCCAAGTGTATGTTAATTCAAAATTATTTGCAATACTGGAGGGTACAAAAAAAAACTTTAATAAATACAACACAATTAGTTATTAAGTGGATATAAAATATATTGATAGAACATCTTGACACACTTTGAACACACTTTGAACAATGTAAGATAAATAGAAGGGAAAATTTGTATATATAATTTTCTAATATTTTAAGAATTCAAGGGCATTTTTCAATTAATTTGGTTTCAATTTAGCCATAACTTTTATTTTTTTGGAATATAAGGAATGATAAAGTTATCTGGTTGTAATAATAATTAAGATATTATAAAGTTTGTGATATTATTGATATACATTATATGATGTGCCACAAATGATATGCTTTAAAGGCTATTATATGAAAGATGATATTATGTGTACTTCCTCATGCGACTGACCACGAGAATTCCAATTTACAAAATGTTTTTATGATCTAATAATTTTGCTATTATCTTAGCATGTCAATAAACTAAATTATAATATTATTTAAGTAGATGTTTAAAATTTTGGATTCATAAACTGCTTTAGGAATAGTTATTTTATTAAAATTATTTGGAAATTCTGTTATGATAGAATTTTAAGAATTTTAATTAGTTCTTGTGATAATCTATGCAATTCTTAATTTAAAAACGCAGAAATAAATCCAATATGGATTGTATAAGCTTTTCTTCTTCCATAATGTGTTTTGTATTGTATATATATTTAATATTTTTTTTTAAGTAAGAATGGTTAAAACCATCGAAAGATACTGTGCTTTATTTTAAAATATATTCATAGCGTGCTTGTGTTCAAACGGCCTAACTCAAAAAAAAAAACTTATTTCAGCCTTTCTTTTGGACTGCAAGCCTGTAAAATTAAGCACATATAGGGAAAAAAAAATTTTTTGGAGCCAGCCGGGCCGAAGTAGATTAATATACATTTATACATTTATATCATATTATAATTTATACTACACCTAATAAAGCTGTATGTTTGATATTTTGCAAAAGTAATTAACCGGATGATATAATGTATATGTTACGGTCATACGGGTATCCCAGAGTTGACACTGTCTACTCTACTACACTTTTCCTCGTTTTCATATAAAAATGTGTGTTATGGTTATGGAAGTTAAACAAGGTAAAATAGAAACTTTACGCCAAAAAGTTTTATAAATAAATTTTATTGATTGATGTAAAAAAAAACTTTTATATTTAAAAACGAGGAAGAGTGTAGTAGAGTAGACTGTATCAACTCTGGGATACCCGTATGACCGTAACATATACATTATATCATCCGGTTAATTACTTTTGGAAAAATTTCAAACATACATTATTAAGTTTAGTGGAATACTCATATAAAAGAAGGAGTTGTATGGCAGCTACTCGAACCCTCTGCAATAGACCAACCAAATTTTGCTGTAACCTTGGCCAATACACTAAACTATTTTTGGCAAAATTTCGGACAAACAGCTTCATTAGGTGGAGAGTAATGCTTATATAAATTAGGAAGTTGTATGGCAGCTACACGAACCCACTGCAGGAGACAACCCAAATTTTGCAGAAACTTTGGCCATGAAACTAAACTACTTTTGGCAAAATTTCAGACACGCAGCTGTAATAGGTACAGAGAAATACTCATATAAAAAAAGAAGTTGTATGGCAGCTACCTGAAGCCATGGACCAAAATGGCTGGATTTAAATAGCGATGACGGCTATTGCAAAAAAATAAACTTACGAAAATTTCAAGATTCTAGCTCTTTTACTTTTTGAGTTATCATGTGGACGGACGTCCATCATATATAATCTAGATACTGAATTTAAAGTAGTGCTAAAAAATTATTATAGGTTAGGAATCGGAATTTAATTGAATTCAATTGTCTATAATTATATTTTTAAATTTTTACAATATTTTTTTGTCAAAATTTAATTTTATTTTTCCTATCTATCCTTCACTTGCATTTTCACATTTTGTATTTTTTTGTTTTCGGAATTTAATAAATTTCTAAACTTCTCTTTAGTTGAATTTTATTGGTATTGGAAAATTAAATTACTTTCGGTCATCTAAAAAACCTCATTGATTGACTTTCATGTAAATTTTATTTTAATATAAAATAATATATTATATTACAATTTGTATGTATATATATATATATATATTATATAAATATAATACATATGTAATAAAATTTAAATTTATTGAATCATAAAGTTTAATATGAATATCAAAGTACAATCCAAAACAAATTGTAAATATTAATTGCCTATTTTAAATTTTATAAAGTAACCCAATTTTTGAATTAATTTCAATTGTTTATTTCAATTTTTTATTTTTTTTTTTTTATTATATCGAAATGTCAAATTAAAAATAAAACCCAACAGAATTTTATTATGTTGCTAAAATATATCTAGCTAAATCATAATATTTAATCGGCTTATTTTTTCCCATACAAATATAAACATCCTTTTTTAGAGCAAACTATTTGACCAATTTTAATGAAACAAAAACCAAAATAAAGGTTCTTTTTGTTTTCATAGGACAATGATATTTTTTTTTAGAATATTGCGTTTTTTCAGGTGAAAATCCGTCTTTAATTTAACGTAAATTTGAATTTAACGGTCACGCTTTTAAAAGTTGAGGCTTATGACTCTAATATTATGCGCCGACTTTCTGTGTAAAAGTAATTCATTTTCGGTTTTAACTCGCAGCTAAATCTAAATCAAAAGAATATAGGCGCCGACTTATGTATATCTTTCTTTTTTTTTGGTTATTTCAAATATTCAATGAACAAGGAGATTTAAATTTTTTTAAAATTTTTTTTTTGTTTTTGTTTTTTCTTTATCATAAAAAGTGAACGAAAAAAATGAGTTCGAAATGAAAGCAATACATTTGGTTTATACAGTAGTTTTCATTTATAACGAACTCGGTTCAATTTTAATTATAATAAACGTAAGTTTTTTATTACATCGATATTTCTTTTATTTAAACTTATTATATCTAATAATGTTGCTTGGCGATTAATTATGTGTTTTTTATTTAGTTTTGAATGTAAAAACAATCATATTAACGCATCACAAATACAAAAAAAATATCAATAGAAGAAAAAGCACTATACATACATAGGCTTGAGGCTGACACATCAAATAAAATGTTAGCAAATGAGTTCGAAGTGTCCATTCTATAATCAGCACATTCTACAATGTTCAAGTCTTATACTAATTTTTCAAAATTCACAGCATTCTTTTAAAACGACATTCGTTTATTACGACGAATATTTTCAGTCCCATAATGGTCGTTATAACCGAAAAGTACTGTATTTTGTTTTTGTTTGCAATTTATTATAATACAGTAGGTACTAAAAAAAAAATTTTTTTTGTAAATCGTAAATTGTGGTTGCTTTTTGTTAAGTGTTTTGTAAAATTAAAAACCGAATTCTGAAATATGCAGAAACTTAAAAAAAAAAATAATATTTCTTAAGAAAAATGATTTGTTTCTTATGGATCAGCCAAAATCAGCATGTACGGCATTCAGTTTCTGTCAAAAAATTTTGAAATAATTAGTTACGTAAACAAATTTACATGAAAGCATACGCGACATGCTGTACCTCAGAGTTTTAAAATTTAAAAATTGACAAAGTGTATAAAAATACATATTGTAATTGTTTTTTCTTATGCTGCTGCGATTAAATTTTAAAAATAAAATATTTTAAAATAACATTTTTTTTTAAATAATTTAGTTTAAAACATACAAATATTCAAATAAATTAAAAATACCTACAGTAGGTACAATATGTTTGCAAAACTAAAAAAATTATCTTTCTCAAAAAAAGTTATTTGTTCCTTAGGTCCTAACCTAAATAAAAGCGCGAAGCGTATTATTTCTGTCAAAAAATTGAGAAATAAATAGGTTCATAAATTTTCATTAAAGCAGCGAAAATACGCGTAACGCAATGTACTGTATCTCGGACTTTTAAAATTTACAAATATTGACAAAATGTATAAAAATATTATTATTGGTTTTTCTTATATTTCTAATATTATGTTTTAAAAAATAATATTTTTTTACAATAATTTTTATTAAAAAATATCTTATATTCAAAATACCTATAATATGAAATTAAAAATATTTTTTGTAGGTACTAAATTAAAACATTCAAATAAATATTTTTGATAAATTAAATATTGTACGCGCGTATCGATTTACCGATAATGGATATGTAGACAGACGTATTGACGTACTGCCGTATAAAAATTGTACGTCGTATGTTTTAGATTTCATTCTAATAATTGAAAAGTTTATTTCACACTTACAACATCGAATAATGTTTTTTTATAATTAAAAAAACTATTTTTAGTTTTACATTACAAAACGAACGAATTTTATATATCAAAAAGTGTACATGAAGATTAGATAAGCGTAGTTTGTAAATGGAACGTTAATTTTTGTTTCAGGAGTACATAATTGTCAGATTATCATCATATATATATTTGACATTTTAAAACCACCTGTCATTTGAGAAGTTAATTGTATTTAATAGTATTTAAATATTAATAAAGTGAAAAAATTAAGGTTTATTGCTGATATAAATATAAAGAATATTTTTTAATATGGAATGGGGTAAGTGCTTATTGGTTATCAAATAAAAAATATGATTTAACATAATTCCTATTCAAGAGAATTTTAATTAAAGCCATCTGCCGGAAATTATTTATCTACTCTGTCATATACTCTTTTACAAGGGCTGAAGTAGCTGGCAATAGTTGAGAGTAGAAAAGAGTTTACTTCCCTTAAAGGAATAAAAGCAATAATATTTATTTGTTTTAAGAAACTTATGAGTCATGGCTCATGACCATGTATAGAAATATATTTTTGTCAATAAAAAACTTAGGAAATATAAAATAAATAAACTAGACAAAAAGGTATAAAGTAAACTAAGCAATTCAGAATCATTTTTCGCATGTTTTCAGATTTTTAAAAAGGCTTACATTTGTAGTAAAATTTACCTATGTAGCTATTAAATTTAAAAATGAAAAAAGGGTAGGAAAAATTTATTCTTTGATTTATTGAAAAACTTTTTTTTTTGCTATAAATCTTAAGATTGAAATTTAAAAAAGGACTTCGGTCAACTTGCCTATTATTTGTACTTCTGGCAGCTTCAATATAATATAATACTAATTACTAAACTTATAAATTATGATATGTTATATTTTGTTGTACATATTATGTATTCATAGAGTTTTTTAATTAGGATACAGAATACGTACAACATAGTTCATATCGTACTAAAATGTTTATGAAAAGTACAGTTTACTATATGAAGGACAGCATTAACTCGAATTTTGGGTTCTTGACTTCAATAAATATATGTATATGTTTAGAAATATGTATTTATTAGAATAATATTTATATGTATTTAGAATTTTAATTTAATTTAACTGTACCAATTTATCCTCTCTTTAAAGCGGCTTAAGCTATAGAAATAAAACTCAAAAATCGGTACTTAACAACGTTTTAATAATTAAGAAAAATTATAAATTTTTTTTAAGCAAATTTCAAGCGCAAGAATTGTTGACAACACTGTTGGCATAATTTTTATTATGTATAAGTATAGTTTAATATAATTTACACAAAACGAATTTTATATGTTAACTTAAAAGCAAAAATAGCTCGAATTTCGAGCACAGGACGATACTAGTAATAATTTATTATCAAAAAATAAAATGGTTTTTTTTTTCAATTTTATTTTTTAAATTTCAAAAAACGCTAAATTTAGTATATTTATTTATAGAAATGACAGGAAGTTTTCCTCTTCTTAATTAGATGTCATTAAAATAACTCCTATATTTAAAATGAATTTTATTTTGAAAATAAAAATTAATAACCAGAACTAATTAAATTTGAAATATCTGTATATTGAAATTTTGTAATGTTGTACAATTTTATTTTCATATTGTATATATAATCAAAATGTTTATAAAGCTGCCTGTACATTTTAAATTTATTTATACGTACGTTCGAACGCAGTAAAGGACTATATACTAGGTATAGGACTCTAGGTGTTATTGTACTAGAGACGTCTACTTACTTGATTGATAGACACTACAAATCATGAAGGTTCGTGGCCTGATGTAATATCCCCTTCCTCTCCTCTCGATTTTGCTCAGATTTCCTCCAATTGGCGATGTGTAGTTTTATAAGTCTGCCGATGTCTCAACCGACCAACAGAGGTTCGGTCTCCTTCGATGTCGCTTTCCGTGAAATGTGGCTTCAAATATCCTCTTGACTGGAGCATTGGTTGAGATTCGCTCGTAATGACCGAGCCAATGAAGGCGTCTGATTTTGACTTTCTATACTATATCAACGGCATTATATAGTTCATAGAGTTCGGTATTATATATCTCGGCCAGTCCGCGCCATCATTTACAGGACCATATATTCTACGTAGAATTTTTCTTTCAAAAATACCTAGTGCTGACTTGGTTTTGGCAGTGTCCATGATTCTGAACCGTACAACAGAACTGGGAGTATAAACGTTTTGTACTGTTGCACTTTAGTATTTCGCGATAGGAGTTTTGAACCAAGCTGTTTTGAAAAACGGATGTAGTTATTCTGTGAGCCGTCATTAATCCGAAAATTCAATAGGATCAATTTCATCGACATACGCTGCCATACAATTAATATTAGCATTATTTAATAATCAAGTTGAATATCTGAAATTTTATCAAAAGTGAAATAAAGATAAGAGATCAACATCTGCATAAAAATAAGTTGATCCGTTGCAAGGGATTCGAATAGCCTACATGCTACTAACGATTCTTTTACAAAATATAATTGAGTCTAATTATATGAGTATATTTAAAATTTCGTTAAAAGAAGTTCCCCGGATAATTTATATAATGTTTGAAAGACGATGGTATAGTTGACACAGTACAGTACTAATATCAATTTAATTAATTGTAAAGTTACCCTTCCCTTAAATGGAAGAGATTTTTCAAACCTTAATTGTGTTCAAAAAATTTATATATTTAGAACAGTTAAGACTTGTTTGATCACCCACTTTTTGTGTCACTTTTTAAAGCCCGGGTGTTGTAAATTATGATTAAATTCGATGACCCAATTCTAAATATTAAAATATTACGGTCGGTACGGAGGTTTACAAATCAAAAAGTTTATGGTAGTCAACCAACCGGTATTTATAAAATTTGGCTGT